>CM031235.1:743899348-744574472 GCA_018340775.1 Taxus wallichiana var. yunnanensis
AAAGAGATATGGGCACAAACATATCTTTGTGAATACAACTATAAGTCACCTTCATCTAAGAAAATACCAATACTGGGCTTAGTATACCTCTATTTTAGCTTATAATATACCTCATAGATACAACTCACTAACTCAATCATGAATGGATTGGTAAAATTTCTTGGCATGTCTTTTTGAACCTTTCATCATTCTCTTATACCTTCCACGAAACATAGAGCTTCTGTAAAAACACATTTTATGATACTTATGATAGGTAAAGACTTCTTTAAATGGATACAACCTTCTTCTATGGAAATATCACCTCTAATAGAGCTTCTAGTGATGACATTTAGCAAGATATGAGGGAATATACTGGATCAAGACAACATTACCTTCATTTTTAAGACATGAAACCACAAACTCAAGTAACCTTCATATTATTTTGTGGAGGTTGCCAATATTCACTTTACATTTATGACAACAAATCTATTGTTTAGTAGAAGGATTGAGATCTTCTTATGGTGCACATGCCCGAGACACATATATTTCATGATGTTCTTCTCTTCGTAAGGGACTTTTCAATGTAGTTTAAGAATTTTAGATAATGAGGAAGCTTTAATAATTGAACTCAGAAAGCATGCCTCACTTTTCTCAAGCTTAGACCTCAAACAACAAGATAATAACCTATACACCTTTGCAAATCAAACCAATATTATAGAGCAGGTCACAACAACTTTTCAAAAATCGACTAAGTTATCATTATATAGAATTCACTCAAAAACCATGACATAGATTATCCATTCAGTTGTTCAACATGATCGACTTCCTTTGAATAATAAGATCATTCCTTCACTTACATGGATATAAAAACAAGGTCTAAATAGTTTTTGACTAAAAACACACTCTAAAACATGACATGGCTTCAATCAAACCACATCAATGATTTGAGAATACTATACTCGAGATAAAAACATAGTGGTAACAGACCTCTTATGAATTCATACATGGATCATCTCTACTTGACATGGTCCTTAAACCAATTTGGCATTTTCCATGCTTCCTAGGACATGACGTGATTCAAAGAAACATCAAGCACCTTCTACAACTTGATAGGCCTCATTTCATTTACACTTTATGCTAACAAGAAACTCTTGACTTGATGAAAACTAATACTTTGATGAATAACCTCTAGGTAAACATGCAAACCTTACATAAGATGAAAATATGAAAAATGCAAACTAAAAACTTAGACACCTATCAATGCAACAAAGAATCAAGGACTCATGCGAGACATCACTTCATATACCTTATGCCTCTTGAAGTATCAAAACTCCTAGCTTCTTCAATTTTTCATATACTAAAGAGGTGATGCACATATGATCTTCTTCAACCAATGCAAACATACTTCCTTGACCTGACTTGGGCTTGAGAAACTTGTCTTCCATCATGATGGCACTAGAACCTTCTTTAACAAACTTCAATGGATTAGTTTGAGAATCAGCTTTCTAGACCTATTTGACTTGAACAACATCCTTCTTGACCATAGGAGTATACCTAACTATCTCATCATCATTCTTAGGACTAATTTTCCTCTTGAACTCTTTCTTTTCTTTCCTTTTGGATGCTTGAACCACTGTTAGTGTCTTGTTATCCATATTTCTCCCTCGTGCTAATTATTGGATCGACCACAATCTGCATAACAAAAAATAGAGTCAAAAGGTGGACAGAAAAGGGCCTCAAAATTGGCTAAGTATAAAGGTGTAAGTGGAGAATGCCAAGTGTCGATATCACATTGTTTCAAGGGTAAAAGTTACAAAATGGCTCATGACTCCTCCCAAGGAAAAAGTCAGCATCTGGGCCCGAGTCAAAGCCAAAGCGGGAATCGGAAGAAAGGGGACCCATTTTTCAAGTTTTTTCATGCCCTCCTGTACGGGCCCAATACAAACTTTGAAGGGGCATATCTTTCAACTCAGGGCTCAAAATATTGCAAATCTAATGCTATTGGAAAGATCTTGGCCTCACCCATGCCATGGAGGTTTGAAACTTTAATTTTGAGGAGGTTAGGTGAAGAAAAATGGAGGAAACATCTTTGGGATTTCAATGCGGGATCTTCTTGCCTCAACAACCAGATCAGATTTGATCTATTTTATTGTTTCCTCTTCCTTCAAGGTGTCGAACCAAGGATTGATGTAGTAAATACAAATTTGGGAGAGAGATTTCATCAGAGGCATTAACAGCGGTGGTTTATTTTCAACCTGTTCTTTTCCCGCTTCTCTCTCGCCTTCTTCTCTTAGGCTAAATCTATAAAATTGGGAGCAGGATTCACTGTAAATGGTTGGACATTCTTTGTTTTACAGGATCCCTCCTCCTTCTAGCAAAGGGATTTGTGGGGTTTAGGCCTTCCATCAAAATTACATTACGTTTCCACCTCTTGGCTACTTTGTAATGGACCAGTATCAATCTATAGAGAAATAAAACACGTCTATGATTGATTTTAGATCATCTCTTGTCTATTTTTATTTCATCTAGTCTCCCATTATATATCGACTATATGTGTTTGTTTATTGTATGCATTTTTTTGGTTTGTGTCTATTAGCAAAATAAGTGTTCATCATTCCTTTGGTGCATCACCTCGTAGTTTAGCTTTGTTTTAATTTTTGTATTCCTTCTATCCCTATCTCCTTGGTAAAGTTTAGATTAGGATTAAGAAAATATCCTCTACAAGTTTCTACATATGCACCTGAACTGAGGAATAAGGAACCAGCCTTCAATCTGGAGAGCTTTCCCATTTTTTAAGGTCCCACACCTTGGGAAAGTTCAATGTTACGCAATCACACCAAATAACTCTACCTTAGAAAATCAAACCTGTAGAACTCATTTTGGGGGTGTTGTGATTTTGCGTTAACATTTTTGGCATGCTCGATGGGATAAGAATTCTCCATCTTATTACGGTAGGGATTCATGTACACTTGATGTGATTACGGCTTTTAAGAAGCCTTAAAATTATATATCTAGCGACTCCAAAAGAAACAAATCTCTGGTTTCAGCATCCCATGCTTGGAAGATTCATAAGAAAAACTCGAGTCTAGAGCAAGGAAAGAAGGTATATTTGAATACTTGCATCTATCCCCAGAGCAGAGAAAGGAGAGGAAGAAGAATTCGAGAGGTCTCCATCTCCACCAAGAAGAACCTTGTCAACACCTACACTGTAAGGAATTTATTTCGATCTGCCCAAGGATTCTTAGGCCAATCAAGTATGGCACAACCAAATGCATATGTCAACTTCACCGGTAGTATTCCAATCACCTTGGTTACACAAAACCTAGTTCCTATTGCAACATTAAAGAGCATCCCATATTTCACTAGGGTAAATCAAAATTCTCCAGTGTGATCATGTCCAAGATATTGCAAATTTACTGTATAATCCATGAGATCCATGAGATGGACATTGTAGTCAAGCTTCTCGCCTCTTCATTCAAATGGAAATCTTAACAATGGTTCGGGAGTCTTGAAGCAAGCTCTATCTAGAAGTGGAACCAACTATGCACACCCTTCACAATCGGTTTGGGGGAAAAGGTGATAACTTTTCTTTGTTGGAGCAACTAATAACAATCAAGAGAGCCTCGAATGAGTAGGCTGACATACTTCAACCTCATATTCCCACGGACCTAGAATAAGATTCCAACAACAGTAAAGCCCACTGATGAAGGTGTCTTCTTATACTTTCTTAGGGCTTTAAATTCTTATATTTCTCTGATGATTCAGTCAATGGGGGCACTACATTACCTGCAACCTATAGCCTCTCCATAGGGGTTGAGAACCATTTGATTCAAGCTAGAAAAATCACTCCTAGGCCATCCATGCCTCTGTACCCTGAGTTAGGAATCCTAGATACTAGCCAAGCACCTACATTAGCTCTTATACCCACCCCCAGGAGTCAAAGCTCAGCCGAAGCTTCCACTTCATCATCTAATACCTCTAAAGAGTTTTAGGAAGCGGTGATGAAGCAACTTCAAAACTTTGGGAATGAGCTAGTGACCATCAAAAGACAACAAGCTCAGAGTTCTAGGCCATACCAGCCCCAAGCTCAATATCAAGCTAGACCCCAGTATCAGTAGAATAGGCCACCACCTCAGACTATAAACTAGAGCCAGAACTAAGGACAACCCCAAGCTACTAGACCTTTCAGGTCTTATGATCCAAACGTAACTTCAACATCAAGGGCATTGGTTCCTACATAGAACAATATGGCACAGGAATATGATTGGTGTTTTCCATGCAGTCAGCCACACAACCAATCAACATGCTTTAATGGTGCTCTAAATCAAGCCTTGATGGTGCAAACTAGTATGGTGCCACAAGAACTTGGCCAAGAGAAGGATTAATAACAAGGAGCTCAACAAGGTGGCCCCCCAAACAAGACTATGCTTGTCAACTGGTAGGCCGAAGACTTATGTGGGATGAATCAGTTCCCTTCTCAAAGTGTAGCTACCAATACACGGTCCAAAAAGAGAAGTATTGGAGAGGGTCGGCCACTAAATTCAAGTGACCCTCAATCTTCCATCACTCCACAAGGTCCTGGTGTTCCAAGTGCAACTCCAAACATACAGAACCAATCCAAGCCACCTCCCAAACCCAGTCAAGCACCGGTTGTAACAGCCCATGTGTAAGAAAGAAATGTGTCTGGGAAGGGGCAGCAAAAGGACATCACATTCAATATTATTGAGTAGATGAAAAAGACAAGTGTGAACATTTCACTATGGGAGTCACTGGCCATTCCAAGGTAGAGGGATCTGTTGCAGACTGCCATGCAGAATTGGTCAAGTTCAAATCAACCCCCTAACTAGCAAGAAAGAGTGCTTACCAATGCAGTTCAGCCTAGGAGGAACCATGGAGAACAACAAGGTAAAAACTTGAGACCTCCTCCCTTCTATGTCTCATTGATTATTGGAGACAAATTGGTGCACAATTGTATGATTGATTCTAGGGCCAGTAGTTTTGTGATGCCCAAACAAATAGTTGATTAGTTGGGTCTCCAATATGAGGTCATCTCTAGAGGAGTAGTCCAATTAGATGGGACAATAGTGACTACTGTGGGAATCATTAAGGATCTGAGTCTCACTCTACACACTTTCCCTAATGTGAATGTTTTGCAAAACATGTTAGTCATAGACCTACCACCACATTTTGCTTTGTGTCTGTCCAGAGACTTCACTACCAAAATTGGAGGCTACCTGTCTGCTGATTGGTCACATATGCTCTTTAGGACAAGGTATGGGGTGAAGGCCATAATCAAATCTGAACCTATTGTTGATTATCATATTGAATCCTATGTGCCTAGCCCAATCAATGCCAACTGCTCAACTTTTGATCAAGAAGACCTCCTAAACACTAATGAAATAGATACCAAGGTGGGATGTATCCCAGACTTGACCCTAGATGAGTGGGCCAACAAAAAACATGCTTTTGACCCCTATAAGGAGATGGAAGAATCTGAACTGGTGTCTACTACCTACATGAAGAGAATCAACCTCTTCCTGACCTAATCAAGCTAGAATACAAGGATGATAATGAGGTATGGCAATTGTTCTTTGATGGCTCAAGGAGTAGACAAGGAGCTGGAGGAGGAGCCATGATTGTGTCCCCCAAAGGTATGAGATATTATTTATCCTTCAGATTCCAGTTCACTTGCTCAAATAACACTACTGACTATGAGGCTTTAGTCAAAGGTCTTCATTGGGAAAGGAAGCTGGGAATCAAGAACTTGCAAGTATTCGATGACAAGTGAACTGGTTGCCAATCAAAGTCAAAGGACTTAATGCTATAAAAAATGACCTACTCAAAAAATATAAGAGTAGGGTATGGGATCTCATGGAGGATTTCGAGGCCTTCAGTATTGTGTCCATACCTAGGAAGGAGAATGAAGTTGTTGATAGACTTGCAGTAATTGGAGAAACGTTTGATGTGGTTGAAAACCTCAAGAGCGACAGAGAATAGTTGCATATCCATGTGGTTATGAGGCCAACAGGCGCCGAGATAATAATACATGCTGGTAGGTGTATGAGAATGATCAATAGATCATTAACTTTCTACAAGAAGAAGTTGAATTCTCAGCTATAAACCAGAGCAAACTAGAGCAAGTGAGTAATGAAATCAAATAGTACATCTCGCATACAAACAAGCTTCCCAAAGGCTTAGTGACACTTTGGAATCTATTTTCAATCCTAATTATCGATTCGAGAAAAGAGAAGGCTAACATGTAGATCAAAGGTGAAGATTCGAGTCAATCCCAATTGGAGAAGACAAAAACTTTAAAATTGGCAAAGTGGCCACCAAAAAGAAAGGTATGAATTCATACAACTTTTCCAAGAACTCCCCGATGTGTTTGCTTAGAGTTATGAAGACCTAAGGGGTTCGATCCAAAGCTAGCATAACACACAATAGAACTAGATCCAAATGCTCAACCCATCAAGCAGAAGAAGAGACTAGTCAACCCACATATAGAGCCTCTAATGAATAAGGAGCTGAACAAGATGATAGAGGCAAACATCATATTTCCAATCAAACACTCAAGATGGGTTACAAATCTGGTCCCAGTCAGGAAGAAAAATGGAGAAATCAGGTTGTGTGTTGACTTCAGGGATTTGAACAGAGCCTCCCTCAAAGACCACTACCCACTCCCTTCAATGGAGCAGATCTTACAAGTAGTGTCTGGGTCAGAAAGGTTCTCCCTCTTAGATGGCTACTCAGGGTACAACCAGATCATGGTGAAAGAATATGATCAATTCAAAATATCTTTCACCACCAAATGGGGCACCTATGCATACAAAAAAATGCCATTTGGATTATCCAACGTTGGAGCCACTTTTCAAAGGGCAATGGATATGGAATTCAAGGGATGATCAACAAAATAGTGTTGATCTATCTAGCCGACATTACAGTGTTTTCCAAAAATGCAAAGAGATCATCTCTTCCACCTAAGGTAGGTGGTCCAATGATGCAGGAGTTTTGGGGTGTCACCGAACCCCAAAAAATACATATTCTTGGCCCATGAAGGCAAGCTTCTAGGCCATATTGTGTCAAAATAAGGATTGGCAATTGACCCGTAAAGAGTTCAAGTAATAAGAGCATTTCCATTTCCAAGTCATAAGAAGGCTCTTCAAATCTTCTTAGAAAAAATCAATTTTGTCTGCAGGTTTGTTCCAAACTTTGTTGCCCTTGTTAAGCCAATAACATTGATGCTGAAGAAGAGGTTAACATTCAGATGGACAGATGAAGGAAAAGTAAGTTTATAGGCCATCAAAGAAGCCATATCACAGGTACCAACTCTTGTGAACCCATATTTTTCCAAAGACTTCATACTGTATGCCTTTGGTGGTAGTGACACAATTTCTACAATCTTGGTGCAGCATAACAAAGAAAGTACAGAACAACCAATTACTTTCTTCAGCCAAAGTCTGGAAGATTATGAGGTAAGGTACTCCTTCATTAAGAGGCAGGTCATGGTGGTAATAAGAGGATTGAAGAAGTTTAAGCATTTGGTTTCAAACAAAAAAATCCAACTATTGGTCTCCCATGTGGGAGTTAAAGAATTCCTTCTCAGCAAGGACCTGAATGAGAAGCGTGCAGGATGGATCACTCGTGTCATGGAATATGACATTGAGATCAAGGTCACCAAGCTGGTCCATGGGAAGGGGTTATGTGAACAACTAGCCTCAGGTCAACAAGATGAAACATATAGTGAAAAGGAGGTTATTTTTGTTCTACAAGATGATGAAGAAGGGAGAGATGATGTACCTACTCCTTGTTGGACCCAAGACATGGTGCACTTCCTTCAAATAGGCATGTGTCCTCATGGGATGAGTAAAGAAAAAAATAAGGCATTTCAGGCTACAGGCCATCCCATATGTTCTTATTGATGGTGTCTTGTTCAAGAGGGACATCAATGGTATTCTGCTGAGATGCATTGGGGCAGATCAGGTAGAGAGAGTGCTACAAGAATTCCATGTTGAAGCAGCTGGAGGTCATTTTTCTCCAAGAGTGATAGCACTCAAAATCATGAAAGTAGGATATTATTGGCCTAGAGTGTTTAGTTACTGCTACACATGGATTAGAAGGTGCAAGAATTGTGCATTATTCAAAGGCAAGGAAAGGCTATCAACACTTTCATTGCACCCAATCTTAGTCGACCAACCTTTCATGCAATGGGGATTGGACTTCATTGGGGTCATAAATCCAAACTCAAGCCAAGGTCACAAATAGATCCTATCAGCAATAGATTATTTCACCAAATGGACCGAGGTAGTGGCACTTAAGGAAGCAAATGAGTCTAGTATCATGGATTTCTATGAAAGTATAGTCACCAGATTTGGAGTGCCGGCCACCATCATAGCAGACAATGCATTAGCATTTATAGGTTCCAAGATCATAGGATGGTTTGTTAAGAATGGGACTTATTTGAGTAATTCATCAAACTATTACCCTCAAGGTAATGGCTAGGCTAAGTCCACAAATAAGAACCTACTAAATATCATCGAAGAACTCTTTATGAGAAGCAAAGGACACAGTACACAAAGCTCAAAACGTCCTTATGGGCTGATAGAATAACACCCAAGATATCTACAGGAAGCTCTCCATTCAAGCTCATTTATGGGAAAGAGGCAGTGTTTCCTATATCACTTGAGTTACCAGCATTGGAGCTTGTGAAGCAACTAGAGATGTCTGAATTTGGACCAATGGAGGCTAGGTAAGCGGAGTTGATAGAATTAGAAGAAACCATAGAGCATGCTCTCCAAGCAATAGAGAATAATCAAGCTTCAATCAAGAAATGATTTCACAAGAAGACAGAGGAAAGGACGTTCCAAGAAGGAGACCTAGTTTTGAAATGGGATGCAGATCGAGAAAAACAGAAGGCATTCCAAATTTGACACTATCTGGAGTGGCCCCTATATGATCACAAGATGCAAAAGTAGCAATGCTTTCCAATTGTCTACATTGAGGGTGAAGAGTTGTAGATTCCAGTAAATGGGATCTATCTTAAGCACTACTACTAAAAGGGGAGTTCTCACCCCGTACATATTAATTTATTTTTCTTTTTCCTCTAAGTGCTTATACACATTTTCTTAATGTAGTATAGATTTCTCTTCTCCTAAGTGCTTTACACGCTCTGCATGTTCCATTTGGAGCATGTATGATTTAAAATTTTGTATATAGTGTGGTGTTGTTTTGTTTCTCTCATGCAGTGTTTGGACTTGGCATTTGGTCAAGATCAGTTTCAGTTCTAATGGGTTTCCAAGCAGCCTAGGGGTCAATTTTCAAAATTCAGATCAGTAGTAGGCTATCACTCATGACTCCATGCCCAACGGATATGACAAGGCAATTTGTCTTTTCATCTAGCAGGTAGACACCCCTGTGAGTCACCAAATTACCATCCATATTTCTCCCATGTGCTAAATATTGGATCGACCATGATACCGCATAATAGAAAATAGAGTCAAAAGGTGGACAGAAAAGGGCCTCAAAATTGGCTAAGTATAATGGTGTAAGTGGAGAATGCCAAGTGTCAATATGGTGTTGTTTCAAGGGGTAAAAGTTGTAAAATGGCCCAACTCTGCCCAAGGAAAAATTTAGCATCTGGGCCCGAGTCAAAGCCAAATCAGGAATCGGAAGAAAGATGACCCATTTTTCAAGTTGTTTTCCTACCCTCCTATATGGACCCGATACAAACTTTGAAGGGGAATATCTTTTGACTCAGGGCTCGAAATATTGCAAATCTAATGCCGTTGGAAAGATATCAGCCTCACCCATGCCATGGAGGTCTGAAACTTTAATTTTGAGGAGGTTAGGTGAAGAAAAATGGAGGAAACGTCTTCGGGCTTTCAATGCAGGATCTTCTTGCCTCAACAACCAGATCAGATTTGATCTATTTTTCCATTTCCTCTTTCTTTAAGGCACCAAACTAAGGATTAATGTAGTAAAGAAGGATTTGGGGGAGATATTTCATAAAAGGTATTAATAGTGGTGGTTGAGTTTCAACCTATTCTTTTCTTGCTTCTCTCTCTCCTTCTTCTCTCAGGCTAGATCTATAAAGTCGGGAGTAGGATTCATTATAAAGGGTTGGACATTCTTTGTTTTACGTAATCCTCCTCCTTCTAGTAAAGGGATCTATGGGGTTCAGGCCTTCCATCAAAATTGCATTATGTTTTTGCCTCTTGGCTACTTTGTAATGGATTGTATCAATCTACAGAGCAATAAAACATGTCTGTGATCGATTTTAGATCATCTCTTGTCTATTTTTCTTTCATCTGGTCTCCCATTATATATCTAGCTATCTGTGCTTGTTTATTACATGCATTTTTTTGGTTTGTGTCTATTAGTAAAATAATTGTTCATCATTCCTTTGGTGCATCACCTTGTAGTTTAGCTTTGTTTTAATTTTTGTATTCCTTTTATCCCTGTCTCCTTGGTAAAGTTTAGATTAGGATTAAGAATAGATCCTCTGCAAGTTTCTACGTATGCACCTAAATAGAGGAATAAGGAACCAACCTTCAATTTGGAGAGTTTTCCAATTTTGCAAGGTCCCACACCTTGTGTAGAGTTCAATGTTACGCAATCACACCAAATGACTCGCCTTTAGAAAAGTAGACTGTAGAACTCATTTTGCATGGGTGTTGTAATTTTGTGTTAACATGTACCTTGAAAATTCTATTCGGTGACAATATCTTACAATATGCCTTGGTATTTGTGATACACAATACCATTATTCTTTCCTCTTGGTTCAAGCACACTTTATTTAAAACCATAGTCCTTAGCTCTATGGTCATACTCACAACATGAATGACATTCACCTTTGAAGATGCCTACACCATTCCTAGGAGACCTTATTTTGTAATCTCTAGCTCTATGACCAAAATCATGACAAACATAGAAATAACCATTGAAATAAACCATACCTCATTGCATTAGGTTGTCTAAAAGTGTAAAACATTCTAAAATCATTCATCTTTGTCTCCTACTTGGACTACTTTCTTCATTATTCTCCTTTTTCTTTCCTTTGAAACCTAGGCTTGTCTTATCATTTACATCTCTTTGTCTCTCCAAAATCCCATCAAGAGCTTCAATACTCTTTTCTAACTTCTCATACATCCTCAATCTACTAGATGCACTTTCCAAATCAGATTTTAGGGCTTTGAATTTTTATTTATACCTGCAACAAATTTCTTCTTTGACTTTTAGGGCCTTAGACACACTTTCCACTTGAGATTCCAAACCCTTGATGGCTTAACCATGCTCATTCTCCATATCACTAATTTTATCTTACTATCCAAATACCAAAGACTCATGAATATCATACTTTCTCCCCCAAATATTAGATGACTTACCCATTTGTACTTCTAGGATCTTCTTCAAGTTTAAAATTTCTTCATAAGAACTCGCTCTAATACCAATTTTTGGAAGCAAAATGGACTTGGGGGATCAATCAGTCCTATAAAAACTTTTACTTCATTTACAAAACTATGCACTCATCATTCCATTAATCCATTTATCATTCATAACCACATGATCACATTAGGTGTGTATTAAGCATTCATAATTTCATTCAATAAAGAAGAAGACGCACATGGACGACATATATAAGTGGGAAATAGTCAAGGGGAAGAAAACCCACTAAAACTCTACTTATATTACACAAATCAAAGATATTTAGTGAAACACCAACTTCACAAGGATCACCAACCCATATTTTAGTAGAGAACTAACCCTACAAGGAGCACCAACCCCTAATTTAGTGAAGCACCCACTCCACAAGGATGATAAAACTCCCTAATATGACTAAGCATCAACTCACCACCGAAGATGATGATATTTTAAAAAAATTCTTACATGACTAATGGAGATCACAATTTCAACTCTCTCTCTCTCTCTCTCTCTCTCTCTCTCTCTCTCTCTCACACACACACACACACACACACACACACACACACCTTCAAACCCTCATTCCTTCAACTCTTTTTTTTCTTCTTCTTTCACAATGTATATTGGCTTCAAACCCTTGCTCACATGACCTCTATAATTTCTCATCCTATAAAACACTTTGTTAAATCTAAAATCATGTGATATAATCTCCTTCACACCCATTGGCAAGTCTCATTTTTTCCTCTATAAGCACTTGTTCACAAATGAACTCAAAACATCACTTTTATATACATTTCTTATTTCAAACATAAGGGAGGTCAGTCATAAAAATTTATCTTGACCATTAAAAAATTAAAATATAACCACACAATTATAAAAATTCATCAAGTGGACCCATATAGGTCGGTCATGCCCAAACACACTCAACTAGCCCAAAAATGGCTCAAAACCCCATCACTTGGATGAGCTAAAACCACAAATTCAAAAACCAAGATTATTAAAGCTAAAAAATTCATGACTCATATTTAATATGACATATTAACACCATCCATTGTCTTATATTATATTTTATGAATCAAATAATTGATAACACAACTCAAAAACTCATAACCTTCACCAAATAGTTGTTTCCAACACTTTGCCTTTACCTTTTGGCCTCAAGACCAAAAAAGCAACTCAGCTATGGAATGTAATGAATATATGGGATCCTTGGGACCTTTACATCACATCCATTCATGTTAGATCTCATGAAACACCTATATCTGCAAACCACGCTAACTTTCCTCTTCACCAAAACAAGCTTCCTAGAAAGCAAGTTTACAATATCAATTGTTTTACACCCATTTTTCCACTTTCAATATCTCTAAATTCATAAAATAGGAAAAAAATTCATCCCTATTCACTCTCCAACTGATAGAAAGCATCAACTCATTCATCTCATGCCTCATTCACTTCAATCTTTCAGCCTAAGCAATCTTGTCTTAAAAATCAAGCAATTGTTTTCTCCTCAAACTGAGCTCAATGACCTATCAAATAAACTCACAAAGACACAAACCATATACCATTATAAATACCTCTTAATCCTCTTTCCATAACATATTATATTTCCTTCCAAATCTAAGTGGAAGGCCTTCAACCAAGTCCATTTCTGCAAACTACTTATTTAGCCTTCTAGGACTCAAGAACTAAGATTGAGCTCAACTTGCTCCATCACCTCAAAACTCACTTCCACACTTTAAAAAAGCACATTACACCCTTAGACATTATTTTTAAGCACTCGTGAACCTTCAACAATCATGAAAAACTCATAATCATCATCTTACCTCATGAAGCTACTTGACATCCTACTAGACCAAGCATCCTCTAGATTTGACCCTCAAATAACAGGTTAGAACTTGTTAATACTGTATAAAAACACAATTTTTATATACCATTGGAAATTTATTTGAATTAGGGTCAAAAAAACTTTAATGGAGTCCTAACTCTTTTTGTAACTCTGGTAATTACAATTTTACCACAAGCTACTCCAAACTGCCTCAAAACCAGTCTTCATAAATAGGTCACACTTTTCCATTTATAATCTCAAACATGATCTGAGTCTATCATGTACATCTATTAAAGCTCCATGTCTAAAAATAATGTCAATTTATACATCACCTTCTTTGGACGACTTCTTCACAAAATAAACTTCTTCAAAAACAAGCATTTTTAGGTGGGGCCCACATACATTCACATGCTCTAATTTACCTTTCTAGAAATCTAGAATATTCCTCTATAAAATCCAATCATCATTTTTGAGAAATCAATCAATACAAGCTCAGTATGATCATTTCCTCCAAGCCTCTATTAGTTAGGATTTAGCTAGTTTTCAAAGTAACTTATCTTCTTAACGATCATTCATAAAAATGTGACGATCAAACCACCTCATTATTTTTTATAAACCTCCATATAAAAAAATCCCTAAAATTCTTTATCTCCCATGCATAGCACACAATTCATAGCGAGCATCAGAAGGTCAACTTTTGTCTCAAAAACACACTCTAAATCACCCGGTTTTACCAAAACTAACATATATTGCAAATCCTTCTTCAAAATGACCTAAAAATTGTCATGAATCATCATGAAAACATCCTATCATTTTCCATACTCTTCATCTATCCCAAATATCTCTAAAAATTTCTATCCATTAAGATTGACCTATGTTATCTTACATGTTCCTCACCTACTTATTTCTTGAGGACCACAAAACACCACCAAACCTCGAGAACCGACTTGAAAATCATTACACACCTCAAGTACACTATCAGCATGCTTCTACCATGCTTGTTTAGGACTTATCAGCTCCAAAACTCAAATCTCTATCTCATTCTACATGCACCGGTCTGCTAGGACCAAACTCGACCATGAACCCACCATGTTCACCTCATGTAGACTCTTAGACACCCATGAAACAACATAAAAACCATGTATGACCTAAATAAAAACTTAAAATCACTTGGTAGGACTAATACCCCAACTATTCCTAGCAAAAAATATCTAGAACAACCTAGAACTTGTCAAACATAAACACCGCCATTCAACCTTTAGGTTCGACACCCGATTAACACCTCATGGAGACTCGCATGACCTCATGACACCATTTTCCATAAATGGAATTAAAATAAATGAAAACACAAACACAAAATGGCCAACAATCCCATTTTTTAAAAAATGGTGATGGGATTCAAACTCATTAAAAATTCATGTGAAAATACCTTATCGAGCTCCAAGAATCATCTCTCCAAGTTCTCTCTTGAGCAATGTACGCTTCTCATACTTAGTCGGTTTTTAGGTGAACCATATCACCATATGGCTTCATGGTGAAAATTTTTCTCCCTTTTATCCCTTTCCTAATGAGATATATGGGGGAAAATTTCCCCATCTCATCCTTCCTCTCTAGTCCCCATATGAACCACTCACTTGGCGAGAGTGCTTATCGAGCTTAACCCATCTCCCTCTCCTTACACCACACAAACACTTAGCACCATTAGGTTGAGGAATATTTTATTATCCTCCTTGTCATAATTTCCAAGGGGGTATAGGGGACAAAAAAATTCACCCCATCCTGACTCCTCCTCAAGTTCTTCATGTGACTTCCTTGCAGCTCCCAGGTGGCAAGACATGTTTTTGTCTTTTCTCCATCCTCTCACCACGCAGTGCCACTTTTCATCATTTTCTTGAGGATAATTTTATTTTCCCCTTATTCCCATTCCCATGGGGATATATTTGAAAAAAAAATCCCCATCCTTAAGCTTTCAAAACCCTAGTTTTTTAATGTAAGTTGTTTTAACTCCTATGAACAAAAAATATAGTTATCGGGTAACTTAAAAACAAAGTAACTTGCTTCCAAGTCCATTTATTCACACAGTTCGACCTTCTAACCTTTTTTGAATCCATAAAACATAAAAAACATTATATCACAATATTCATGTTATCCAACATATTACATACTAGCCACAACCACAAAAATGAAGCTTTTCCCATTACTCCTCATCCCGAAAACTGATTGCACCAAATTTTTCATTGATTTGTCTTCTCCCAGACATCCCTTTGATCATTAAAGCTTAAATTATAAATTAATGGATTCCATCACATATTATCATGCCTAAAATCCTCCATCCCAAAATTTTCCTTTTTGATTTGTAAGAATTCTAGTGAATGGAATGTGGCGAAAATCGGAGCATGGGATCACGGTGCAAGCGAGAATCCAAAAATGATGTTTTAATTACAAACCAATTCTATAATTACCAGTTACTAAAAATAAAATATTCCATGTTAATTCACATGCTAAAAATAGAAAACCTCTCAAAATTTCAATCTCCAGTTAATCAGCACATCCGAAAACAATGTAAAATGACAAGCAAGACAAAACATGCAATTTTCCCAAAATAACAGGTTCAAAAAACACAACTTACTAAAAATAGAAACTTGCTAAAAATGGTAAAGAATCGTTAATGAAATTTAATTGATTGTTCTAGAAGCTTCAAAATATAAAATTTTAACAAAATGGTAAAATATCCCAAAATAGCACTCTAGTCCAACTTGCCAAAAACATAAAGTTTTAGCTTTTTTAGTGCAGAAAGTGCGATTGGATTCATTTTCACTCATCTCTTTTATTTTTCCACCCTAAAAATGTTGTAAAGTTGGATTTCAGCTCAAACAAGTAAATCCATCCTCCACAAGGATCTTAAAGCATCATTCTGATCACAATTATGTTTGGGAGCAAGATAGAACATATCAAGGCACAACAAGTCAAAGTTAGGGACAAAGGTGTGCAATTGGAAAGGATTTGAAAAGTGTCAAGGGACCCCATTGAAATACAATATCATCAAAGGATGTGATAATATTCATATTTTAAATGAGTAACTCATCGGAAACATCTAAGCACAAAGGTATGCAAGCATCCCAGTTCTGATCTCATCCAGTAACAAAGGCTAAAGAGGTGACTTTCATGTGTGGCATCATGAATGCAAGAACAAATAATCATCCCAATTCCATTTGGATGTCATAGTGTTCTTAAACACTCAATCAAACACCTGATAGCATGATCAATCCATCAAAGGAGGTCATCATAACTCATCAAGAAAGTAGAAACATTGTATCTCGAATCCATCATCTTCTCTCTAAAAAGAAAATCAAGTGAGCTAATCAAATCATCTAAGCATTCAAGCCACCCTGTGATAAGAATCAAGAGCTCATCCTTCTCTTTAGAATCATCCAATTATGTATTCCATAATGGTGGAGCTTTCCCACAATGAATAAGAAGTGATCCTATCAAGCTCCTAAAAATTCTCCGACACCAACATCATGTCAATTCCTAAAGAGCCATTCCCATGGATTCAAGAATTGCTTAAAATTTAACCAAGAACAACACAACAAGTTTCCATGCCTGAACTTGGATCTATGTTAAGAACCTTTAAATCCAAGCAAAGGAAGAAAACCCAGATAACCTCCAACTTCTTCAGTGGTGCCTTAGGAAACCAATATCTAGAAGTTGATAGGCATAATAATGTAAAGCCTTTTAAGGAGATGAATCCATCAAACTATCATTTGATCTACATCTCATTGGTTCAAGCTTCCCATGAGTATTATTATCATTTTTCATGGAATCCTCTTAAGGCCTCCTTTCTTGGAACAAAGAGTACCAACAAACAATTGAGAAATTAGAGGAACATGTAAAAACTACCGATGCTCACATTCAACCTTTCTTGGATCCTAATTCAACACCTTCACTCCCCATGGAATAAATTCCTCCAATCACTATATTTGACCCCGAGGTGATTAAAAAGAACACATTTATATGATGCAGTAAAGCTAATGAGAGGTGGATTGAGAATATCATCGAGAAAGGAAAGACATTGTTTCCAGAGGTCATCTCTCTAATCAAGTATATTCTTGCCACTTTGTCAGAAGTGAAGAAATCAAGGGAGAATATGGATTTATTGCTCTCACTTATGTCATATATGAGATCCCTTAACTCTCGCATCCTTTTGAGAAAAAATGTGTTTACATCAACTACTAAAAATTTGTCTCAATTTTAGATTTGTATTATGGATGCAAGATATAGAATGATCAAAGGTGAAATATCTGAACTTGAATCTTGTGGACAACATGATTTTGATATTTTGAATGAGGTTTGCAAATGTGTTCAAAAACTTGAGTTCCCTCCACTCACCAAGAATTCATCATCAAAAGAATGTGTTTCCTCCTTTCAGGAATTGGTCAAGAAAGAGGTATGTGAATCTCTCTCCTTAAATGAATATACCTTAGAGTCTTTGGCCAACATCCAAGGATGTATTTCCAACATTACAAGAGATCACAAATAATGGTTAAATTAGTAAAAGTATATCATGGATGTTGCAAATACATGGATCAAGGTGTTGATTTGTATTAGCATTCCTGGAGAAGACAAGGTGGCACCTGTGGTAGCTTAGTTCATTAAAGAATTCACATGACAAGAACCCATTCCAAAAACTCTCCCTCAGGGATCATTAATCAACAAGTTCTTCTTCATAGGGAGATTCTTCGTTAGATCAGTTAACTCCTTTCTTCTTCTTCTTCTTCTCCCCCTTTCTAATCCTTCATTGTCTATAATCATGATATTTTTTCTTATTCACTTAAATAAATCTCTAATGTTGAATTGTAAAATTCCATTTTGATTTATCAAAAGAGGACTTATTTTCTCACTTCCTAGGAAGATGTAAAGTTACAAGTGAAATGATAATTTGAAGGGTCGTGTGAGGGGTATATGTGAGGAGAATTTGCAATGTTATAAATTAAAATGGATTCTCCATTTCAAGGATCCTGAAAAGTTACTCTTCTTATACAAATTGTGGATGGTTGTAAGTCATTGAGCTTGGTATCACCACTACACAATAAATAAAAGCTATACATTTTCCATTTCCTTTTCTTATGCTTACTCTCTTCTCTCTCTATTCTACAATTTTGCAAGTATAGTGATCTTGAATAACCAAGTAGGAACTTGGTGTCCTTGATTAATGAATATATAGAATTGTGTGTTTATGGTTTGTTAGTCTTGCTAGTTGACATTGTTGCTTTCCTCTAATTAAATGTGGACCTACTCTGGTTATTGTGTGGGAATGTTTCACTCGGAATGTTTCGTTCCTTTTAGAAACAGATAAGGTTAGGGGCTAGGAGGAATACCTGTAGAATGTCGAGATGGTGTGCGCGTACCGTAGAGAAAGATCAGCTGATTGCGAAGAACTCCTTTTTGTCTTGGAAGGGCTACCCTGCAAATAAGAACACAAGACCACAAGATTTTGATTAGACAATAAATGAGGAAACTGCCTTGGGCCCAGGAAATATAAAACTTCCTTTTGAAGGTGGTCAGTTTCCCTGCTAATATGAATTAACACAAAAGACTGTAAAATATCAATTAAGTTGCTTCGTTGAACTGGGTAGGGGAAAGGCTGGTTTTCTGGTTTTGATCGGAGGAACCGATGCCGGTTACTGATAACCGATACCGGTGGGTTCTAGGATCTGTAGCTAGTTGTGTTGTTTGTAAGGCTGTATATAGGTGGTATTAGGAAATAAGGTGATGAGAGGTAGATGAATGATAGTTAGAGGTAATATGCATGCTGGGTAGTGGATTCAGGGATGGATTTATGAGGACTGTAATTCAAAAGGCATAAGAAATGTTATAACAGAGGACATGCAAGATGTGACTTACTGGTTTTGACGAAGATGCAAGCTGATCTCCTTTGCTGTAAACACTTCTGGTATTTCCACTCGTCTCTGCTCGGTCAAGTGAAGATCTGGACTCTCTTTTCACTCCCAATGATCTCTGTTGATTCAAAAATCATTCGACTCTGATCCCAAAAATGAAATTCCGATCCTTTGTTTTTGGTTTGGGGAGGCCATTTACAGGGAACCGATGGCGGTTACGTAACCGACGGTGGTCGAGTAGGAACCGGCATCGGTAAGGAAAAAGTAGGCTATTTTTAGTAAAATAGCCCACCTTCCCTGCTTTTCTCCCGAGAGATCAGTTGCGGGCTTGGTCAAGTGGCTAGAAGGTCGGTTTTGGGTGCGAGTAAGGAGGCATTAGTTATGGATGTGAGTCTAGACCAAGTCATAGGTCTTAATTAGGTTAGTTTAGGGTTAGGGCTAGGTCATGATGAGGTGGCAAAATGAGGTGGCAGGTAAGGTGATGTGGATTTATCAATTACAAGGTAATTAATAAATAATTGTGTAAGGTTTAGGTGATGAGGTTAAGTTGCGAGATGAGATGCGGGTCACAAGGGGTCGTAAGACACAAATTTGGTGTCTACATTAGCCCCTTATTGTCATGTAGCTTGTTTTGTAAAGCTACACAGACAATAATATGAAGTGGTTTCCCCTGTTAAGGGTATAGGTAATCCCCCTCAAATCTATCACGAGATTGAGTGAACGGGAAATCGTGGGATAGGGTTGATAAAGGGTAAATGGGGTAGAGGGGATGGTAAGATGGTGGGGTAGGTCCAAGAAGCGCACGCATGGTAAAATGCGATAAGTACGACTAGGGTACATGATTTGACGAGCAAACCAAAGAGTGCATAGGAAAAGGTCGATAGTTTATCCAAACAAGGGTGATATAATCCTGTATCCAAGGCATAGGAAGTAGCTCCAGGGGGTATATAACAGTAAGGTACAGAACGTTTAGGCGTGTTCGGCAGTACCAAATGGTTGGTTTGGTTGAGATAAATGTCACGGTCTAGGTCTAGGCAAAGTTGGTCGACAGATCAAGTCAAGGACCCTAATCATGCTAAAACACGAACAGGTGAGCTCGATGGAACAAAAGGTACAGGATGGATGGATAAAATAAAACGTTGATTGTGGGTATGGTATTGAAGTGATACGGCCGTGGGTCGGGCCAAGTTGCTAGGTTACAGCCTTGGGTCGGGCCGGATGGTTAGGGTGAGGCCTTGGGTCGGGCCGGATGGGTAGGGTGAGGCCTTGGGTCGGGCCAAATGGGTAGGTTGAGGCCTTGGGTCGGGCCGAATAGGTAGGTTGAGGCCTTGGGTCGGGCCGAATAGGTAGGTTGAGGCCTTGGGTCGGGCCGAATAGGTAGGGTGAGGCCTTGGGTCGGGCCGAATAGGTAGGGCGAGGCCTTGGGTCGGGCCAAATAGGTAGGTTGAGGCCTTGGGTCGGGCCGAATAGGTAGGTTGAGGCCTTGGGTCGGGCCGAATAGGTAGGTTGAGGCCTTGGGTCGGGCCGAATAGGTAGGTTGAGGCCTTGGGTCGGGCCGAATAGGTAAACAAATGGTGTTCAGCAAAGGTGGATATAGGTGATATGTGGTTAATAAGGGCAAAAATTGGGGAAAGTTGGCGAAAAAACCGATGTCGATTCTACATGACCGATATCGGTTAAGGGACCGATACTCTAGGTTCATTAGGGCAAAATGAAACCGATATCGGTTAAGGGCGAAAAACCTATAAAAAGAAAAATACGGCTTGTCATTGTCACTTTGTTATTTTGAAAACCAAATTGACTTGTCTGACGTGGAGAGTTGAGATTGGAGGTTTATTGAGTGAGGTGGAGCTATTTTGCTGGAGGAGTGAGTTGTTTGCGGGCCCGAGTGAGGAGGAGGCAGCAGTTGATTGGCCGGGGACCCAGCAGAGTAGAATTGGAGCCATGGCACAGGCAGGAGGAGCAGGAGGGGCTGGACCAGCTGGACCACCACCACCCATCCCACCACGACGACGTGTCATCGTACGGGTAGGCTCGGAACTTTTATTTTGTGCATTTGAATGGTATTAAAAATTGGGGGTTTGGGTAGGAATTTACATTTTTTAGGAAATAATGAGTAAATTGACGTAATTTGAAAAACGAAGAGGATAGAGGGGTAAAATAGGGCAAGTCGGCTGGGTGGGTAGGTTTTTATGGTGTTTGGGTGGGTAGATAAGTATAAAAATGGAAAAATATGGGCGGGGGCCGCGCGGGGGTTCGGCTCCCGGCAATTACAGTGACCGATGTCGGTTGCTAAGCGACCGGCATCGGTCGGAAATTGTGTGGACAGGGTGTGTTGGGCTGGACCGGCGTCGGTCGTATGTCGGCCGGCGTCGGTTTGGGTTTGTATGGGTATGGGTTGGGTTGGGTGGGTTTGGGTGTTGGGTGGGGTGGGGTGTTGGGTGGGGTGGGGTTTGGTTGGGGTGGGTTGGGTTGGGGTGGGTTGGGTTGGGTTTGATTTTGGGCTTTGGGTGGGTTTGGATGTTGGGTGGGGTGGGGTTGGGTTTGGGTAGATTTTGGGCTTTGGGTGGGTTTGGATGTTGGGTGGGGTAGATTTTGGGCTTTCGGTGGGGGTTTGGATTTGGGTTTGATTTTGGGCTTTGGGTGGGTTTGGATGTTGGGTGGGGTGGGGTTGGGTTTGGGTAGATTTTGGGCTTTGGGTGGGTTTGGATGTTGGGTGGGGTAGATTTTGCGCTTTGGGTGGGTTTGGATTTGGGTAGATTTTGGGCTTTGGGTGGGTTTGGATGTTGGGTGGGGTAGATTTTGGGCTTTGGGTGGGTTTGGATTTGGGTAGATTTTGGGCTTTGGGTCGGGTAGTGGTTTGGGTGGGTTTTGGGCTTTGGGTTGGGTAGTGGTTTGGGTGGGTTTTGGGCTTTGGGTCGGGTAGTGGTTTGGGTGGGTTGAGTTGTGGGTAGGTATGGGATTTGTATGGGTTGGGGTTAGGTGGGTTTTGGGTTGGGTGGTTGAAGGTAGGTTGCTAGAGGGGGGTGGTAGAGAGTTGGGGTGTGGTCGGGGGGATAAAAGGGGGTTTAGAGGGTAAAGTAGATGTTGTGATAAAGAGTAGGTCTAAGGATGTGGGTTGGTTTTGCAGGCACGTCAGCAGTTGACGATGCGGGATAGGATGCCCCCGCTGTTGGTGCGGATGAGACCACATGTGTCCGCAGCTCACTGGGCGATCATGTGCGAGGTGGGACTCGGTGGAGTCCAGAGGTACAGAGCGATAGAGAGAGATCACAGCCTGATGGTCGCCCTCATCGAGAGATGGGATCCGGTGACCAATGTGTTCCATCTCCCGACTGGGGAGATGACTATCACGTTGGAGGATGTGTATCGCATCCTTCGACTACCTATCGAGGGAGAGGCAGTCTTCCAGGTAGATTCAGAGACTGCCATGGACAGCATATTACAGGTTTTTGGAGATGCAGCCGCGCTACTTACCTATCACAGCGCGAGCATTGGGTATGGTGACATGTACCGTGCGCATCGACACGAGACACGGTGGGGTCATTGATGATGATTGGGATCACCGCCGCCTCCCGGACTCAGAGGGAGGCCGCTTTCCACGGGCGTTGATGGGGGTGTTGCTTGAGATGATTGAGGAGCATACTTGCTATGCGTGGGCACCAGTGTATCTGGTGCAGCTATACAGAGAGCTCTGGGGTTATCGCCGGATGAGGCGATTCGGTATCTGTTCGACATTTTTGCTGCATTGTTGGGCATATGAGCACATCATATGCATCAGGCCAGTAGGGTTACCCCAGCAGCCAGGGCCACAGGTCATATACAGATATGGCTTTCAGAGGTGGTTGGGGGTCGTGGGGCAGCCACGAGCAGTTCTTGCAGGGCGAGATGTGGCGTATTATAGACATTTATTAGAGGGCCTGACAGCGGTAGACATCATATGGAGACCTTACAGAGGTCATCACCCGCACAGAGGAGGCCGAGTACAGTTACGCTGGATCCAGTACACTTTCTGGATAGCAGGACGGAGGCCGGGAGAGTACGAGAGGATACCCCTAGAGAGGGTACGCAGGCAGATGGGGCTGCGACAGGATGAGCCACCTCCCTTCCCTCGACAGAGGGATGATGATGTAGAGAGGCCCCACTGCCTGCACCACAGCCCTTGGATCCAGATTGGGTTGCAGAGAGGCCAGCAGATGATGGCGTAGATGATGCTGGGTGCACGGGAGCATACAGGGTTTGGTGGGCTGGTCAGAGAGCGGCGAGGGTAGCACAGCCCGCACAGCCAGACTTGGCAGCGGTGACGGCAGAGAGAGATCAGCTCAGGGGTCAGGTGCAGCTCTTACAGGGGCAGCTTGCTGCTGCACAGGCACAGATAGGGGTCTTACAGGGGCAGCTAGCCCAGGCTCAGGCACAGGCACAGGCAGCACCACCACCAAAGCAAACACGTGCCACGAGTGTAGTAGTGATTACAGTACAGCAAAGTGACAGTACTAGCGGCAGAAGCCTGACCACGAGTGCACCACACACCAAGACAGCACAATGGGGTACTGGTAGTAGGAGTCCGGGGACCAGCCCCAGTACCGATGGTGGCACGGGATAGATACATGGAGGTGAGAGTAGAGGCCCGGTACTATCAGGATGTCCTTGATAGTACCGGAGCTGAGTATCAGCCATATGTGGCACACCGAGCGGAGACCTCGCATAGTCAGAGGTCGCAGGGAGGCGCAGCTACAGCCGGTGTGTCCGTTACAGGTAGGAGGCGAGAGGCACCGCAGGGACCAGCAGGGAGAGGTGCTGAGGGTGGTGGGGAGAGCTGAGGGATCCCCACATAGTTTTTGTATAGGGACATGGGCACCGGTCTGCGAACCGGTTGTGTTGATAGAGGCCTGCGTGCCGTCATTTATTCATGTATGGATTCATTTATTCATTATATACCGGCCTGCGAGTCGAGTACGGGTTGTATATTTGATACCGGCCTGCGAGCCGAGTATATTTTTGATATGAGGGACCGGCCTGCGAGCCGAGTCGAGATTTTGGATAGTTATTGCGGCCTGCGTGCCGGCTTAGTTGTATGATGAGATCACAGAGGCCCCGATGCAGGGCACATTGTATATTTGAAAATTTGTATATATATAGAGATGATGTTTTGATCCACATGCAGTGTTCAAAAATGTGTTTAAGTATTTTGTCGATGGTTTGTGATATAGAATGTAGGATGAGTTTAGTTGACATGTTGATATATGGATGATGTTGATGTTTTTGTTTTTGCACGTATATATGGATGACATGTTATATGATGAAATGTTGCATGTTGTGGGCTGGTTTTGTGACATTGTTATATATGTATCTGATGAGTTGGATCCAAATGATGAGTTTTTGGTTTTGTGTAGATGTGACTTAGTTGATGGTTTGTTTGTTTTTGTAAAATAGATGATGTTATGGACATTGTAATGATATGTGTGGTGGATGGAGAAATATGGATAATGGTGTTGTTATGCAGGAAAAAGGGCGGGCGCGACAAAAATTAGGTAGAAAATGAAGAAAAGAACCATGTTTCAAAAAGGCAGGTGTATAACCGATATCGGTTATATAACCGACGTCGGTAGATAGTAGACCGATATCGGTTACATAACCGATACCGGTTATTTAGGTATGAGCTTTTCTAAAAATAAAAAAGCTAGGGTGGCAACTTAAGTTCTAATTTTGAGAGCCATGCAAGAAGTTAAATACGCGAACGCGACGCTTTTTGACGACTGAGACATGTAATTGCATGAGAGATTTGAGTGATTAGGAGTAAAGAGACAGGGAAAGTGATTGTGATCTGAGATTCAGAAGACAGAAAGGCAGGTTTGAAAAAGGTGGTGATAATGGCAGGACGAGGAGAAACATCCAGCAGGCAGGGACAAGAGGGAAGACAAGGGCCACCTCAAGCTACTGCAACCCAAGAGGTAACGTTTTGTTTGTAATTTGACTACTGCATGTTTTGGGAATAAGCTGAGGGAGAGTAAGTGGGTAGATATGAGAAAGAAAAGATGATAACAATGGTGATAAAGGAGGTGAGTGTTACATGGTAGGTAATCAGGGGTTTCGGGTATGTCTGTGTATACAGAGAGGAATAAACGAGCAATTTATTGTCGTAGGTGGTTGTTTTAGGCAAGGTGTATGAAAGTAACAGTGACCGATATCGGTTAGGGATAACCGGTATCGGTTACTCAACCGGTACCGGTTAGCTGTAAACGATACCGGTTGCTGTAGGAATTTCCAGAATTTGAGAAAAAACCCGGGGGGATTGGAGGAATTGAATGGTTTTTTGTTATTTGGATGTATGCAGGCAGAGGCAGGGTTGAGGATGAATGATAGTGTACCAGCGTTGTTGTCACGAATCCGAGCGGATGTAACACCAGCTGAATGGATGTTGATAAATCGTTTGGGGTTAAGTGGGATCCGCTATTATTCACGAATTGCACGGAACCATGCTATGTTACAGGCGTTGATTGAGAGATGGAATCCTGAGAAAAATACCTTCTATCTGCCAACAGGGGAAATGACAGTAACATTGGAAGATGTGTTCCGTATTTTGAGACTCCCAATTACAGGAAAACCAGTATATCAGGCATTACCTAGCGCGGCACGGGGAGCGATAACAGCAGTATTTGGTCCATATGCACGAGATTTGACACAGCGAGGTTTGACATTCACATATGGGGTAATGTATGCAGCACACCCTGAGGAGACAAGGTTAGCAGTGATATTAATGATAGCGGTAGGGTATTATGCGTTACCGAGGGCGGATGGGGGAAGATTTCTAAAGGCATTGATGTGTGTTATTTGGGAGATGATAGAAAGGAACGTGACTTTTGCATGGGCACCTGCATATTTGGCGGAGCTATACAGGGGTTTATGGGCTTGTAGGTGAAATCACAGAACGACACTGGATTGTTCATACTTATTACACTGTTGGGCCTATGAGCACATTGTTTGTGTGCGACCAATAGGCCGACCCATCCAAATCGGGAGAGACCTGAGGAGTACGAGGTTAGGATGCGCACGATGGGTCCAAATGAACAAGAGGCAAGATCCTAGGCCATGACGGGTGACATTGAGTATTACAGGCAGGTATGGGAGAGGGTGACGATTGCGGATATCTGTTGGAGGCCTTACGGGAATTATATGGTAACAGAGAATATAGCTGAGGAGTTGAGGGGTGTAGAGTGATTGAGGTGGATCGCAGGGCACAGGCCAGGTGAGTATGAGAGGATTCCTCTAGATCGCGTGCGGTGACAATTTAGATTTGTGCAGGATATACCCCAGGCTTATAGACCCTATATGAGGATCGATGCAGAGGCAGTATTCTCACCTCCCCAGCCAACACCTCCAGAAGGGCCTGAAGAGGTAGCAGCCGATCGCAGGGTAATGGATGCAGGAACGACAGAGGCCTATAGATTATGGTGGGTAGCGAAGCTACGAGGTATACGTGATCGTCCTAACAGTGGTGGTGATTACAGAGAGAGGATCGTCACAGCGCTTTGGTTCAAAGCAGCTCCAAACGCAGGTGAATGAGACAAGAGGATTGTTAGTGGTTGCAGAGTCACGGGCGGAGAGACTAGAGGCTGGAGTCCTCCATGCGAGAGGGCGTATTCATATGTTACAGGAGAGATTGGTAGATCAGTGGGCGGTACCAATAGCCGTGGTACCATTGAGGACAGAGAGGCCTGGCGAGAGGGGTCGATGATCACGATCATTGCCTAGTTCGGGATGAGGCGTGAGGGTCTAAATAAATGTTAGCAAGGTATAAGAATAAATAAGAGTTCCGACCAAGCGTGTCGATGATAGAGAATATGTATTTGTTTAATCATCTAAATAAAACGAGATATGTATGTTGATTTGAGCTATAATAATAAGAATGTTTTCGCTTTGACTTTCGGTGTTTTGAAAAAGGATAAAGAGGAATGTGATTAAATAAAAATACACAAAAATATTTATATTTACCACACATGATAGGTTATGGTAGGGGATGGTCGAGCTAACCTTGGGAGACCCCATGTCTCCGAAGTGCCGCCTACATAGCCCTTTGCACAAAGCAAGGAGGGGCCTCGATCGATGTAGTTCTCCTTAGGATCGTGGAGAGGCGAATTCGGAGCAATTTGGTACGGTTTAGGCAATTGGTTGATTGGTAAGAATATTGATATTAATATTGGTAAGGTAAGGTTGTTGGTGTCGGAAATGAATTGGTGATGTTGTAAAAGGTATAAGGGAAGTGAAAGTTAGCCTACCCAAGTGGTAGGGAACCATGTCCTGATTAAGATCAACACACAATCCTAGATGCGAGGCAAAGTGGAAAGAGTGCTCCGTAGGTGAAAAGAGCTAAACAAACCACCAAACGTAGAACGAGCTTGAAGCCCTAGGTACTGTGCATAGACAAGAAGTCCATAGGTGAAAAGAGTTATATGATCACAACCTATCAGGTGTACGTCACGTCCCTTGAGTTTGAAACAGATGGTGAGGTGAGGTGGATGATATAGCCGAGGTACGAAGAACTCATTAAAAGTGAGTGTTCGACATAAGAGAACCTACCCTAAAATAGACAAGTCCATGACTCAAAAGTTCTTCTCGAATGAGGCTTTTATTTTATCGAATATAGACTAATCGATGCGGGAAGTCTACAAGGGATATTGATTGTGCTATTCTTGAGGTCTTCACGGCGATCAATGTGAGAAGCTTCGATAAAGGTCGATCGTGTGTATAGCTTGTCCTTCGAGGAGCAACTATTTATAGTAGCAGATATGATTTTAGTGCATAGCTGTCCTTCTGGGGAGCAACATATAAAATAGCAGCAATAATTTGGCATATATATCTCCTTCGAGGGAACAATATATATAATTTAGATAGCTAGATGTTCTTTTGGCGTGAAGCATCTAGTTTGGTAGGAAGTTTGACTCAAGAAAATCCCATAAGAATACGGCTTATTTTAATACTTTGAAGTCATGGACTAGACTAAAAGGGGAAGGCATCGTTTAGGTGAGGTGAGAATCAAACTATGTGAGCTTGATTGTTATTATGAGGTGTAGGAAACGAAGTGCATGTGGTGGTATGTGAGCTCAAGGGACGAGCGGCAGTAGATAAGAAGTGATATAACACTAAATTCAACAAAGAGAATGGTCGAAGATGCAAGGCATTAAGGGGTTCAGGCTCAGGCTTACCATTAAGCGAAGCTAAACGATAAGTGCCTGATCCATAGGTGTGAGTGATTATATAAGGCCCAATCCAATTGGGAGCAAATTTTCCACGTTTGCTCTTTTCTAGTTTGGTGACATGTTGATTCTCTTTGAGGACAAGATCACCAACCTTAAAGGTACGCTCATGAAGTCGCTTATCATAAGCACGTTTGATGCGTTTTTGATAGATTTGAAGGTGATCAAGAGCTGTAAGACGACGTTCGTCAAGGAGCTCCAATTGGGCTAACCGCTCTTGGCGGAAATCATCGTTGGTGAGAATATCCTGAAGAGATATTCTAAGGGAGGGTATTTGTATTTCGAGAGGTAAGACAGCCTCGGTACCATATACCAAAGAAAAAGGTGTGGCATTAGTAGAGGTACGGATGCTAGTACGATAAGCCCAAAGGGCAAAGGGGATGTGATCATGCCAATTTCGTCCGGACTCATTGACAACTTTCATGAGGATTTTGGTTAGGGTTTTATTAGAGGATTCGGCTTGACCATTGGCTTGTGGATAGTAGGGTGATGAGAAGCTGAGTTTGATACCAAAGTTGTCACAAAGGTCTTGCAACAACCTATTTTTGAAAGATTTTCCATTATCTGTAATCAGGCGATGAGGAACACCAAAATGACAGATAATGTGGTGGTTAATGAACTCTACAATTTTTTCTTTTTTAGTTGAAATGAGTGGAATAGCCTCCACCCATTTTGTGTAATATTCGGTTGCTGTGATAATCCATCGGTGACGTTGTGAAGAGGACGGGTGAATCTCACCAATAAGGTCTAAACCCCATTGTGAGAAGGGCCAAAGATCTCGAGCGACCTGGAGCGGGTGGCTAGGAGTATGTTGAAGGTTGGCATGTTGTTGACACATAACACAACGCTTAACATATTCGTAGCAGTCGTTATTGAGAGTAGGCCAATAATAACCAAGGCGAAGGATTCGTTTGGCCACGGCAAGGCCACTAAAATGTCCACCACAAATACCGTCATGGACTTGTTGGATGGTATGGGTGATCTCCGCACCGGTGAGACATCGAAGGAGGATGCCATCAAAGCCACGTTTATAAAGGAGTCCCCCCATAACTACATAATGAGAAACGCGTTTAAGAAAAGCATGTTTACCAGTACTAGTAAGGTCAGAAGGGAGAACAGAGGTTGTAAGGTAGTCATGGAATTGGTGATACCAAGTATCCTGCGAGTTAGCAGACACAGTATTTATCGTATAAACAACCGGGGCTGAATAAGATGGGGCAAAGAGTTGTTGGACCAAGACAAAAATGTCAGAGTCAGTTGATGAGGCTGGAATTTGTGAGGCTAAGCAAGCCATAGTATCCATAAATTTGTTAGTAGAGCGTGGAATGGTTTGGATAGAATAGTGAGTAAATAAGGCTAGAAGCGAATCCACGTAGTGTTTGTATTTTTGAAGTTCCTCATTTTTGCATTGGTAGATGCCCATAACTTGATTGACTACCAATTGAGAGTCGCCAAAAATATTGATAGATTTGATACCTAAGTGCAGCGCAACCTGGAGACCCAGAACAAGGGCCTCGTATTCCGCTGTATTATTAGTGCAAGGGAAATCGAGTCGGAATGAAAGAGGCATAGGCTCGGCGTCAAGAGGAACGAGAACAACGCTAGCTCCTCCACCGCGTTGGCATTTAGATCCATCGAAGAAGAGGGTCATTTGATACGACTCTTCCCCGAGTGAAAGAGTGGCGATGAGTTCGTCGGGGAATATAAAATTGGTAAATTGTTCCCCAGGTAAAGGGGCTTCCGCAAGTTGGTCTGCGATGGTTTGTCCTTTGATTGATTTCTGGTGGACGAACTCAAGGTCGAGGTCGGCGAGGAGCATGAGCCATCGGCGATGCGTTGGTTTAGATGAGGTTTGGCATACATGTAATGGATGGGGTCTGTGTTGGTGATGACGAAAGTTTTGTGATTCAGAAGGTAGTGTCGGAGCTTTGTAGCCATGAATGATAGGGCTAGGCACAACTTTTCTACATGTGTATACCTAGTCTCATAATCCACCAAAGTACGACTTATATAATAAACGGCTTGTTCTCGATTTTCGAGTCACGATGTGTAAGCATGGCCCCTACAAAGATGGTCAAGTGGCGGAAAGGTAAAGGTAGAAAGGGCGGTCGTCTTGAGGTAGGATAAGCACGGGTGGCTACAAGAGATAAGTTTTGAGAGCTTCAAAGGCTTGGTGGCACTCTTCACTCCATTAAAACTCAATGTCCTTTTAAGGAGGTGATGGAAAGGTTGACATCGATCCGAGAGTTGGGAGATGAAACGTTGGATAGATTGTAACTTACCTTGTAAGCTACACAATTGTTTGAGATTAGTAAGTGGGGCATTTCTATGATAGCTTTGACTTTAGATGGATCGACCTCAATGCCATGCAAAGAGATGATAAAACCAAGAAGATTTCCTAAAGGACACCAAAGACACATTTCTTTGGTTGAAGACGGACAGAATATTGTAACAAAGTGATCAAAAATAATGGTTAAAACATCGAGATGTTCACTACGATGTTTAGACTTGCCAAGAAGATCGTCGACGTAATCTTCAAGGATAGTGTGCATAATGTCATGAAAAATGTAGGTCATAGCCCGCTGATAGGTCGCACCAAGGATTCTTAAGGCCAAATGGCATTACACGGTAACAGTAAGGTTCCCAAGGAGTTATGAAGGTAGTTTTGTGTTGATCGGCGGGCAAGGGCAACCAAAATTTGGTTGTATCCTGAAAAGCCATCCATGAGAGAAAGCATTTCATGACCCGCAGTGAGATCAACAAGTTGATCAATACTTGGGAGGGGGAAGTCATCCTTAGGGCAAGCGAGGTTAAGATCCCGGAAATCCGTGCATATCCGAAGTCCCCCCGTCGCTTTAGTGACAGGTACGATGTTAGAAATCCATTGAGGATAGTCAATAGGCAGAATGAAGGAAACAGAAAGGAGTCGTTGGAGCTCCTCTTTGACCAAGAGGGCAATGCGTGGATGCATTTTTCTCAATTTCTATTTAATTGGCTTGGAATCGGGTTTCAGTGTAATGTTATGGACAGCAATGTCAGGATCAATTCCTGGCATGTCAGCGTAGGACCAAGCGAAAGCTTGTCATGAGCACGGAGGAAAGTAGTAAAGGCGACTTGTTCTGATGCGTTAAGGGATTGTCCGATCTTCACAATGTGAGGATCCTCCTCCGTGTGGATGTTGATTTCTATTGTAGATTCGTTCAGCATGGTTTGGGTTTCAGATGGTAAGGCTCGTTGAATATAAGAGTCATCCGCGCCAAGGTAAGTGAGGATGGAGTCATCATCCTGGCACTCAACAACGTTAATTGAAGGTGAGTCCTCTTCGATCATGTCTGGATATAGAAGGGGGATAGAAGAGGGGTCCTCATTATCGCGTTGATAAGTGAGAGGGCCTAAGAAGATAGCATTTATGAAAAAAAAAAGTTAGGAGGGATAGATTCGTGATCTATCGACTCAGTGGGTGATGATGGCAAAGTGGGTGATGATGGTTTGTTAGGGGTAACGTTGTTCTCTTCCAGAAGGCAACTGTCACGAGGTTCTTTCGATGTAAGTGTTTCCGGAAATCTGAGACCACTACGATCATTGTGTTTGCGTGTGGTGATGGGGATGAGCGTATGTCGGCCTTGTTCATAAAGACCAAAACCAAAGCCTTTCCAAGCACAGCGAGTCAAGAAGGTGAGGGTGAAGTGACGATTTGTCAGGTACTGAAAATCAGATTGGAAAGGAACCACACCAAGAGGAGGCTCAGGGGCAATGGAAGATGCGTCGACACCCCCATACGTTAGGTTAGTGCGGCAGTGAGGTGGTCCGTAGGAGATTACTTCCCCCACACGACGGTCATAGTTAGGATGGGCATGTACCTGTCCGTACTCCTGTGGGGTATGGAAAGAACTAACGTTATATAGGCGATACTCCCCCAGCGTAAGGTGCTGAAAAACATCTACTAAGGGGTCCGCGGTTGGGATGTTAGCTACGGGAAGGGAAGTGGTTTTGCGACGGTGGTTTCATCGGCTTAAAGGCGTAGGCACGGCCAAGTGGATGGTTGAGGTACATTTGAAGAGGATGGTTGGGTTGAATGTATGGGTGTCTTGATTGGTATAAGCACATCGTTAGGGCGGTATAACATATTGCAGGTTTTAAAGGGGGGAGGATCAGCTTTTACGGTGTAGGACTTCCCCTCATACTTAAATTTTATGCATCTATGTAATGTTGAGGGAACGCATCCCATGGCCCGGATCCAAGGACGACCCAGCAATATATTATATTGGAACTCTCCCTCAAGGACATAGAAGAGTTCGGGTAAAGTACGTGGTCCTACCCGAATGTTGAGGATCACGGTGCCTAAGGTAGAGGTAATAGCGTCATTGAATGACCGCAACATGATGGGGTTGGCACACATGTAGCTAGAAGGGATATTCATTTGTTGAAAAGCTTTTGAAGAGATGATGTTTAGGCTAGCACCCCCATCAATCATAACACGACGTACACGAATGTCCCGGACGTAGCTGAGATGAACAGGTCAGATCTTCTGTACCAAAATCGACAATTTCATCTTCAGAGAAACTGACTGCAGCAGCTTGTGGTACAGAGACAGAAGTGGTTGGGGCGGTGGGTTGTTTGGTGAGAGAGGCAACGTGATTGGGTGTTAGAATGGAGGCAACAGGCAGGGTTTCATTAGGTAAGACCTCGATCCCCTGAAGAATTTCAACGAGAGCTTGTCGATGAGATTCAGAAGTCTGAATGAGATCATATAGTGTCATTTTTACGGGTGATTGGTGAAGCTGTTTAATCATGGCTCGATGGGCGGCTCCATTAGAGACGGGGTAAGCAGGTCCACGAATAACCACTTTAGGTGGTGGTGCAATCGGGATGTTGGACGGAGAAGGAGAGGACGCAGATGTGCCTTCTTTCGCTTTCTCATTGTTTTTCTGCGCTCGAGTAGCAACACTAATCATATTAATCTCGTAGACCGGAGATGAAGAAGATGATTGGGATAAATCATGGTCTTCAAGAGGTGGGGTTGTAATAATGACAGATCTTGGTGAGGCAGGGACAGATGGTATAGGAGAGGGAATGGAAACTAAAGGTCTCCCCCTTCGTAAGTTGTCTTTCTTAACCTTTCTATCTGGGAGAGGTGACTGACGAAGGATGGTTTTTAAAGCTTTGCATCCCTCCACATCATGTCCTGGTGTGTGGTGATAAGCGCAGATCTTAGACTCATCATAACCTATAGGTTGAGGTTTAGACGGGTCATAAGGTCTAAGTGGGGGTAGGGAAATGGTCGCATTATCTACTAACATAGCAAGGATTTTGGCGTAAGATCCTTTGAGTGGGTCAAAATCAGAAGAGGATGAGGGTATTGATTGCACGGGTTTTGGTAATGTTTGGGCGTGGTTAGTTCGTATGGGTGGTGGTTTAACCGAGGGGTGTTGATATGTGTTTTTCACTAAACGTGGTTTCTTCAAGCGCAGAGCTACGTCTCGGCTAGTTAGATGATGAGGCTACAGATGACATGGTAGCGGGGAAACAACCACGGAGAAAGGGAGTGACAGAAAATAAATCCTTTGATGATGGAGTTTGTTTAGGGTTGATAGGTGGACAGGATACGCGGAGTGATAATGTTGATATACCCTTTGATCCCTGTATGGGTGCAGAAGGTGTAGATCGTTTTGAAGAAAACACAGGAGGTATGATATATTGGTGCAAGGTGGAAGGATGAGGTCCCAATATGGAAGGTAGGTATGACGATGATGGTTTTGATTGTGATAGAGGCACGGATTGAGCTTGTCTTCTAGGTGGCGGGGCGGCTTTATTCTTGGATAAATCTAGTCGCTTAGGCGGGTGTGTTAGACTGGGTATGGGCAAGGTCCCGAGCGTAGGGGAAGATTTGGCTAAGTTAATAGAAGTGGACGGGGCATTTGGTAGAGGTGAGGGGGGTGAAGGTGAGAACATGGGCATTTTAAGCTTCTGTAAACACTTCGGGTATATGGTGGAGGTCTCAGGATCGGTCATTTGCATTTGAGTAGAATATGGCGTACTCAAACGTTCCCATAGGGCCTGTCTATCTTCTGTGGAATGACAGTCCTCACGTGTGAATGTGAACTTTTGTACGGAAGAAAGGTGGGTTGTGATTCCAGTCCACTGTGGGTGTGATACAGTGAGTAGATGAGGCACTGTATCAATAGATGTTAAGAGGTCAACCGGTCGTTGAAAAGATTTAGGCGATGAAGAACTAATAGGTAAGAGGGCGTGTTCGAGAGGATCCGTCATGGTTAAAGAATTTGGTGATGTCGGTGCAAGAGATTTCTCGTCTAAGGATGTCAAAAGGAGTGGCGTACCTTCCTCTTGTGCAACAAGAGTGGTAGAAGGGGAAGTCTGGGAAATAGATAGATTAGATAACATCCGTCATAGAGCTTGTAGGGATGTGGTATGCAGACTCATCGATGGGAAGAGGAGTCTCAAGGCGCTTAACTCCTTATGGGTAAAGGAATGATTTCGCTTTGGTTCGATGGTGGTAAAGGAGGTTCAAGCTCCTATGTTAGTGAAGAGGCTAGATTCAAAATTTTCTCGATAGAGGCTTTGGGCCGGTATCAAAGACTACATGGATCTCATGAACACTCTCTTCGGCTAAGATATCCTCGGTTTGTGTTATCATGTTGGAAGAGTGATTCGGGAATGGTTTGTTGAAGATTTTCAAATTTCGGTTGGCGGGGCATTAGGATTATCGAGGGTTATATCCTCCGCGTCACCATTTCCTCGCACTATGTTTTTCAACATCTTGCGCTTCTCATGACCGTGTCCCTTCACACGGTGGAAGTTACGTGTCATTTTCTTTGTACCAAGAAGGTATGGCGCGAGTGGAATCAAACCCGAATGAGGTTTAACAGGAGGTAATGTAATGGCTCCTGCTTTGAGCAATTTTTCCAATATCACACCATATGTTTCTCCCAAGGGAGTGTAGTTGATGGGCTCGGCTTTGTACTTATAGGTGGTTTTTGGTGGGGTATTAGACGGTGTTTGAGATTTAACCATCACCGTGTGGACAGCTCCTTTTGATTTAGAAGAAGTGGACGCGTGAGGAGTGGTGGTATTTGGTTTATTGGTAGAATCAGGAGTTTGGAAATTGGGGTTTTGTTACGCGCAACCGCAATTTCTTTCTTCTAAGGCTCGAATTTCTAGTTTCCGAGCCATGGTAAAGGCCTCATCAAATGTGTGGAAAGTTTGAATTTGAAGAGTAGGAGAAATGTGCTTAACACATGCCCGTGTGAAAAGTTCGATAAGTTCACCTGAGGTAAGGCATATGTAAGTTGGTTAATAAGGCCACGCCATTGTCCAACGAAATCTGCGATAGATTCGTCTTCAAATTGTCGGATGGCATAAAGGTCGGTGATGGATACTTTCTTAGCAATGTTAATGGAGAAGTGATCCAAGAAAGATTGGGCTAGTTGGTTAAAAGAGAAGATTGAGTGCTGGGTTAAAGCACTGTACCACTCCAAGGCGGGTCCTGATAAGGACATGGGAAAGGTGCGGAGTAACAAGGCATCATCATGGGCAATCAAATAACAAGCATGTCTAAATGATCGCAAGTGTTGTTGAGGATCCTCTTTACTATTAAAATGAGTAAATTTCGGTAGTTCCCATTGAGGAGGATATGAGTGAAGGGGAACAGAAGGGTGAATGGGCTCCCGACAAACTTGCTCGTATGTCAAGGCGCTACGACTTCCCGACACAGAAGCCTCCAGATTTTGCATTTTGTCCATCATTTGTTTGATGAAATCTGTGGTTGGATGAGATGATGGTGCGGTTGTGGCAAACGGAGGCAAATTGGGCCAAGGGCCTCCACTGGACAATGGTGGGGTTAAGTGTTGATAAGGTATGGAGGATGAATATGTTGAGGCGACAGAATAGGGATGTCCCATATAAGGTGTTGAGGTTACTGGATACGTGTATGGGAATGAAAAGGTAGGCGGAGCTTGAGAAGGAAAGCTCGTGTGGATAGGTGGCAGAGAGCAAGTCATGAATGGAGTAGTCCAAGAAGAGAGATGAGGTAGGGGCAATGGTGGTAATGATATGTGGGGTCCAAGATTAGCCAAAGAAAAGCCAACTCGAGTTGTATGAACCTCGTGAAGGCTGCCGGATTGGGAGATGGGGCTAAAGGTGCCGGAAGCAAGGCGGTGTTATCAAAGCGGAGTGGGGCTAAATGAGCAGCTATACTAATAGGCATGCTAACAAAGAGCTGACCATCGGGCGATACGGTCGTGGGGCATGAGACAAATAGTATTGTACAACGCTAGAATTAGCATCCGAAACTTGGCAAAGTCCTTGTCTCCTACAGAATTTGGGGATCTCACCGGTGTCCAGAGATTCCCCACGTAATGTGAAGGGGGTGATTCAGTAAAGAAACAGAGCAAGCATGTGAAACCATGGCGGCGGCTTGCTTTCGAGTGATAACAACCATGGACAGTGTTCACAAAGTGAGGGTTTCAATCTATCCGAATGTAAACAAAACAGCCTTAGAATGGTGAAATTGGCAAAGTTCTTTGGTTTGTCGTGGGTCAGAAGACAAGAATCGATATCGGTCTAGTATCCGATGTCGGTTATACTATAGCCGACGCCGGTCGTAACCGATGTCGGTGTAAGAAGTCCGGGCAACAAGATATAAAAGGCTGCTAATTTGATTTTTAACAACGCTTTAGTATACGTGTCCAATTATTGATCACGTAAAGATGCAGTATGAGAAAGAAAACAGAACTAAAAACAAGCAAGATGCACACACAAATCCGAGATTAACCCTAGGGTTAATTTTAATTATCGTGGGCTTATGCCTTTAGACGTAGAATGATGTGAGAATCCTAAACAAGAGACTTAGGGAAATGTCAAGTTGTTTTGGCTTATAAGGTTACCTCAATCCAAGGCGAGGAATACCGCGAAAAAAAGGGGGATGTTTGAGCTGTTGTGTTAATTGTGAAGTGATTCGGTATGTGTTGTGTAGTGAATGTAAGATTAATTTCCTGTCAATACCGTGGATATCACCCCCACGTGTACGACCTGTTATTTAATCTATGTTCACTAGAATTGAAAAACAACAAGCAGGAATGCAATGCATGTGTTTTAAACCCAAATCGAAAATGATATTCGATGAAGCAAGAGAGATGACTTTCACTAATGCGAAACTAGGAAAGCTAGACAAATTCTTTACGAAATATATAACAAAAACAACAACAACAAGTATGCTTCCTAAAATGAAAATAAGCAAGAGAAACAGAAACCCAAAATGGGTCCCACCGGGCGTGCCAAAATGTTTCACTCGGAATGTTTCGTTCCTTTTAGAAACAGATAAGGTTAGGGGCTAGGAGGAATACCTGTAGAATGTCGAGATGGTGTGCGCGCATCAGTAGAGAAAGATCAGCCGATTGCGAAGAACTCCTTTTGTCTTGGAAGGACTACCCGCAAATAAGAACACAAGACCACAAGATTTTGATTAGACAATAAATGAGGAAACCGCCTTGGGCCTGTGAAATATAAAACTTCCTTTCAAAGGTGGTCATTTCCCTACTAATATGAATTAACACAAAAGACTCAGAAATATCAATTAAGTTGCTTCGTTGAACCGGGTAGGGAAAGGCTGGTTTTCTCGGTTTTGATCGGAGGAACCGATGCTGCCGTTAACCGATAACCGATACCGGTGGGTTCTAGGATCTGTAGGTAGTTGTGTTGTTTGTAAGGCTGTATATAGGTGGTATTAGGAAATAAGGTGATGAGAGGTAGATGAATGATAGTTAGAGGTAATATGCATGCTGGGTAGTGGATTCAGGGATGGATTTATGAGGACTGTAATTCAAAAGGCATAAGAAATGTTATAACAGAGGACATGCAAGATGTGACTTACTGGTTTTGACGAAGATGCAAGCTGATCTCCTTTGCTGTAAACACTTCTGGTATTTCCACTCGTCTCTGCTCGGTCAAGTGAAGATCTGACTCTCTTTTCACTCCCAATGATCTCTGATTGATTCAAAATCATTCGACCTGATCCCCAAAAATGAAATTCCGATCCTTTGTTTTTGGTTTGGGGAGGCCATTTACAGGGAACCGATGGCGGTTACGTAACCGACGGCGGTCGAGTAGGAACCGGCATCGGTAAGGAAAAAGTAGGCTATTTTTAGTAAAATAGCCCATCTTCCCCTCGCTTTCTCCCGAGAGATCACCATGCTTGGTCAAGTGGCTAGAAGGTCGGTTTTGGGTGCGAGTAAGGAGGCATTAGTTATGGATGTGAGTCTAGACCAAGTCATAGGTCTTAATTAGGTTAGTTTAGGTTAGGGCTAGGTCATGATGAGGTGGCAAAATGAGGTGGCAGGTGGGTGATGTGGATTTATCAATTACAAGGTAATTAATAAATAATTGTGTAAGGTTTAGGTGATGAGGTTAAGTTGCGAGATGAGATGCGGGTCACAAGGGGTCGTAAGACACAAATTTGGTGTCTACAGGGAACTCTACCAAGGCCTAATCACAACAATAACCCTCTCTTTCCTAATTTCTCTCCTTTATCCTTCATCGCTGCAAATTCCTCCCTTGTACCCCATACAAGAACGTTTCCACATGTTCAATGAAGTGTTCCTATGTGATCACTAGACTATTTGTCCACCCCATGTAATTAGGATAGTTTTCATTCAATAATGGGAGCCTCCCATACCCAAGAATGATGGCTTAGCCCCATGAGCATTGGTGGAGACGCATAATTTGTAACATGACAAATTATTTTACCAACACTCTCCTAAGACCATACCTCTTCTCTCGAGAAATTTCTAAATCTCCCAATCTATCTTGTATGTTTCTCAATATTGTAACCCACTCATTCTCTATAGGTTTTCCTCTCTAACCTCCTCTATGTACTCTTCATGGTAACAGCTTGGTTTTCTTCTCTTCTTCTTAAAACTTATGTTTCACAAACAGCATCTCTTCTCAACTTATCTATATTTCACTTATCAATATTTTCTTTCTTTTTCAAGATAAATAACCTGCAATGATACCAATTGATGCAAGATCTATCAAGAACACTTTTCAAGTCAATAAGTTAGTGAACACAACTTACTAAAATTGTCCTTTCACCTTGCAAAGTATAAACTCTTCATGAACCTTGGATTGGCCTCTTAACATGAAATTTTGATTTCTTGGATCCTTTTATGAGATTTAAACCTTAAATATATTAGTCATCTATCCTCCAAATGTAATAGAAACATATTAAATGATTAGAAATAAAGGAAAATTTCAATTTTCACTAAACTTCTTATGATTGTCCTAATTCCTTCTTCATTCCACTAGCTTTCGAGGTTATACTTGGGAAAAAACTAAAACTACCCGAGAAAAAGTAAAAACTAATTTGAATGCCATTTTGGTCCCTCAATCTTCACACCAAATTTTACTTCTCAACTCCCAAGGAAATTTTTCTTTCTCTATCTTGTTCTCAATTAAGAAAGTCTTCTTCTTTGTAGCCCTATCATAAGGTTTTCCTTAGTATAATTTTTGTTTTAGGGGGAATCTATACAAACCAAGGATCTTTTCGAAACCCATTTTCCTTTTTAGCACATGAAAATTTTTAAATCCACATTTAAGGTTTAAACCTCAATCTCACTAACTAGTTATTTATCAAATTAGGTCTCCTTAAGACAGTCCTACCTAACCTACAAACTATCATGAATTAAAAGAAATAGATTATATGTTAAGTATCAAAGCCTTCATAAACTATGAGAACACATGCCTCGATGGTAACTTGCAATGTTTATCCCCAAACCCACTTTTAATCCCTTCAACCAAATATTTTATCTTAAAACCCTAACTAGGATTTTGGAAAACCTCGGTAAAAGAGAAAATAGTTTTTAAAACACTAAAGAAAGTTTCAAGCCATTAAATTTTCATGGAGGATTATGCAGTCATGTTTCTTCTACAAGAAAATTATCTTGCCTTGAAATATTATAAAAATTAACTTTTATAGGTAGGCATGGTTCAAATAAACACCTAACTCATTCACAGCTTTGGATAGTTTTCTTCATTCCTTCCTTTTATCCATGAAATGAGGTTCTAAACTTATTAAATCATCTTACTTACATGATTTTCATGTTATTACATTATCAAATAATAACATACTTGTGCTAGAAACTATCTTCACTTTCATTAATATAGGCTCAAAACCCTTGTTATAGTCTTAACAATCATTTATTTCCTCAACATTTTTTGTCTCATATCACCTAGAGATCTCCTCCTTATTATTCGTACTTCAAGACTCTCTTCTATTAAAATTTTACACCCTCATAACTAACTTTTAAAGTAGCTTAACTATTAACTAGTCCTTGAACTCAAGTCACATACTTGAGTTAAGTTACAAAAGCATAGTCTTACACAAAAATTCTCATGAAGATGGTTTGAATGACCAAGAAGGAAGACTCCAAGATTTATTTTGGACACCCTCACCTAATTAGTCTCCCAAAAAACACTTAAAAATAAAAAATTGACAAAATGTGACAATCTTTCCTAAGAAAATTCAAATTGAGCTTTTAGAGGGAAAATCATATAGCTCAAATTTTGAATTTTGGAGCCCCGATAACCTCAAGACACTCCAACTAACCTACTTTGACCCATCTAACATACTCTAAATAAATATTTAATTATTATAAGCATTCTAATATGATTCTCCCACATCACACCCGAGGATTGGGAAGAAGAAAATCAGAATGATGATACTTTGACAATCCTCCCGAGATTTAGAATTTTCTATCTTAATTTCCTCAATGTAAAAATGAATCAAGAAATGATTAGCAAAAATATTCATGAATGTGTTTCCAAACAACTTGACCATAGGGTATAAAAAGGAAAGATGATAAAGTAGGTTCATCTAAAAATGCCTCCAATTCTTACCATACCAACCTCATTCTCCAACTCATTGAAAAAATGATCCAATAACAATACGCTACTATGGCCCAATTTCTCTAAATGCAAGGAAACATGGCTCATTTAGTCAACTTCCCTCCAATGGTATCTTCGAGCACCACACCCCCTCCTTTTCCAAATGGGCCTAATGAGGTTCCTATCAAATAACCCCTATCCAAAATAAAGTCTTGAGAGAAGTCTAGCAAGAGCCTCTACCACTTTATATTTCTAACATGGATATTGGTGGCATTGCCCCATCTATCTCTAATGAAGGGTGTATTGATCCCAACCTTCATATTAAGGCCTTTGGAAATATTTACAAGGAATGGATCAGAACCATATCATACACTACCATCAAAATCTTAGCTAAGACACTAACCGGAGATGTTTTGGATCGGTACCATACTTTGTCTCATGATTCTATAGTTGAGATAGATTCCCTAGTGAAAACCCTAGTAAACAAGTTCCAATATCATGATCTATCTTAAAACAATATCAATTCCTTCTTCAATTTCCAAAATCTAAGAATAAATCAACATGGAAGCTTTCATCGAGTGTTGGAATACCCTTTCCACGCAAGAGTAGAACATAGCATCCATAATGATAGCCTCTTCTAAATTTTCTTACGAGCTCTTGAACCTTTCCTTCAATACAAGGTGAGTTCCTTTTCTCCTAGTTCCCTAGAAGAATCCTTTAAACAATCCAAAAGGAAATACTATCTCATGAGGGAATTTGAGAAATATCCTCTTAAGAAACAAGCTAAAAATAAATCCAAATCCTTCAACATTCTAAAAACAAAAATACGACAGATGACGAGTCTCGTATACCCTTCCTCTTGTCACTAATTTAAATAGGACTATTTTTAATATTGAACAATAACCCAATAACAACAAAAGTCAGCTTAACCATCATTAACCACTAGGTAAGGAAGATTTGAAACGTAGCTTACCTAATATTTTTACAATAATCTTAGATCCTTCTTGACCTATTTCTCATTCGTATGATGAGAGTAAGTTTTTTTAGTGGGGCACTAATTGGGATCACTCATTTGAGAATCATCATGTACAACAAGTGGCTACCATCAGTTTTTCTTCTTCGGACCCAACTTTGACTATGACACCATCACTTACAATCGCTTGACCAAAGTAGTCAAAGCTCATGATGTGGCTCAACAAAAGGATCGTCATGAAGCCATAAATCAAGCTAATGAGAAAATAAAAATATTCTCTAATCATATGCCTAATCATGTCACTGAAATTTCTAAGAAGAAATAAAATGCTACAACCAATGTTGTTGACAAGGATTGTCATCCTGAATATAGTTGTAATAAATGATGTAAAATGTGTCATAGATTATGTAGAACCAAAATACCCTGAAATCTTCCAGCCTAAGACTCACAGAATCATATATCTTTTTGTGCCTAAAAATCAATATTTTCAAAGAAATAACTTAGCTCTTCTAGACACCATTGGCCCCTATGGAAATTATCTTATAGGGCTGATTATGTCTGGATCTGAACCTTGATCTACTTACACCATCAAGCACTCTATGCAAATCAAACTTTTAGGGCCAATGGTGTAGTACTAAGAAAAAAATCAATTTCAAAAGTATCCTTAATCACCCCTACTCCTTCTAGATCTATTTCTGAGGAATCCTTAGACTCTCAAATTCTCCGCATAGTCCAAATCTAATGAGTGGGATCCTCTCGAATCAATTTTCTAAATTCCCGGACCAATTCCCTTCTTAGAGCTCATGTGTATTTCACCTCACCATTGTCAACATATCATGACTATGATGTTTGATATGAACATCCATTTTTCTCCCTCTTTGGGATAGATTCCTACACCGGATGGCTCAAAGGAAAGCATTTTTCATCAATGTGAGTAACTCTCCATTCATACTAATCTTACTATGGATGCTCATTCATGCATTCATTTTCCTATAGACTCTATGATCCTAGATGATATCTATCTTCCCGCATATGATCTTCCTCTATTCATCTCAGTTCAGATTGGTCACACCAAAGTTAATATTTCTCTCATTAACAAGGAGCGCAGACATGTGTGTGGCCTCATTTTTTTATCAAGGATCTAGGTTATTCCATCGATAACCTAAAATCTACCCAAACACTTGTCAAGGTTACAATCACCGATAGATTCCTCCTATGGGTTGTATTTGGTAACTCATCACCATTCACCCTAATACTATCCATGTCAAATTTATGATTTTTAATTTTCCTCTATCTTACAATATTCTCCTAGGGTGGTCGTAAACTCAACATATATGTATCATTGCTTATTTTGCATATCAATGTGTGAATTTCACTCACAAGGGAGATATTTATAAGATCTAATGGTATATTAACCCTTTGAACTATTATAAGCTTCACCAAAAGGGGGCATACAAGCTCCCACACTTGATGAACTATCACCTATCCCATTTCGATAATATCAGCATGTTAACTACCCTAAAGATACTCTTCGTGGCAATTTCGTTCATCCTGAGTTATTTGGGTGCATACCTCCCAATCTCTTAGAATTGAATGATGATGAGCATGATGAATTTACTCTGAGAATCAACACCTCTGACCTTCCTGAACTCATCATATCTCAATTTCTCTCTTCCTTGTGGCCTCGCAAGAAGGAACCTTCAAATCTCGTAGTTATCTCACATACACCACAACCCCCACTAGAATGTGTGGTTCAACTAGAGACCATAGTTGATTCTTGTGTGGTGGATGCTTCCATATCTACTTATGGAAATAGTTACACTTAAAATGACCCTCACTTGGCTAGTTATGCCTATATTTGAGATCAAGAAGTCTTATGCTACCAAGAAATCCTACGCATCAAAATTATTTATGAATAAATATCATCCTCGTACAACAGAACCTCCCAGCATAGTTAAAAATTCCTCCCAACCGGTTCATGACTCTCATATTGCTCCTCCATCTACTACTCCACACACTACCATTGAATTATGCAACCCATTTTCCCTAAATCAAACAAATGATTAGGTTACTTGTTTTTACTACAAGGATGATGATCTCATGGTGGCGGTCCTATCTACTTTGCCTCAATGACCGGGAGACATGTCACCCCACCCTCACCCATTGATTGATTCCCTCATCAAATCCTCTCGCTAGACCTCTACAAACCTATGAGACCTCTTCACCTACCTCTTTCCCTTATAGCTCCTCACTCCTCTACGACTGAGTCATATTGTAAATGGTACTAATCCTCGAGGCGTGATGTTTCTAATTATAGATCATATTGACACCACATGAATAAGTTTGAAGTTGAGTTCAAACATGACAAAAATAAAAAGGATACACAACCTTCCACTTTAACTCCTTTATTTTGATCTCGTCATGGCTATTACATACACATTAACACTAACCGTTGGGTTCGAGTAACAAGTGCCCCATTCCTGAAACTTCCTCCTGAAACTGTAATCAAAGAGCGGATTCCTCTCAAAATCTACCACCTTCTCCTTGACTGATTATACCAAAGTCTACCTATGGACCACCACCTCACCCCGATCCTCATCTCACTATGGATGTTGTTCAAGATGACATTCTCACTATGATATAGGATCAAATTGATGACACATTATTTACCACATGGTTTGAAGTTCATTGGTAAGTCATTATTATACCATGTCATTGAGGACCTTATGACCGATGTTAGAAGTCACATTCTGAATCAAGTTGATGATATTTTCATGTACGCATTACGATATTTTTCCCCTTGTGGCTAGTCATATATAATACCTTTATTATGTCTTATTTTTTATCTTTTTCCGATCCCTCATGTCTGCTGAATCTTGGCCCCCACTTGGGTTTTACACAACACCTTTTACCTTCACTTGGGATCTCGATCCCTCTTGGGTTTATCACACTATCTCAAATACCTCATTACATCATTGTTTGGGTTGTTCAATCTACTCATAATTTTCACCATCTACGTCTTGAAACTCCTACCATTGGGGTTCCTCGACTCCAATTAACCCCAGCTTTTCCTACCGGATTTCTATGGTATTTTATGCATCCTTATTTAGGTCAATGTCATTACTTAGATTTATATACCTAATTGCTCCAAGATATTCTATCGTTGGATGTCTTTGCTTTGTTCTTCCTCTTGGCTTCTTCACATCATATCGGTGGAGCTATCCGATTAATCCCCTCTCACTAGATTTACCTACCTAATATAATTATCATTATTCCTAAGTACCGTGGTGTTATCACACACATACATGTAGAAAGTAGTAAAATGATAAGTAAATCATCACATACACATATCCAAATATCCAAATTCCCAAATATCATAAGAAACTATCATATATATATATATATATATATATTCAATCAAGTTTTATACATCAATAAAATCATACAAAATGACTTTGGCCCATCTATAATTTGGCTAAAGCACCCTACCCCCTGTGGGGGTCTCTAGATAATTTAGGCTGATGGGGTCGTGGTATTATCTCTCGCTTTGCGGGCTAGGGCCCCGCCCTAGATCATGTTCTTGATGCCTCTCCCTATACTCTCACTAGTTATGTCTCTAATGACATGATCTATACTATATCTCTCTAGGAATATGACAATTAAGTGGACTACTCTTGTACTGTGGCTTCTTATGCTTGTAATAGACTCTACAACATCACATCTATGCTATCGCAACCTCGATACCTATGTATCCCGATATCTTTGCAATGTCTTAAATGCCTCACCCACACAAAAAAATGACCTCAATACATCTCGGGTTGACGATGTTGTTGGATCTACCATCACTAAAGTGTCATGATCATCTAACACGATTTCCAGGATATCATGGCAGTGCACTCTTGATTAGGGAGTGCCAATCCTCCGCCATCCACTCTAAAAACAAAAAACCGATGAGATATCAATCTTGATATTTTCACATTTTTCGACAATCATAACACAATATCACATATTTGGCTACATCATTCTATCTACGATGGTCTCGTCATCTTTGTGCCCACCTAGTACCTTCTCCTCCTTGTCATCATAGTGATTTTTAGTTCCTACATACTATGGCATGTGATACTTTATCCATGGATCCTCTACAAACCCCTCCTCCGAACCACTAACTGTTATAATCTATTATGGGCCCTAAGCATCCCCAACATGCCTCCATTTTCTCCGACCATGTGCGCCCGTTGTTGTTGTATCCCGTAGGGTTGTAATGTTGGTACATGTTGGTCATCAAACTTGCACTTGCATCTCAAATCGAAGCGCTAAGATTTTTGAGACAATAATGGAACCGTCCCCAAGTTATGGGACCTTACACACTTGGGACATATCTCCAAAGAAGGTCAGTTCCTCTATCTATTTCTACTGCTACAGCTACTCCTAGTTTTGAAAGGGAAAACAAAGCTAAAAATGTCAAACGGACAGGGATATAAGGATAACATGAAAGGAAATCTACACTAAAAGGTGATAGCATCATAAAAGAGGGATTAACACTATCCATTTTGAGTGAAAATGAAAAGGAAATGCATGAAAGAAGGATAGGTATGTGTATCACAACTTAAAACGTATTTATCCTATCATTTCATGGAACACAACTAAATAAGGAGCTACAAGGGACATAGAATAGCACAACGAGCATGCAATTCAAAATAAAAGACAAGAAGAAGGAATACAAACATGTTAGGATAGAGAATAGTCACAAAATGATGCTTCTTTACTTCCAAATGCACAAAGCTAGAAATGAAAGAGGCCGACATGCAAGAGCCAGATCTAGAGGTCTGCAACTCAAAATATAGAAAATATGAAGTCCTTAGAAAAGTGCGTAAGGATCCAAAGTGTCCAACATTAATAATGATCCCAGCTCTTACATTTATAGATGAATCCATGGAAGAAGAAGAGAAGAAGGAGGAAAACCCGAATTTGAAATACAACCACCAACAAGAAGCATTTAATGCCTATAAATCTACCTAAAATCTATCAAATACATTTCCCCAAGTCTTTTTGGCATGTTGAGAGAAGGAAGGAGGGTAGATCATATCAAATTGGGTGGTTGGAGCAATTAGATATGTTCATTAATGCTTAGAAAGATGTTTTCCCATTTCTCACCTACTAGATCCATCAAGAATTTGAATTTGAATGTCTAGCACTATAGACTACGTCAACAACTATCGATTAAGACTAGGTGCGTACCGATCAGAACTCTATAACAAGAGATATAGTCATCAAAAAATTTTCTAAGTCATCTACACATGTAAGACACATGGTGCATGTGGATTATCTGAAAGGATGGCCAACTATGAAAATGTTCTTATCGTTTCTAGCACATGTCATTCATTGATTTGTTGTAAGGATTCGGCTCCCTTTTTCGCACTTTTGATAGGTTGATGCATGGGTACACTCAAGCATGTCAGAATGATGTGGCATGGTATGGTGCAGAGGAGGGCACAAAGGTATGTGTGTGAAAGAATGAGGCTCAGGAAGAAGACAGAAGGGAGGAGCGAACAACATGTGCAAGGAAATGAGGTAAATTCATTAGTGGAGATTACATGGTCAAGGCAAAACTATTATAAGGATGTGCGGGCTCATGAGAGGGCTAAGGAATTAACTGATCAAGTAAATGCAAGGTGTGTGCATAGGAAAAAATAGCTACTAGGGTGAATGTGGATGCGCAGAACATGTGCATAAGGGAAGAGTGGAATAAAGAGGAAAAGGAAAATGGAAAGGAAGAAGGGGAAGTGTACAAAGGGGAACTTGAGGAAATGTAACCAAGGTAATGTGTCAAGTGAACTTGAGTGTGCGTAACCTTGCAATGAAGAGTTTAGAGCCAAAAGTTGTATACAAGTTATCCAAATAACTAGGAGAGTTATTTGGATAACATTTTTCGTGACTTTTAGGCCATCTTCTTGCTAGATGAAGGAGATTAATAGCCTGAAGATCCATTGGGCATGGATTCTATTATGTAATCATGAAATTATGATTTGAACTTTGAAGAACTACCCCTAAAATCACTTGAAGGATCATTTCTTGACTCTATTCTGAATCCTGCAAACTACTGAAAATGCCAACATCTTGAAGCAAAAGAAGAGCACGCAAGAAGCACACAAGAAAGAAAGAACTATGTACAAACAAATAATGTGCACACAACACACTTAGAGGAATTGAAACTACTCTAATATATACAAAATGATGCAAAAACTTAATGGAAAGGTTTGAGATAGATCCCATTTACTAGGATTTGCAGCACGCTCCATCAAGATGAGTTAACTCAAAAGAGTTAGCCTCTTTGCATGAACTGATGATGTATGGGCCACTCCAAAGTGCATCAAACTTTGAATGGTGCACCCTGTTTAGCTTTTTCAACATCCCATTTCAAGACCAAGTCCCCAAATTTGAAATCTTAAGGCCTAGCCTTTCTGTCAAACCATTTCTTGTTGTTTGTTGATGTTGTTCTAGCTTGATCATGGCAAGAGTTCCTTGATTCTTCAAGATTAACCAACTCTACCATTCTGATTTCTCTCTAGTCTGCACCTTCAAATTCCAGTTGTTGGGCAAGTGCCAATGAGTTCAAATCTAATGTCAAAGGAAGGGTATCCTCCTTTTCCATAGACAATCTTGTAAGGTGAAGTTCTTATTGCCTTTTTAATTGTGATTCTATCTTCCCAGAGCACACATGAGACCTTTATATGCCATTGTCTTTAGCTGATGTTCATTGTGCACTTCATGATTCTGATCAGGTTCTTTTTTTTTGACTCTACCAGACCATTTCCTTAGGGGTAATAGTTGAAGAAGTCTTCAGATAAATGCCTAGATTTAGAGCCCAATCAATGATTTTAGTGCCAAGGAAGGATTTTGCATTATCAAATATAATGGTTTGAGGAATGCCAAACCTTGTGACTATACCTCAAGAAAGTCAAGGATGACTAACTTTGATGATTCCTTAAATGTGACATCTTTTTCCAACTTGTGAAGTAATATGTAGCTCTCAACACCCACTTGTGTTCAGTGCTTGAAGGTGGATTGATCATGCCTATGAAGTTGAGACCCATTGTGTAAAAGGTTGATCCACTTGGATTGGTTAGAGGGAAGTAGTGTCAATCTCTTCTTTCCTACAAAGAAAGTGTATTCCTTACATTTTGTGACCCACTTGTGTGCATCTACAAACAAAGTAGGCCAAAAGATACATGCCATTATGATTTTCATTGTCATAGTTTTGCAGTAAAAGTGTCCACCAGAGAATCCATCATGAAATTCTGCTAACACTTTTTTAGTGTGTGCGTTGTCATTGATACATCTTAACAACACGCCATCAAGATTATTTTTGAAGAGAATTCCATCAATCAAAACATAAGGGATAGATTGTAACCTTATATGTCTTCTCTTTTCCTTATTTAAACTAGGAGGGTATACACCCTCAAAAGGAATGTGATCATGTCCTTCATCTAGTCATGTGTGTTAGATCTGTATTCTTCTCAAGTTCTACGCATGGAGATCCTCATCCATAAATAATGAAGTCTCAGATTCATTCTGCACATCCTCAAAAATCTTCAGAGAATGCTACCTCTTACCATTTTTGTGGCTTTGATAGTCACATCATATTCCATGATTTTGGTCACCCATCATGCTCTCTTTTCACTAATCTCTTCTCCCATGATGAAGTCTCTAACAGAAGAGTGGGAGACTAACACCTTAATATGATTTTGGTGAGCATACTTTTGAATTTCTTGAGCAGCGTGCATGATGGAAAAGACCTACTTCTCTATGTGACTATATTTTAATTCATAATCCTTCAACGTCTAGTTGAAGAAATCCACTAGTTGTTCCAACCCTTTTTCATTTTCTTGTGTTAGGACAACAACAACACTCGTACATCAACACCATAAGCATAAAGGATGAAATCCTTTGAATAATCTAAGTTGATGAGTGTTGGCACACAAAGAAATTTTTTTTGATTATGTTGAATCTCTCTCTTCCTTATGTTGTCCATCTAAAGGCCATATGTCCTTCTTGAGCATCAGGGTGATGGGTCGAACTAGTCCTGCAAAGTTAGGGATAAAACACCTAACAAAATTGATCTTACCAAGGAAGGACTATAAGGCTTTCTTGTGCACCAGTAGGGAAAGAGCCAAGATGGCTGAAATGCACTCAGATCAATTTTGATGCCATCCTTTGAAACCACATGGCCCAAGATTTTCCCTGTGCCACTAAAAATTACACTTCTTGGGGTTAAGAGATACCCCAAACTTTCTAGCATCTCTCAAATACTTTCTCTAGGTGTGCCATATGATCTAGCACTTTGATTTTGAGAAGATCATTATGTCATCAAGGTAAACCAAGATGAACTCATTGATGTAACCTTTGAAGGCAATATCCATGGTACGCTAAAATGTGGCATCCATTTTTGACAGACCAAAGGGAATCTTCTGATATGCATATGTTCCCACTTGGTTGTAAACATTTATTTGAATTGATCCTCTTCCTTGACCAAGATCTGATTAAACCTGAATACCCATCCAACATTGAGAATCTTTGTGCATTGGCCACATAATCTCTCAGAAATCTGCTCCATTAAGGCAAAGGATAATGATCCTTTAAAGATGCCTTGTTCAAATCTCTGAAATCAACACAGAGTCTGATTTCACCATTCTTCTTGCACTAGAACTAGATTCACGACCCAAGTAGAGTACTTGATGGGAAAATAATTTTCGCCTCAATGAGTTTGGATAATTCCTTTCTCATGAGGGGCTCTATCTTTGATTGACTAGTCACTACTTCTTTTTGATGGGCTTGATACCAAGTGATCAAGGTCAATGGAGTGTTGAGAAACACTTGATCAAAACCTTTGAGGTCTTCATACTCCCATGAGAAGATATCACTGTATTTTTGACAGAGAGAGATGAAGGCATGCTTTTCATCATGTGCATAAGCCTTACTTATCGAAACAACTCCTTTCATGCAAATAGTGACTAGGGAATAGTCTTCTTGCATGCGTGCATATACTTTTCTTCACCCTTGAACTCATCATCAGGGCTAAACATTTTCTCTAAGGTGACCAACCCTTTAGGTAAATTTTTTTGTCTTCATCCGTAATCACTTGGTCACCATATTTTTCATGAAAGTTAGTTTTGCATGCTTGATGAGAACTCAACTTCATTTTGATGAACTAGATGATTTATGCATCACTATCAAACACTTGTCATCTGGTATTGTTGTTTAGAATGGATGGTCTGATCACCATCTTAATGTGTTGAGTGTTTCCTTTGACAAAGTCCTCAACAGAGAGAATTATGAACCAAGCACGACCATTTGATCAGCTTCCTTATTCATTTTACGTAGCACCACCTATATATTTAGAGCATCAAATCTCTCAAGGAGGTCCCAAACTCTATGTTTATAAGATTTGAGAAGCTTATTATTTTTCTTGGCACTTATTGGTAACCTAGTGGATAACCAATTATGTATCCCCAATATCTATAAGCACCTTAATCCCTTTTTTTTTAGCAATGAGAAGGTCATGCACCAATGCTTCATACTCTACCACATTGTTAGAATATGTAAACTACAACCTGTGTGTGAAGAAGAATTTCTCATCCTTAGGGAAATGAGAATGACTCCTGCTCTCACACCATTTCTACTTCTAGATCCATCAAAGTATAACTTCCATAGACCAGTTTTCTTTTCATTTTTCTTGAGTGCACGTGGTAGAAAATTCTTCTTCAAGAATGTAGTAAGTACTAAGCCATGTTTCATAAGCTTCCAATTCTTTAGCATATGGGTCAAATTTATGGTGCCTCTCTACCCACTCATCAAGTACTAGATCATGAATAGAAAGTGGAAGAGGATACTCTTCAGAACTCGCTTGTTCTTCTTAAACAATTGGCTTGAGAGGGATGATGGACATATGACTCTACATGATAGGAAAATATAGGTTCATCTTGTATGGTAAACCGGGTACCATACCTTGTCTTGAGTAACATATGAGACCAATCAAGAAGACAAGTAACCACCCACTTTTGTAGTAAATTCTCTTTATAGACATAGGGTGAACAAAGGAGGTAGGTCAATGATAGATACATCTTGAGTTAAAGTGAGTCTTGATAAAGGGTCAAATCAAGATCCTTAATGATTCCTAGAGTAGTGATAATTGAGTCATCAAGTTGAAGGACTCCTGTAGACAAGGGGCTATACCTAAGACCTAGGACATCAATTATCTTCTTAGGCATAACAGAGGTACTAATGCCCAAGTCTATCATGTAGTTATGCACTAGGTTTTTTCCTATGATCAAAGACATATATAAGGGTGGGGTTTTAACAACTTTACTTACTTTCTTCTCCTCATCTTGGAAGATGTTGATAAAAGTGCATGGTTTGTGAATAGTAGGATCAATACGTGGAAGTTGGGACAAGTCTTCATGCAGTAGATCCCATTGAGATGGAATGGTCTAGAGCATCCCACATTGTGACATTTATATTTTTCTTCTTCATCTAGTCCAAAATGCTAAATGGAAGACCCACTGATTTGTGCATTTGGGGTACAATGACATCCCTTCTTGATTGTTCGTACATGGAAAGCAGGGCTTTAGCCAAAGATAAGGTTTAACCTACCAAAGGAGGGAGTGCATGCTACTTCAGAAGGAGCTTTGCGTGGGACCTCTTTTGTAGGGACTTGAGAACTTTTACTACCAGATGCCTTGGCTACATCTTTCTTCTTTTGAGGTTCTACTTATGTTGCTAGAATTGTGACTTGCGTGTCAGACTCAAGTATTATCTTCTTGTATCTTGTGTTGTCCATGCAACTTGGGTGTGTGTGTGTCTACTCTACAAACTCTATAGCTTGGTTGATTACACAAAAGTCTTCAACACCAAAGAACATCAAGAATATCATATTGGAATCAGGAGGAACCTATGGCCCTTCTTGGTTCTGTATTTCAGGTGCACTTGTTGAAGGCTCACAAGTTGAAGCATTTTGGATCATATAGGCATGTGTGTGTGTGCAACATTGAAATAATGATATTAACTATGAGGCATGTTACAAGGAAGCACCATTCTAACTCCTGTGCCAAATTGTTCTGAACTAGAACAAGTGCCTGACTTACACTTGGGTGTTGGAAGAGATGGCATGGGAGGAAAAACTTGTAAGGGTATATGTGCACTAGCATGCCATCTATCATTCTGCTTTGGTTGGGCACGCATACCTTTGGTTTCTATATTGATTCTGCCAAGGCTGATTATTTTGGCTATGCACTGATTAGAACTACCTCTATAGGATTGTGCATGTTGTTTCTCTAATGATATGACTTTATTTGACAAATTTCTAATCAGGTTCTTCAATTCTTCATCTTCTTTTTACTATGTTAGAGAGTAGGATGTTAATGCAACAGGTTGTATGCTTTTCTCAAGAATAGGAATAGGGGCCAAAGAAGGTTGGGGTGCTTGTGACATTTCTAGGAACAAGGGCATATGCAATCTAGGAGCTATCTTTCCCATTTGAATAAGACTATTTTCCACCCTTACTGTAATATTATAAGTGGCTGGTAAAGTCCTACCTCCCATAGATTGAATCATGACTAAGATATTGTTGTTCAATGCCTTTAGATAATACAAAAAAGCATGTTGGGATGTAGGTCTTACCACAAGAGGGATTATGTCCCAAGTCTTCTAAAATCTGATGTTGAAATCAATCATCTACTCATTGGGCACCCTCCTTGTTTTCAAGTTTCTCCACCAAAGATAGGTGATCTAACTTATCTTCAAAATAATTACAAAGAGTTGTTCCAAGCTCATCCTAGTGGAAATAGATCCAAGTCTCAAGCCTTGATACCATTGAAGTGCTTTACCTTTGAAAGAGGCCACAAGTATCCTGACTACTACATCATCATGTGTGATCAAATAGAGTGAACATACATTTGCTACATCCTAGATATGCTCCTGAGGGGTGACTTGATTCTCACCAATAAAGTATGGAATAATTTTGAGCATGCCATTTGGCATATCATGTTGCATGGCCAAAACTAGGGGACTTCCTCCGGTGAAGTTAACAAAGTTCCTTAATGGAGGAGGTGGTTGATGCATCATCAGTAGGGTGCACTAATTTTTTATTATGAGGAGGAGTTGAATGGGCGTGTGAACATTGAGATGGAGATGCATGCATGCACATGGGATTTTGGAATGAACTCTTCTCGAGGATAGTCTGTAGAGGTACTCAAAAGAATCTTCAGCTTGTTGCACTTCTCCTTGTATGCACTCTTCTCATAAAAGGCACTCAGGATGCTAAAATAGAGATTTGTATATGTTGGGAGTCATCATATGTGTTAAAATGAGCCTCCAAAGGCTGAAATACTAAGTCCACACACCAAAACTTAGCAATATGAAATTTAAGCTTTCATTTTGGTCCCACCGGGCATGCTAGAAAATATTTGTCATCAAACTTTCACCCATGCTCAATCCGAAGATCCAAGCTATTTGAGATGATAATGGAACTGTCCCCAAATTGTGGGACTTGTGCTTGGGACAAATCTCTCTGAGAAGGCTTGTTCCTCTATCTATTTCTACCATACTCGCTACTCCTAGTGTGTGAAAGGGAAAACTAAGCTAACAATGCCAAGGGACCAGGATAGAAGGATAACATGAAAGGAAACCTACACTAAAAGGTGATAGCACTAGAAAAGAGGGATGAACACTATCTATTCTGGATGAAAATGAAGGAAATGTGTGAAAGAAGGTTAGGCATGTGTAGCACAACTTAAAACGTATTTACCAAATCAGTTTTCATGGAACACAACTAAATAAGAGTGCAAGGGACGTAGAATGGCACAATGAGCATGCAATGCAAAAGAAAAGGCAAGAAGAAGGAATGCAAACATGTTAGGATAGAGAATAGTCACAAAATGATGCTTCTATTACTTCCATAAATGCACAGAGTTGTTACAATGGTGAAAGAGGCCGATATCCACATGCAAGAGCCAGATCTAGAGGTCTGCAACTCAAAATATAAAATATGAAGTCCTTAGCAAAAAAGTGCGTAAGGATCCAAAATGTCCAACATTAATAATGAGCCCAACTCTTACATTTATAAATGAATCCATGAAGAAGAAGAGAATAAGGAGGGAAAATTCAAATTTGAAATATAACCACCAACAAGAAGTATTTAATGCCTACAAATCTTCTTAAAAATTTTTCAAATACATTTCCCCAAGTCTGTTTGGTGTGTTGGAGAAGGAAGGAGGGTGGATCATATCAAATCGGGTGGTTGGAGCAATTAGATCTGCTCATTAATTCTCAGAAAGACATTTTCCCATTTCTCACCTACCAGATCCACCAAGAATTTGAATTTTAATGTTTAACATTATAGCCTATGTCAGTAGCTATCGATTGAGACTAGGTGCATGCCAATCGGAGCTTTGTAGCAAGAGATACAACTATCGAAGTTTTTAGAGTCGTTTATGCATGGAAGACACATGGTGCACATGGATTTGATGAAAGGATGGCCAACTGTGTAAATGTTCTAGTCATTTCTCCACATTTCATTCATTGATTTGTTGCAAGGATTTGGTGTGCTTTGATAAGTTTCTTTTGGTTTCATGTGGCACTCAAGCATGTCGAGAATGACGTAGCACAAAATGGCACAAGGAGGGCACAAATGTATGCACGTGGAATAATGAAGCGCGAGAAGAAGATAAAAGGGATACACACACACATGAGTGAGGAAATGAGGCAAAATACTAAGCGGAGAATGCATGGTCAAGGCACAACTATTACAAGGATGTGCGGGGCACAGGAGGGCCAGGGACTTAGCTAATTAAATCAAGTGCAAGGCATGCACACAAGATGAATCAACTGCTAGGGAAAGGCAAGATGTGTAGAACATGCACGTAATACAAGAGTGAAACAAAGAGGAAAAGGAGAGTGGAAAGGAAGAAGAGGAAGTACACGAGGGTGCACGAGGAAATACAATCAAGAGAATGTGCCAAGTGAACTTGAGTGTGCGCAACCTTACAATGAAGATCTCAGATCTAGAAGATGTATACAAGTTGTCCAAATAACTAAGAGAGTTATTTGGATAATGGTACCCTTACCTCTACTCATGTAGCCTCTCTAGCATTATAATGTTGGTAGGGTGGAAATGGTGGTATCACTATTGGTGTCAATCAACTAAATTTTTTTATTTCACTATTTATTACATAGGCCTCTACCTAAAAGACAGAATGACTTGTCACCTCTCTTGTGACCTCTGTGAACTCTACTATGGGCTAGTGAGGCCACTTATCCACATTCCCTATGTAAGGTTTTCATATCACATCACCTGGTCCAACATGTTCTAGTGGTTGATATGCTCAAAGTGATCTCACTATTGGCCCCTATGCCCACTAAAGTACTCTTGAGGAATCTACTACTAATTCATATGGTGTCCCCTGCTCAGTCCCAGTAGATAAGGAACCACTTTTATATCCATGTTGTGAATAAAATCATGGGTCCCATGACCCTTGACCTCTATGCCACACCATGTATAAATAATGTGCTAACTACACCCATATGGTGGTGCCCTAGCTCAAAATTACTCCATAATCAACTACATTTTTGCATACCACAATCGAAATAATGTGATGGCTCCTTATTCCTTGTGGTGCACTATACGTGACACAAAAATTCTCATGACCACCTTCCGGATATCCGCAATCCATGCTACATGTAGTGTGCTTTGAGTAGGACATATAGCATAATCTCTTCATATGTTCTAATCCTAATATCCTATATAACTAATGTTCTCCTCTTTATGGTATATGAACTCAAATCACTATAAAACATGCAGTGTTGCTAATCAAGAACCCCAAAATTCCACGAACATCCTCCAAATTCAATGTCATCTACATTGTCTCCTGCCCTATCCACCACCAAAATGTGTTGTACCCGGTCTCCGCAACCAACAATATTTGTAATAAGTCCATATCTAATTTTATCTTGGGCATCTGCATGATGCCCCAAAACCCCAACCCCGGAATTGGGTAAACTATTGCTATGAAAATCCACCAATCATCCAACACAACCATGATACATCTATGCTCTATCATAGGTAGATCCTATGCTTCACTTGCATCCACAAAATGAATACATGCAAACATCATAGCTCTCAAAAAAAAAAAAATTGGAATGAAAAATCAAAACATATATCTTGCTTTTACCAAATACCTACACCATCATCCCCTTAGCAAATGCCATCGACCCCTAGCTATATTTTCCTATGACATCATTCCTTAACAAACACCATTGTCCCCTAGCTATCTTCCCCTATCCCATCAACCATATGATAGATTTTATTGACCCTTTAGCTCTCTCCTTTCCCACCCCGATGCCATTGGCCCTCCTGTTACAAAGGGGCCAATGGTGTCTATCCAAATCATGGCCACAACCTCCTAAAATTTTACTTTCTAAATATACAAAATTAAAATCAAGTCCCTCCCAAATCCACTTGCATTTCATCCTAACCTACCCGATGATGCAAGTTTGACTAAGTTTGATGCTTTAATGACTCTGAAAAAGCTAACTAAATTACACATAATATTATGCAGGAGTATCACTCCTAAGTCAAAATTTTGAAGTGCCATGACACTTTTGGTTAGTTAAGCTATTTAGGATTTCTTACAATTCCTTAGAATTCATTTCTTGTTGTTTATTTGTGTTCATGTAGTCAAAAATCTCAAAAATTGGCCTAGTTCTCCTTATCCCTCCAAAATACAAATTTGAATTCTTGAGGGATATGTTGGCTTGTTTAATGTATTTTGTGTGTTTTTTGGAAAAAATGAGTCTTTTCAAGTTTTAAATAAGTAATTAAGAAGGGTTAAGAGCCATGATATGTGTTTAAGCTCCAAGTCTTAAGAGCAATACATTCATATGACCTCTTAATGATGTTATCATACATGCAACCATGTGTTGTAAGTGACTTAAAGACGTTAAAAATAGGTTAAGGGGAGTGAAGAGAATATTTAAGTCTTGATTTTTAACTAACTTCGTTCATTCATTCAAATGACATGAAGAGAGGAGCTCCAAGAAGTTGTATGAAGGCGAATATTGTTTGCAAATAGTTTGAGTGATAGTTTTTAATCTGTATTTGTGCATTTTGGTGATCACTTAACCGAGAGAATTCAATTGGAAGGAAAATTCATGTTTGGTAAAAGAATTTTGAATTTTTTTAATTATTTCTTGTGATATTACAATATATTTTAATGAGGTTTCAGGCTTGAGCAATCCTAATAGTCCTATAAAGAAACAGGTTTGAGTGTGTAGTTCACTCTATATTGTGATTTTTGTGAGAGAACGTGATCAAAGGTTAAAGACTAAGATTTAGGAAGGGCATAATTCATGCAAAAATTCTCGTATACTTGTAAGGGGAAGATTTAAATGTTACTTTATTTAAAACATCTTAACAATTGGTAAACCCTTGTTTTAAGAGACAGACAGGAGGTTTTGAGTCATATTTTCCATTGGTTGATATAAGGAGTCCCATTGTCAAACTAATAATCTTCATGAGAGTGAAACACACCTCATGGATAAATATCAGGTCTTGTAATTGTTTCTAGGTCTTTTATAGTATAAATAGTCTTTATTAGGCTTGGAGAAACCCTACCTAGTGTTTATAGAGACAAACAAATTGAAGACCTTCAACTTATTTCCAGAAGCTAAAAATTTTAAAAAACCATATGCATAGATTTCTTAACAAGATTCAATAATAATTTTACATTGAAAAGCTTTCAGTTGATGGGAAAAGCTAATAGTCCTAGTACAAACCCTGTAAAAACTAGCAATGACCTAAGTAGAAATCTAAAATAGTGGATTTGGAGGAAATTTTGAGAAATAAGGTGCATTGAAAATTTTGACAATGAATAATGGCCGAATGGGTACTCTATAATTTCTTTACTTGGTTAAATGAGTGCATCTATCAAAATTTAGGCTTGAAAAGGAATTGGGGCATGGCTACAAAGAGCTCGAATACATAAGGAAGTAGTGATGGTGGAAAAGGTATGTAACAAAGGAGTTGGAACATAAAACATATCACACACTTGAAGGAGGAAAATGGGTTCTAAAATATAGTTTTTTTGTTCCATAAGTTAGTAGTTTGTTCCAACCACCTACTCAACAGAGAGGCATTGTTCTTAAGAAGTGGGAGTTTTGGCAAAAGTAAGGAAATTTTAATTTTTCTTATCTTTTCATCGATTTTGATCATGTTTTTGGCATGATTTAATGAATGAAAACATATATCAAGCATTTCATAAGAAATTTTTGCTTTAAGGCTAAAAATTTACATGATTGAAGGGTTTATTGATAGAGAAATAGCTATTTTGCAAGCCTAAAGGATTGTTTTGGATATTTTGATCATTCTAACTTGGTTGATTGAGTGTTGTGATCTACATCATTTAGTATCATAATGGAGGATAAAGAGACAAATTTACAAGAAACAAAGACAGAGAAGAGAAACAAATAGTGAAAAGGAGATTTTCAAGAAGAAGAGAAGATAGTCATAATGCCACCAAGAAGAGTAACCAAAGAAGGTCAAAGAGAGCAGCCTATGGATAATCAATGATTTTCTATTTTAAGTACTATATAGGAAAATTTATGAGCTTTGGAATTTTCTCATAGAAGAGTCAAGCCTTTGGATTAAGAAAGTGATGAGGAAGAGGTAGAAGAAGAGGTGGTGTAAGAAATAGTACCAGTGGAAGAAGGATGGGATGTGACAATTCTAAAAGAAGTCATGGGAGAAGGTTCTAAGCTAAAGATGAAGGTACTAGATTATGGAGGAAGCTTGCATCCAAAAGAGTTGATAGACTTGATTTCTAATATGGATAATTATTTTTAGTTTGAAGGCATAGCTAAGGATAAAAGGTAAATTTTTCTTGTACCAAATTAAGAGGGCATGCTACTATTTTGTGGGATTTTGTGCAAGAAGAAAGAAGGAGTAGAGTAAAGTAAAAACTTAGATCATGGGATAGAATGGTATCAAAGGTAAGAGGTAAATTTATTCCTTCTGATTATCAAACTAGTTTTTTTAAGAAATTACAAAATTTAAGGCAAAGGGAAATGAGTGTGGCTGATTACAATGAGGAGTTTTATAAGCTAGCAATGAGATCATGTCATATAGAAGGGGATGTTGAAGAGGTAGCTAGATATGTGAATGGATTAAGGCTTAATATATAGGATGAAATTAGTTTATTCACCTTGAGAATAGTGGAAGAAGCATACCAAACAACCTTGAAAGCAGAAGATAATTTTTCTATAAAGAAAGCACTATTTTAAAAGTAGAGGAGGAGGATAAGAGGTAGAAGATAACAATCAAATAGAGGAAAACAATAGAAAAATTGTCAAGAAGAGGTAAGTAGTTTACAAACACAAAGCACACCAAGAGGTGGATATTCTATAGGTGGTTATTCTTATAGAGGAAGAATTGAGTTTATAGGTAGGTGTTATAAATACAACAAGTTTGTTGGTCATAGATCCTTTGAATGTCCAGAGAACCCTCAGAAAGTAGTAGTAGGGTGAATGAATCTAGGAATTAGATTATGAAATCTGGTGAAGAAGAAAGTGTGGCATCACCACCACTTATGTAAGAACTAGAGATAGGAGTATCCTTGATGATGAGAAGGGTGTTAATGAATACAAGGAAAGAGAGTGAAGAACCATCTTATCATTGACAATGGTAGTGAAAATAATCTAGTGTCTTCATAAATGGTTGAAAATTTTAATTTGATAAGATTGGTACATCCTAAGCCATATAAGATGTTTTGGGTCCAAATAAACCATCAAGTGTTGGTTAGTGAGTAGTGTTTAGTTAATTTTCAGATTGGTAGATATAGATATGAATTATTTTATGATGTGATGTGTATGGATGCTTGTCATCCCTTTCTAGAAGGATACAAAGATTTGTGAAAGGTTTTCATGATGGATGGTCTAACACTCATACACTCATGAAGGATAGATTCAATCATATTGAAAGAGATCCAAATATGGAATCAAAACTATCCTAGAGTGATGCTAATGGGCATGAAAACATACTTTCAGCATGGGAATGAATATGGTCACATAATTACAAAAGGTATAACTGATAGAGAAGATGGAATGATAAAAATTACAATAGGTACAATCAATAAACTATGGAAGTGGTTTAGAAAGAGTATTAAGGTAACTTATAAAGAAGAGTGAGTAAAGAGGATGAGGTAAGTGGATCTTTAGACCACATGAGGAAATAAGACAAACAATACCTCTTAGGAGCACAAGAAATAAGAAAGAATGAGAATAACACAAAGCATGATGAAGCGGGAAACAATAAAACCTTGAAGAAGGTAAAAGCAATCTTGAAAAGTGTGTAAAAATAGTCTAAGAAGATAAGAAATTATAGGATCAAGAAGGAAGGAAGCATGAAATGGAAGTGGTGGTCATGAAGGTGGATGAGGATTAATATTTTTAGTCTAATCTTTCTCTCAGTGTGTTGTGTATGCATGTTTAACACTAAGATGGAGGTAGAGAATTCAAATAAATATGATTATTTCAAGAAAAAGACTCTAGATTCATATTTCAATAACATGAAGACTCAAGAAAGACAAAAGGAAGATGAAAAGGACATTTTAATAGTCAAGAATGATGAAAATGCATCACATATGAACATGGAACAGATGTAAAATTCAAAGCACAAGGTGAAGAATATCAAAAGCATACATATAACCATCTCTTCAATCAAAAATATAGTCATTTGAAAGTAAAATAAGCTTGTGGGAAGTATGAAGAAACTAATGAAAACAAGGAAAGCATGGTATTCATTAAAATTCCACCTTAAGAAGCTCGTTTTCAATCGGAAGATTAGAAAGAAGAAAAAAAAGCTTGCAAGAAAAAAAAATCATGGAGAATCATTCTCATTCCCTTAGGATTATGATGCGGGAGCATCACTCCTAAGTCCAAATTTTTAAGTGTCGTGACATTTTTAGCTAGTTATGTGGTTTAGGAGTTCTTAGAATTCTTTATAATTAATTTCTTGTTGTTTAGTTTTGTTCATGTGGTCAAAAATATCAAACTTTTGCCTAGTTCTCCTTTTCCCTCCAAAATGTAAATTTGAATTCTTGAGGGATATTTTGGCTTGTTTAAGGTATTATGTATGTTTTGTGGATAAAATGAGTCTTTTCAATGTTGAAATAAGTCATTAAAAATGGTTTTGATTCATGATATGTGTTTAAGCTCCAAGTCTTAAGAGCAATAGATTCATTTAACCTCTTAATGATGTAATCATACATGTAACCATGTGTTGTAAGTGACTTGAAGACTCTAAAACTTGGATAAGGGGAGTGAAGATCATATTTAAGTCTTTATTTTTGACTAGATTCATTCATTCATTCAAATGACATGAAGAGAGGAGCTCCAAAAAGTTGTATGAAGGGGAATTTTGTTTGCAAACAGCTTGGGTGATAGTTTCTCAATCTATATATGTGCATTTTGGTTATCACTTAACCTAGATCATTTGATTTGAAGGAAAATTCATGTTTTGTAAGAGAATTTTGACATTTTTGTATTGTTTCTTGTGATAATATAATAGATTTGTGTGAGGTTTCAGGTTTGAGCAATCCTAATAGTCCTATAACAAATAGTTTGAGTGTGTAATTCATTCTAGATTATGATTTTGATGAGAAAAAATGACCAACTGTTGAATAATGATATTTAGAAGGGAATAATTCATGCACATACTTCTTAGATACTTGGATGGGGATGATTTAAATGTTACTTTGCTTAAAACATCTCAATAGTTGGTAAACCCTTTTTTAAGAGACAGAATGGGAGGTTTTGAGTCATATTTTACATTGGTTGCTATAAGGATTCCCATTGTCAAACTAATAATCTTTAGTAGAGTGAAACATGCCTCATGGATAAATCTCAGATCTTAGAATTGTTTCTAGGTATTTTTATATTAAAAATAGTCCTTATCGAAAGCTTGGAAAAATCCTACCTAGGGTTTGTAGAGACAAAATAAATTGAAGACCTTAAACATAATTACATATAATAAAACTTTTAAGAAACCATGTACATATAGTTATTAACAAGATTCAAGAATAATTTTGCATTGAAAAGATTCCAATTGGTGGGAAAAGCTAACAATCCTAGTAAATGCCTACGAAACTAGCAAAGACTCGATTAGAAATATGAAACAGTGGATTTGGAGGAAATTTTGTGAAAGAAAGTGTATTGAAAATTTGTACAATGAATAATGGCCCAAATGGGTACTCTAGAATGTCTTTACTGTGTTAAATGAGTGCATCTATCAAATTTTATGCTTGTAAAGGAATTAGAGTAGGGCTATAAAGAGCTAGAATATGTATGGAAAGAGTGATGGTGGAAGAGGTATTTGGAAAAGGAGTTGGAACATAAAACTTATCATATACCTTAACGAGGAAAATTGGTGCCAAAATATAGTTTTTTGTTTTCCCGTGAAGTTAGTAGTTTGTTCTAACCACCAACTCACTAGAGGCATTGCTCTTAAGAAGCTAAGAATGAAGTTTTGGCAAAAGTAAGGAAATTTGAATATTTCTTGTGTTTTCATCTATTCTGATGGTTATTTAAGCATGATATAAGGACTAAAAACATATCCCAAGAATTGCATGATTAATTTTGGTATTTAGGGATAAAATTGCATGATTGAAGGATTTCTTGACTAGAGAAAATAACTATTTTGCAAGCCTAAAGGATTGTTTTGGAGTTTTTTATCATTCTAACTTGATCTATTTCTTGATTGAGTGTTGTGTTATGCATCATAATATAATCAATGAAATCAAATGCAATGAATTACACATGGTTGAGCCCCGCCGCGTGCTCTACCTCGGTGTCCTCCATCACCACCTCATACTCATGCCATAATGGCGAAATACACCTCACATTTTAAATTCTAGAGTTCGATTCTCTCAATTCTAGAAATAGCAATAATGAAAAAAATATAAAATATTTATATAAAACTCAAATTTCTATTCAAAATTGACCACAACTAATCCAAATCTTTAAATAATTGTCATTTTCACTCCCAAACTCGATATTGGTGTTGGTGTGAGTCATTTTCCATATCATCAAGCGGGGCATCTCACTTAGGTGAGGTCATAGATCTAGTTTTCATTTTAGATTCATTATGATATTCCCTTACACGTCGGTGTGTTAGTGTGTCATATGCATCATTGGGATTTGTTTTCTTATTCTAGGAATGTAACTCCCCCTCTCCACTTAAGAGGTCATCATTGCAGCATTGGGAGTTACTTAGCACCCTCTATATGTACACCCCTTCAGATATATGAGATTAGAGTGGAGATTTTTGTCTTGACAAGGTGTTTCCTCTATTTTTAATCTTTGCATGCACCTATGGTTGATGCTCGCTCTTCATGAGATCTCATCACGCATTTGGTTTGCACCACGGTCGATGTTCACGACATCCCGTATTTTCCTTGTGCTTCGTGTTTTCACATTTTCCTCATCCACAACACACATCATTTGTTACGTTGTGACCATAGTATCTTACCATTTATTCAACCTATTACATGAATAATTTTGATGATCTTCGATCTTCATCTATTTTTTACATCATATAATCATCATGACATCACGAAATCCGTCCCATGGGCCCCTAGCTAGGTGATTAATGTCTTATTTTACTGATGATCCTATAGTGTTTCCTTTCAGTTTTTCTTCTCTAGGGTTATTATAACATGGATTGTGCCTGCACATGGTAGGATGAGTGAGACTATTCGGTACGCATTGTTGGGTATATTTCATTTCATATAGACCTTTTGACATTCCTTTATGTACTTACCTTCAATATCAAGTTACAGATCAAGCTTTTTTTTTGTTGACCACCCCATGTTTCACTATGGTGACATGTGGTAATCAATGGTTGGGGCATACATATACACCTAATTTTTCACTTTTCATATTTCATACTTGTTACTAAAAATTCCTTTGTGCAAATAAGGGTAAATAATGCATATATTTATATAACAAGTGCTTTAAAGGGTCTTCCAAGAATGGGAATGGTTATTCATGTAACCATTATGGGTTAGAGATAGTACATGGAAAGAGTGTCACTATTTGGTCTTGGCTGTAGTTTTTCTTGTACTAGTTACCCTTGTCCCCTAGGTCTCATGCACATTAAATTCATAACACTTTTCTTGTATCCCATCATATTTACACCTTGTTTATCAACATACATGATCTACAAAACACTATTTTTACTTTTTATGACACATTACTTATTTTTACTATCCTTGGTTGATGACATCATGCATGTGCGTTATTGTCGGTGTTATACTTTCCCATTGCGATTCCATCACTTGCAAATGATGGAATCCTATATATAATCACCACTCATTTGAAATTCATAATAAAAGGAGGTATAATCATTTGAACTTCTATTAACTTTTTTTTTTTTTTCCATCTTCGCATCTTCTCATCTAGCTCTTGGTTTATCTTGCATCTTTCTTGGATTGGATTGGATACTCTTCTTATTATATGGTTTCTTACACTATTAGATCATTTATAGTGATTCTAGGATATGAACGATGTCTCCCTTCTCCACCTAATAGTGATTCTCTCTCAGTGTATTGCTTCCCTAGAGTGATAGATGCATTAGTGACCACCTATAGGTACAAGGTGATTACTCTAACCATTTCTTATAATTTTACATAGATAAGTTCATTTCCTTTTCTCATTGTGTTATGTTAACTTAGTATTATATGTGTTTGGATGCTAGTTAGCATAGTACTCTTATCAAATATCAAGCTCCTTGTATATCACTACTTTCATTTCAATTTCATTTATTATCAATCCATACTTCTCCACACCCAACTACTGATATATAAGTAGGTATCCTTCCTCTATATTTATCTTTTGCCTTGAAACCATAATTTGACCTATTTTAGGATTACTACCCTCTAAAAGTGACCCTAGCACTCGCTGTAGCCCCTTTGAGTCTACTCCTTTGTATATTGGTACATGTGTGTTTCCTACTTATTGCATTCATACCCTAGTAAAATGGATGATTTAGGAGTGAAATATGTTAAGACATATCTTTTCCCACATATAGAGGGATAAAAGGTAACATACAACCAATAATGGAGGTTAAACTCATATTACTTTCTTGCATTGAAGCCACTCCACACCTTATGGAGAAAGAAGAAACAAGATGACGGAAAAAAAGGAAAGGAAGAAGAAATGAGATGAGATAAAACAATGTAATCTATGAAAAATGAAAAAAACAATCATGAGATGTTCTACATATTCAAAATAACACATCACAATTTGCAACATGCAAACCTTGCAAAAAAATACAAAATAATTAACTTTGTATGGTGGGAACTTTTTATTTAGATGAGGGTTGTACATACTTCAATCGATGAGTAGCCTTTATTGCATTACACCTACACTTGATCATTATGTGTGCATGGTTAACCTTATTTCCCTTATTGGCTATCTGAGGACATCTTGTTTTCCTATTTTTTTGCATGGGCAAAATTCACTAGAAAACAAGACAACCATACCCTAGTGTCAAATTTTTTCCATATCATACCTTTCCAAAAAAACCCCGATAAACCTACCCCTCGTTTCAAGTCCAAAATTTCCCTTCAATAGTCCATTTTGAATTTCATCAGTCCCTTTAGGTGATTTAGGAAAGATCATAATCATTCAAGTTCATTTGGAGCAATATTTTTCAAGGCATATTTTTAAACAAGTTTAGAAAGGGCTTTCACAATCCTTCTAAGACAATTACAAAGTCACAAGATTAGTGCCATAGATTTATATTAATCATTAATGTGTATTCAAGATCTAGGAACATAAAGGAACTAATTTAGCAAGATTTTGGGAAGTTTTGGAGGTTAAGCTATCGGTTCACTAAAAGTGGGTTTTTGAGGGTGAAGAAGCCTACACCATAAAAAGTACCTGAACTTCAAGGAGTGACTCCAGAATCTCCAAAATGATTTATATACAAAAATATATCATTGAAAATCATTTTCAATCCCCTACATGGTGGTGAAATCATATCTACCAAAAGTACCATGCATTTTTCATGCCAACTCATTCTTTCCATGCAAAGTGGGTAATCCCGAGAAAAAATGAGGTTTTGGAGGCATTAAAAGAAGATTCAAGTCATGGGAGCCCTCAAATTTGTCTCAAAATGTATTTTTCATGTAAAATTATATAAATAACCCAAAAAATCGTCTGGGAGCTCAATATATGGTCTTTTCAAGTCGGCCCTCAACATATGTTATTATGTACTTAGCCAATTTTCCAAAGGGACACGTGGCATAACCAAGCTGAGGCATAATTCTATGTCCCTATTTCACCTTACCAAAGGGAATACGCATAAAAAAAAATTCCTTCCTCCTATTTAACCTTTTGGTCACTCATATGACCATCTTCCGGCCCCAGGGTGCTTCATTCTAACCCCCTCCTTCACTTTTCTCAACAAACCAACACCCGTCATTTATAAAAATGAGGTAAAGGAACATTTTCATTTCCCTATTGTACCTTTCCAAAGGAAAAAGAGGTGCAAAATCTTTCTCCCCACCCTCTCCTTAACATTCTAAGGCTATAAATAACAAAAAACTTAGCCATTTTTTCATTCTCACCCCCATAGCCTTCATATGTCATTTGTCGAAATGCTGCCATATTTTTTCTAGATCTTCCTCCAACCCTTTTTACATAATTCATGATCTATGATCTGAAAGAATAAAAATGCAAGAAAAAATCATATTTACATAGAACAAGAACAAAACCTCTCTCGTAAAACCCTCAAGTCCATGAAGAAGAATCATTCAATCTCATAAACCAACAAGCCGATCGACATGTCATTTTTTGAAAAATTTTAGTTTCTAGCACCTTGAATCTCCCAAAGAAATATATCACATTCACAACATGGATTTTTTTAGTGAAGAAACCCCAAGTTTCCCATAGAAAAATTTATAAATTTAAAATCTCTCAATCTAGCAACCAGTTTGACTTGAAATTTTAGAAGTGCACTATAGAGAAAAAAACCCATATTGGAAAATTTCATTTTGTTGTAAACCAAGGCCTAGAAACCCACTTTCCAAAAATAGTAAGCCTTCCTACATGGGCACTTTTTATTTTTGGTAAGTCATCACCAAAGGTAGTTGTAGCAAAAACAAGCAGCACCAAGGGCACCAAGAGATCAAAATGATTTTTCAATGCAAAAATGGTAAACATTTCCACTTACTAAAAATAATAAGTTTCCTATATGGACACTTTCCATTATTAGTAAGTCATTACGTAAGAGCAGTCCAAGCGAAGTAGTGTACACAGGGGTAATCTAGAAAGCTAATCTCACTTATGGAACCAAAAAGGGTGGAAATTTCCATTTACTAAAAATAGTAATCTCACCTTTCTAGGTGCATAATGGTGCCCAAGTCACAGATGAAGTTCAATTTTGCAAATTCTAAATCAGTCCCAACTTCATTCATTAGTGTGTTCAAGTTGATAGGATCATCATGGTTATGGTACCCGAGTAATTTTTCCATTTTCTCATCCAAATGTGTAACCATAGGAATGATGGAATGATGACACTTCATGGTTTACAAACATATCATATTAGGAGCAATATGTGTCAATGGAACATGGAAATGTTGTAGAGATTGGTTTCAAGCTTCAATCTCTTAAGAGGGGATCGTCATGAGCGACGCTCGTGGTCACCAAAGGAATCATTCAACAGTGTTTCTAAACACTTAGTTTGGGGTGTCCATGTGTCATCCAAATAATTTTTCTCGTGGTGTGAAGCATTCAAGGTTCACAATTCATCATTGCATCAGAGAATTTCACCGATTCATTAGTGGAGTGGAGTTGATCTTCATTAGAGATGGAGTGTTCTTCATCCATGCTTCAGAGAATCCTCTCCTCCTTCTCTCTTTCTCCCTCTTATTTCTCTCTCCTTTCTAATTATTCATTGGGATTCATCATTGTATTTCATCATATTCACTTAAGTGACCTATTTTAAAATTGTAAAAGTATTTTCTCAAAATTATAAGAGAAATACTTAATTTATGGAAAACAAAATGTCATAAGTGAAATATGGAACACGAAGGGTCATATGAGGAAGGTGAGAGGTCAATCCAATTGTTATAAATTGGGATGGTTTCTCCATTCCAAAGGATCCTATATTTTGAAAATTTCCATTCTGCTGCAATTATGGATTGTAGCTTTTGGACTTTGTGTCATCAATATATATGAAATGAAAGCTACATGTCTTCTATTTCCCCTTCTCATATTTCCTCTTTTCCCTTTTATATGTGTTTTGTAAGTATGGTGATTAAAGATAACTTTGTATCTTTGATGAATGATCCTTAGGGAACTTTGTGTCTATGTGTGTTTTGTTTGTCCCATTGACCACCGTGCATTGTTTCTTTCTTCTATATTGAATGTTGAACTACTATGGTTACTTGGTGTGAACTCTGCAATTTTCCTACTCATGACAATAACTCCCCTTTCCTAATTTCCTCCTTCTCCCTAAATCACTGTAATTTCCTCCCTTGTACCCCCGTACAAGAATTTTTCCATAGGTTCAATGGAGTGTCCCTATGTGATCCCCAACCTACTTGGCCAACCAACAACATTTAGTTTAGGTTTAGATTAGTCACATTCAATAATGGGAGTTGTACCATTCAATGCAGAGGGGCGTAGCCCCATGAATGTTGGTGGAGACACCTAATTTTTCATATCAATAAATTTTCTCACCAACACACCCTAAACATTTAACATTAATATGTCAGTTGAGCATTTTACAAGGGTATTTTTGGGGCTTCAACCTGTTTATTTGAATAACATAGTTTTTTTAATGTTATCGCATGTTTTTTTCATATCAATTTATATTTTCCATCATACTCCCATCATGTTCCAGAATGGGAGCTTTGGAACAGGGTATGGACATCCATAAAAGCATGAAGGATAGAGGAATTTTGTCAGATGTTGTAGTTGCAACTACCCTAGTAGACATGCATGAAAAATGTGGAAGCATGGACAAGGAAAGTGCACTATTTGAAAAAATGCCTCAAAGAGATGTGTTCGCATGGACATCATTGGTTGTAGGATATGCATAAAATAGATTTGTTGAAAAGGCTTTAGAAACTTTCAAGAAAATGTAATTAGCATATTTAAATCCAAATTCCACAACCTTTTCCAACATCCTACCTACCTATGCCAAGATGGGGGCTTTGGAATAAGGTATGGACATCCATCAAACCATAAAGGATAGAGGAAATGTGTCAGATAAATCTATAATCACCCCGGTGTGTGTGTGTGTGTGTGTGTGTGTGGAATAATAGACAAGGCAAGTGAACTATTTTACAAAATTCATCAAATACATGTGTTCGCATGGACAATATTAATTATAGGCTATGAAAAAATGATTCATCAAGAATACCATTTTATATCATAGGATGAGAAGCCCATTTTATATCATATATTATTGCTTGCAAAACCCTCATGATTAGGTCTTGTGTAAATTTAATTGATTATATTGTTCTCATGGCCTCAATTTGGGGTTCTTTTGCAAGGAAATTTTGTTCTCCATATAATCTCATATAATCTGCTGATATGAAATTTGGATAGTCTTTAGTATTGGGATCATCTAACAAAATAAGGCTAGGGGAAGGATACACTTTTGTATTACTGGAAGGGTAATAAAAATATGCCACCGGCATCCTATTACCTCCATTTTGGTCAAACTCGATGACACATGATTTTTTATTTTCCATTGGTAATCACCTTGAATACATTGGATTCACTACAAATGAATATTAAAAAAACTTGGTAAAAACTAGGAAATATTCATCTGAAAGGAAGCCTTTTTGGTCTCAAAGATATCAAACAAAAAATTAAAAATTTAGATAATAAATTGTATGTTTTTATCACTTGCAAAAACATGCAAGAATTTTGTAAATAATACCACATATTCATCCATTTAAGGTTACAAATTTTATGTTTTAAAATAGGATACAATGTCATTTAAACATTACATGAAATCAATGATTTCAAAAATACATATCCATGTTAAATCCCACCAAATTTACACATATTCAAGAATTAGAGTGTCAATATCTATGTTATAATTACCTGTGAAAAACTACCTAATTTTAGAATGAAAACATTGTTTATTTTGATATTACCTACAACTTATCTCCAATGTCTATAACAATTACATGGATTAATGGTTTGACATCAAACCAAGTCATCTATGAGGTCTGGCCTTGGGCATGGAGGATAATGGCACATCTTAGTACTAAATAAAGGACCATCATTCCCTACTAAGGCATGTTTCAGATAGCCTTTCTCTAGTCCTATATTTTCACATATTATGTTTAAGATTCTATTTTCCAACACACCCATTTCCTTTCTGCAAACTCATCCATGGTCTCTTCATAATACATCATTCATGACATAGTCAATTTATCATGATTACATAATTATATTATGAACCAATAATTTGATTATGTAGTATAAAAGTGCTAGTATTGAAGGTTGTCATTTTCAGAAGTAGAGATTTGTATGGGAATTATAGGGCTTCCCAACTGATTACATTTTCCTTCAAGTTCTCTTTAGTTACCCAAATTTTACTATGTAGATGACGATGTGGGTTTTACACAATATTAGGGAAAGAGAATAAGCTCAAAAATAATTCATATAAAATTATAATTACCACAATAGGTTACAATTATATAGAGGTAGATATTATAACTCCTAACACTAATCTAGGATGGTTGTTCTAACCACCAAGATTCTCTCTTAACCACTTACCATCCCTAAACTAGCTCACTCCCTTTATTCTCTCAGTATTCCCTAAAATCACTCACTTAAATCCTAAGTGATTGTTATTCATATCTCACATACATTATTATTATTGTCAACACAATCACAATGCACTCATGTTAGGAATAATTCCTAATGTTCCCCCCCTTAGTGCTAACATGGGGAGAGGACACAATAGTTTGGAGCTGCGAAATTCATTGACCTAGTTTTCATAACCCCCCCAATCTAAAGATCACCCTAAGATATCAATCACAACTGATAATGCATCCAAAATAATCTCCAACACAATTTTTTTGAAAATATATTAACTTCCCCCTTTTTAAAAATAAATTGTCCCTTTTACAAATTTATTTTTATATCTCGCTTCTTATAAATGAATAATTGCCTCTTTAAAAATCTATGTTGAGTAGACTCGAATGTTGCTATAACGAGAAGACACATAAAGGATGCACGCATGAGAACAAGGCGCATTTAAAGGTGCGGAAAGATAGGGAAGGAAACACATGCTAGAACATTTTGACTCATGACTTAGCCATTTTTATGGATAAGAGCTATTTTTGGATATAGCGTGCAGAGAAGACATAGAGATGAAGAATTGTGCAACACGCAATGGTATTTTGGGAACAAGTGGTTGATAAGCGTCATGCATAGTTCAAGCTAATAATAGGATTTATTCTTAGAGTTAATTATAGGACATCTATTATTAGAACACTTGCATGTTGTGCATGCCATTGTAAAGGCACGTGGATATTATCAGCATGTGACCTATTTTGAGAAGTGTATGGGCAGTGAAGGGTAAGTCCCCACCTCTATAAATATGTATTAAACTGTGTAGTTTAGAATGTGTGTGTGAATTATTGTAGAGTTATGTTGTTGGTTCTAATGTGCGCATGACTCGTGGAGATACTTTATAGTGTAAGAAGCTTATGTGTTTTACAGTGTTTAATGCAATGGAGTATATTGGCTGGATAATGGTGTTAGACATAACTAAATCTGGTTCTTGTATGGTTAGCCTTATTATAGTTATTGTTTAGTTCATGATTCTCTAAGATCTAGATTTGGTTTATGCACTGTGAAATGTTTATGATTAGTTATGGATATGAATATGTATTATCATCATCACACTAACATCCTACACAAGTAACTCTAAAGAGGGGCCTAGTACCTTTACGCTCTTCGGTGAGTGCTCAACTTAGGCTGAGTGATGTACCAACACACTTGGGTTTTTCACGATGATTTAGGGTTGCATCATTGGTTCCGTTATTGGGACCTATTTTTCAATTGTTTTCGTGGATGTTTCATGATGAAGATGTACCGATTGACCCTAACAAGTATTGAGGAGTGCATAATAGATCTGAAAGAAGAATACTCTTGGAGGTTCAAAACTGGATCTCGAGTTTGACACATGCGCATGGGTGGAGCAAAACTTGTATGACTATTTATATGAGAGTTTATTTGTTATCTTTTCAATAGAGTTGTACGAGTGGTTGGTTGCTTATGCATCTAAAAGGGATTAGAGGTACAATACACTTGTCTGGACACAGGAAGAATTTCAGGCCCTCTATGATGTTGATCCGATCTGGACGTGCTCTATAGACACTTAGTTCTATGGTGTTCTGAATAGCTATATTTTAGAGTACTCAATTTCTACTTACTCTTTCCTGGAGGTAGTTGAGTTCCAATTTTTACGTTATCCCAGGGGAACCTATCTATAAGGCATTCCACTAGTGATCAAAATCTTGATGGTAACCCTGAACTTGGAAGAAAAGTCAATGGCTAGCTAAACCCTAACAAAGGTAAGAGCAGTTTAGTGAAGGATGGCAGACCTAGCGGCAGAGAGGAAAAGAGAAGAAATTTGGCTTAAGTATAATGAGGCGCATGAGAGGGAGATAGAGAAGCAGCGTGATATTACAGAATGGATGGAATTAAGGAGAGAGATGGCTCGTGAAGGATTTGGAGCTCACATAGAAGACATGGAGCTAGAGCATTTAGAACTCCCCCATTTTGGAAAGCATGATAAGTAAACCTCATCACCTCATATGGGAGTGTGCCATTAGAGATGACATGGGCTGTAGGTATGCATCTAAATCTACCTAGTAACCTAGCCCTTACACTCGGTCTTCCAATATCAAAGACAACAAGTAGTCAAAGCAAGCTAGTTTGGTGAGTAGAAGAACATGAGTAAATCAAGAAGAAAGTGCATCTATGGTCAAGAAAATATCTTATTTGTTATTTGGAGGTACCTTTTCAGGTGCATCATTGGCATAGAACTCAAGCGTTCAGAATTTTGGACTCACTTCTGGGAGTAGTACCACCTCGCAAACTATATGAGTTTAGTTTAGTACCACTATTGGGAAACAGGGTAGTACATACACTAGTCCACTTTCGACTATAGGTGGAGGATCATGGGGCATATGTGGCTCTAGTTCTGGTGGATCTGGTGGGTCTAGAGGTAGAGGTAACACAGGAGGTTCTAGATTAGGTGGGCATGGTCCTCACCAACCCCAAAATATTTACATGGAGATGTCACTTCATCTTCTAGAGTATAGGGAATAGAAGATGTTGTTGATCATGTGCACATGTGTGAGATACTAAGGCACACAAAATGGATTACGGCTTCTGAGCGCAAGGCAAGTCAGTTTACAACTACGTTGTAGGACGTGCTCATAGTTGGTACAGAATTTTAACCCTAATCATACTTGCGTAGATTATGCAGCACTACAGGATGCTTTCCTTAAGGAGTTTTATATCCCTAAGTTTGAGCAAAAGAGTATAAGTGCACTCAAGGATATTAAGCATGGCACTACTGAGATCATTTGGGAATATGATGCCCATTTTAAAACACTTTTGTCTAAGCTTTCGTATGATATCCATGTAAGCCAACATGCACAATGGTTCATTGGGGCTTGATCACACCATTTAGGAGGGTGTTGTCACATAAGACATATATAGATCCATGTGAAGCACTTGAAGAAGCGTTAAGCAAGAGGAAGTTAGAAGTATAGACATTGGAGTAAGCTCATTCCTAAAAGCACATATTGAAACTATGGCAAAGTAGTTAGAGAAACTATCGGCCAATTCAGTACATGAGATGCACACTAGGATTTGGTGTACATATTATGAAGTGAAAGGGCACACTAAGGATAATTGTCCTCGCAGGTTAGTACGTTCATTATTTCTAGACTGTGAGATATGTAATTTAGACCATGATGTAAGCCACTTCCCATTATTACAACATGTGATCAGAAAGAACATATCTTGCTATTGTAAGATTTTTTTTTTAATCCATGACTCACAAAACAAAAGATCGTGGGTTTATTGGTCGAGATCCATGATGCCATTAATATTGGTGTGTGATAGACAAGTATCGAATAACTCTAAAAGTAAAATTGAGCACCATGATCATGATCACACTCAAGGGCAATATGATCGGAATGAGGGATGTTTTGTATGAAGTTTTGGCAAAGGTCACCGATATTATGGTGGATTCGGAGGTCGAGGCCATTGTGGTGGATGATGCGAGTTTCCTCATGGAACATGTTATACATGTAGATCTCCTGACCACTATAGGTGTGAATTCCCTTAGAATATTACTTGTTCTTTTTATGGGAAGAATCATAACTATGAGGAATGCCCAGACTTATATGAGCATCTTAGCAAGCAGCATAAATAGGAAAATAAGGGCACAAGGATGGTTATAATATAGCACACCATGAAACATCAGTGGATGTCAAAGTTAGCACCAGAACCTAAGGTATTACTTGTAAAGATTACTACACACACTGAAGTTGTGCGCACCAGAGAAACGTTACAATAGAAGCCTACCATTACTAAGGAGGAGGTTTTATATGCAAGGTACCCAGATCCTACACACCAGAAGGAGGTTTATCAGGAAACCATGGAGGTAATCATAAATCTTCAGGGTGAAATACAATGTTTAAAGGAATAGTCATGGAAGTTGGAACAAAATAAGGCAATAGAGACGATCCAGTCAAATGTTGATGATTTGAAAGAGGTATGCAAGATGTTGCACCAGGAGAATATTATTCCATTACTAGGGAATTGGTTAAAGGGAAACACTTCACGCACAGGTATTGAGAATGGATGGAAGATCCTGCATGCTAATCTTCCCCCTCATAGCTTGGATTATGATAAGGAAATCACTCTAAATGCTATTGTGGATGGGTGGCTTTTGAGAAATATATTGATTGACACAGCGTGGAGGTGAATGTGCTTACTTTAGATGCATGGGTGTAGATGGGAAGACCTCCATTACAACCATCCTTTAATGTACTATTTATGGCTAATCGACTAAGGCCACTCCAATCAGGGTTTTAAAGGATGCATCCATTACTATACAAGGGGCCAAGTTCACTGGGACTTTGAGGTTTTAGCACTTACAGAAGTAGATAACTTCCCAGCTCTACTTGGGTGCCCTTGGTGTTATGCAAATAATTTTGATCTACGATTCAACAAGGGGTATATAAGTTTTGAGAACAATGAATAATGAATTATTATCCCTTTAACATATGGGAAATCTATACCTTATGTTGAACCTTTAAGTGAAGAAGATCTGAAAATGATTTATGTGCACGCCATTCAAGATCCTGGAAGTACTTGAGCCATCTAAGGAGGGAATCCTCCAGTGGGAGGATGCACAGTCTATTAGTGATACTACAAGTATTACTTGTGACAATTGGGCACATGGAACCTATGAGATTATTGGGTGGGAAGTAAGAAGTGCCTTTGTGTGGAGGAGAAACCTCATTATATTAGGCAAATAGGTAACAAATTTATAGCCTAGTACACTGGAGAAGGGGATCCTACGGTATTCCCGCACGTCATGGAGGAGCAAAGTGGGATGGATCAAGTGAAGGGAAGAAATATGTTATTTTATACCTGTTATCCAAAATGTGCCCCCTACTCATTTTGTGGCTAACTCCTCTCATTCTTCCCTCTCTTGTGCCTCAATCACAAAATTTTGCTTTTCAGGCACTCAAAAACTTCTGGAAATGGCACCATTGGATAGAGCTCTTTCTTAGCTTTCCAGAAAGGTAAAGTTTTCCTCCTAACTCATGTATTTTTCAAGTTATGGCTCGGCAGAGTTTTTGTGGGAAATTTTCCCCTAGAAGGCCCGCAGCCAATCAGAACTCGCCATGTGTCCAGGCCAAAAATATCAAAGCGACCCGATTTGGCCCTGTTTTGCCCTAAAACTTCAAATCGCCATATCTTTCGATCTAGAGCTCAGTTTTTCACGTTCTTTATATCAATGGAAATCTGGTGAAATTATCTACAAGATTCTCGGGGTCAATTTTGCATTTTGGTGGAGTTTGGAGAGAGAAAATAAAAAATGCTTCTGGCACGTGGTCATGAATAGAAATGATGTTTCAACCACCGATTTTAATGAAGAATGGCTCGCATTCTCTCCCAGCATGGTTAAAAATGTCAGGGAATGGGTCATCAGGTCGCCCAATGTTATTTTGATGGCATTTTGGTCAATGGTTGAATCCCTTCCATGTTTTCCCGTTTTCTCTCTCACAGGCTCGTCCTCTTGCCTTTGTAAAAAAGCCGATTTGGCTCATTTTTCAAAGGGTTGAACATTTTTTGTGTATGGCAAGCTCCCTTTTTCACCTTGGAAGTGATTTAGTGGAATAACAGACCTTTTCTAGAAACTCAAGAATCGTATTTTTGCCTTTCAGGTGTTTGAATGCAAGTGATTTTGATGTTAAAATAACAATACAGGCCTGTGATTAGTTTTTATCCTCTGATGGTGTTGTTTGCCTAATTTCTAACACTTCATTACAGCTATCAGTTTGTGCATGTTGTTTTTGTTGCATTTTATGAACTGTGTCGATTTGCAGAAGTAAAAAATGCTCACCACTCCTTTGGTGCATCACCTATTAGCATTAGTTTTAGTTCTTTCTTTTTGCATTTTCTATCCTTGTCCCTTTGAAATTTAGAGTAGATTTAGGAGTTTAAACCTCTACAATTGTGCAAGTAAAATAGCTGATCAGAGGAGTTGAGGAACCAGCCTCTAATCTGGAGATTTCTCTTCCATTTTTGCAAGTCCCACACTTGGGAAGAGGATTCAATGTTGTGCAATCACACTAGATGCTAGTATGATCAAACTAGAAATCTGATCAACATCCAGGGGGTGCTACTGATTTGCAACAACAGTTTTGGCATGCCCGGTGGGACCTTAGAGGTCTTCCACTTTATCTTTGACAGGTTGGTGTGTTCCTGTTAAAGATCCAGCCTTTAGAGCACTTTTAAAAGCACATCTGCGACTCCATCTGGTAAACAACTCATTCTCTAAGTTGCAGACCTATTTTCCATTCATTTCCATCCATTCTTCTTTCCATCATTTTCATTCTTTTCCATTCCATGAAGTTGTGCAATCATGACTTCATTTCCATCATGGAATTCACATTTACAACAGCATTATATCACACCTCCAACATGTTTTACAAATCCTCCAAATCAGCATTTTGATCAAATTCAAAATCAGCATGTCTACCCATATGAGCAGCAGTGCCAAAGTTAGTTTGGATATGAAGCATGTCAAGCACAAGGGTATGCTGGTTGTGAGGGTAGTCAAGAAGAAAATACAGATCTGCTAGAACAAATCCAAAAGATGGAGGTAAACATGGTGCAATCTAGGGCTCAAGCACAAATGAAAGCATTTAGAATCGGTTGTAGAGCACCTTGTCCATGGGTGGGACCTTTTCCAAGGCATTACAGCCCTCAAGAGAAGCTAGACTTCATGATTACAACACTACCATTGCTTGCAAATTGGACTGAAGGAATAAAGGTGTATGAGAGGAGTATTCAACAACCTAGTCAATAGGTAAGTACACCATCTCATGCCTTTTCTCTCCCTCTTTCCCAATCTATTTTATCTCAGCAGTGTCAAGTTTTAAACTCTCCATCTGCTGTCCCAAGTGTTGAATCCATTTCTCCATTCCCTAGTCTTCCACCCCATCTCAATTCTTCTGTCCTTTTCCCTTCCAAATAGCCATTCCCTCTAAAGAAACAAGAGTTCCTACCTCCTCCACCACCACAAAAAAATTCAAAATCAATTGAGTTACAATCCACTTCTCCTCTTGCATTCCCAAATCCATGTTGGGAGGATAAAAATCAGAATGCCAATCAAGGAAAATAGTAGCAGAAAGAAGAGCCAAACAAGGATGAAGAAATTCAAAGTCTGAAGAGTTGGGCTCTTAAATTTGGGATGACAAAGATCCCCTTGATGGTTAAGCCTTTAGAAAAGGTTGGAGTTGGAAAACAAGTGGTGGTTAGGACTGAATTTGCTGCAGGAAGAGAAGAGCAAAAAGAAGAAGCAGATCAGCAATCAGTTTGCTCAGAAAGTAGTTTCCATGTTAGCATTCTATTTGAAGAGAATGCTGATTCAATTCAAGTTGCACAATCAGCCATGGAGGAAGAAAGCTCTGAAGAAGATCCTACAGTCCCAACTTGTCCTCTAGAGTAGTAGATCGAAGAGTTTGACTTAACGAACTTCGTGCTAGAGGAAGAGTTCTATCAAGAACAAGATTGTCTTCAAGTAGTAGAAGAGGGAGAAGCTGCTCCAAATCCAAAAGAAGAGGAGCACATTCTAGTTGTGGAGGAGAAAATTGCAGATCCAAGGGCTTTGAACACAAGGCAGGCTACAGGAGAACCTTTAGTTCTTCTTTCTACTTCATCCCTCTCATGTTCTAGTGCTGAAGAAAAGTTTGATCTTTCAAACTCAATGTTGGAGGATGAAAGAAACCATGATGATCAAGTTACAGATCAAGAGGACACTATGGAGGAAGTTGAGCATTTGCATCAGGACAACCATGAGGTAGTGTATCTGTCAGATTTGGAGGACTGTTTTGATGAAGAAGAACTGGTTGAGTTTCCACCATTCTCTCTTTCATCTTCCACGTCCCAAATACTTGAGCCTGCTGTCATGAAGGAGAGCATTCATTTGCAGCAGCCTGCATCTTATAGCAGCTCTTTGGAACCAAGATTGGAAGATTTTAATCTTTCATGTTCTTCATTGGAGGAAGAGAAAGGGCAGAAAAGTCCTACCATTGCTTCCACATCACCCACCCAAGAAGGTCTACAAGAAGACTCCATTTTTGGAGTTGAAAATCAGGGCAATGGGTATACTCAAAGGACCATACCTTGCCCAATCAGGTATCTGGCTTCATTGGAACCAAAGGAGAAGTCACAATCAGTCATGCTTGCTCCTAAGCATGAGGATGAGCTACAAAGAACCAAGGATCAGCTGTCATACCTCTCCAATCCAAATGCAGAACAACTAAAAGAGGTATTGAATTTGCCTTCACCTGATACCTTGATGATTTGGGTGGAAGACCAGCTTCTTGTTGATTTTCCATTCATCCAATCAGCCATGTTCAATGCCAAATCAGTTGCATGGTTGCCAATTTTGAAGAAAGGAAGCTATTTTGCACAACCAGTTGCAGGGTTTGTTTAGCCCACTTTTGCTTCCAGTTAGAGTAGGATAGGTAGTTTTGCTTTCAGTAAAAGAAGTGCTTGTGCACACTCTGCATGTTCCATTTTGGAGCATGTATGACCCTTTAGTTTTGTACATAGTTTTTGTGGTGCTGGTTTTGCTCTTGCGCAGTCCATTTCAGTGGGTTTCCAAGTGGCTCAGAGAGGAGGTTTTCAAAGTTCAGATCAGTTTGCAGGCTACAACTCATGACTCCATGCCCAATGGATGCTTCAGGCAACTGGTAACTTCATCCAGCAGGTAGATGACCCCTCTGAGTCACCAAAATTGTTATCCAAAATGTGCCCCCTGCTCATTTTGTGGCTAACTCCTCTCATTCTTCCCTCTCTTGTGCCTCAGTCACAAAATTTTGCTTTTCAGGCACTCAAAACCTTCTGGAAATGGCACCATTGGATAGAGCTCTTTCTTAGCTTTCCAGAAAGGTAAAGTTTTCCTCCTAACTCATGTATTTTTCAAGTTATGGCTCAGTAGAGTTTTTGTGGGAAATTTTCCCCTAGAAGGCCCGCAGCCAATCAGAACTCGCCACGTGTCCAGGCCAAAAATATCAAAGCAACCCGATTTGGCCTGTTTTTGCCCTAAAACTTCAAATCGCCATATCTTTCGATCCAGAGCTCAATTTTTCACGTTCTTTATATCAATGGAAAGCTGGTGAAATTCTCTACAAGATTCCAGGGTCAATTTTTCATTTTGGTGGAGTTTGGAGAGAGAAAATCAAAAACACTTCTGGCACGTGGTCATGAATAGAAATGACATTTCAACCACCGATTTTAATGAAGAATGGCTCGCATTCTCTCCCAGCATGGTTAAAAATGTCAGGGAATGGGTCCAGGTCACCCATGTTATTTTGATGGCATTTTGGTCAATGGTTGAATCCCTTCCATGTTTTCCCACGTTTCTCTCTCCTGGGCTCGTCCCTTGCACTGTAAAAGCCAGATTTGGCTCATTTTTCAAAGGGTTGAACATTTTTTGTGTATGGCAAGCTCCCTTTTTCACCTTGGAAGTGATTTAGTGGAATAACAGACCTTTTCTAGAAACTGCAACTATATTTTTGCCTTTCAGGTGTTTGAATGCAAGTGATTTTGATGTTAAAATAACAATACAGGCCCTGTGATTAGTTTTTATCCTCTATTGGTGTTGTTTGCCTAATTTCTAACACTTCATTACAGCTATCAGTTTGTGCATGTTGTTTTTGTTGCATTTTATGAATTGTGTCAATTTGTAAAAGTAAAAATTCTCACCACTCCTTTGGTGCATCACCTATTAGTATTAGTTTTAGTTCTTTCTTTTGCATTTTCTATCCTTGTCCCTTTGAAATTTAGAGTAGACTTAGGACTTTAAACCTCTGCAATTGTGCAAGTAAAATAGCTGATCGTGAGGAGTTGAGGAACCAGCCTCTAATCTAGAGATTTCTCTTCCATTTTTGCAAGTCCCACACTTGGAAAGAGGATTCAATGTTGTGCAATCACACTGCGGATGCTAGTATGATCAAACTAGAAATCTGATCAACATCCGAGGGGCTGCTGATTTGCAACAACAATACCCTACACAGATAGCAGCATGTTGGTGGATGGTTCATAGTGATAATCTAATAGAATGGAATGAAGTAATAATCACTCTAATAACCCAATTTCTCAAGAGTAATGTTCCTACTAAGATCTACATATATCATGGTAATCAACCTATTCATAACTGTGTTCAAAGCAAGTTTGAGAAACTCTAGACATAGGGAAGAAGCTTTACCACCTTCACTTTGGGTGCACAAACTTTATTCCACTTTGCAAGGTTTTGAACATGCTTATTATGTTTATGTGGAACTACATAGGGATACTAGAAATTGGAAAGACTTGATTGCAGGAATGATCCAGACTTTTGACTATTTCTCTACTAAACCTCTGATGAGAGAGGAATTATGGGTTATGGAATGCTTGACTATGGGAGACATTGCAAAGGCTGAAGAAATCATTCAGGATTTATTTGATGAGGAAGAACCAGGATCACATTTTGATGAAATAGATGAGTTAGATGCCAAACTATTTAAGCACACTTGCTTTGAGAAGAAGAAAGGAAAGATGGTCTACATAGTAGATGGTGAAGAAGTATAAAATTTGGATATTGATCATTCTAAAGGTACATGTGATGTTTTAGATAGTGTAGATAAACATGCACGTGCCTATCATGAACCTATGAAGACCAATAAAGTGAACATTGGCATGGATGTTGAACCTAAGGAGGCCATAATTGGAGATTATTGGTCTGATTCTAAAGTGGCAAAGATAATTGAGTTACTACGTGATTTCCAAGAATTATTTCCTAGGGGCTACCATGAGTTAAAGGGGGTGCATGATTCATTAGGTGAGATGAAGATTAAGCTAAAGGAAGGAGTGTGCCCAATCAGGAAGAGACCTTACAGGATGAACCCTAACCTACACATAAAAGTTAAAGAATAAATTGACAAAATGCTGAAATCTAGCATCATTAAGCCCCTAGAAGAATCATAGTGGGTTAGCCCCATGGTAATCAGTATAAAGAAATATGGTCAAATTAGGATTTGTGTGGATTACAGGGAGCTGAATGTTGCATGTGTGATTGATCCTTTTCCTACACCTTTCACCGAGGAAATATTAGAAGGCATTACAGGGCATGAAATTTACTCTTTTACAAATGGATTCTCTGGGTATCATCAGGTAAGAATTTCACAGAGGATAAAGAGAAGACAACTTTCACCACTGAATGGGGAAGCTTTGCATATACGGTGATTCCCTTTGGTTTGAAGAACACGCTTGCTATATTTTCACACATAGTTGTTCAAGCATTCTAGGATTTTATTCACAAATTCTTGCAGGTTTACTTGGATGATTGGATGATATATGGGCTTGTTAAGGATCATTGTGACAACTTGCACTTAATGTTTGAAATATGCAAATAGTTAAGCATCTCTTTAAACATCAAGAAGTGTGTATTTGCTACACCTTTTGAACTCTGCTAGGGCATATCATCTACAAGGAAGGTTTGTTAGTAGATCCAGCTAAGGTTACAGTTATTGTAGGCTTGGAGGAGCCTACCAGTCAGAGTGAGGTGTGTGGATTCTTGGGCCATATAGGGTATTACAAAAAAATTTATCAAAGGATATGCGAAGATTTCCACACCCCTAGAGGAGTTACTAAAATGAAAAGGGGCATTTTATTAGGGAGAACCACAACACCACACATTTAAGGAATTGAAGGAGAGACTTACTACAGTGCATATTATGAATTTTCCCTCATAGAACCAACCATTTCACGTACATATGGACACCTCTGGCATGGCCATTGGTGCAGTATTAGCTTAACCTAGAGAAGGTATTATAGATCATCCTATCTTCTTTGCTAGTAGACATTTGACCCCTGCATAACATAATTATACAACTATAGAGTGCGAGGCCTTGTTAATGATATACACGCTACATAAATTCATATAATATTTTCTAGCAACACCTTTTTTATTTTATACATATCACATGGCATTAAAATACTTAGTAAATAAGCTCGTTTTATAGGAGCACATATGTCGATGGGTTCTCTTATTCCAAGAGTTTGACTTTACAGTTGTGGTAAAACTAGGTAAAAGTAATTCTTGCCCAAACCACTTATCAAGAATTCAATTAGGAGAGGACGCACAAACAATTGAAGATATAATGTCGGATGCACAATTGTACAAGTTACATCCCTTCAAAATTAGAGGATATTGTTGTCTTTTTACACACGGTATGGTGCCGGAAGGAATGAAAGCCTTAAAGAAGAAACAACTTGTAATTTATGCTACACTCTTCATGTTGATCAATGGTGACTTATACAAACTAGGCCAAGATTAAATATTGTGTCGGTGTGTATTATAACATGAGTGTACGGATTTCATGGAAGAGGCTCATAGCAATATTGCAGCAGTGGGCATTATGCAGTGACATAACCACGTGCAAGATTCTACTCGTTGGATTATGGTGGGAGACCCTGTATAAGGATTGTAAAGAGTATTGTAAGGTGTGTGAACACTATCAGTGCCTTGGAAAACCTAGAAAAAGAGATTAAATTCGCTTTGAGGCCTATTACTAGTGCGAACCATTTGAAAAATGGACAACAAATTTTTGGGTCCTATTTCCCACCATGCGTAGAACCGGATCGCACTACATCATCACTTGTACATATTATCTTACACAATGGGTAGAATCAGAACCTACAAAGGAGTGTATAACACCTATAGCAGCAAGGTTCTTATGGGAAAATTCTTACTAGGTATGGATGTTTGTTGAGTTTGACAAGTGATAGGGGAACACACTTCTTGAATGAGACAATCAAGATATTGTTGGATGAATTTATGATCGTGCACCACAAGAAGACACCTTATCTCCCTCAAGAAAATGGGAATGTTGAGACCTTCAACAAGATATTGAGCTAGACCTTAACAAAACTTTGTGATGTTGGAAGGAAAGATTGGGATGACAAATTTTCTGTTGTAATTTGGGCATATAGAACAACCTACAGAAGGTTAAATAAGTCCACACCCTTTCAGTTGGTGTTTGGCACATAACATTTCTTCCCGTAGAATTCATGTTACCTTCTTTGTGTATTGTGCACGTGGGAGGCCTAGCTAATGAGCAAGAATTAGAAGAAATAATTGACAAGTTAATACAGATGGATGAGAGGTGCGCCATATCACATTGGGGATAAAAATAGGAAAAGGCCAAGAAGAAGGCATGGCATAATAGACACATCAAGGATAAGAAGCTTGAGGTAAGAGAGATGGTACTTCTTTATGATTCTAACTTTCTACACCATCTTTGAAAACTTAAGGTGCATTGTTTGGGACCATATGTTATCACTCACATCCTTGAATCATGCAATTGTTAGTTAGAGGCTCTCGATGGAACATGGTTACCCGGTTACTTTAACATGAGTAGGCTGAAGCCCTACTATAAATAAGTCTTCTTGGTGTTTGTAATAAGGAAATATTTCCATTTAGTATAGATTTCCCTTTCTGTATTTATTTTAAATGTATTTCCTTATTCGTCGCTATACTTTGTCAATTTAGTTTGATGTTTTGTGTAATAAGTGCATTTGTGCACTGGAAGCTAATTACAATCTGAAATATTTGTATGCACAGAGACAAAGCACATACCATTGGTGTGGGTGATTGTTATTCAAAATTGGGTACATATGAAAACATATTGTTACAAGGTTGTTATTCAAAAATGGAAGGGAGCTACTAGAAAGAAGATTGCTCTTAAGGAAGACCATAGTTGGAAATAAATGAATGAACAATATAACACGAGGTAAGTGGCAACCGTAGAAACTACTAGAGGAAGGAATAGTGGCGAGGTACTTTGGCACATAGATGCGCATAGAAGGAGGTCTGTAGCCAGAAGGTAGGAAGGCACACTGTAAGGTTATAGTTGTGGTGCGTAGGTGTATCATGTAGAAATTAGGAAAATGGTCAATTAATGAGAGGATTGGTGGTAGGTAAAGGAGCAATAAATGCAATAAATTTTAGCAACTCTATATAAATACATGATGTGGGTTTATTTTTACCTTTGCGATCACAAGTATTCGAGTGAGCTAGTTGTGACCAAGCCAAGAGAAATGTGTTGAGGTGCAGAGAGTTGCGAAACCAGGCATGGAGAGTAGATTTGTGCACAGAAGTGGCTTGCATCCCCATTAGAGAAGGGTTTGAGCAAAGTAGAAGCATTGAGAAGGAGATAGGGCACATGGTTTCAAGCTAGGGCATGCGGTTTTGAGCTAGGGCACGAGATCTTACTCGACAGAGAAAAAAGGTGAGATTTTTACCATGGCACCAAGGAAAGCACCTGGAGTAGGTACAAAGGGGAAGAAAAAGTGGAAATCAAGGTCAAAGATTCTCCCGAGAATAATTTTCAGAAATGCAATATCTAGAAGGAGTGATCATTAGACGGGATTGGGATTCCCATATCCGCAGATGCAAAGTAAGTGACTACAACCACCGTACCATCGATAACAAGGGAGATTTGGATGCATTGTTGAATAAGAAGACCAACAAGCGCACAATGGATGACATGCCAGTATATGACAATGTTAGGGAGAAGTTTCTCAAGAAGGTAGGGGTGTATCAACGTATGAACTCCCATATTTTGGAAAACTAGAAAGTTTATACCAATGGATTATGAGTAGATTCCATGAGGACTTATTCTATTTTGTTGGATGATGGGTAAGAATTATCGTGCCTTTGATTGCTACGTTAACAGACTAAAGGGCACGGGGATAGAGGTTAGTAGTGATCTAATTGATAAGGAAGTTGTTATAGCTACAAGAAAGGAGTTGGGATATGCCAAGGGTCCACACGGAATGGAAATCTATAGATTAAGGAAGTACCTTGTGGTGCAGTAGCCGCGCATATGCTCATTAAGTTGAATGATAGGAGAGATGGTCACAAGTAAATACAGTTATCCCAAATTTACCTCCCCAACAAATTTGGTCAGAAAAATCCCTACACATAAAGAAAACATGAAGGGAAATGATTCAGACCCATGAGCTCGAGTTCTAGAACCAGACAAAGTGAAAACAGAGGCCCAAGAAAGTCAAATTTGACCCTACACAAGAAGAAATAGAAGAAATGGTTCTTTTGAGTGTTTCCATATCTTAAATCTATTTGAAGGGTTGAGGGGGAACTCAATGATGAAGTGGTGGGGTTGAGGAAAATTAAACGGCCCTATGCAAGAAGAAACAACTTTGTCAAGCCGTTTCGTGTCTTAAATTCATTCTGTAAGTTACAAGTAGACTCAATAATGAAATTACAGGGTAGAGAAGAAGGGGCGGTGTTGCAGGAGGCCAGAGCAAGCAAAGGGAAAAAAGGTGAGGATTCAAAGTTTTCAGGATCGAAAACAGTTCGGGAAAGGTCAAAAATGACTAAGTATGGAGGAGGCTGCGAAGGAGCCACGTGTCTTAACGGTGCTTCTCTAAAGGTGAATCCAAAAAGGGGGAGCCCAAACTTGCGCCAGGCTTCCACGCGTCCAAAACCCCAAGAAATTATGGGGCGTTGAAAAGTCTTCAACTAAAAAGGAAGTGCCAGGTGTCAGCTTGGCACAAAACCGGAGGGAAATCCAAGGTGGAGACTCAAACTTGCACCAACCCTCCACGTAGAAAATGGTCAGAACAGAGTCAAAAGGCGGACAAGGCGGGCCTCAAAATTGGCTAAGTATAAAAGTGTAAGTGGAGAATGCCAAGTGTCTTAATGGCGCATCTCCAAGAGTTGGTCTCAAGGCACAAACCCAAATGAGCGTGAGCTCACCACGTAGCCCAGAGCCCAAAAGGATAAGAGGGACCATTGAAAGGTCCACAAACTGCAGAGATTGACAAGTGTCAACTTGACACTCCTCCAAAGGCAAGCTTTGGGCTGGGTTTTCAAGCAAGCGCGGTGCCTCCACGTGTTATTCCAACAGGGGCCGAGTTAGTTGAATAGTCAATGCACAAACAAGCCAGTGGAGGATGCCAAGTGTCTTAATGGCACTGATTCAAAGATTGAATAAAGAAAAGGTTTCCAAATGAGCGCCAGACTGCCACGTGTCCCAAGGAAAAGTGGGCCATTGGGGAAAATTTGGTTCTTTTCCCCTTGTTGTATCAAAAGGGGTAAAAGTTACAAAATGGCCTGTAACTCCACCCAAGGAAAAAGTCAACATGTGAACCCGAGTCAAAGCCAAAGCAGGAGTCGAAGGAAAAAGTGAAAATTTGCCTTTCGTTCAAAAGGCACAAAGACAAAGATGGAAGCACATTCCCACCCAGCCAACCAAAAGGAGCCACGTGTCCAGGCGGAGCCTCGGGGCTGCGGGATTTTTTTGAGTTTTTATTTTTGCACAATAGGGAAAAAAAGATAAATTGAGGACCCATAAGCCGATTTTGCTCTAATCTAGCTGCCATGTGTCCCATATCAAAAGGGAGACCCATTTTTCAAAAAAAAATCCTGCCCATTTGTACGGACCCAATATAAACTTTGAAGGGGCATATCTTTCGACTGGGCTTGAAATATCGTGAATCTAACACCGTTGGAAAGATCTCGGCCTTGCCCACACCATGGAGGCCTAAAAATTTAATTTTGAGGAGGTTAGGTGAAGGAAAATGGAGGAAAATTCTTTGGGCTTTCAATACAGGATCTTCTTGCCTCAACAACCAAATCAGATTTGATCTGTTTCACCGTTTCCTCCTCCTTCAACATGTTGAACCAAGGATTGATGCAGTAAAGATAGATCTAGGGGTAGATTTCATCAGAAGCATTAATAGCAGTGGTTGAGCTTTGACCTAATTTTCCCGCTTCTCTCTCTCTTTCTTCTCTTTGATCGAACCTATAAAAATGGGGGCAGGATTCATTGTAAAGGGTTGGACATTCTCTTGTTTTTTGCAGGCTCCCCTTTCCTTCTAGCATCGAACTTGTGGATTTTAGACCTTCCATTAAAATTGCAATACGCTTTCTCACCTCTTGGTCGTTTATTAATGTATTGTATCAATCTACAGAGCAATAAAGTGTGTTTTGTGATCGATTCTAGATCCTTTCCTATTTTCTTTGCTATCATCTGGTCTTTCATTATTAACGTGGTTATCTGTGCTCAATTATTGTACGTATTTTATTTAGTTTGTGTCTATCAGCAAAACAAGTGTCCATCATTCCTTTGGTGCATCACCTCATAGCTTAGCTTTTGTTTTAATTTCTATATTCCTTCTATCCATGTCTCCTTGGTAAAATTTTAGATTAGGATTAAGAATAGACCCTCTACAAGTCTCTATGTATGCACCTAAACAGAGGAATAGGAACCAGCCTTTAATCTGGAGAGCCTTCCTATTTTACAGTCCCACACTTTGAGGAAGACTCAATGTTATGCGGATCACACCAAATGATTCTGCCTTAGAAAAGCAGATCTATAGACTCATTTGGGGGTGTTGTGATTTTGCACTAACAGTTTTGGCCCACCTAGTGGGACACTAAGAAGTCTCCATCTTATTATAGTAGGAATTGATGTACAATTGTTGTGATTCTGGCTTTAAGAAGCCTTGAAATTATACACCTAGCAACTCCAAAAAAATAAATCTACCGGTTTCAAGAGATTCAAGCAAGTTCATGAGAAGAATACAAAAACGGTCAAGAACCAAAGAGTAGGGATTATTTGTCTATATAAACTTATCCCCAAGTAGAGAGAGTAGAGGAAGAAGAATCCAGAGGTCTCTATCTCCACCAAGCATAGCTTCTCTCAAAGATCATTACCCACTCCCTTCAATGGAGTAGATCTTGCAAGTGGTGTCTGGATCAGAGAGATTCTCTCTCTTAGATGGCTACTCAGGGTACAATTAGATCATGGTGAAAGAAGATGATCAGTTCAAAACTACTTTCACCACCAAATGGGGCACCTATGCCTACAGAAAAATTCCATTTGGATTGTCTAATGTCGGTGCCACTTTTCAAAGGGCCATGGATATGGCATTCAAAGGGCTAATCAACAAAATAGTGTTGATCTATCTGGATGACATTACTGTGTTCTCCAAAATGTAGCAGACCACCTTTTTCACCTAAGGAAAGTGTTTCAAAGATGCAAGAGATTTGGGGTATCATTGAACCCTAAAAAATGCATATTCTTGGCCCATGAGGGTAGGATTTTAGGCCATATTGTGTCTAAGGAGGGTCTGGAAATTGACCCAGAGAGAGTTGCAGCAATAAGAGCATTGCCATTGCCAATTCACAAAAATATCTTCAAAGATTCTTAGGGAAGATCAACTTTGTTCAAAGGTTTGTCCCAAACTTTTCTGCCCTTGTTAAGCCAATAACATTGATGTTGAAGAAGAGCTTAACATTCAGATGGACAATTGAAGGAAGGGAAAGCTTTGAGGCCATCAAAGAAGCTATATCACAAGCCCCAACTCTTGTGAATCTAGATTTCTCCAAGGATTTCATACTTGTATGCCTTTGGTGGCAGTGACACTATCTCTGCAATCTTAGTTTAGCAGAACAAAGAAGAAATAGAATAGCCAATTTCCTTTTTCAGTCAAGGCCTGAGGACTATGAAGTAAGATATTCCTTCATTGAAAAGTAGGTCTTGGCAGTGATCAGGGGACTAAAAGGTTCAAGCATCTAGTTTCGAACAATAAGATTCAATTGTTAGTCTCCCATGCAGGAGTTAAAGATTTCCTTCTTAGTAAGGATCTGAATGAAAAACAAGTAGGATGGATCACTCGTGTCATGGAGTATGACATTGAGATCAAGGTCACTAATTTGGTTCATGGTAAGGGGTTGTGTGAACAACTAGCCTTAGGGCAGCAAGAAGAAGCAAACAGTGAAAAGGAGGCTATTTTTGTTCTACATAATAGTCAAGAAGAAGAAGATGCTTTGATGTACCTACTCCCTGTTGGACTCAAGACATGGTGCACTTCCTTCGAATGGGCCTGTGTCCTCATTAGATGAGTAAAGCAAAAAGAAGGCATTTCAGACTCCAAGCCATCCCATATGTTTTCATTGATGGTGTCTTGTTTAAAAGGGACATCAATGGTGTTCTTCTAAGATGCATTGGGACAGATCAGATTGAAAGAGTGTTACAAGAATTCCATGTTGGGGTAGCTGGAGGTCATTTTTCCCCAAGGGTGACAGCACTCAAAATCATGAAAGCAGGATACTATTGGCCCAGGTGTTTGCTACACATGGATCAAAAGGTGCAAGAATTGTGCATTCTTCAAGGGAAAAGAGAAGCTAGCAGCACTTCCATTGCACCCAATTTCAGTTGATCAACCTTTCATGCAATGGGGATTGGACTTCATTGGAGTCATCAATCTGAATTCAAGCCAAGGCCACAAATGGATTTTGACAGCAACTGATTATTTCACCAAGTGGACTGAAGCAGTGGCACTCAAAGAGGCAAATGAATCTAGCATACTAGATTTCTATGAAGGATTAGTGACCAGATTTGGGGTACCAGCTACCATCATATCAGATAATGCATTGGCCTTCATAGGTTCCAAGGTCACAGAATGGGCAGTCAAGAATGGGATTTACTTGAGCACCTCATCAAACTATTACCCTCAAGGTAATGGTCAGCCGAGTCTACAAACAAGAACTTATTAAGAATCATCAGAAGAACTCTTGATGAAAACTAGAGGACCTGGCATACAAAGCTCAAATCAGCCTTGTGGGATGATAGGACAACACCCAAAAGATCTATAGGCAGCTCCCCATTCAAGCTTGTCTATGGGAAAGAGGTAGTGTTTCCTATATCACTAGAGTTACCAGCATTAGAACTCCTGAGACAACTGGAGATGTCTAAATTTGAACCAATGGAGGCCAGGTATGTAGAGTTGATGGAATTAGAAGAAACCAAAGAGCATGCACTTCAAACAATGGAGAAGGATCAGGCCTCAATTAAAATATTCTTTGACAAGAAGGCTAGAGCAAGGACCTTTCAGGAAGGAGACCTAGTGTTGAAATGGGATGCAGACCGAGAAAAACCAGGGAGACACTCTAAGTTCGATGCCATCTGGAGTGGCCCTTATATGGTCACAAAATGTAAAAGTAGCAATGCTTTTCAATTATCTACATTAGATGGCGAGGAGTTACAGATTCCAGTGAATGGAATCTATCTTAAACACTGTTATTAGAGGGAAGGCTCCCACCTTGTACATATTAGCTTAGTTTCTTTTCCTCTAAGTGCTTGTGCACATTGTCTTGTTGTAGTTTAGGTTGATTTTCTCCTAAGTTCTTTGCACACTCTACATGATCTACTTGGAGCATGTATGATTTCCAATTTTGTATATAGTTGTGGTGTTGTTTTGTTGCTCTTTTGCAGTCCATTCAGAGAGACAGATGAAGCCTCGGGTAGAAATAATTTTCTACTCTCAGAAACCTTCATTTTGAGATTTCTTATGAAAATTGAGAGAGAAAATAGTCGGGCTCATGAATCAAAGGTAGAATCAGTATCAGACCCTCGTTCTCAACTCCATGCCCAATGGATGCTTCAAGGCCACTGGTCTCTTCATCTAGCAGCAGATGTCCCCGTGAGTTGCCAAATTGTTATCCCAAATTTACCTCCCCCAGCAAATTTGGTCAGAACAAGCCCTACACAAATAAAACATGAAGGGAAACAATTCAGACCCATGAGCTCGAGTTCCAGAACCAGACAAAGTGAAAATAGAGGCTTGAGAAAGTCAAATTCGACCCTGCACAAGAAGAAATAGAAGAAATAGTTCTTTTGAGTGTTTCCATATCTTAAATCTATTTGAAGGGTCGAGGGGGACTCAATGATGAAGTGGTGGGGTTGAGGAAAATTAAATGGCCCTGTGTAAGAAGAAACAACTTTTTCAAGTTGTTTTGTGTCTTAAATTCATTCTACAAGTTACAGGTAGACTCAACAATGAAATTGCAGGGGTAGAGAGAAAGGGGTAGAGCTGCAGGGAGGCCAGGAGAAAGAAAGGGAAAAATGGCGAGGATTCAAATTTTTTGGGCTCAAAAATAGTTCAAGAAAGGTCAAAAATGACTAAGTATGGAGGAGGCTACGAAAGGAGCCACGTGTCTTAACGACACTTCTCCAAAGGTGAATCCAAAAAGGGGAGCCCAAACTTGCGTTAGGCTTCCACACGTCCAAAACCCCAAGAAATTGTGGGGCGTTGAAAAGTCTTCAACTAAAAGGAAGTGCCAAGTGTCAGCTTGGCACAAAACTAGGAGGGAAATCTAGGGTGGAGACTCAAACTTGTGCCAACCCTCCACGTAGCAAATGGTCGAACATAGTCAAAAGGCGGCCAAGGCGGGCCTCAAAATTGGCTAAGTATAAAAGTGTAAGTGGAGAATGCCAAGTGTCTTAATGGCGCATCTCCAAGAGTTGGTCTCAAGGTGCAGACCCAAATGAGCATGAGCTCACCATGTAGCCCAGAGCCCAAAAGGATAAGAGGGACCATTGAAAGGTCCACAGACCTACAGAGACCGACAAGTGTTAACTCGACGCTCCTCCAAAGGCAAGCGTGGTGCCTCCACGTGTTATTCCAACAGGGGCTGAGTTAGTTGAATAGTCAATGCACAAACAGGCTCGGTGGAGGCTACCAATTGTCTTAATGGCACTGATTCAAATATTGAATAAAGAAAATGTTTCCAAACGAGTGCCAGACTACCACGTGTCCTAAGGAAAAGCGGGCCGTTGGGGAAAAGTTGGTTCTTTGCCCCTTGTTGTATCAAAAGGGGTAAAAGTTACAAAATGGCCCGTAACTCCACCCAAGGAAAAGTCAGCGTGTGAACCCGAGTCAAAGCCAAAGTGGGGAGTCGGAGGAAAAAGTGAAAATTGCCTTTCATTCAAAAGGCACAAAGACAAAGACGGAAGCACATTCCCCAGCCAACCAAAAGGAGCCACATGTCTAGGTAGAGCCTCGGGGCTGTGGGAGTTTTTTGAGTTTTTCATTTTTTACGCAATAGGGCAAAAAGATAAATTGAGGACCCGTAAGCCTGATTTTCTCTAATCTAGCTGCCACATGTCCCATATCAAAAGGGGGACCCATTTTTCAAATTTTTTTCCACCCATCTGTACGGACTGATACAAACTTTTAAGGGGCATATCTTTCGACTCATGGCTCGAAATATTGTGAATCTAACACTGTTGGAAATATCTTGGCCTCCCCATGCCATGAAGGCTTGAAACTTTAATTTTGAGGAGGTTAGGTGAAGGAAAATGGAGGAAACATCTTTGAGCTTTCAATGCAGGATCTTCTTGCCTCAACAACCAAATCAGATTTGATCTGTTCCGTCGTTTCCTCCTCCTTCAAGGTGCTGAACCAAGGATTGATGCAGTAAAGAATTATCTGGGGGTCAATTTCATCAAAATCATTAATAGCATTGGTTGAGCTTCGACCTACTTTTCCTGCTTCTCTCTTTCTTCTCTCTGATCGAACCTATAAAAATGGGGGCATGATTCATTATAAAGGGTTGGACATTCTCTTGTTTTTTGCAGGCTCCCCTTTCCTTCTAGCAAGGGACTCATGGAGTTCAAACCTTCCATTAAAACAACAATGCTCTTTCTTGCCTCTTAGCCATTTATTAATGTATTGTATCAATCTGCAGAGCAATAAAGCATGTTTTGTGATCAATTCTAGATCTTCTACCGTTTTCTTTTCTATCATTTGTTCTTTCATCAATAACCTGGTTATTTGTGATCAATTATCATACGTATTTTATTTGGTTTATGTCTATCAGCAAAACAAGTGTCCATCATTCCTTCGGTGCATCACCTCATAGCTCAGATTTTGTTTTAATTTCTATATTCCTTCTATCCATGTCTCCTTGGTAAAATTTTAGATTAGGATTAAGAATAGACCCTCTGCAAGTTTCTACGTATGCACCTAAACAGAGGAATAGGAACCAACCTTTAATCTAGAGAGTCTTCCTATTTTACAGAGTCCCACACTTTGAGGAAGACTCAATGTTATGCGGATCACACAAAATGATTCTGCCTTAGAAGTGCAGATCTAGAGACTCATTTGGGGGTGTTGTGATTTCGCACTAAAAAATAACATGTGGCTACATATTGTGAAGAAAATTTCATAAGGAGAAATATACAACTTAGTTAGCTACATAGCAGAGACAATTATTGAGGAAGCACACATATATGAGAATATAAGTTTTGGCGTTATCCTATTATCTCTTGTGTTTTTAGAAATTGGAGTGCTCGATGGGCCAAATAACAAAATTTGGGAATACCCTATGGAAAAGAAGTCCCTCGCAGAGAGGTTTGAGAAGTATTTGTGTGAAGGAACAATGAGTGGCCCATTCAAAAAAAGGGAAAAACTATGGTATGATCGACTTTGCATGGCCTTTGAGGAGGAATGGTGCATTCCAAAGGAGTTACCCTTAGTAGTGGGAAAGGAAGTGCAGTTCATGGTGTATCAACATTTTTGCATCACGTAGTTCACAATGAAGGATGGGACATGGAGTCCCTAGTGAAAACTGCCATACACCTTCATAGCATGTTACTTCTAGGAAGCAGTACATAGGTTTACCGATGCACGCTAGTTGAGATATAATGTGGATAAGGTAGATTGTGACTACCATACTCTAAGGAAAATATATGTTTATCTAGGTCGGTCTACCTATATCGAGAGGCTTATTTCGATGTTATAAGCATGAAGCCGGTAAGTTTGGCTATTGGGGATAATGGGGCTGCGCTTATCTATCTTTAACTCAAGCCTAGGATGGAAAATGGAAAGTATGTGGAGAATGAGTTTATGCTCCCAGGGCCGCCTAAGGGAAAACACACAGTTGAAAATGTGGCAGCTCCAAATCCCTCGACCATAGAAGGAGATGAGGAAGAGGAAATCGATGAGGATAGTGGAGGCTTAGACCATAGAGGTTGGAGGTAGCCCACAAACAAAGTGGAGAGTGAGCATGTAGATACTCCCCCATAGACACAAGGAGGAGAGGAAGACTTGGACATGGGTACAGTCCATGAGGAACGCCAGTTTAAAAATGTGTTCGAAGAACCAAACCCAAGGCACAAGAACATCTCAACCTTTAAAAAGGTCACCTCAACTCTCCCCTCAAAAAGAAGCACCCGAGGGAAAGAGAAGAAGAAATTTAAAGCTTAATGAGGAGGAGGAGGAGGAGTTTGAAGAGAGCGCAACAGAACCCCGGTCCAACCTAAAGATGTGGAGGAACCTCAGGATGAAGAAATGAGAGATGAAGAGGAAGGGGTGAAAGAAGCAAAAGAAAATATGCAAGAATAACCCAATGCGCCCATTACGACTCAAGTAGGAGAAAGACAAACTTGGACTCTTGCACCCATGTTCATAAGGGGCCAAGAATAAAAAGAGAAAGAGCAAGTGAAGAGTATGTTGTCCCTAGTATGGGCTATACTAAGGACATAAGAAAAATTATTTGTGCCTGGTTTTAGAGATAATTTGTGTGACATAAGGATTTATATGGGTAGGAGCTGATGGATCCAGATATGGCCACTACACACACAAGGAAGCAATTATCCTGGTCCATGCAGACTCATATGGATGAACCATATTTTGATGTGTGTGAGGAGTCTTGTGTCTCACAAAGAGTGAAGAAGGCACCCCAAAGCAGCACATGATAATAAAACCTACTCTAATGTCTGATGAGCAGGTCAGTAATGCAATGGTCAAAGTATCTATTGAGGTGGCATGGAGAAACATTGATAAGGTCACCACCATTCGAGCGTTGCTTGAAGATAACAAGGCTAAAACTGTAAAGATAGCACGGTTAGAGGAAGAGAAGGAAAAATAACGGAAAAGAATGATTCCTTCGTTAGCATGGCGAGGAAATTAGTGATCACATCCTTAAAACAAGGCCTCATCTAAAATCTCAGGTACCAAAAAGTTTCCCTCTGTTATGCATTATGTGTGCACTTTGGTTGATTTGGTGTTAGATGATAAACCAATTTGGATGCCCGCACCAAAAGATTCTAAACAAGAGGCAGAGAGAGAAAGGGCCTCTATGGTTAGAAAAATTTCAACTTACAAGGCATTGCTCCAAAATTTGAAGGATGAGCTGAAGAAATATGACCAAGCTCTCAATTTATGTGTGGCACTAGAAGTAGTAATAAGGACCAGAACTCTAGTTGAAGATAATGAAGTTCTCAGCAATAATGAAAGATGAGACACTTAGATGCACGTAAAGGTAAACACTTTGGTGAAACAAAAGTGTGAGGCCCTCGTAGCAGCCTAGGATCCACATAAAGAGAGGATTGATGAGATTGGGAAGCTCATAGCGTAAAAGATGGACCTCATGGAAGGAATGATGTTAGGTATGGCCAATGTTGTTTGGGTACTACAAAATGAGAAAGAAAATATTACTCAAGATGAACTGGATTCCATAGCCACAGATATTCCAGAGAAGACAAGGACTACACTAAATGAATGGCAGACATTAGAGGCTAAAATCAAAAATGAATATCTAGAGCTAATCCTCCCAGTTGAAGAAGAGGGTGTTGCAGAGTAAAAATTTATTCTTTTATACAAAGTGTTTCATTAATTCTTTCATTCCTTATTCTTTATTATTGGGAACATCAAAATAATTCCCATTACTGGGATGACAATGTAATTTAGTGTGGGGTAATGTTGAGTAGATAGAATGTTTCTCTAAGGAGAAGACACACAAAGGATACACATGCGAGAACAAGGCGCATTTTAAGGTGTGTAAAGATAAGGAAGAAAATGCGTGCCAGAATATTTTGGCTCGGGACTTAGCTATTTTTATGGATAGGGGCTATTTTGGAGATAGCGTGTGGAGCACACATAGAGATGAAGACTTGCGCAACATGTAATGGTATTTTGGGAACAAACGGCTAATAAGCGCCATGCATAGTTCAAGCTAATAATAGGATTTATTCTTAGAGTTAACTATAGGAAATATATTATTAGAACACTTGCATGTTGTGCATGCCATTGTAAAGGCACATGGCTATTATCAGCATGTGACCTATTTTGAGAAGTACATGGGTGGTGAAGGGCAAGTCCCCACCTCTATAAATATGTATTGAACTATGTAGTTTAGTGTGTGTGAATTATTGTAGAGTTATGTTGTTGGTTCTAATGCGTGCATGACTCATGGAGATACTTTATAGTGTATGAAGCTTATGTGTTTTACAGTTTTTAATGCAATGGAGTATTTTGGCAAGATAATTGTGTTAGACATAACTGAATCTGGTTCTTGTATAGTTAGCCTTATTTTAATTATTGTTTAGTTCATGATTCTCTAAGATCTAGATTTGGTTTATGCACTATGAAATGTTTATGATTATTTATGGATCTGAACATGTATTATCATCATCAAATTAACATCCTACACAAGCAACTCTAAAGAGGGGTCTGGTACCTTTTTGCACTTTGGGTGAGCACTCATCTTAGGCTGAGTGATGTGTTAGTGCACCTAGGTTTTTCACAGTAGATTCTAGGCTACATCAATCTACTTCCCTTACATTTTCGAAAGATATATCTTTTCATAATTTTACCCCTTTTAAAAATATTTCACCTCCCTTCAAAATAATTACCTACTTGGAGGGGTGCTTAATAAGGGTTGAACTCTAACTTTCCAAACCACAAATACTTCTATTATGAAAATGTTTTAAAATGAAAAGGGATCATTACCCTTATCCATGTCTTTAGGGATTCATTATTACAAGTTGAGAGAAATGGTTGCTTTGAGAGACAAGCTAAGTGGAAATGATTGCTAGGATTTTTTCACCGCAATATGTTAGGAGGAGATAAAATTTGGGATACCAAGTGAGAGAGGTGCATGGAGAAAGAGCCTCAAGACTATGTATAGTAAAATGATGAGACTAGAACCATGATATGCACAATTGAGGTTAATTATAGAAGAATAGATCACACAAGGTTGTGAACCATGAAATATGAGCAAGGATATTACCAAGTTAATTATTTTTAATTTTTCACACTTATAGGGGAGAGCCAAGTTAAATCATCGATAAGTTGTAGCTTGAGTTAGTGCCTTCATTTCCAATATAAAACATTGCTTAATCATGTTCTATCATTATAGGGTGCGTCATGCTAGAGAGCTTGATGTGAGTAAGATCCATGATGTGGTGATATTAGTTCTTGAGCTTTGATAAATTAGTGCTAAGACAAATCATGATGAATCAAGCCAAAATATCATTTGAGCTGGTTTCTGAAAAAAGATCGGTTCAAGACAAATGCAAAGGTAATCCCCAAGTCGATGCAAAATTCAACCCAAATGATCAATGTAACGACCATCGATCTAAACAATTTAAAATTAACTCAAATAAATCCAATATTTTAATTGGATTTTCAACCATACAGATCTCGCACACTAAAACAAATTTCCCGCACAAATTTTCCAAGTAATCAAATATATGCTTCAAATGATTTTTTAATTTTTCTCATTTTGAATATGAACACAAGTGAACAAAATGGAATGAAAAACTATAGAAAGAGTGAATGAAATGGAAAGAATAAGATGATGCAAGTGAATGATGTTTGTAAAATGGGTTCATACGAGGTTCACTCGATACATCGCGACAAATTTCTAGAAGGGTAAAAAAATCAACAATGGGGTTTGCAGACGAGGTCTCAAGCTATGCATATCCATTATTTACACGTTTTGACATCACAACAAATGTATGACACATACACAATGTAAAATGAGTTTAGAAGAGGTTTGCTCGCTTGCCCATTTCCATTACCTAACTTGACAAACAAACCATGAGTGGGCTGAAAATCAAAGAGGCCTCATACGAAAACCTTATCTGATACCAAATGTGGGTTTTACCCCATATTCGGGAAAGAGCATAAGCTCAAAAATAATTAATTCAACATTATAATTAACACAATAGGTTACAATTATATAGAGGCAGATATTCTAACTCCTAACACTAATCTAGGATGGTTGTTCTAACCACCTATATTCTCTCCTAACCACTAACCATCCCTAAACTATCTCACACCCTTTATTCTCTCAACATTCCCTAAAATCACTCACTTAAATCCTACGTGAGTGTTATTCATATCTCGACATACATTATTACTATTTTCCACACACTCATAATACACTCATGTTAAGATTAATTCCTAACATAAGATAGATATGTGAGATAGTATCTCTCTTTTGTGCTTCCATCCTACCATAGAGTACCACAATCCTCATATTTACAAATTAGACATAGCATATATGATTCTCTCTATCATCAACAGTCATTTAGTTATTCATACTAACATAAAACAAGACCAGTGTGTACTACCATATCCTTCCTTCTATTTTTGGAGGTTCATTGGCCACGAAAGATAGGAGAGGTACTAAAGAGAGTATACCACTTCCCCTAGGATTGGCTATGAAAAAATGGATTCGTTGAAGAGGCTTTAGAAACTTTCAAGAAAATGCATTTAGCATATTTAAAACCAAATTCCACAACCTTTTCCAACATGTTACATGCATGTGCCAAAATGGATTCTTTGGAATAGGATATGTACATCCATCAAACCATAAAGGATAAAGGAAACATGTTAGATTTTTTAGTTACAAATTCCCTAGAAGAAATCCATGAAAAATGTGGAAGCATAAAAAGGGAAAGTGCACTTTTTGACATAATGCCTCAAAGAAATGTGTTTGCATGGACATAATTTATTGCAAGCTATGCATAAAATGTATTTTTTGAAAGGAATTTTGAAACTTTCAATAAAACTCAACAATTTCACGATCTTTTCCATCATCCTACCTACATGTGCCAAAATGGAAGGTTTAGAACAAGGTATGGATAGGAGTAATATTTTATACAATGCAAATCATTTATTTTGGGAAGGGATCAGTGAATTCATACTTATCATGTTAAAACACACATATTGACAACAAATTTTGTGATTTCTAACTACAAATATATATATGTTTAACATTTAAAAGCATGTAACAATGTACAATAAAATGGATATCACATACATGCCTTATATCCTAGGATGAAATTTTACACAATTAAAGAACTAGAAGAAATTTTTATTTTCAAGATAAGAAATGTTACCTTAATTTATATTGAGATACATGGAGCAGATTCATCAAGACCTCAATTCAATAGCAGAGTGACAAAGTTTCCGTAAAATATCGAGAGATAATTATTATGACAATCCTAGGATGATATTTTAAGTAATTAAAGAACTAGAAATGATAATTTTTATTAAAAATAAAAACAATGGAATCATCGTGTATAAAGAATAAAAACATTAACATTAATATTAGATCCTTAAGAAAATGGAGTCTTATTTTTCGTTAAATTTAAAACTATTGCTAAAAATTCATATGTATCTTCTAACAATGCAATCAACTCAATAATAAATACAAAATGAAATAAATTATTTGTTCATTTAGGAGGTGAAACAACTAGGAGTAACTAAAATGGGGAAATTTTTATTTTGATAAGCCAAAGTTCTTCAAAAAAGGGAATGAAGTTTGAAACGGCATGTATAGTGTAACCTAGACTATTTCAATATGGGTACGGTACATATATGGGTATGGGTATGGTATGTTGAAATGGATTTTTTTAAAAACCTCGGGTATGGTACATTGTGGGTACAAAATTACAATATATTTTGAAAAATTAGCAAATATAAATATCCCAAAATTCATTCTCATCCTCCATAATTAGTCCAAGAAAGGGAGTTGTGAAAGCATTCTTTGGCATTATATACATTCTCGAATTGAGGTTGAGGAAGCTTATATAAAGCTTAATGGTCTATCTATTCCATCCACTTCCCAAATGCGTAAAATTCATGAAATATTTTAATTCCTTTCTCAAGCCAAATGAGGGAAGAACAACCTCTTATTAAGGAAGGATCTTGACATTATATTTCAAATTTGAAATCAATTTATAGCCTTACCTAGGCTTACCTTTTTCGAGAGGCCTTGGGAACCATGTAATAAAGCATATTTCAGATCTTCATTTGAAAATTCCTTTCAAAATTTGTGAACCTAAGTGTACAAAGATATTTTAATTTATCAATTATAATTTCTCATCAAATAAATACATTCAACTCACTAACCAAAAAAATATAGACAAAAATGAAATTATTCATTGATCAAGTTTGCCATGAATACTATTATACCTACCGACTCCAATTTATGGGACCCAATACTTGACACCATAGCTTGGGTAGCCTGCTTTTTTATCTCCAAGGTTTCTTTTACCTCCTTCTCGTGCAAATGGAATGTAGTTTGTAGTTTTGGAGGAATTTCTCTTTAATTTGGAATCTTTAATATGATCATCCCATATTGCTTGGTTCATGATCCAAGCTAGTCAAGGACATCTCAAGTCCTTTGTTAGATTTGACCTTATTTTGTCTCTTTTAGAATGAATGGATTTCCATGCATTATCCATTATGAAATCCTTGTTAAAATGGGATTTCCAAACTCTTTATGACATTTTCAAAGAGTTCATATTTCTTAGAATTGGCTTATTTTCTCGTAGACATAAACCCTATGCACTTGGTTACATTTCGAGGTCCTAAAGAATAATAATGTATACATGATTCCTAAGCAAGAAAACTAGTGGTTGAAAACTCCTTTTGGATTTTTGTGTTATCTCTTGCCTTCTTTCTGGTCTTACACATCTTACATCCCTACTAGAACTTGACTTAATTATCTTTTATGGCCTCGGACACTATCACCCAATTAGGACACAAGTGCCCAGGCACACCTGTGCCTTTTAGGTGCTCATGACCCTCTATTTCCTTTTCTTACCCTTTTGGGTATCTTTTACTTCTTGGGCATATTTTAGTACTTTGGGCCTGCCTTTCAGTTGTCAATTACAAAATTCATATATATACTTAGTTACTTCTCCAAAATCAAGGGCCAAAAACTAAGCGTTATCTACTATCACCTAAGATTGCATTCAAAGGCATAAGATAATTTCAAAGGCATCCATCTAGCATACTCATATAAGGGACAAGGGTTGCATCACTATGCATACACAACATAGAACGGTAAGTTCTCTTTATTCCATCACACACATTTGTATACTTAGAGAATTCTAGATATATCTCGTTATCATAGTGTAACTTGCACAAGAGGAACCCAGGGCATAATTGTACACACATTCACACATAATTACATGGAATTTGAAATGTAGTGTAGCACTCGTTACTAATTTCACTCTTCGGGTGACCATCGGGGTCATTCCAACTCCACATTATGCATTTTTTTACTAGATTTCATGTGGTTTTTGGATGTGTAACTAGCCATCTATTTTTAGGTTATATGTACAATCAATGATCTAGGAATGAAACCAAAGTGACAAAAGGAAACCAAAAACGAAGCTCCTCCTGCACAGAAAAGGACCAAACCTAAGCATCTAACTAGAAACTAGCACCCAGATCACTCACTAGTACCTAGGCACTCATGTCCTCTCATGGGCACTTCTGTCCTATACATATCTGGTTCCTAGAACATGTATTTTTTATGCCTATATCATCTCTAGATTGTGTGAAATCAGCTAAGTCACCCTCTCTTTTTCTCTTGTGTAGGGTTTCATATTATTACATGTTTGTTGTTTTTCCATTTACTTGTATATTATCACTTGTATATCATTCATTATAGTAGTTACTTTGAAATTAATATTTAATTCAAATTAAATCAAATCACCTTTTCTAATCCACTTGTATGGGATCTCTAAATAGGAATCCTACAAGATGAAAGATAAATTAGAAATTTTTGAACCCATTTTATCTTTTACGAAATCTCCATCTTAGGTTAGCAAGATTGTACCCTCTTTCTTTCCTTTTTTGTTCACCGAGGAGAATTTTATAGTCTTAGGGGTTGAAGTAGCTTCCCATATAGGTACATCAGGGGACATGCCATTTTCTTCCAATATCTATAGCACGTGAATGTTTATTAGGACTATCGTAAACTATGCAATATGAAAAATTGTTGTTAGGATTATTTATAGCACATGAATGATAAGAGGACTATTTTTAGGATGGTTTTACAAATAATTAATTATCATAAACATACATGTTCGTGTACAGCAAGACTTGTATTTTTCAGAAATGTACTCTTCCTTCCATGAATTTTCTTAATTAGTTCTTGTCTAACTTCAAAAAAATTAGGAGTATCTAGTAGGAGCGTTAAATTTTTTATTGTGATTCTATGGGACTTGTCAAGGAAATATGTTGTGGTGTTATAGGGTGAATTCGATAGAACCCACACATGAAAGGTTACTCCTTAAATTTGATGTTATCCTATGTGTTGGCATGTTTTATGGAATTGGAATACTAAAAGTTTCAATGTTGGATGTAGACAATATGGTACAAGATTTAATTCTTGACGGCTCTCTCATGTTAGGATTTTCTAGTGCATATGTAGAGGGAATGCCATGATCCTTCACACCAACAAGATGCATTCTTGTTGGAGTTAATCCTCCAAGAGAACCCTTTAGGAACATTGTTGAAGAAGCACAAAATATCATAAAACAAAATAATTAATAGTAAAAAAACACTTCAAAGTTACATGTAACATTGAACAACTTCACTAACAAATGAATAACAACATATACAATACTAAATTTCCATTTCATTTCATGTATCAAAACAACATATATTTAAAAGGATGAAAAGGTGTGTATCTTCATATATTTACAATAAGGAAACATTTAATCAAATACGAAACATGTGCAATGTATGCATTGACATAGAAAAACATTAACAATACACTCATAAATTATATGGTACGTCCCAAAAAATAATAATGCATAGATAAAACATACATAATACTCTATTTCTAGAAAAATTTATCAAATTGTGTTATGTCCTTACAGCAATGATTTTAAGGCTTGCATGATGATAAAATAAAATCATATTCATCCGACATTACAATCTCCTCACCTAAGGAATGAATACACCATGATTAATGGGCCTCAAATCCAAAAATAAATTAATATCATAGTTCTCATTATCTTCATCCCCTTCAACCATATGTAAATGATAATCAATAAACTCATCATGTCCATATATCTAATCACCATAATATTGTTCTTTTCCTTCTTGAACTTCATCTTATTCATATTCATCATCAGTAATCATGTTATCAACATCCTCTTATTGGTCATCTATGTCTTCAAGTGGATCTTCTACCTCTTCAATTACATCATGCCCTTCTACATCTTCTAAAAGGTCACTCTTCGTCATTTTTTATCATAATCTATCATAAAGGACCAGCTAGGTTGTTCCAAATTTGGGACAAGAAATATTTGATTGTATTTATTTAGAAAAACATAAGATTCAGAACTAAATTCAAACCTAGATGTATTTATCATATTGAATCCATTCTCATGCAACAAAATAGTTTTGTCAGGGCACACTTCAAAGATCCTATACCATTCAACATAAAAAAAATTTAAAATACTTGAAATCAATATCTATTATATCCTCCAACACTCCATAATATCAAAGTGTAAAAGTGTGATTGTATTTGTGTCATATGCATGTGAATGACATTCCACTTTAAATGGTGCTGAAATTCCACTATCATAATTTTTTCTCTTCTCATTGATCTTCCCGATTCAAAAATGATGACCACTAATACAAATTTATTTGTTGTATGTTACCTAAATGCATATGTACATATTATCCAATTAGATTGAAGGACAAAAAGGTTAACTAATTAGTTTCAATGATAAAAACAAATTTAAATTAAACAATGTTCATCATAATACTTTATTTTTATATTACCTCCCATTTACGAAATCTACTTGTTTGTTTTCACTGCGTTTCATTCCCTTGGTTGTCATATGTTCAATATTGGTCTTTATCCATGCCATGAGAATATATCTGGCCATTTTCTTGTATAGCATGCAATAAGTCCTCTCTTAGTGTTTTCATCATGTTGTGCGTGTGTGTGTGTGTGATCCCATACCTTCTCATATTCTATTTTATTTTGTTCAACATACTTATCCATCCATTCTAACATAAATTTAGAGTTGTATGCAACATACAAATGTAATGACTCCTAATCCTTACCATTTACAACAAAAATATAACTAATCATTTATTCAACCATTCCATAAAGGATACATCATACAAAATTTAAGATAAAAACTACTACTAGTATTTAAGAGTACCTTTTATCGTCTTTGAAGTTCTTTGACCTTCTGGTTTTCTATCTACAATGGATTAAGGTTGTTGATGACCTCATAATCTTGAGTCTCAAGATGACATTGAGGTAAGTACTCAAATAAATGAACCATGGTTTGAAAAAACATGGAACCTTCAGTGGCAAGCTCTTTGCCTCACAAGATGTTTTAGGACCTTAATATATCTCTCTATAAGCCACATTGACCTAAGATGGATAGGTCCACATTTTTCAATCTCTTCTACCATATGTATGAGGTAGTGCTCTTGATAATTGAAGAAAAAATTAGGGAAACACACTTAAATGTCACACATCAAAATTGCAAAATTCATCTAACAATAGTTTAATTCATTTGGATGTATCTCTTTAGATGAGACCTACCTATAAATTTCAATAACAAGCATTAACATATCACCAGCTTATAATATTTTCAAATTATATGTTAAAACGTTCATAAATACATTGAAAATGATATTTATAGAAGAGAAAAGTTTAATTATTGAATAACAAATGATGGTTCGAGATTACCTCAAATATTTAGACAATGTGTAAATTGTTTGTGCAATTTCATGGTTGAATGTGTTTTTATTGTTGTAGGAATCACATATTAAACCAACATTTAAAAATAATGCTTAAATTATATATTATATTCTATATTACTAATATATTGGACTTTTCAATTATACTACCAAGAAATATAAAATATCATGAATTACCTTTATCCAATTATGTCAATCATGTATTTTCATTCCTAAAACCTTTGAACCATCTCTTATGAATATAGTTTTTATTATCGCACCATAATAAGCTGGAAATATCATGGAATGCATAGTATCAAGCATATATTATTTCTCCTTTAATGTAAGAACCCATGGATCTGGATCATATGTGCTTTTTTATGTAACCATGTGATTGCCATCATATTGACGACATGGAGGTCCTTCCTTAATTTTATTTGGGCTTCATTGTTGGTTCCATTTAGATGTTTCCATAAGCTCTTTACCACATTTTTCCAATATGCATTATATCAAATAGATGAACTATTGGGAGATGTTTTTAATTCTCTAATTTATAAAACTTAGATAGTCTCTTCATTCCCAATTGATAGCCTTTACCTTACTTTTTTCATTTATTGTTTTCCACCTCAAAGGGGTCATCCTTTTTGCCACCTCCTTTCCTCTTTCTTTCCGTATGCCCACTTCACTTAGACCCTTTTTATGATATTAGACTAGTTGCTTTTAACTTCTTGTCTATTTCATTGGACACACTGATAGGGGATTTTGATATTGAGACGCTATTTATATTAGCATTACATGAAAGACTCAATTATATGGGGTTGATGCTTATATATACGTGTATATTGTACGCATTGATGGTGTTAACCTTTTGATGTAGGATTATAGTATTACTATATTTACATTAAACATATGATTATTTTATGATTGTGATAATAATCTAACATTCATATTTTTTGGAAAACTTTCAACAATAAAACGTTTACTAACACAATTGCTGCTCCAATTTTTATGTTACATGTAATTATGCTAATAATGATTATTGATGTTGATATTGGTGTATCTTGGTTGCAATGATCATGGTATATGTGAATGTATGTTTTGGAAATATTTTGGATAGATTTGATGTGTGTGTAGTGTGCAATGATGTACAGGTTATATAAAAATAACACACATGGGGACCAAGGGACCAACAAGCGAAGGATGTTCGGCCAAGACCCCTTGGCCACCTTGAGAAACATTGAGTGTGGATTAGGAAAAGTGGCTATGACCTTGTAATTTTTATAGTTGTTTGATTTATTTTGGCATACCTATGTTGAGGGCCCCTTTGGTTGTGCACCCTTACATTTTCTTTAATTTGGAAAAATTTTGATTCTCCTCTCTTTATGTGATTGATTTGATTTTTCTATGACCCTCTTGGTAGGTGGGAACCAATTTAATGAGTCCCTAAACCCAATAAAGTAATGGAGGGGCGGATTTGGACTTTGAGTGGATTTTTGGGTAACCTTCATTTCACCTAACCTTGTCCTAACAACTTTAAATGAGCCCTTACCCATAACCTATCATAGGTGGAGTAATTTTGTAGGCTTATTTATGATTTTTGACTCATTTTTGTGGATTTTTTCATAGAGTTTAAATGCACTTTCATTTCTTGGTTGAATTGTATTGTTAGGTGGATATTTTGCTTTGATTATTGATGTGAGTTTTGGGTGAGGGATGTGAAAGGTGATGGCTTTCTTGTTCCCCTTCTTAAGTCATTTATTTTCCCTTTTTGATTTTTGTGTGTCCTTGATTTGGTAAATAATGGTTTTTGGGAAAAGGGTGTACCTTGGGTGAGGTGGAATAGGTACTCCTAGTTGGCATCCATGTGGAGCCAACTCACCCTTCCCCTTGCTTATTCTATAAATAAGTGTTGTGTTTAGTATTTGGGGTTGGCTAGTTCATTCTTGTTCTATTTTGGGGAGATTTCTTGTGCTTGGAGAAGCTTGGGAGAGAGAGAAGTTTGGAGCAAAGGAAGGTTAGAGCTATGGATTTGAGGTAGGGCTTTGAAACCTTTGTTTTACATTGTTGTTTGTTTATCTTGCATGATGAAAATGGTGTGCTTGGTTTGATTGTTTTCCTTGGTTGATTTTAATCATTTTCACTCCCTTTTAAGTTGTTTTCTTTGTTGTAATGAAATGAGTTTGGATGGGTAGAGAGCCTCTATAATTGGGTGTTGGAGGGGGTATTAGGTTAGTTTTGGTGGAGGGAAAAGGATTTTTAGGCTTGTTGTGAATGTGATATTGTGGTATTTCATTGAAGGGAGTTGGGGTAGATAGGGGTTGGCCTTTGGTGGAGAGAAAAGGGATTTTTGAGGAGGCATAAGGTGTAGTGGAGGTATAAGGAGGTTTGGTAACTTGGAGGTTTAAGGCCTAATCCCCTACCCATTTGGAGACATAAGGAGACTAACCCACATTCCTCCCTCTCCCATTTGGTTTGTTTTACAAGCCTTTTTTCTTGTTGTTGATGCATGTATTTGTGTGTTTTGTGCTTATGTTTTGGTCTTATGGAGCAAGACCATTTGTGTTGCTCAAGGGGGTTGTTGGTTCATCCATTGTTCATTTGTTGGGGCTCGAGGCCATTGTAGGAGAGCTCCCCTTCTCCAATGGGTTTGGTTGGGTGGAGAGCGTCTTTTGGCTTCCCTTGTGTGCTTGGAGATAGTTTAGAGATGACTAGTGACCCGTTCTTGCAGCTCCCTTCTTTCTTGTTGTGGGTAAATTTGGTTCCATATTGTAATGTAACTTGTATTCTATATTTTGTGAGCTTTGGAAAGATGTAATTGGAGCATTGCAATGTATTGTAAGGATCTTGTAAACTCTAAAGAGATTCTTGAGATATTGTAAAAGATGTAACTCAAAATGCAGTTGTGGGAGTTGTGAAGTTGTTCCCTTTATGTAATGGATACATTGTAGATATTACAAGATGAAAACGGTTCTCTTGGCCAATGTTCAAACATTTAAGTTTGTAATTGCTTGCAAGAATGAATTTAAAAGGGAAATGTGGGTTGAATCTAGTTATCATGGGTTGGAAGTGTTTGTGGTATTTCAAACTTTTTGGTAGCCAATTAGAGCATTGGTACATCCCAACCGGTAAGAGAACGTTCATGCAAGTGAATGTTCTCTTACTGGTTGGGATACACATGGGTATGACCATCCTTCCATGCAGTTTGTATGGAAGGGTGACCATATCCATGGTATACCTCTTCAACTCTCATTTCATCTTATAGTTGTATTTGAAATAGAAATCTTATTTGTGTTTCAACTTATAAAGGAGTTGTAATCTTGGTGTATTTATAATAAAGGAAACTCTCGGCTTGTTGTAGTATTCAAAGTGGGACTTTAATAGTTGTTTTAGCTTGTGAATAAACTTGCAACCTGTTTAAGAAATAAAACTCGTGTCTTGTTGTTACATTATCATATTGGAGAGTATTGTTGTTGTTGTATGGGTAATTTTAATGTTGTTGTAAACCCGAGTATAATAATAAATCATGTTATATGTGAGTGGACCGATTAATATGTGTGTGAGTGTGATATTATAAATATAATTACATTTCAAATAATAAAAATAAAAATATAGACCCATGTCAAACAAACCCACAAATCGGGTTAAGCACTCTTCAAACCCCAATAGAGCATAGTTAGTGGCATGGCCAAACTAATGTAAATTTAGTAGGGATTAGATAGGTTCAGCTCGAGCATTGTATTACTAACAATAATTAAATAAATAAAACTTTACGGAGATTTCACCGCTTACCATTCTAAAATCAGTAGGTACCTCCACTTCAGACAAACAAATAAAACTAAAAATAAGTTTCCAATCCCAAACTTAAGCGATTGAAACCCTAAAATGTGCTTTAAGTCAATGTGTATAAAAATGGGATTTAGGTTAAGTCTTTTTGTTTTATATCACCGTAGAATACTATTTACAAATATATGTATTCCACTCCGGGTGGATTTTTATATAACTAAAATAATATAAATAATCTTTATGGAATACATATAATATTAGATTATATAATATATAAGGAAAATATGTGCATGGGAGATTATGGTTTAAATAGATAATGGAAAGGTTAGAGTATAATATGTTATTATTTGAATCTTATAATATAGGGTATTACATCATAATTCAAGTATTATAGTTTATCTAAGATTATTTTGATATAAGACATAAAACTATTACAATTTTAATATAATATTAAATATTATGTCTTATGTAATATTTTAATATATAATATATAAAAAGGGGGAATAATGATGGAATGATTAACTAGTCATTTTTAAATATAGTTGTAATGTTCAAAATTATAAATCAGTAAATAACAATATTATTATAAATGATATAGTGTGATAATAATAGATATAATGTTATATCGGTTATAACGTTATATCGTTTATAACATTATATTGGTTATAACGTTATATTAATTATGACGTTTTATAATGATTATATTAAGTGAGTAAAGTTATAACAACATTTATACATTGATATTATAATGAATATTGAACCTTATATAAAGTATGGTATGATGATTTCCTCTAGGATATTACTTGTGGAAGTCTCTTTAGATACATCTAATTAGATTGGAACGATCTTGAGAAGATTAGCATGGCCATGTGCAAGACTCATGTGCGCTGAACAAGATACAACTCACCTAGCATCGTATTGGTGTGAAAACAAAAACAAATTGCCTTGTTTTTGGTCAAAAATTATACGGTGTTACACTTTCCATTGAACTTAATTTTATCATCATGCATGCAATAATGATGGTTTTGAGGTAAGGAGTGCCTATATTCATCATACACGGTTTTTAAGATCCTTTGATTACCTAGACACGTGTTTATCCCACATAATGGACAACCATGTGTTCCTTTAGTTTTTATGTCTCCAAAATTAGTATGGAAACCATATTTAGTTAATGAGCATGAACATAAATATAATGATTACAAATTTACATGATATATGGATTACTACAACACACAAAGAGTTACAGAGTATCGTGAATTATCCACGTAAGTATTTCATGAAAAGGGAAGATCCTATCATTATTAGGTCTTGATACATAATGCTTATTGACACCCTTCCATAATTCACATAGCTCATCAATGAGAGGTTCCACGAATGTGTTCATATCTTTCACCCATGTTACTTATGACTAGAATATGAATTAAAATTTAAATCTATTCATATAATTTTACATCATCTTCAAGAAAACATATAATTAAGAAGTTCATGTACACTGGTATTATTAGATTTAACATTGCATGTTCCTTTTTCATTGCCATCCAAGGGGGAAAATTAATTTTAATAAGGAAAACCAACCAAAGACAATATGTTGTTCTAAGATCTCCGAAAGGATTGACATCATCCATTGCCAATGGAAGTATTGAATCCCTTGACTCATTTCTTAAATGTGGCCATTTTTTCAAGCTCCTTCCAATATTTTATATCAGCCACCATACGTATGACACCATCTTGGCTCCTTCCTAGAGCATGATAATCCATAAATCTTGTGAGATCCTTACATTTGAGTATCCTCTCAAACCTTAGTGTTACTAGAATGTGGCATAAAACCTTATAAGGAAATTTCTTGGACACTTAATCTTCACGATATCTATTAGTGTGACATATTGGGCATTATTGTAAATTCTCATTTTCTTCATAGTATAATATATGGCCATTTAGACATGCATCATATATTTTTACTCCATCCCATTGTCTTTTATTGTTGAATACCTTTTGTGAACAAGGCATCTTATTTTCCTTTGGAAGTACCTTATCTACTAAAAGTCTACATGATGTAACAAAGCTATTTATATTATTCAATATACACAATATTCAAAACTTGGATGACATAAATAGATATAGTTTAGAGGAATTTAAAATCTACCTCAAAATATCAGTAAAGCATGTATTCGTCATTCCATGCATAACCTTCAAGTTCAAAAATAACATAATTGTTTCCAATACAAAAAAAATTGCATTTGGGCAAAAGGTGTCCTACTAAGTTGAGTTAGGAGTGAATCATCAACTTCTTCAGCATATGTGTAGAAGTCTTGTATAAATTATATCATTCCATCCTGATTTATTTTAGAATTGGTATCACCCATATATATGTTTTATTCTTCATTGTGAGAGTCACTTGCCATCGATTCCATATGCACTTTCATCAACATTATTATGAACTTGGATTGGATATACATTACAATATCATTTGAAATAGTTAATAATAATGCAATATAAAAATTTCATATTTGTTAATAACAAGCATACTTGAATTTTCATTATAGTATACCTCTTCTATATAAACTCCATACTTCGATCTATGGACACGAACAAGTTGAGGCTTCTTTAATTTCCTATTTTTGCACTTTTCACAAGTGTAATATATCATTTCATTAAAGTATTCATCTATCCTTGGAGTAGGTATTAGTACATGTTCATCTAGATATTTAGATGAAGATATACTATTTTCTTGCATGAATCATGAACTATAAACAATAAACATCTACCTCTCAACTTGAGACTTATATTTTATAGTTTGGCCATGGGTAATTCCATACCAATGTTTCCATAAACTAAAACATCATTATTCTGAACTCTGATGTCATTTGTGCCATTATATATTCCATCTACTCATGAAAAATATGTTCCTTGGCCCTTATTTATCCATTTTTATAAGTTAAGAGAGGGTCCATTATGAGTATTATTTAAGATCAACTTCATAGGAATAAAAATTTCATTCTAAAATCAACTTATAGAGCTATGTTCTTTCCACTATTAATCATGATTAAATATTATTCTACGTGTTATCTACTAACACCTAGGATATTGTTTTCATAAAAAGGAAACGATATGAAACCTTACTCTACCTCTCCTAGCTTTATACAATTATAAAAAAATACTATGATAATACTAATATCCATTAAGATTCGATTCATTAAAGAAATAATACATGTGGTAGAAATAAAAGTACCCGAATTTCCATTTTGTCCAATTATAGTGGCTAATTGGGTAATAGAGTCCTAAAAAAGGTAAGCACATGATAGTAATACAAAAAATATTTAAAATAAATGTATAATCACACACCCAAAACCCAATTGTTTGTGGTTGTATATACACATTGTAACTATTTACCAATATATCTAGGACTATAATGACATCTTATCTTCCCTTCTTGATCTTGAAGCCACTCTACACCAAATGGAGCAAGAGAAGAAAGTGAGACCTAAAAAGGAACAAACAAAGAAATTGGACAAGGAAAAGTAATATAATCTATTAAAAATCAAAACAAAAGCGCATTAGAAGGTCCACATATTCAAAACCATACTTTAATGATAAGACCTACGATAAGTTATAAGGTTCGGTTAGAAGATGACTCAAATCTTGTAACTTATCGTAGGTCTTAGTTTTCATTAGAGGTAAAGTAGATTGATTTTCATTATCTAGTATCTAGTATCAATCTAATTATTTTTAGGAAGCAATGTGGTATCATGGTGGAAATGATTACAAAGTATACACAAATAGGGTTTTCTGAAAATGGGAAAAGCAAGTCAAACTCTACAAGATTTTCCAACTGACTTAAAACATTACCCTACACCTTCTTACAAATTCTTATAGTAATTGGATGACTCTATTACAATATATTAGACTAATCTTACCTTTCCATAAACCTTTTAGGTTTTATACACTTAGAAACATGCTCAAAATTCCTATATCAAACCTCTTTACCTGCAAAATTCTATGTTTTATCACATACAGTCATATGAATGAGGTTTCCAAATGCATATAACCCTCATGTTCATATAAGAAACATACATGATATGGACTCCTCCAAGTCTTAAACATAGAAGAAACACAATTCTTTATTCAAATCATCAAAATATACTTACAACCTTGACAGACCTTCTACAATCAAACCTTCTTACCAACTTCTACAAGACTTTCTTTTACTACTTTGGGTGCGGGTCTCAAAAAATAGGTCTCCTTCTTTCTCAATTATGTTGTACTTCTTAATACACATATTTTTGTTATATTATTTTTAGTTATTCATTGAAAAAAATATTTCACATCAGCCAAAGGAGCAATAGGAACTTCTAAAATTGATGACATAGTATTAGGGGATTGATATGGTAATGGTAAAATCCCATTAATCAGAAATAATAGAATGGAGAAAAAGAGCACATTGTTTGATGTATGAAGTATTTGAACAAGTGGATCATTTGAAACTCATGTAGTAGATAAGCAATCATGACAATATTATGCACATATGAAAAGAATAAATTGTTTAATACTACCAATATGTGCACAACATGATATTGGAACACAAATTTGTGATAATGAGAAACTGGAGAAGGATATTCAGTAATTAAAGAGAAAATATAAATTAATATCATAGAAAACACTTGTATTACCCACCAAAAGTTGAATATCAATAAAGATATTCAACTAATAAAAGTTGGTGGATTTATTTTATTTACAACTAATAAAGATAGTATATGATGTTAGGGAACATCAATTCAACGATTCAAGTTGTTCAATAATATCCATTCCTATAGATTCAAAAGTTACAACTTTAGTCGTGATATTATCACTTTGAAAATGACATATTTCATTTGAAGCTCAATTATTTATAAAAAAATGTTTTTAAAAATCCATTTTTTACATATCCAACTATCATGGCACTCTGGGAGAACACATCTCTTTGAGGTTTTCTCTCAAATAGTTGTGGAATTTGGCTTTAAATATACCAATTGCATTTTCTTGAATGTTTCTAAAGCCTTTTCAATGAATCCATTTTTTTTATAGTTGAAATCAATGTTATCCATTCAAACACATCTAGGAAACAGATCAAGTAGCACAGTGGCCATGAAACAGTGGATTTTCTTCATAGCAATAGTATGGTTGCAATCCATCAATGGCACCAACTTTGTTTTTTCTAACTATTCTTCCAATCTCAAGAATTTTTTTGTGTATTAACCATATCAAACTCAATAGTTTGGTGGTGGCCTCTGATCTTGGGAAAATCATGGGGTGGGTTTCTGGAGTGGTGTGCATGATTCTTCCAACTTGGGTTGTTCTCGCCATTGCAGTGAGCTTGGGAATAGTTGGATATGGTGTTCAATGGCTCATGTTGTCTCATATTATTCATCCTTTGGCTTACTGGTAGGTTATTTTCAATGCTTTGAACTGTATTTCATTTTTACATTAGCTAATATAGTATTTAAGTAAAACAAAAAAGTCTATTTTTAAATTCTTGGAGTTGTTATTCATGATTTTAGTTATATATTATTACTATGGAAAATGATGCAGGTATATATTTTATGCTTCTTGGGTAGCTTCAGGTAGCCATAGAAAACTTTCCTAACAATAGAGGAGTTAATTCTAGTTTAACCACAAGTTACTATGGTGTAGACACAAAATCACGGACTTATTACTATTTACTATACTGCCAAGTATGTTATTTTGTATATGGATCTTGTGTAAGAAAATTATTCACCGATGACACATAGCCTAGTCGGTCTTCTTGTTTCGAGCATCTTTTATTGTTGTTATCTATCAATTCTCTCTTTTCCGCACCTATTTCAGTGAGATCACGAGGATACATGTCACAAGATTTTCACATGTGTCATTAGTTGTCTCTAAACATTAGCACCCGAGCACTCATGTCCAACCTAGGCACCCCTATCCTCTTTGTTCTTGAGTTTATTTTTGACATTGGTAGCCAGCCTTTTCGGTTTTATTACTCATATCTTGAGGTACTAGTTAGCATTTTTTGTTTACCAATATTTATTCTTTCCTACTCACATTAATGACTAGTAATAAACTAGAAAATCATAACGTGGAGGGTTTATGGTACCTCAAAGTGATGGTATGAATGTGCACAAATGGTGAAAACCTCCTTCTTATGAGCTTGATGTCTTACACAAAAAGAACACTATAAGAAAAATGGATTAGTAGATTGGATGGAGGGCTTACCGACTAAGTCGGTTCCAAGAAGTGTGAACTTGTTTGGATAGATGTCAACCCTCTTGTATATGATATGAAATGTAAAACTTGATGATGGATCTGATAAGAGCATGCAATATTTGAAACAAAATCTAAAAATAGATCTAAGATGATAATGAGCATATCTAATCCAAATATAACAAAATAAGGAAAACCTGACAAGGGTCGACAGTGACCCGAGGACACAATAAGCCAGTCGACAGTGACTGGGTGTGGATGAGGAAGATCTATACCAAAAATAGGTATGCATGCTCTTGTGGATGAATATGAACTGAACAGTACCTACAAACAGATCGAGATGGACAAAAACACCTACAAAATAGACTGGATCTAGAAATCGGTGAAAGGATGCAAGAAAATTATGAAAAAGGATGACAAATGGTTAAGTGCAAGGGATGGTCAATAGCGACCAGAGGGCATTGATAGTGAATGGGGCCTAAGAAAACATAACTAAGTGAGAAAGTGGTAGAAAGACAAGATCTGAGTGGCAGAGACAGACTAAGAACAGAAACGGAGATGGATGAAGATCTGAGTTAGAGACAAGTTGGATGGGGGTTGGTTCAATGAAACTTAGACTAAATCTATGACGACCTAGACTCGTTAGGGTAAGAACAAAATTGGAATGGCTAAAATGAAGAATTACAGATAAAACCCGAAGGCCGAAATGGAATGATAAGAGGTCCCTAAAGCTACCTAAACCTGCACAAGATGTTAGAGACAACAAAATGCAACAATATGATAATAAAATCACATGAAAATGACAAGGCAAGAGAGGTCTCCCTAGATCACCAAAGTAGATTCACAATAGCTCCAAGAAGACCAAGATGTGTAAGATGGTTGCAAAGAGTACTCAAAATGGAAACAAGATCGCAAGATAGCCTAAAAATATCAATGTTGCATCCTTGAGAAAGGAGGGGGCAAGGGTGTATTTATAGGGTTGATAAAGATGACTGGATGGGTCACCGTTGATTACGGGGAGCCATCCATTAGGGTGGTGGAATGATGCCTAACTCAAGGCATTGAGGCCCAAATGAAGTGGGATTAGGGTTTAGATGGATAGAGATGAGCTAGGGTTGCATAGAGAAAATAAATGAGTAGGTGAGAGGTTAGAATGAGTAAATAAAGGCCCTTGATAAGTAAATTTATTAAATGAGGGCCCAGGGATATCAAATTAGAAGCTTAGGGATGAGAAATGGGAGATTTAGGCATGAGAGATGAATTAGGTGGAGATTATAATTAATTAATGATGATTAATGGTGGTTAGAATAATTTAGGGAAATGAAAATATAATGAGATGAGGATTAGAATTAATTATGAATAATTAATCAATAAAGTGGATAATGCATGGTTAAAGGTGGGAAATGAAAATAATAGAATAAATTCATTTTTAGAGGGAAGGATGAAATTTGAAAGGGTGGCCAAGGTTAATGAGAGCAAATGCGGGGTGAAGGCGATGGACGATACCAAAATTGGTGTCTACATTCCCCTTTTTGGTGTCTTACGTTGGTGCCACAGAGTCAAAAACAAGAAAGATGAAAATATGATTGATTGGGTGCTCCCCCTCAAACTTGGGATGGAAAACATAAAGGAATTCGATCACAAGTTTTAAATAGATAGATGGAGAAGGGGTAAGATATGTCAGATGAGGATTGAACAAAAACTAAATAAAGGCGATGATTCTAATATCACTTCGGTAAGGAACAAAGGATGGTCTCAATGGAGACAGTGGAAATTTCCTACGGACCAATGAGTGGTTAAAATCAATGCAAAATGAAGGGAAACCAATGGAAATCTACTCGAGATAGATCAATCATGCCATAGGTATAGACAAAAATCATGCACTTTGGGAATTATTTAGTCATGGTCTCATATTATTATTCATATGGTTCATAGTGAAGAAAGTACTAATCAACCCACATCCTTTGGTCTTTCTATTTTTCTTTATATCGTCACTTCCAACCATCAACACATACATTCCCTATATGTTTCCATCATTCCATGTCATTCTACCCCACACTGGGCCCCGGGCTAGTATTGGGGCACCCAGTCTTTGTGGTCCTATTCGGGGCACCCCTGATCCTTTCCTACTTTACATCCATCTTTTGGGAAATTTCTAGGCATTTGAGCTTTCTATCTTTTTAGTGGTCAGCCTCTTTGGGGTTAATTATGAAATTTGAACAAAAGAACTATATAAATATAAATTTATGAGACCATAATGAGGGACCAAACACTAGTCACTACTATCATCACCTAAGGTTGCATCCATCTAAGGCTCCATTTGCATCCATCTAGCTCCATCACAAGGGACAAGGTTGGTTCATCTGCATCATATTGCATAGGAGGGATGTTTATTCTATTCCATCCACCATTTATTACATTTCTACATTTAGTTATAGCTCGCTACTTTACAAAGTGCGACTAGAACAAGAGCACCTAAGGCACATTATACACACACACATCAAAACTACATTTGGGTCTAAAATGTAGTGCAACGCTCAGTTAGTAAGACCACCATTATGGTTGTTGAGGACAGACCCCTTCATTTGCATTTTTATTTTTTAGGGATTAATGTTTGGCTTGGGGTTTTACATGTCTCTTCTTCATCACTGATTACAAAGACATCTAGCGGAGTACAAAGAAATACACACGATAAACATTGAAGACCTCGAGATCATCTAGCACCCCTGCGAGTTTAGTTTATAGACCTTACCACATAGACCAAGGCACCTATAACTCAAAGTATGGTGCCCCGTGTGCCCCCATACCTCTTAAGGCACCCCAATCTACTCAAATTGCTCATATTTGTACTTTTCTAAGCCTCGGCATAGTCATTTCCTCCTCCTGTTTATTCAGTCATCTCTACGACACAAGTCCTTCGTTCTAATCGAATCAGCTAAGTTCTTTCTAACTCTCTGTGCACATTAGGGTTTTACATTTCTGATTTCTTAGTTGTTTGGGTCATTTTACTTATTTAGTTTAGGCATTTATTACATTTTTGACTTCTTAGATTAACATTAAAATATAAGATTTTAGTTAATCATTTTGGTGAACCCAAATGCTTTCATGTTTAGGATCCTCATTTTTCCTCTATCATGGCTCCTAAAATTCCTGATTTTCTTAAGATGCATCCTAATTGTCAATCTATTCTTAAAAAATCCCTAAACACAATGTATCTCCCTAGCGATACACCATTGCATCAAGTGAGTGTTATTTTTTATCATTTATTTTATGACCCTAGTCTTAGTGATCCTCCATCTAATCAACCCCTATTGGATTCAATTCAAGCTTTGCATTCTTTATTTCAAGACAAATTTAAGGCTATGGAATCCACAATCACATCTCTCAAATCTGAAATCCAACATCTTAAGGAAATTTCTCAGGATCATGTTTGTTCTCCTTCTACATCTCATCTTCATTCTATGTCTTCTACATGTGCTCATGTTAGTGAACCTCAAATCTTGTCACTCCCCACACCTCTCAAGTTTGCAATCAATGCTCAACAACAAGATATTATTCTAAAACTCATAACTCATCAATTAATCAGCTTGCCATCTACTCATTATTATCCTCCTTATCAGCTAGCCAAATATCAAGGTCATCCATATTGCAATTATCATCAAATCAATGGACATAATGACAACAATTTATATGCTTTGCAATGAAGAATCAAGCATCTTGAGCATCAAGGTTTCATTTCATTCACCGCACAACGTTCTGTTACATGGTCCTCTCCACTTGTTACATCTCAATGGGTTCTTAAATCTGATTTTTCTAATGAAGAAAGTCAAGAGTTGCCTAAGCAACCACCTACGACATCACCAAGTCAACATAAATAACCTCCTTTAATAATTTTTTCAACACCTCTTTCTCTCAAGTAATCCACAACGTTACCAAATAAAATTATGCACACTCCCCTTGATAATGAGCTCACTCCTCCATTAAAGGTATCTACGAAATCATCAGGTCGTGCTTAATAACCACCTCCTATAGTTAAACTTGTAATTTTGCCATCTGTTATAGACCATACCTATGTCGATTAATGGGACCTAAATGAAGCTTACTATGATGATGAACCATTTGATGGTCACACACCTTTATCACCTCCACATCCCATAACTTTTGTTAAGGAAACTACTCCTTACATTGATCCACTTAGTGTCTTTTGACTAGACCTCCATTGTTTAAATACTTGGGGGCATCATAGCTCCTCCCCCTTTGCATTGCTATCAAATTTTGATATCATCTCATGCACTTGACGCTTCATGCTTGGTGACTAATATTCTCTAAGCATTATTACAAACCTCTTGATACATTTGTATCATCACTACCCGATGACACACTCTTGTGCTTTGGTTCACACTTAATTGTTGAGGGAATACTACACATGAACCCCACACACTGCACAATAGGTACTACACATTTTGTCTCTTCTCATATCTCATGTCATATGTCTTACATCCTACATTCTACATTTAATCTACATCATTTCAACCATAGCACATCTACACATCATACATATTATATGAATTATACTAGTCTTCATCATACATGTATCACACTCTCATGGTCTACGAGTCTAGCATTACATACTCCTCATCTTACATACTACATAGCGTGCACCTTACACTTTTAGTCTATCTACACATCTTGTATTGTATCGTTTACATCATACATTACACATTATACACATCACATGGTCATCTCTCATCATTCCACACACTACATCTACTTCTACATGTTGTATTCACTATCTTATGACACACTTTAGTTCCTCGGTCCATACTTGACTGCTTTGAGGGTTTACTGAATCAAATGGAACTTATTATATGCACATGCTCATCATTCATCCTTCTATCATGGGACATTCCTCGAGTTAGTGAAATATGTTATAAGCTAAATGGTCACCTATTCCTTCATCTTGTAGTGATATATGCTTTAGGCTACATCACCACTCCTTCTATTCATCTTGTAGTGATATACTCTTTAGGCTACATCATCACTATTTTGAGAATCTTGTCATGATATACGTTTGGGCTATAAGGTCATGCACATGCTATTTCAGGTCGCATATCATCACTACATATACACATTCATCATAGCATGTTAGACACAATACACACTTTGACCATTTCCCGATGACACACTCTCGTTTATGGTTCATTCTTGACTTCCAGGGGGAAACCAAATGAACCTCACTACATACAACTCCATTCACTCGGGGGGACATGGATCCTATCATCCATCTTGCATTCCATTCCATCCATCCACAACATATTGCATATCTTGGTTGCTTTTACTCTTTCTTGCATTTGCTTGTTCATGATTCATTTTACTACACATGCTAGATAGATCTCTTGTATGTCATTTATCTATACCATACACACATGTGTGTTCGCATCTTTCTCTAGTTGTGATTGCAAATACAGTCTCTCTTACATGTAGCATTAATGTTTTCCTTCTACCAATCCTACAATAGTTACTAGGGGCATCCATATTTTTCTCTTATAATTGTTATTGTTTCATTTTGTACTTAGCACTTTTCATTACTTGGTTATACACGTTATTTCTATATAGATTATATTTCTAACATGTTAACGGGTTCTTCATGTGTAAATTTTTTTGCAGGATTATTTTCTACAATGGTTATTTGTTTTTGTACTTTTTTTATTGTTTTCTATTGTATGTGGGCATTGCCCTTTGTTTGGTGTGTACACTTGTTTGTTTGTATGCGGCCATTATGGCCTTGAGTGTCTTGCGACATCATGAGTGATGTCCCATGTTTGCAACCCACTTTGGAGGTCTATGATTGACTTCTTGCATGTTTACTTTCTTTCTAGATTCTACATTATTTGTGTAGCTTACACTTGATTTCTATATGCATGCTTGTTCGTACTAACACTTATTTCTAGCCACTTGTTTGTGTGTACCTTGGTTTATACCAAGTGCATTCCCTTCCCCTATAGGGAACAATTTATGTGGTCGGTCCTCTTTTGGGCCACATCCTCCTATCCACGATGTTGCATGCACCCCCAAAGAGGGGGCATCATTTGGGGTTTTATATACTACACATTTTTCTACCGGTATAGTTTAGTTTAGTTTCCATCCTTCACATTGTGGGTCATATAGCGAGTGGGTTTAGAATAGTGTACAAAGCCCATACACAATGGATTTTATAGACACAGGTTGTCCTTAGCATTCTGGGAAACTTTATAGGTTAAAGGATACAAAGAATTTCCTCTCTACACTACTTTGCTTGGTGGCGTCGATCACCCAAAAAATTGGGCGATATAGATATCTCTTCATACATTATCGGGGAAGCAAGTTACAGTTGGAGACTAATGCAGATTTTTCCATACACTTCTTCGATCAAGGTGCATGAGATGCCCAAAAAAATCTCAATAAATGATATCCTTCTCTACACCATTTATCTCATCATGGATTAGGTGCACATGTTCCTTTTGCATTTTTCATACTTTCATTTACAATATTTTTACCATATACATGTGTTTTTACACATATATAATGTGTATTTGAATACTTGATCATCTTCTCCTTGCGGGATTGTTTGTATGAGAGGTAAGTAGTCAACAAAAACAACAACAATAACTAACATCATGTTACATCACACACCTCATACTAACATGTAGGTACATCACACACATCAAAAACTACACACATGTTTCTACCCTAGGTTCACTCTTGTCACTTTTTTCTCTTTTGCATCTTTAGTCTCCACACTCCATCATTTTTCACTCCACGCTTTGTCTAGTCCTTCGGCACGCTTTCTACATCACTCTAAATCAACATCAAGTACGCATCTCTATCTACTTTATGTTACCAAGTTTTCTTCACAACATAAATTGGGGGAAAATGTAGACACAAAATCACACACTTTTGCTATTATTTAGTCTTGGTCTCATACTACTATTCATATGGTTCTTGAGTGAAGAAATTACTAACTAACCCATGTCCTTTGGTCTTTTTATTTTACTTTCTATCATTACTTCCAACCTTCAAAGCACATACATGCCCATTCTATTTCCATCATTCTACATCTTTCTACCCCTAACTAGGGTACCTGTGGCTAATACCGGGGTGCCCGAGGCACCCCGGTCTCATTCAGTGGTGCGCCATTCCTTTTCCTACTTTACCTCCATCTTTTTGGGAACTTTCTAGCCCTTTGAGCTTTCTATCTTTTTAGTGGTCGGACTCTTCATAGTTAATTATGAAATTAAAACAAGAGAACCATATAAATATAAATTTATGAAACCATAATTAGGAACCAAACAATATTCACTACTATCATCACCTAAGGTTACATCCATCCAAGGCTCTATTTGCATCCATCTAGCTCCATCACAAGGGACAAGGTTGGTTCATCTGCATCACACTACATATGAGGGAAGATTATTCTATTCCATCCATAATTTATTATATTTCTACATCTAGTTATAGCTTATTACTTCAAAAAGTGTGACTGCACAAGAACACCTAGGGCACACTATGGACACATACATCGAACTACATTTGGGTCTAAAATGCAATGTAACTCTTAGTTAGTAAGTCCACCATTGTGTGCCACCGAGAGGACAATTTGACCCCTTCATTTACCTTTTTATTTTGTAGGGATTGATTCTTGGATTGGGGTTTTGCAAGTCTCTTCTTCATCACTAATTACTAGTAATATCATGCACAAGTAATAATGAAACACACGTGACGAAAAGAAGACCTCGATCATCTAAAGTGACCACCTGTAATTTTTTTTGGACCTCTTGCATAGACCAAGGCACCCAAAACTTAGACTAGGGCACCCCACACACCCCCATCCCTCTTCGGTACCCCATCTTCTCATTTCTTGGATTTGCACTTTTCTAAGCCTTAGCAAAATTGTTTCCTCATCTTGTTTATTCAATCATCTCTGCGACATAGTCCTGCGAGCTCGTCAAATCAGCTGAGTTATTTCTAACTCTCTTTACACATTAGGTTTTTTCATTTCTACTTTCTTAGTTGTTTGGGTCATTTTGTTTATTTAGTTTAGGCATTTATTACATTGTTGTACTTATTAGATTAACATTAAAATATTATATTTTAGTTAATCAATAGGATCAATGGGTCAAAGGAAAGGATCAAACATGCATGCAAACAAATGAAAAGCGAGTCAAGGAAAGCATCGTGAAAACATGAAGGGGGTGGGAAAAATGACATCCAAGGAGGGATGAAGGATAATGTGAGCAAAAGATGCCCCAAAGGGGAATAAAAAGGTCATAAATGTAAAACGAGGGATCCCATAAGACAAAGAGAGATAGAGATATAAAATAATGTTTCCCAGAAGGAACACAAAAAAAGACCATAGAGGTGAGGGAATGAAATCCAAATGGGAAAAAAAAGTGAGAAAAATAATGCTACCCAAAAATTGGAAGAAAAGATAATTTGAATGAAATTGATCAGAAAAAAAAAAAAGCAAGAGAGTGATATGGATGAGAAGGAAGGATGGGTCGATAGTGACTAGGGTAAATCAGCAGCGATCCAAGGGGTTTGATGGAAACTATGGTTGTTGGGGTATAAAAACCCTTGGGTCAGCCGATAGAGCTCATTTACACATGAGTGAGTGACGATCAAGATCTCTCGAGGCTATAAGAAAGATTAAGAGATTGAGTAAAATGGAGGTTGAAGGAGTTGGGAGGAAGCACGGGAGGACTCGTAGGATGGTGAGTAACAAAAAAACTAACCTATTTAATGAATTTGTTTTAATTTTTTATTTATTTTTTTACATTTTTCTAGTTTTTGGGTCCATTGTCAGGGATGGTCGGCAACGACTTGACACAATAGCCATCGATTGGTCCTGGAAGGGTGACGATTCACCCTAAGTGCATCGACCCGACCTAGGCCTAGGTGTTAACTTAACCGGGATGGAAAATAAAAATTTTTATTTTGATAAATGATGAGGACTTCTAATGATGCGGGTTTCCACGTGTTTTGTAGGCATGAAAGACATTATACCTAAAGGATAGAGTCTTAGATTTGTATGACCATATTTGAGGAGATATAGCAGATGTTGAGTGGGACCACCTAGAGGTAGTCGGGTTGGGTGGATTATGACCTTACGAGATGATTTTATGGGATGTGGGATTTATTATATCATTGGTCAAGAGATGAGATGTGTGCACTTGCACATTTTGGTTCATAAAAGGGAGATGATGACAATTACTCGGAGGATGTATACTACATCCTCGGGATACCTATACATTGGGAGCAAGTAGTCCCGATCATAGTGGACACTAGGTTGGCAGTATTGACACGGCTATTTGGAGCTAATGCCCCTCATATTACATTTACATCAAGGGAATTTACTTATGAGATGAGGTATGATCGCGGGATGCATGGAGCTAGATTATATGTTTATTGATGATGGTGATTTCATATTATGCCTTTGTCGAACTTAGGAGGAGCCTTGTTTCCATGGACACTGAGACAGGATTCCTAGCCGATATTGTGGATCATAAGACAGTCTATTCTTTCACCAAGGAACTTTTGGTGTATATTTATCATGAGCTTATCAAATATGTGGAGGGGAGGAGGATAGCGAAAGATGTCGGATTCCTCCTATACTTACTAGACCTATGAGCACATAGCAGCTTTTTTAGACCACTAGGGATACTTTAGGTCACATGAGACCACATAGATTTGGTAGTGGGATTTTTGTGATGGTGAACATACCATCTTCACCGAGATAGGAGGGAGAGGGTTGTTACGTGGTACGAGACATGCTTGCAGAGCTTGAGACAAAGTAGATTAGGTGGTGACCTTACCGTGATATCCCTTCATGGTCGGGGGTTGATGCAGTTGGTAGGAATGAGGAGGACTCGATGGGTGTAGGGGTGGAGGCTTAGATGAAAGAGTCCATCCAGCTATATATAGAGTCACGGAGGTAATTTGTAGTCATCCGAGATAGTCCCCAGAGATCCCATAATATACATGTGAGATGATTCTAAGAAGGATTTTCTAATTCCACGATGACCGAGCCACTTGAGAGGAAGTAGGAGCATTGTGGGTTAAAAATGATAATGTAGAAGTTGGTGTTGGGTTTTCTTATTGGATGACTCATACTTGGGTAACACTTGGATGGTGGCCAAAGGAGGGGATGAGGAGGAGGAGGTTCCCATGGAGGAGGAGGAAGCTCTTAGAGATAAGAGAGGGGATTATGGAGGGGAGAGTGTTGTTGAGTTGTGAATCTCAATTACTTCAGATTTAGCATGCAATGGAAACTTTTTGGAAAATACAATAACCATCATTGATTAGGGGTAATCGACATCGCTCACCCAAGACCGACATCGGTCGGGGAAGGAAGGAACCGGCATCGGCTCCTGTGCAAGGATGTGTTTTAATTAACTCTCGAGAATTAGATCTATTTTTATCATTAAAGTATATCTTTTGATTGTAATTGCATGGCTAAGTTCCCTATGTCTATAAATGACTATATAAGTATAAAGCTAGGGTTTAGAAGTAAGTAAGAGATTAACAAGAATTAGAAAGAACTTACAAAAGTTTGTGAGAAAGAGAATTCTTGGTGATGAAGAAAAATATTGAGGAAAGAAAGTATTGTACATCTGAGAGGTGTGGAAGATTGTAAATATTCATTGTATATCTTGTCAAAGCTTTAGATAATAGATTGGCTTGTTTCTTGGTGGACGTAGCCCACACTAGGTGAACCACATTAAATATGGTGTTGATTTATGTCTCTTGTTTTGTATATTTCTTTTGGTAGAATATCCACTTTTATTTGCATGTATGCTTAGATCTGATATATTGTCTGTACAACTAGTGTGCTAATCCCAACAACTGGTATCAGATCTTTGTTTGGAGGTTTTGTGTGTTGACAGATTTACTCATAGAGGGTTTTCTGATTGAGTGGGAGCTACAACAATGGCAGAAGAAAACAAATACAAGGTAAATAAATTTGATGACCAAAATTATCAATTATGGAAGATGCAGATTGAGAATTATCTGTATCAAAGATATTTTTATTTACCATTGGATGAGAAGTCTAGACCTACGAAGATGATTGATGAAGAATGGAAGATTCTTGATAGAAATGCTTTGGGATCTATAAGATTGATCCTGGTAGCATCCATGGCTTCCAATATTACATAAGCGAATTCTATGGTAGAGTTAATGAAATCTCTTGCTAATTTATATGAAAAACCTAGTGCTTCAAATAAATTTTATTTGATGAAGAAACTATTTAGTTCTAAGATGCATGAAGGTGGATCTGCATCTAGTCATTTGAATTATTTCGATCTATTATAAATCAGTTAAAATCAGTTGTAATACCATTTGATGATGAAGTAAAAGCACTTTTACTCTTATGTTCTTTGCTTGATAGTTGGGATAACTTGGTAATGGTTGTTAGTAATACAACATCTGCTAATAATGTTTTGAAGTTTGATGATGTGGTTAGTATAATCTTGAATGAAGAAATTCACAGGAAGAGTACAAAGGAATCATCATCTAGAAATGCTTTGAATGTAGAAAGAAGAGGCAGGTAAAAGGAGAGATCCAAGAGTAAGAGTAATGGGAAATCAAAGTCAAGGGATAGCAGATCTAAATCTAGAAGTAAGGGAATTACTTGTTGGAAATGTGGAAAGAAAGGACATGTAAAGAAATTTTGGTCAAAGGATAAAGATAACCAACAACCAGAAAAAGGTAAAGAAGCAAATATTGCTTCATCATAGGTAATGTAAGATGCTCTTATTCTTTCTTTAGATAATAGAAGTGAATCATAGGTTTTAGATTCAAGAGCTTCTTTCCATGCAACCCTTAATAAAGGTTATTTCAGAAATTATGTCTAGAGAATTTTGGGCATGTTTATTTGGGTGATGATGAACCTTACGATGTACTTGGTAGAGGGAAGTTCATCTAAAATTACGAGAATGGAAATACATGGGTATTGAAAGATGTGAGGCATGTGTCAAGCCTCAGGAGGAATCTTATTTCTGCAGGGCAACTAGGTGAATCTAGTTACATGGTTACTTTTACAAGACTCTTGGAAAGTCACCAAGGGTGATTTTGTTGTGGCAAGAGGTAAGAAGGTAGGAACGTTATATTTATCTACCTGTATTACATGATTCCTTTTTGTATTATCGATTTCAGATTCGATGCATGCATGTGGCATAATCGGTTGGGTCATATGAGTCAAAAAGGAATGCGAGATCTTAAAGGCTAAGGTTAAGTTATCATATTTGAAAGATTTAGATCTTGATTTCTATGAGCATTGTATCTTTGAAAAGAAAATGAGAGTGAGATTTCTCAAAGTTAAGGCAACTAAGAAGGAGAAAAATAAGAGCTTGTACACTCAGATGTGTGGGGACCAGCTCAGGTAGCTTCTCATGGAGGATCCCAATATTATGTTACTTTCATTGATGATGCTACAAGAAAGGTATGTGTTTATTGTATTAAACATAAATTTGATGTTTTTGAGACTTTTAAAAGATGGAAAGCCCTTGTTGAGAATGAATCAAATTCTAAGTTAAAGTGTCTTAGATTTGACAATGGTGGTGAATATTATAGCAAGGCTTTCAATGATTATTGTTCAGTGAATGGGATATGTAGAGAAAGAACGGTTACAAGAACACCATAGAAGAATGGTGTTTCAGAAATAATGAATAGGACAATCATGGAACGTGCTAGAAGTATGAGAATACATTATGGACTACCCTTGCAGTTTTGGGTGGAAGCAGTTGATACAGTGGTTTATTCGATTAATCATGGGCCTTCAAGTTCACTAGATGGAGGAATACCAGAGGAAGCTTGGACCACGAAATACTTAGATCTTTCTTTTTTTAAAGATTTTGGTTCGAAGTTTTTGTGCATGTTGATAAGGAAAATAGGAAAAAATTGGATGTAAAATCCAAGAGATGCACTTTCATTGGTTATGGATCTGTGATTTTGGTTTTTGTTTTTGGGATTTAGAGAATTCTAAAATTATTAGGAGTCATGATGTTGAATGGAATGAAAAGAGAATGTACATGGATCAAATTTTAGTACCTAAGGATGAACCAATTGAGAAGTTTGTGAATGAAAATGAACTCTTGGATTTAAAAGAATTACCGATAGGGTTACACAATATCTGGTGTCGGTTGACCTCGGATCCAAGACTTTGGTCAAATGAACCGATATTGGTTACAAAAGATCCAAACTGACATTGGCTATCAGAATCAGCATCAATTAGAGGTGGTCGATGGCGGTCACTATCAGATTTGGGTAGGAATGTCCAAGAGGCTCAGATTGAGCCTCCGCTACCCCAAACTCATGTGAGAAGGTCACAAAGGGTAAGTAAACCTCTAGAAAGATTTACACCTCTATTTTATTTATTATTGACTGATAATGGTGAACTAGAGAGCTTTGAAGAAGCAATGCAGGATAAGACCCACGTCCAGTGGGAGCATGGTATAGATGAAGAGATGCACTCCTTGGAACAAAACCAGACTTGGGATTTGGTTAAGTTACCAGCAGGTAAGAGAAGATTGTAGAACAAGTGGGTTTACAGGATTAAGGAAGAAGAGGGTGGATAGAAAAGATACAAGGAAAGACTTGTAGTAAAGGGATTTGCATAAAAATAAAGTATTGACTTTGGTGAAATATTTTCTCTTGTTGTTAAGATGACTTCTATTCATACTGTATTGAGCTTAGTTGCAGTAGAGGATTTGTATTTAGAGAAACTAGATGTGAAGATGGATTTCCTTCATGGTGATTTGGATGAAGAGATTTATATGCAGTAGCCACTTGGGTATGAAGTCAAGGGTAAGGAGAAATTAGTGTGCAGGTTGAAAAAGAGTCTATATGGGCTCAAACAAGATCCAAGGCAATGGTACATGAGGTTTGATAGTTTTATGCAAGAGCATGGTTACTTGAGATGTGAATCTAACCATTGTGTTTATTTCAAGAAGCTTGAAAATGGGAGCTATATTATTTTGTTATTGTATATGAATGATATGCTTATTTCAGGATCTAGTATGCAGGACATTGGTGAGCTTAAGAGAAAGCTAGCTCACACATTTGCTATGAAGGATTTAGGAGCTGAAAAAGAATCCTTGGCATGCAAATACACAAGAGACAAGAAAAATAAGAAATTGTATTTGTCTCTGGAGGGTTATATCTACAAGGTGTTAGATAGGTTCAACATGCAAAATGCTAAACCTGTTAGTACACCTATGGCTGACACTTCAAATTGAGTAAAGATCAGTGTCCATCATCACATGAGAAGGTCAAATACATGACATGAGTACCATATGCTTCAGGAGTTGGGAGTCTCATGTATGCTATGGTTTGTACTAGACCAGACATTACATAGGCAGTGGGAGTTATGAGTAGATATATGGCCAATCCAGGTAAAGAGCATTGGAAAGCAGTCCAATGGATACTCAGGTATTTGAAAGGGGCATCTAGCATGTAGTTATGATATGGAGGTTTAGATATTTCTTTACGTGGCTATGTTGATTTAGATATGGCTAGAGATCTAAATGGTAGAAGGAGTACTACTAGTTATATTTTCACAGTAGGTGGGATGACAGTTAGCTGGATTTCAAGATTGCAGAAGGTTATGGATTTGTCTACTACAAAGGCGAGTATGTTGCAGCTACAAAGGCTAGCAAGGAGATGAGATGGATGAGTAGGTTCATGGAAGAGTTGGGAAAGAAGCAAGGTGATTGTAAACTATTTAGTGATAGTTAGAGTGCAATTCATTTGGCAAAGAACTCAGCGTTTCATTTGAGAATGAAACAAATTCAGTTGAGGTATCACTTCATGTGGTAGGTATTGGAGGATGGACAGTTGAATCTGTAAAAGATTCATACGAGCAAGAACCCTACGAATATGCTAACGAAGCCATTAGCAAAGGAGAAGTTGGATCTACACTCCACTTCTTTTAGTCTTCGAGTTTAAGAATTGAAGAGGAAGAAACAAAGCTAAGGAAGGATCCATGAATAATGTTGTATAGGTATGGTGTAGTAATTAATCTCCAAGTGGGAGATTGTTGAGTTGTGGATCTCAATTACTTTATTTTAACATGCAATGGAAACTTGCTGGAAAATACAGTAACCATCATCGGTTAGGGGTAACCAGGGTAGGCACCGCATCGGTCAAGCAAGGAAGGAACCGACATCGGTTAGGGCTAACTGGCATCGGTTACCTGTGCAAGGATGTTTTAATTAACTCTCGGGAATTAGATCTATTTTTAGCATTAAAGTATATCTATTGATTGTAATTGCATGGCTAAGTTCCCTAAGTCTATAAATGACTATATAAGCATAAAGCTAGGGTTTAGAAGTAAGAGATTAACAAGAATTAGAAAGAACTTGAAAAATTTGGTGAGAGAGAGAATTCTTGGTGATGAAGCAAAAGCTTGAGGAAAGAAAGTATTGTACATCTGAGAGGTGTGGAAGATTGTAAATATTCATTGTATATCTTGTCAAAGCTTTGGATAATAGATTGGCTTGTTTCTTGGTAGACATAGCCCATCTTGGGTGAACCATGTTAAATATGGTGTTGATTATGTCTCATGTCATGTATATTTCTTACGGTAGAATATCCACTTTTATTTACATGTATGCTTAGATCTGATATATTGTCTGTATAACTGGTGTGCTAACCCCAAAAATTACGAGATGATGTGATTATGTGTGGAGTTAGATCGGGTGCATGGAGAGAGAGAGATACTACTCGGTATGAGAGGTATCAAGCCGTAGAAACAGAGGATCGGTAGGGGAGGTAGAGAGAGGCCCACGAGTTATATTTAGATATCGTACACCGATCCTTTTAGTTGAGTCAAGGAGTGGTGCTCTAGGAGAATCACAAGGATCTAGAAAAATGGCTCTGCCAAATGCATGTGCCATTGAGTTGATGCACAATTTTGATGGTAGAGGCTAGGTATTATGAGAGGATTATTACACATAAGTTGTCATGGACCTTGAGATATGCAAAGTATCTAGTAGCATAGGGAGCTAGAGGAGGGAGTGCTCCATCATCAGGGATCAATGTGAGCGTGGCACAGCCAAAACAAGAGGGGCGTAATGAGGGTGGTGACAATGCATAGGGATTTATCGCAGCACCTTCCCCATGAGGGGAGGACTTCGAGACTATCAGAAGTCCAATTTAAGTATTTTGATAACATATCACCTTTGAGATAGGACCCGTAGTGGCCTATGATGTATGACGTACTGATACATTTTGGACTTATGATATATAGATGATGTTTTGGCTTGCATTCATAATGTGTTATGGATTTTATTTATAGTTTTTATGATGTTTGATGTGATGATTATAGATGTGATGTTAGATAGTAGATGATAAATATGTAATGTGGGTGTGACTATAGTTTACTTTGATGATGTGGATGTTAAATTTAGATGGTTTCTTATATTGATTTGGTGATGATGATGATGATATTCTGGATTGCATATGATTAAATATATGTTTGATTTGATTGGATGTTAACTTGTGATATGATTTCTATTTAGATGTAGATGATATGATGGTATAATGTTGATGACTATATTTGTGATTTTGATGGATTTACTTTGCTAAACAATTATGAAGTGGATTAGAGATGGTATAGTGAAAATTAGATGTAGATGATGATTTATACTTTATGATTTTGGAAAATGTGATGGGTTGATAATGTATATACACAATGCAAATGAAACCTAACTAGGTGTGATAGCTATGAAATGGTAGCGTAAGGTAAGATAACAAGTCAAGCCTTCAAATATGGATTGGAAATGGATGAATAACCATGAATAGATAAAACGTGACTCATCTAGGAGACATCCCAAAATAAAATTTAAATGACACATGATCATAACAAAGAGCACATGAAGAATCGATGCTTCAAACTAGATAGGAGGTAAACAAGAAGGGAACCACTTAAGGAAATGCACTTGCAGCGAATAACAAATGTTAACAAATAACCAACAATAGTTAGTTATTCCATGGATCATATGGGAAAATATGGAAAGTGAACTCATAAACCTATTGTCGACACAACAAAAGGGGGTTTAGATGTGACTTGTATGTGAGAAAATAGGTTCTCCGTGGGCATATTTCCCTAGGTCTATGCCCCACTCTTGAGTACAGGAAAATAAAACCCGATCAATAAAGGAAGTTTGTGATAAATGAGAAATTTGATCGATGCGGGAAGCTTTCTTGGGATGCTATTAAGATAAAAGGTTGATCCATGTGGAATCCTTCACTTTGCCATGATACAAGGGTAGCCATCCTTCGAGGGTATGGTCTACTTTATAATTTTATAACTTTTATGGAATGGCATGGATGATATACATGATAGTCGTCCTTCGAGGGATCAGTCTATTTATTTGATTTTTCTTTCTTTCTCTTTTTTTTGACGTGAACAATTGTCCTTTAAGGGAGCAATCTATTTTTATAATTTTGATGAGCATCCATGAATTTTTTTACTTTTACATGGGGAAGAGTTGGGGATAGTTAGGTAGGCCACATAGGAGGGGATAATGAATGTACAAGTGACACCTTTAGACCCTTAGCATGGTTCTAATAGGTAAACAAGAGGGTGATGGATGTAATGATCATGGAGTTCTCACCAAGAAGGAAGAACCTATCCATAAGGAATATGCTATGAGAAAAGCCATGGTGCCCATATTCAAGGTCATAACTAGGAAAGTGATGGTAGACCACATAGTTCCAGATCATTATGATGAGAGATGGAAGTGGCTAATGATGGATGGATGACCATGGAAAAAACTAAGTTTTCATTGGTAAGTATGCTAACAATAGAATGGCCACAAGTGCAATGTGTTAAGGGGTTCTGGTTCTAGTTTACCATCTAGGAAGCCAAACGATAGGCCCAGACCCATATTTATGTGTGATAATATAAGGTCCTCTACATTTGGGAGAAACTTTTCCACGTTGGCTCCTTTCCATAATAGTGACATTTTTGGTTTTCTTTAAGGATGAGATCACCTATGTTAAAGTTGCGCTCTTTAGGATGTTTTTGTAAGCATGTTTGATTCACTTGTGATAAACATGATGGTGTTCAAGAGTGAAAAGGTAGCATTCATCTAATAGATCAAACTATTTTAGATGCTCTTGGTGATAATCTTCATCGGAGATAAAGTTGATAAGAGAAACACACAAAAAATGAATTTGAAATTTAAGGTAAAGAATGGCCTTGAAGTCAGAGAGAAAAGGGAGTAGCATCTATGGAATTATGGATACTAGTCCTATAAGCCCAAAGAGTGAATAGAATATGAAGGTGTCAATTACAACCTGATTTATCAATAGTCTTGGTGAGGATGTTGCGAAGGGTTTTGTTAGTGGCTTTAGCCTAACCATTAGCTTGAGGATAGTATGGAGAAGAGAAGCTAAGCTTGATGTTAAATGAGTCGCAAAGATTCTTGACATCTTTATTTTTGATGGATTTTCTATAGTCCATGACAATTTTGTGAGGAATGCCAAAGTGACAAATGATGTGCTTTGATAGATGAAATTAGTGATTTGATTATCCTTAGTTGATGTAAGTGGAATTACTTCCACCCACTTAGTGAAGTATTCTGTAGTAGCAATGATGATGGAATGATGATGTTGAGAATAACACGGGTTGATAAGACTAATGAGATCAAGCCCCATTGTGAGAAGGGCTAAAGGTCTTGAGTCGGTTGCAATGCCTCGCTAGGAATGCGAATGAGATTGGAATGTTGCTAGAATTTGACACATTTCTTAACATATTCATAGAATTCATTATTCAACGAGGTTTAATAATAGATCATGTGAAGGACACGCTTGGTGACTTTCAACCACTAAAATTTCCCCCACATATTTCATCATGGACTTCTTGGATAACGCGAGTGGATTCGTGAGACTTAAGGCAATGAAGAAAAATGGCGTTGAAGTTGCACTTATAAAGGATACCACCAAGGATGACATAGTGGTTAGCATGTTGAATAAATTACCTCCTACCATTTTTAGACAAGTCAAAAGAAATGATGGATTGAGATAGATAATCAAAGATTTGAGAATACCAAAGGTCATGAGCATTAGTGTCAATGTGGTTGACACAAGGTAGGTCATGAATGTGAGTGGGCTGATCCTAACGTTGAAAAAAAACAAAAAGATAGTCCTCTTTAGTTTTCCAAGGAATGAGAGAAGCGAGGCAGGCCATGGTGTCTGTGAAGTGATTAGGCGATCGAGGGACAGTTTGGATTATGTAGAAATCAAATTCTCTAAGGAGGAAGTCGACAATATCCTTATACTTTTGTAAGACATCTATTAGGGTGAAATCACAGCACTCCCAAATGAGTTATACAGATCTACTTTTCTAAGGTAGAGTCATTTGGTGTGATTACATAACATTGAACTTTCCCCAAGGTGTGGGACCTTGCAAAAATGGGAAAGCTCTTCGATTAAAGGTTGGTTCCTATTCCTCTGTTTGGGTGCATGCGTGAGGACTTGCAGAGGATCTATTTCTACACCTAATCTAAAATTTTCCAAGGAGATAGGGATAAAAGAGATATAAGAAATAAGAAATAACTAACTACAAGGTGATGCACCGAAGGAATGATGAACACTAGTCTCGCTGATAGACACAAGCCAACAAAATACATGCAATAATCGAGCACAGATAACCAGATTGATAATGAAAGACTAGATGCAAGAAAAAGAGATAGAAAGGATCTAGAATCAATCACAGACATGTTTTATTGCTCTACAGATTGGTACAATGCATTACAAAAACAGCTAGGAGGCAAGAAACACACTACGATTTTAATGGAAGGCCTGAACTCAACAAATTCCTTTGCTAGAAGGAAAAGGGAGCCTACAAAACGAAGAATGTCCAACCCTTTATAATGAATCCTACCCCTGCATTTATAGATTCAACCAGAGAGAAGAAAGAGAGAGAGAAGCGGGAAAGTAGGTCGAAACTCAACCACTGTCGTTAATGCCTCTTACAAAATCTACCCCCAAATTTTTCTTGATCGTATCAACCACTGGTTCGACACCTTGGAGGGAGAAGAAATAGTAGAACAGATCGAATCCGATCTGTTTGTTGAGGTAGATGGACCCCGCATTGATGGTTCCTGAAGAATTTTTCACCATTTTTTACCTACCACGGCCTGAAAAAATGAATTTTTATCTTTCCATGGTGTAGAATACGTCAAGATGCTTCCAACGGTGTTAGATTTGCAATATTTTGAGCCCTGAGTCAAAAGATATTCCCCTTCGAAGTTTGTATAAGGTCCGTACAAATGGGCAGGAAAACAGTTTGAAAAATGGGTCCCCTTTTGATATGGGGCATGTGGAAGCCAAATTAGGGCAAAAATCGGGTTTGCGGGTTTGTAATTTATCTTTTCCATTTTTGCAAAAATTAGAAAACCCTCGCAGCCTCATAGCTCCACCTAGGCAAGTGGCACCCTTTGGTTGGCTGGGGAGATGTGCTTCAATTTTTCCTTTTTGCCTTTTGTCAAAAGGAAAATTTTCACCTTTTCCTCTAACTCCCCACTTTGACCTAGGACACGCGGTGGTTTGGCGCTCGTTTGGAAACCCGATTCAAAATTTTACCTTTGAAGGAGCGTCGAGTTGACACTTGGCAGCCTCCGTAGTTCTATGGACTTTTCAACGGTCCCTCTTACTTTTTTTGACTTTGGGCCACATGGAGAGCTCGCGCTCATTTGGGTCTCTACCTTTGGACTAACTCTTAGAGATGTGCCACACTGACACTTGGCATTCTCCGCTTACACTTTTATATTTAGCTAATTTTAAGGTCTACCATGTCCACCTTTTGAATCTGTTTGACCATTTTCTACGTGGAGGGATGGCGCAAGTTTGAGTTTCTACCCTAGGCTCCTGTTCTAGATTTGTGCCAAGCCGATAACTGGCACCTTCTTCCTTAGTTGAAGACTTTTCAACCGTCCTGCAACTTTTGGGATTCGGATGCATGAAAGCCTGGTGCTCATTTGGCTTCATTTTATGGATTTAATTTTGGAGAAGTGCAATGTAGACATGTGGTTCTCTCCGCTTGCCTCCTCCATACTTAGTCATTTTCTAGGCTCTTTTAAGAATCAAGCTTTGATTCCGAAGACCTCAAATCTTCACCACTTTTTCCTTTCTTTCTCCTGGTTCCTCTGCGACACTTCCCCTTCTTTTCTAACCATGTTATTCCATTGATGGGTCTTTCGTAACTTGGAAAATAGATTTAGGACATAAAAGCGGATTAACGAGTTGTTTCTTTTGCATAGGGGCCTTTAGTCTCTCTCACCCCGCGACTCCATTTTGAGTCCCTCATGACCAATTTATAGATTTGAACGAGTTTTCTCAAGTTCTTTCTATGCGGGGTCATGGTTGATCCAATATTTAGCCTAGGGTGAAATATGGATAGCAAGATCATTTTACATTGATAGATACATTTGACTTGATTGATGATGTTTTGATATTCCCAATATATATCAAGGATTTGGATACCAAGAAAAATAGTGATTTCGAGACCCAAGATGAGAGCTTCATACTTGGTCATGTTATTCATGCACTCAAAATTAAGCTTGTTAGTGATGGGGATAGGAGTGTACCAAGGAGGAATGATGATGACACCGTACCTCCCCCTTGCTGACACTTAGAACCGTCAAATAAGAGATTCATCTTAAGAGGATGGAATTCATGTTAGAAATTGAAGATAGACTCATCAGGGAAGTGCTCATGAGGAAGATGATTATCTTGAAGAGGGGCGTCGGCTAACTGGTCGGCGATATCTTGGCCCTTAATTGATTTTTGAGAGATGAAATATAGGTCAAACTCAGTCATAAGCATGAGCCATCGAGTGATGTGATCATTGTGATATGGCTTAGATTGCATGGTTTTGAGAAGATGAAAGCTAGTGATGACATAATTTGGAAGTGGCGAAGAAAATAGAACAACATGGCTTCTCATATTCGGTGTAATGAGTCTCATAATCATGAAGAGTGTGATTGATGTAGTAGACATCATGCTCGTGTCCTTGCTCATCATGATGTTCCAACATAGCTCCTAGAGCATGATTAGAGGTAGATACATAGAGAAAAAGTGTCCCCCTTGCGTGGAGGCATAATCACTAGCGGAGATAAGAGATACTACTTAAAAATTTTAAATGCCTACTTGAAATCATGATCCCAATTGAAATCGACATCTTTACGAAGAAGATGGTGAAAAGGCTGAAATGATCAAAAAGCGTGAGATGAAGTGACTAATGGATCAAGACAACCTTGAAGACCGTGGAGCTGATTCAAGTTAGAAGGAGGGGCATATCTAGGATGGCCTTAATTTTGGTGGGGTCAACTTCAATACCCCTGATAGAAATGATGAAGCCAAGGAGTTTACCAATAAGCACTCCAAACACACACTTGGTTGGATTAAGGAAAAGAAAGAAATGAATAAGACACTCAAAGAGGACCTTAAGGATGGTGAGATGATTGCGTTGATGTTTATATTTTCCCAAAAGGTCATCGACGTATTCCTTAACAATTTTATGGATGAGATCGTGGAAAATGTAATTCATGGCCCATTGATAAGTGGCTCCAACATTTTTCAAACCAAAGGGCATGATGCGATAGCTAAAGGTTCCTCAAGGAATGAGGAATGAGGTCTTATGTTGGCCTTCTAGTACGATAAGTATCTGATTGTACCTAGAGAGATACCATCCATAAGAGAGATCATCTCATGGCCTATAGTGAGGTCTAAAATTTGATTGATGTTAGGAAGGGGAAGTTGTCTTTAGGGAAAGTGAGGTTTAAGTCTTGGAAGTCTATGCATATAAAAATATTTCTAGACACTTTAGTTATGGGTACAATGTTAGAGACCCATTGGGGATAGTCAATGGGGATGATGAAGTTAGTGGAAAGAAGGTGTTGTAACTCCTCTTTGACAAGGAGGGAAACTCGAGGGTGCATGTGGAAAAACTTCTTCTTAACTAGATTAACATTAGGAAAGGTGACGATATTGTGGAAAACTATGGATGGATTGAGGCCTGGAATTTTATAGTATAACCATGCAAAGGCTTGGCTATGGAGAGAAATGAACACAGTCGAGGATTCAAGCTCCCGAGGATCAAAGGATTAACCCACTTTGAGAATATGAGGCTCTTGAGGACTCTCGATGTCAATGTTGATGGTGGCTTCATTAAGAAAGGTGGATGAGTCAGATGGTAAAAAATTATGAAAATAAGAATATTCCGCCCCCATGTGGGAAATAATGGCATCTATGTTAGCACAATGGAGAATGTCGATGGTAGAATAATCTTCTTCTATCATTTCTGGATGTTGAAGAGGAATGGACCTAGTCTAATTGTTACATGGATAAGTGATTGGTCCCAAGGTGATGGTGGTGACTAAAAAAAATCTAAAAGTGATAGACATGGTGATCTGTAGCCATAGCCTCATAGGATGGAGAAGACAAAGAAGGCATGTCCATAAGCATCATAGATGGTGGAATGGGATCAACAAATTGCTCTTTATAACCTAGTTTGAATTTTTCATAAGGCTTGCGAGATTGATCAATGACAAGGTCATGTATGCCTTGCTCATAATGCCCCATTCCAAATATTTTCTAGGCGCAACGATGAATATTTTGTGAGAAAATGATGGCTTGTAGAGACAACCAAAGTCATTGGTGTATAGTTTGGTATGAGGTTAGATGTTGATGTAAGACAAAGGGAGATCGATGCCACCATAGATGAGATTGATGCGAAGATGAGGAGGAAAAAAGGAATGATATCCCTGACATTTAGTTAGTACATAGGTGTTTTTTTGGCATGAGAAGGCAATACTCCCCATCAAGAGCTTATCCATTACATTGTTGATAGAATCATCATTGTGAAGTTTAGACATGGGAACGGATGAACTAGTAGATGGTTGAGATAGATCATGTGTGGGGATGAGCATGTTGTTAGGGAAATAATTCATATTACATGATTTAAATGGTGGAGTGTCTCGGGGAGTCATAATATTTCCCTCATGCTCATACTTGATGGATTGATGAAGAGTGGAAAGGATGCAATGCATAACGTGAATCCAAGGTCATCCTAACAATACATTATACTGAAACTCCCCCTCTATGATATAGAAGATTTAATGAAGGATTTTTTCACCAACGTGAATGAGAAGGATGATCGTGCCTAGAGTAGGTGTAATAACATCATTAAAAGTGCACAAGACCATAGGTGACTATGTGAAAATGGATTTAGAGAGCTTGAGTTGGTCAAAAGTGTGGGATGATATGATGTTGATGTTAGCCCCATTGTCAATCATAGATCTATGAATGAAGGTTTCATTGTAGTCCTTTATTTTTCCAAACAGCCCAAGGCATGTTGGCACATCACCTAGGAACACCAGTGCTCACCCAAAGCACACAAGGTTACCAGGTCCTTTTATGGAAGCTTTGTCAAAGAGTTAGCATGATAAACAAATATATTGATATATTCCAGATCCATAATAACAATGCAGTGATAAACCATAAATAGATCTAGATCATAACCATATACAAGAATCAAGATTAGGTTTACCATACAATAACCAGTCAGAGATATTTCAATAACCAATATCCAACCACCAATATCCATTGTATTAATTACTGTAAAACACAAAAGTTGAATACATACAAAATAATGTCACCATGAGTCATATACGTATAGAAACTAGCATCATAACTCTACTACAATACGTCTCTAGCTCTCTCATACCATACAAATCAATACATATTTATAGGTAGTGGGGACTTTCCCTTCACTACTCATGCATCCTCAAAATAGGCTACATGCTAAGAATATCCATGCGCCCTACAAGATAAATACAAAAGCATGCAAGATTGCTAATAATAAACTATCTAATAATATAAACTATAGATCTAATCCTATTAATAGCCCAAAACTATGCATGTCGTTTGATCTTCCACTTGTCCAAAATATCCTTTCTTCACTTCTAAGTCTTCATGTTGATGCATGCCCCACACTCAACATCTATATTTAGCCTCATCATGCAAAACGGCTAAGTCTTGATATCACGCTTTCCCGAGCACGCCCGCTTTATTATTTTTCCACACATACCTTTTCTCCCTATGTTTACATGCCCTTCCCTTATGTTCCTTCAATACTTAAGATGTAATTCATCAACCCAACATTACCCCACACTTGCTTCATTTATGCCCTCGATAATGGGTAACCATGACTTATCTCTCCATGAATAAAGAATAAGGAAATGAAAGAATAATTGTACACAAAGAATGAAAGAATACTTGGGCATTCTATCATCACCAATCCGGCACTATGATAATTCTTTACCGGAACTCCTCGTGCTATGATTATTTACTAATGCACAGCTTTTAGTTTGGTGGATGGAATCTGGAAACACAACAACAAACATAACACAAGAATACCATAGACTATGATAAGAAGGAATGATGATAAATCTGAAATATAAGTGTAAATTATAATATCAACATGAAATTGTTACAATCTCACCCATGAGGTACTTCAAGTGTTACTGACTTCACTTGCCTTCCAACAATAACTATGGGAGAAACTTCACAATTACACCTCTTAATGGCTTCTTTAACACACCTTCAAAATGATGGCTTCCTTTACACACTTACTCATACAATATTTCTCACTACTTCCTTCTATGCTAAATGAGGGAAGGTGACCTCTTTATTTATAGGAATTCAGGCTTATCCACCCTATCTCTAAGATAGGATAGGAAATCTCTTCCGGCCAATCATATTCCATGCCTAAACTCTTGCCTTTACATGTAGGCTTATCTTCTAAGATAAGATAAACCTTATCATCTCACATGGGTTCCACCTTTTTAGACTTTTCTATAAATAAAATACACAAAATATTTATGACATCACTCCTTGTCCTTATTACAAATATAATATTTCTAATTCCTAATCATGTAGACCCTACTTCTCTACTTACCCCAACTTTGACATTTTAACATTACCGGACCACTTACGACAAATATTTACTTTTTACCACAACATTCCTTTTGTACTTTGACTGTTACCGTACTCTACTTTATTGGTGGCACCATATTGACGGCGCCGTTATCTTCTATTGGATGCCACTACTAATTATACTTAACAAAATCTTATTCCTAATACATACATTAATAAAATAGAAATTACGGAGGAAAATTTTAATGTCGATAGTTCTATCCTTCGCATGTAGAATTAATTCGGATATTTTCTTTTGATCTCTAATTATACCTCGTTCCAATCACTCAATGCCTTATTAGTGTTTTCTCGGGATGTCTACAAGTTCCCTGTCCATCTCATCCATGGTCATTTTCTTTCCCTCATTCTCGCAATACTCTAAGAACATTCGCTAGGTCGAAACTATCCCTTCCATTACATCCATCCATCGCGCTATCATTTTTCCAATTTCTTTAATATTTTCCTTGTGACGATCTAGAAGCTACTTGTAAGCGCATCATGCCTTGCTATTACTAAAGTGATCCTCTCCTCATGCCCAAGTGTCTCATCTTGTTTTTCCACAAGGACTGCATTCTCTTCCACCAGAGTCCTTGTTTTGATTATTATCTTGGGGTCCGCATAAATTTTTAATGTTAAATCTACCTTTTTCAACTCATCCTTTAAGGTCTACAATAGAGACTCATACCCACTTATCTTGTAGACTATTGTTTCCTTTTCCTTTTCTACCCGTGTTGGAGCATCCTTTTGTTTTGGCATGTGTACTTGGGCATTCATCCATCACCATAAGAACCAGGGTGCACAAATAATGCATTACATATGGGAAATTCTTTGGCACTTTCTCTTCCAGATGTGGCCTTGCCTTGAAAATTTCATCACCTATCTGCTCCACCATACTCAATAATGTAAATGCCTTCGCCTCAACTTTCTCATTTTCCTCTGTCATGCACTTGATATCAGTCTCTTTAACTTTTCTATCTTCTAACAAATCATGAATAGTTTCCACTTTATCTATGTTTCTATGCACAACTTCTGTAGATACCTTTGTTAGTGCATTACTCACCTGCTCATCTGACATTTGATTCAACTTGACTATTACATGACGTGAATGTGGCACTTTCTTCATCCTCCTAGAGACATGATAATATTCACATACATAAAAATTTGGCTCATCCATGTGAGTCTGCATAGCCTATGATAATTGTTTATGGGTGCATGTGGTTGTCATTTCTGAATCCATCAATTCCCATCCATAAAGTTCCTTGGGCTCTAAGGTACTTTGGAACCTAACACGGATGATCTTGGTAGGGTCATTGATATACCCTGTTATAGGAGTTTCATATTTTTCTCCATCCTTCCCCTTACCAGAGTGTTTACCTTTAGGAATGTGCATGCCTGCATCGAGCACTATTCTTTCACATTTTTTATAAAGCGAAGGTGCACTGGATGGTTCGCCCTTATCTTCACTCTTCTCTGCATCAACAGTGTCATCACCCACTTCTTGTTCCTCCAATCCTCCTACATCATGTCTCAATTCTTCCTCCTGAGGTTCCTTTACATCCTTAATGTTAACCAAAGTCTTTAGCACGTTGTCCTCGATTTCTTGCCCTCATCATCCTGAGTAGGGATGTACCTATGCCTTTTCTTTACCGGTTCTACCTTCACATGAGAGTTCCTAGGTGACCTCCTTGGTGGTTGTGATGGCATGTGCCTTGAGTCCTTGTCCTCCTTAGCACTCTCTTGTATTTTTGGTCCTCGGTGCCTCTCGATGAGACCAAAATATGTCTCATTATATCACTAAATAACACTCTTATTCTCTCTCTTAAAATAAAGCTTTCAAGTGAATTTAGATGTAGTTTTAATAATGGATAACATATTTAAGGTAGAATATAGGATTTATCTTATCATCTCTTTAGGAATCTATTTGCAATCTAATTGTTGTTATTTCCGATATTTCTTCTAAAGTTGGAATGCAATAGTGTGTAGAAAATAGGTCATAAGAACTCTACTCCAAGTTCATAAATTACAGCTACAAAAGTCTTCACGCAGCTACTGAAAGGCCTAGTTGTTCATAGATTGTTGCTAGATTTCTGCTACGAAATTCTTCATGCAGATACGAAACACCCAGCTAGTGAAAGTATTTTGGTTTGTTTCAAATTAATGTAAAGGAGCACTGAACTATTCAGCCCACTCTTTGATTCCATGTCATCAACCAAAAATAAGAATCAAAACATGTGGCAATCCAAATTCGTGCATGCATGTGGCATTCAAATTCATAGACTTAACACTCCTCGATTTTCTCTCCATATTTCAAGGATGAGAAAATAGTGGATAAGTATTAGGAATGATGAATAAGTACTCTCCCACTTTGTGTTCCTAGACTAAAGGGATGAGTTGTAGAAATATTCTTCACAATAAGTGGGTTGTTGTCGTCAAGTTCTTTTAGTATTTATTACTTTGAATAAATCCACCCAATAATAGGTAGTTACTTCTTGGTGTGTGGACCAAGTAAACTAGAAGTAATGTCTATAAATACCTCTTCCATATATTTGGAAAGGGGGACATATTTTGTAAATCAGTTTTGAATCAATACAAGTGTAGTTTTAAAAGTTAATTGTAGTTGTTCCAAATCCAAAGTGAAGAGAATGGCCAAAATCCACTCTTTCCCAGGGAGGAGGATTTTTATGTTATTTCTTAACATAGTTTATTTACTATAGATTTATTTCAGTAATTTAGTTGGTGTGTGTTTCTTTTTCATGCATGTTTAATTTCAAGTATATTTTCTTAGGAAGAAGTATTGTTGAATAAGATTTTCTTTCTTCTTTTACATACAACTTTAGACAATGCCTTGGTTATAATGACACCAACTTGTCTATGAGTTGGTTAAATGACTGGTAATATAATGACCCGTCATTTTTGGCGTCGTTGCCGGGGATCATGGTGTTATTAGGAGACTCATATTTTTCTAAAAGAGTATTATAGTGACATGTAGAATACCTCTTAGCAAGATTTGTGACAGATATTCTTATTCAATAGCTTCTTTAGAATTTCTTTTCCTATAATTTTATTTCTGAAAATAGATTAAATTTTATTTCTACAATTAGATTTAGAAACTTGATAGAGATTGTCAAAAGAAACCCCCTTAATAAAATGGAAACACCATTTCATATTAGTCCATCAGACATGTGTTTATGCAATTATTTATTCTGTTAAGAAATATTTCTATTATATTCATATTGATCATTTCAATATGATATTGTAGCTTGTTGATAAGATTGACTACCTTAATCAACATATGGATGAAAATTCATAATAGAAATATGCATTATCATCAAATAAAAGTGAATCTAGTTCCATTTCCTATATACATAGCAATTACAACGGCTAGTTACCCATGTATTTTGGTGTGATGGAATGGATACAATAGGAATCTGATGACAAGTTTTCTTAATTTTTATAAAAATTGTAAAATAATATATTTCTATAGGGTATAAATTGATTTGGGTTTCCTATTCTAAAATATTTCTTTTTTGCATGTATTGTTACTTCTGCAAAGATTAAATAACAGTTCATGCATGCAAGAAATGCAAAAACAAAAAAACTAACTTTGTGCAGGTTAACAGAGAAAAATATTTCTATGGATTATTTGTGCAAGCAGATTGGGAGGAAAAATGCAAAAAGAAACGGGGCATTGCAGTGGAGGTCAAAGAAAAATATTCAGCTGATAAGAAGTTTTTATGTGAAAAATAATAGTATTTTCCATATGAAAACTACTCATAGCTCGCAAATGAGTAGCACAAACTATTTATACGTCTTGTTCTACATGATCTGAGCTTTCCAGATCATTTTGAATCAGTTATTTTTGTTAAGAAATGACCAAGATATTGCAGTTTGAATGCATGCTGCTCAAAAACATAACATGTTGAAGACTATTTTTTTCTTTAAAAAATTCTTATGATGCATGCAATTATTTTTCTAATACTCCTCATTTTCAGTACATTATTCATTCCATGCTACCCTATTTATCTTTGTTTTTTTTTATTTTTTCTAAAACTCATTTTCCTAACTTATGGAACCACCAAAATTCCTCTGATAATAAGAAGTCAATGTTAATCCTTCTCATGACTGTAGAAAAATACTAGCTCAACCAATATATGCTAATTGAAATGTCAACATACCATTTTTATTCAGGATCATACCCACAACCTATCACAATAAACCATCCATTCCCAATAAATGAAGAAGTCCTTGAACCATCTCATTTCCCAAAACAATTTACCATTGTTTCTCAACTTCTTATTTGTCATGTACACCTGACTCTTCAAAGAAACAATTATAGCCAAATTTTTCTCCTATGTCAAACCATACCTCAGATAAATGAAGTTTTTTTATACTTTTGTTATCTAATACATTAATATTTGTATTTCGTTTTCTCATAATTTGGTGACAACATAAGCTTCTAAGCAGTTTGCTTTGTTCAAAGCAAGTTCATCACTTCATGGAGAACTCATCATATAAGCATTCCAAGGGCCAGTTGATTCTCTACAAAAGAAGACATTTGTTTCAATGGTTGTATATTGTTCTCAGATCACAAAGGTTACGTTTTGAAGGAGAAGTTGAAGACTGTAATTTGCTTTCTAAGCTGGTTGGATGCTGCAGAAACTCTAGAAGATTACTTCCTGATTTTCCATCATATTGACATTTCTCAAAAGGATAGTGATTGGTTAGAAAACCAGTTTACTGGATGGTTAATTACTAAAAAACATAAAAATGAAAATGAAAATGAAAAAATAATAAAATTTGCACTTAAAATTCTTTCTTGGATCCATATGATTACTTCTCTTATGTCGACTTGGTTGATGAAATTATTTTCTACTAAAATTTTCTATGTTGCAGAGGCCTTGACTTCATATCTATTTGTTTTTTCAACTATAGATGGAAATCACGGTTATACAACATGATGAAAGCAAGGATAACTACTGAGTATGGTATGGTAACTTCTATTTTTATATTCTTGAATATTTTTATTTGTTGTTTTAATTACAAATACATTCACTTCTCGAAAGCTTACAAAAATAAAAAATAAAAAAGGAGAAATTTTTCAAGATCTACAAGTGTTGATCAATTCAAGTAACAAAGCAAATGATGTAGATGATGTATTTCCATTTTACAGCAATTGGGATCTATAAGATGCTCAATAAAAAGACAATTTACATGAGGGCATGCACAAAGATAAGTGTGGGGGAGACTCACTCTCTTCCAAATCTTTTAAAGAATGCATGAGAAAACAAAGAGCTAAGTGTGGGGGAAAAAATCTCTCTACATTATCTAAGAAAAACCTCATGAGAGCATGAATAAAAAAGAAGTAAAAATTTTACTTCTAGAATCTCAATTTTCTATTATCATGAAAAAGGAGAAGACAATTTGAAAGATGCAGAAGTATTGACAAAATCAAATTCTACAGGAAGATCAGTAGCTTGCATGAGGGCATGCAAGAAGTTAAGTGTGGGGAAATGATGAGACTCTTATTCTCACCAAATAACACTCTTATTCTCTCTCTTAAAATAAAGCTTTTAAGTGAATTAGATGTAGTTTTAATAACGGATAACATATTTAAGGTAAAACATAAGATTTATCTTATCATCTCTTTAGGAATCTATTTGCAATCTAATTGTTGTTATTTCTGATATTTCTTTTAAGGTTGGAATGCAATAGTGTGTAGAAAATAGGTCATAAGAAACTCTACTCCAATTTAATAAATGAAATATATCGAAAGTCTTCACATAGCTACTTGAAAGGCCTAGTTGTTCATAGATTTCTGCTAGATTTCTCCTACAAAATTCTTCACACATGACTACGGAAATGCCCAACTAGTGAAATTATTTTGGTTTGTTTCAAATTAATGTGAAGGAGCACCAAACTATTCAGCCCAATCTTTGCTTCCATGGCATCAACCAAAAATTCAGATCCAAACATGTGACAATCCAAAGTCATGCATGCATGTGGCATTCAAATTCATAGACTTAACACTCCTTCATTTTCTCTCCATGTTTCAAGGATGAGAAAATAGTGGAATAGTATTAGGAATGTTGAATAAGTACTCTCCCACTTTGTGTTCCTAGATTAAAGGGATGAGTTGTAGAAATATTCTCCACGATAAGTGGGTTGTTGTAGTCAAGTTTTTTTAGTATTTATTGCTTTGAATAAATCTTCTCAAGAATAGGTAGGTAGTTCTTGGTGTGTGGACCAAGTAAACTAGAAGTATTGTCTATAAATACCTCTTCTATTTATTTGGAAAAGGGGCATATTTTGTAAATCAGTTTTGAATCAATACAAGTGTAGTTTTAAAATTTAATTGTAGTTGCTCTAAATCCAAAGGGAAGAGAATGGCCAAAATCCACTCTTCCCTAAGGAGGAGGATTTTTCTGTTATTTCTTAGCATAGTTTATTTACTGCAGATTTATTTCAGTGATTTATTTGTTGTGTGTTTCCTTTTCATGCATGTTTAATTTCAGTATGTTTTCTTAGGAAGAAGTATTGTTGAATAAGATTTTCTTTCTTCTTTTGCATATAGCTTTAGACACTACCTTGGTTATAATGACACCAACTTGTCTATGATTTGGTTAAATGATTGGTAATACAATGACCTATCACCATCTCCCGAACCTACAAAGACATGTCTCCATTTCTACTTCCTCATCTTCCTTTTTGCAATGGAGGGTTTGTCTCGCATTCTCTTTTCTCTCCTATGGTGGGATGCCTTCTTCTAGCATTTTCTAGGCCACAATTGTCTTCATTTAATTCTTCATCATCACCATGGGGCAAAGTAGTCTCCTAATCTTACAAGTTGCCTATAGTATGTTTTCCCTTGGGAAATTCGGGGAGATTGAATTCATTCTCAACATATTTCCCATTCTCCAATTTAGGCTTAAGGTAGATGTATACCTTATCCACTCTAGTCTTCCCAATCACCAAGCTTACAAAATTAATAGTAATATCATGTGAAATCAGCTTCTTAATATAAGTAGACTTACCCTGGGTAGACATATGTCTTCCGAAGTGTATTATAGTAACAATCCACTTTATCTACATTGAAGAGAAACCTTCGTGCGTTTTAAAATTTGTGTATTGATGCCTGAAAATAGCGTGCAGTGAAGGCATATGGGAGCTTGCACCAAGGGCTTTACTTTCCATCCTTCATGCCAAAATGCCTTATGCAAAAGTGTTGGTAAACAAAAACTAAACTTATTTTTCCAATACCGAAGGAAGATCCTTGGGTATTATCCATTCATATTCAAATGTAGCACATAGGCACTCATACCAGAGTTTTTTCCTCTACTTATAGGGTCCGCTCATGGATCCATCACATGTATACTTTACAAATCTATCTACAAGGGATCTCTTTTCCTCTGGGTATTGCCAAATCTTATCTTTTGGCCCGTTGGGCACTCCAATCTCTACAAACACAATAGACAAAAGGATCACACCAAAACTTATCTTATCCCCTTGGTGCACCTCTATAATGATAGTCTCAACAATGAAATTAGCCAAATTGTAGATGACCCCTTCTGTCATCTTCTTAGCAATATGTGCAACCATGCTTTGTTCACTTGTGACCAACGCTCTTAATTGTTCAACTTGGTGAGGAGGTGCGCTACTACCTGAATAATAGGGTATTTTTACAATTTAGAGATATCCATTTTGCACGCCAACTCTTCACGTAAGCCAATACTTTCTTGGTTGCTTCCACACCCTCTTTATCAATGAGATCATTGTTGACTTCGGTGCCCAAGCTTCTTAACCCTGTCAATCTCCCAATTAGGGGTGTGGTAAGTCTCATTCTCCACCTAGCAAAGTAAAATAAGTCCTCATGGACTCGACTCATCAACCACTGGTAAAGCTTCTCTGGTTTTCCAAAGTAGGGGAGTTCATAAAGCTACAAAACTCCCATATTTGATAGCAATTTTTCCCCTGCGTCGTTGTACATGGCCATGTCATTTTTTGTTCTTAGATTTTTTTACCACCAACAACTTGTCCAATTCATCCTTGTTATCATTATTCCTATGGTTGGAGTAACTTACTTTGCATACCAAATGTGTGACTCCCAATCATGGCCCATGAATACCCCTTCTGGATATTGCATCTCTAAAAATTAACTTTTGGGGTGTCTTCAACTTTTGTTTCTACTTCCTTCTACTTTATGCCCCTTGTAGTCACTCCAGTGCTCACTTCGGTGTCATAGTGATGATAAAAGTGTTTTCTTGCAGCCGATTTGAGCTCTGCAACTTAAAACTGCATGCCCTAGTTTAAAACTTGAACCCTAACTCATGGATTTTATTCCATGGATACCTTTGTTATGTTTAAACACTCTCTCTAATGGAGTGCCAATCAATCTCGTTCACAAATCTGTCTGGTTTGATCTCTATCATAGCTTTCTCACACTTTCTCTATGCAATTCACTCTTCAACTCACTCGATAAATTCACAATGCAAGGTGAAAATAATAGTACAAGCCCGCATTTTATATTATTTTTCAAATTTATTTCTCTCTACCTACCACCGTACTCAACATTAAATGGTGTTTCTTTTCTTTTCCATGATTTTTCCACACCCCAATCATAACCTTCTGGCATGCCTACTACTCCTCAGCCACAAACCTCCTTTCGCATGCCTTCATGCGCTGAAGTACCTATCCATTGTGCCTCTCACCAAGTATTTTCCCATGTTGCATCCTACCTCACATTACACTATGCATCCATTCATCCACTCATGGTCTTTATTTAAGAGCAATTCTTCTTTATCTGCACCTTTACTTCAAGCACCTGCACAATATTTCTCTATGCATACCCATTTTCCAAAGAACATTCAAACTTAGCCCAATTTATCATGTTTATACTCCACCCCACACTAAAAGTATGTGCGGTCCTCTACACATGAATTCAATAGATATTAATCAGCTTCTAGTGTGCAATTGGGCTTATTACACAAAACACTAAACTAAATTGACAAAGCATGGTGACAATGAAAGGAAACACATATAAAGAAAATGCATTAAGGGAAATCTAATATAATGGCAATATTGCCTTATTACAAATACTAAGAAGACTTATTTATAGTAGGGCTTCAACCTACTCCCATTGAAATAACTAGGAAACTGTGTCCCATCCAATGCCTATAACTGGAAAGTGCTTGAATCAAGTATATAAGTCACAACATATGGTCCCAACCAATGCACTTGGAACTTTTCAGGGTGGCGCAAAAACTTTGAATCATACAGAAGAACCATCTATCCAACTTCAATATCCTTAATATGCCTATCATGCCATGCCTTCTACCTAGCCTTTTATGTCTTCTGACTCCAATGAGAAATGGCACACCTTTCATCTAACTACATCAGTTTATCAATACACTCTTCAAGTTCTTGTTCATCATCTAGTCCTTTTGTGCACGCAATACGTAGAGAAGGTAACATAAATTCCACTAGTAAAACAACCTCCGTGCCAAACACCAATTGAAAGGGTGTGGCTTTGTTCAATCTTTTGTAAGTTTTCTTGTATGCCCAAAGTACAAAAAGACTTTATCATCCCAATCTTTCCTTCCAACATCACAAATCTTAGTCAATGTATGTCCCAATATTTTTTTGAAATCCTCAAAAGTTCCATTAGCTTGTGGGTGATAGGGTGTCATTTTATGGTGTGCCACCATAAATTCTTCCAATAATATCATGATGCTCTCATTAATGAAATGAGTTCCCTTAGCACTTATCAAACTCAATGGGCATTCATACTACCTGCTGATAATATTCTCCCACATAAACCTTCTTTTGTCAGTAGTTGTTATGCAATCCTTTGTAGGTGCTACTTCTACCCACCTTGTAAGATAGTATCTATATAAGTTATAATGTAGCACGATCCAGTCTTGCATGCGGGTGGGGAAATAGGACCCACAAAGTCAATTTCCCACTTTTCAAAAGGTTTTGCACTTGCAATGGGTCTTAAAGTCATTTCATCTCTATGCCCAAAATTCTCCAAGGTGTTGATAATGATCACATGCCTGGCATACTCTTTACAATCCTTATACAATGTTTCCCACCAAAAACCAGCCAACAAAATCTTACACATAGTGGCATCCCCAACATAATGTCCACCTATAATACCACCATGAGCTTCCTCCATAATAACTTCACATTCATGCTCAAGTACACACTAGTGCAAAACTTCATCCTAACCTAGCTTGTATAAATCTCCACTAATCAACATGTAAGGCACGACACGTATGGTAAGTTATTTCTTCTCTATACTCTTCATCCCTTCAAGTGCCACACCAGTACGTAAAAATAAAGCAATATTTTCTAAGTCAGAGGGCACGTGGTTCAATATGAAATCCTTAATGCTCTGTTTGTCCTCACCTAAACTAATCCTTGATAAATGATCTGGTCCAGAATTGCTCTTTCCTGGATTAACCACTACTGTAAATTCAAATTCCTAAAACAATAAAAACCAACGGCACATACAGCCCTACAAATTAGGCTTGTTCACCAAGTACTTCAATGTCATGTGATTTATATAGAATATAAAAGGGGTAGCCAACAAGTATTGTCTAAACTTATGTAGTGCATAAATCATAGACAAGGCCTCACGCTCTGTAGCTATATAATTATGTTCATCTGGGATCAACTTCCTACTTGCAAAAAAATGGGATGATCAACAATCCCTCACCAGGTTGTGCCAATATCATGCCAATGGCCATGCCAGAGGCATCAACATGCACATGAAACAACTTATCCCAAGAAGGAAAGTGTAGAATGGGCACAAAAGTAAGTCTTTCCTTCAATGTATCAAACATTTTCTGTTGTGCCTCATTCCAATGAAACTTACCTTTACTCTTTAACAATTCCTCCAAGGGCACAGGAAATCCTAGAATGACCCTTAATAAACTTCTGTAATAACCTATATGGCCCAAGAATCATGCACCTCGATTTGATTGGTAGGTTCCTCTAAGCCCAAAATGACAACCTTAGCAGGATCTACCAACAAACCTTCCTTACATATGATATGTCCCAACAATGTGCCAAAGGGCATGGCAAAGATACATTTCTTAATGTTCAAGGAGATGCTTAACTTCCTACACCTCTCAAACATAAGTCTCAAGTTATCACAATGATCTTTTACTAACCCATATATAGTCCAATCATCCAAGTAAACCTATAAAAACTTGTGTATAAAGTCCTCAAAATCCTATACAATAATGCATGAAAATACTGCAGCGCGTTCTTCAATCCAAAAGGCATGACTATGTATGCAAAACTTCCCCATTCATTGGTGAAATTTGTCTTTTCCTAGTTTTCTTTTACTATGCGCACTTGATGATAACTAGAGAACCCATCAGTGAAGGAGTAGATCTCACACCCTACAACACCTTCCAAGATTTCTTCAATAAAAGGTGTGGGAAAGGGATCTATTACACATGTAGCATTCAACTCCCTATAATCCACACAAATTCTTATCTTACCATCTTTCTTGATACTAATCACCATAGGGCTAACCCACTCTAACTCCTCAATGGGCTCAATGATCCTAGATTTCAACATCTTATTAATTTCTTCCTTTACCTTGATGCACAGATTAGGATTCATTCTATAAGACCTCTTCCTAAATAGGTGCACACCTTCCTTTAACTTGATCCTCATCTAATCCAAAGAGTGATGTACCCCATTTAACTCATGATAGCCTCAAGGAAATAAGTCCTGGAATTTGTGCAGCAGCTCAATTATCTTTGCAACCTCGAAGTCAAACCAATAATCACCAATAATGGCTTCCTTAGGTTCTGCATCTATCCCATCTATCCCAATGTTGACCTTATTTGTTTTCATCTCATCAAAAGAGTGATGTACCCCTTTTAACTCATGATAGCCTCTAGGAAATAAGTCTTGGAAATTGTGCAAGCTCAATTATCTTTACAACCTCAAAGTCGGACCAATAATCACCAATAATGGCTTCCTTAGGTTACTCATCTTTATATTTGTAATGCAATGTTGACCTTCTTTATTTTCATAGAGGCTGATGATATGGGCACACCTTCTCATCTGCACTTTGTCTAAGACCTCATATGTACCCATAGTATGATCAACATCTAGATTTTCCACTTCTTCATCATTAATCATGTAAACCAATTTCCCTTTCTCTTTTTCCAACCAAGCATGCCCAAGTTGTTCCTCATCTGTCATTTCTTCTTCAAAGCACGTCTCCAGATCTGACTCTCCTAGTAATTTCTGGATAAGCTCTTTAGCTTTTGCACTATCTCCTATTGTCAAGTGTTTCATAATTTGTAATGCCTCGTTCACTAGAGGTTTAGTAAAAAAAGTCAAAGGTCTTAATCATACCTACATCATTCTTTCCAGCCCATGTTGCTCTATTTAACTTTGCATAAACATATCATGCATTTGTGTAGCCATGCAAAGTGAATTAGAACTTATGCACCCACAATGAAGGTGGTAAGGCCTCTTGCCCCTCTGTCTAGAGCCTCTCACACTTCTTAACATGGTATGAAGCAGAATCCTTCCCGTGGAATTCAAATGTCTTGGTGGGTGTATTTCTCTTAAGAAATCTCACAAAAGGTGATTCTCACTTCTCGCCACTTTAAAATACTATCTCGGCATACAACCCATCAGCGCATTGTTGTTCCATGTAAGGTATATACAAGCATATTCCTTATTTCCACTTGATCTATCCACTTGGCTTCCATTATATGCAAAAACACATTAGATTCCCTTCACCAATGTACCTGGTACACCTGGTTACTACCTAAGCACCTAAAATAACAAGTGTGGCCTAACTACGCATGCACGTCATTGTAGTTTTACATCTCACATCCAACCATTTCACAATTCCCATGTACCCGTTGTCCCATGTAACACTTGTAGTATCACTCATAGACTATTCATCATCCATTGAATAACACCTTCCTTTGATGGCTCAAACACTTCAGGATCCCTAATAGTGCACACATAAATTCTATTCAAATCCTCTTCATTCAAAGGTTCTACATAGGGTGCAACTTTTCCTTCTATCAAAGGAATAATCACACATTCTTCCTTGTTCTTAAAACTTATATATCCTTTGTTAAAGCACAGATCAACATTGTTTGCATAACACCAAGGGCACCCAAGCAATGCTAGAAAAATGTTTGCCTCTATAAGTGCTAAGACCTCAAAGTCCCCAGTAAACTTGGCCCCTTATATAGTAATAGTAGCATCCTTCAACACTCCAATGGGCATGGCTTTAGTCTTGTTTGCCATAAACAACATGTTTGAAGATGGTGTAATGGTGGTCTCCCCATCTGATTCCACACATCCAAGGTGAGTACATTTAGTTCCGTGCCTATGTTAATTAGTATATTACTCAAGTAGCCACCTATCAAAAACAACATTCAAAGTGATCTCTTTGTCATAATCAAGACTATGAGGAGGTAAGTTCAAGTACATATTTGTCTCTTGCACTCAAATCCAATGCACGATATCTTCTCCTTAATCATTCCCTAACAAAGGAATGATGTTACCTTAGCATGATAGCTTATAAACCTCCTTCAAGTCATCAACATCTTTAGGGAAAGCTCAACTACTTTGGCATTCTCCAACTTTCGCAACTACTCATCTAAGCATTGTATCTCACCCTTTATATTTCTAATAACCTCCATAGTTTCTCGATAAACTTCCTTCTAATGAGTAGGGTCTGGATACTTTGCATGCAATATCTCTTGTTTTGTAATAACATACTTCTACTTTGAAATTCCCTAGTGCATGTTTCCTCGGCGCGTGTAGTAACCAACACAAGAAACATCTTAGGATCAGGTGTTACCTTTGGCATTCACTAACCTTCCACAGTGCATTATACTCCAACCATTCCCATGCCCTTATCTTGCTTGTGTTGCTTTCTCATATGCTCATACAAATCTAGGCATCCTTAAACTTGTGCCCTTTCCGCACCGGGAGAAAATAGTGTTCGAGGTCATTTGCACTTATAATGGTCGGGGATCCACATATATAACATGTTCCATAGGGGAAATCACTTCTTCCACCACCGCAACCTCGACCTCTCTTGAATCCTCCACAAGTAAACTCTTCCTCTACCACCTCCATTAGAGTGCCCTTTGTTATGATTATGATTATGATTCTCACCTTGTTCCTTAGAATTATTTGCAACACTAGTCTGACATACACTAGTTTTAATGGCATCATGAATCTGAATCAATCAATCTATAATTCTTTATATCATGAGTGGTAGAATTACAAATATTACAATAACAAGACACGTTCTTCCTAATCGCATGTTGTAACAAAGGGGCACCTACTTGAATCATGATCCAAGTGATAGATCTCACAATCCAACAACATGGTGTGCACCGATTTATGAGGAAAACTATCCTTAGTATGTCCTTCCACCTCACAATCCATACACCAAATACCACTATGTGTCTCATGGGTTGAATTAGCTGATAATTTTTCTAACTATTTTTCCATAGATGCAATCTGAGCTTCCAAAAATGGGCTAACACTAGTGTCCACACTCCCAACTACCTCAAAGTACGTAGCTACCTCAAGCACTCTGCATAGATCTGTAAAAGTCTTGTGTGATGAAATCACCCTCCTGAAAGGTGTAATCAAACCTCCAACAAACCACTAAGCATGCTGGATATGGTGAATATCATAAGACACCTTAGATAAAAAAAATTTAAACATGCATCATATCTCCTTATGCTTTCATGCCATGCTCTTAATGTCCTTTAGCACGGTGATGCTCTTCTATTCAAACTCAGGTATATGGAACTCTACTAAGAAATCATCATACGGCATGGTATAGTCTACACAAGTCTGATTTGGATCATATTTCCTATACCAACTATGTGTGCGCCCTTGTAAAGTAATGTAGAAACTAAATTTCCTTACACTTTCGCATTGTAATTCCCTTAGCGTGCAATAGTATCTCACACATGTGTATGTGTCCAATTGTATCTTCAATTATTTTGTATTCTAGTAGGTGAAGAGACATCTTGTAATAAACTTGTTGGGGTTGGTGCAAACCATGCCCACTAGATCCAGAACTTGTATTACCTCCAATATTCCCTCCACCTCCATATCCACTAGATCCCAAACCACCTGATCCTCCAGATCCTCCCCCTATAACAAAAAACAGACTAGAGGATGTGCTTCCTTATGTCCCAAAAGTTATACTAAAATAAACTCCCACAGTATACGAAGATGTGCTACTCCTAGATGTAATACCAACATTTTGCACGCCCATGTTTTGTGTTGATGATGCGCTAGAAAATATACCTCCAACCGGACCCCCAAATAACAAAGATGACATTTGTGTCATCATAGATGAATGTGCTATCTGATTAACTCCTAAATTTAAGTGAGAATGAAATCTACTTGTCACTACCGAAACACCTACACTAGACCAAATTCTCAATAACTGTCTTAGGAACTGGAGCACCAAGCACAAGATCTAGGTTGCACGTGTAGGATCGATGCACACTCGTGGGTCTTATTATTTCCTCATACACACTCTCATCTAAAACCAAAGAGGGTTCTCTTCCATGCTTACCCAAATGGGGAGTTCCATGATGTTCTGGCTCCACGTCTTCCATGTGAGCTCCAAATCCTTCACAAGCCATCTCTCTCCACAACACCATTCATTCTGCAATCTCACCTTCTTTGTCAAGTACCTCTCATGTGCTTCATTAAACTTAAGCCACCTTTCTTCCCTCCTTCTCTTTTACTACCATGTCTCCATCTTTCACCATGACCTTCTCCTACTCCCATGTGCAAGGTGGATTTTAGCTAGCCATAAGGCATTCTTCTAATCTAGAGTTACAATCAAGATCTTAATCGCTAAAGGGATAGTGCACAAATAAGATCTCCTAGGTTCACGCAAGAACTAGAACTCAACAAATTTTAGATAAGAATAAGTATAAATAGTGTATTCCAATGTGTAACTATGCAAAACACCACTCCACTAATTATCTACAGCGTGAGTCCAAGTCAAATCATCATCATGCATAGCTTGGTAATCTTCTTATGTCCATATAATTATTCTAAACCTCCAATTTCTCTTTGATGCATAAGCTATCAGCCACTCATACAATTCTATGGGAAAACAACAAAAATGTCTCATAGAGCTTGTGGTACAAATTCTATTCAAACCACACATGCATAAAATTCAGGTCCAGTGTTAAATCTGTGAGAAAACTCTTCCTCTAAATTCTCTACCCAATATTCAATGCTAGCCAAAGTCAACTGATATTTTTCATCATGCAACATCCTTGAAACAACTTGAAAAGAGGTCCCACAATGGAACCAAAATGTAGTATTTTATTTTACTAAAAATCCCAAGGCACACTGACACATCACCCAGAAAACTTGAGCACTCACTCAAAGCGTGCAAGGGTACTAGGTCCCTCTTTTATGGAAGCTTTTTCAAGGAGTTAGCATGATAAACACATATATAGATATATTCCAAATCCATAATAACAATGCAGTGATAAACCATAAATAAATCTAGATCATAACCATATGCAAGAATAACTTATACAAGAATCAAGATTAGGTTTACCATATAAGAACCAGTCACATATATGTCAACAACCAATATCCAACCACAAAGATCCATTGTATTAATTACTATAAAACATAGAAGTTGAATACATACAAAATAATGTCACCATGAGTCATGCGCACACATAAACCAACAACATAATTCTACTACAATACATCTCAAGCTCTCTCATACTATGCAAATCAATACATATTTATAGGTAGTGGGGACTTTCCCTTCACTACTCATGCATCCTCAAAATAGGCTACATGTTAAGAATAGCCATGCACCCTTATAAGATAAATACAAAAGCATGCAAGCTTGCTAATAATAGACTATCTAATAATATAAATTGTAGATCTAATCCTATTAATATCCCAAAACTATGCATGTCGTTTGATCTTCCACTTGTCTAAAATATCCTTGCTTCACTTCCAAGTCTTCATGTTGATGCATTCCCTACACTCAACATCTATATTTAGCCTCATCATGCAAAATAGCTAAGTCCTTATATCATGCTTTCTCAGGCATGCCTTGCTTCACTATACTTCGCATGCACCTCCATGCCCTATGTCCATGTGCCCTTCCCTTCGGTCCTTCAATACTTAGGTTGTAATTCATTAGCCCAATAGTCATTGATATGGATGGTGATGAAGAGGGGAAGGTCATGTTCTTGAGGTGTGATGTCTAGAATCTTAGTGTCATCAAAATATATGGAAGCTAAAGCAATAAGGGACTTGACAAGAGATGCAAAGAGTTTAGCCTCATCATTAGTAGTAGGGATGCATTTAAGATTTTCCATGAGGGATTTCCTATGATCCGAAGAGCTTTGGATAATCTCATAGAGTGACATCTTAATTGGGGCCTGGTGGAGTTGTTTCATGATACTTTGTTTAAGAGCAATTGGATGAGGAGTAGATAATATGGAAACCTTGGGTTTTGATGATGAGGATGGTTGGGTAGACTCTTTAGGAGGAGTGACGACAACCACCTTGGACTTTGATTGAGTGGGTGGAGGACATTCATGATAATAACGAGTGGTGACCCAAACAACATCAATGTAGAGAGGGGGAATTCCTCAAGAGGAGTCAAGGTAGGTGGTGGAATAACGACATAAGACTTATATGAGTGGGGTGACTTAGGCCATTTTCATGGTTATGGGATATTTTTGGAGATAGCGTGCAGGGGGAACACAACCAGATGGAAACTTGCATGGTACACAAATGCTATTTTTGGAAGAGATGTCTACTAAGCACTTTGCATGAGTTTGAGTTAATAATAGGATTACCACTGCTAGTTAACTAGAAGAGATCTATTATTAGCACACTTGCATGTGTGTCTATTATTGTAAAGGTGCATGGCTATTTTCAGCATGTGACCTATTTTGGGAATTATGTAAGTGGTGAAGGGAAAGTCCCCACCCTTATAAATATGTAGTAATCTACATAGGTTAGAGAGAGTACTATGTATGAGCTATTGTGGAGTTATGCTGCCATAAATTATGCGCATGAACTTAACTTATGGTACTACTTATTGTAAGAAGCTTTGTGTTCATTGTGTTTTAATATAATGGAGTCTATTGGATGAATAATGGTGTCAAATGTGACTATAACTAGTTATTGCATGGATAATTTCATTATGTTTATCATTTGATTCATGATTCTTTAAGATCTAGATCTAGAATATGCTCTTGTGGAAAGTGTATATTGTTTATGGATCTGAATGCATTAACCTTCATCATGTTCACATCCTACACAAGAAACTCTAAGGAGGGGCTGGTACCTTTGTGCATGCTTGGGAGTGCTCAGTAGGTCTAGAGTGATGTGCCAACATGCACATGGGTTATTCTTGGTAAATTCTAGGCTGCATCATTGGTTCCATTTCGGGACCTCTTTTTTAGTTGTTTTTTAGGATGGTTCATGATGAAGACATACTGGTTGACCCTAGCAAGTGTTGAGGAGTGGATAAAATATCTAGAAGAAGAGTACACATGGAGGTTCAACACTAGATTTGAGTTTGACACACGCACGTGGGTGGAACAAAATCTATGTATGATTTGTATGAGAGATTATTCTATTTTTCCGTAGAAATATATGAGTGGCTGGTTGCTTATGCATCTAAAAGGAATTGGAGGTATCATGCACTTGTCTAGATGCAGAAGAATTTCAGGCCCTTTATGATGCTGATCTGATTTGGACACGTGTTGTGGATACTTGGTTTCCATGGTGTTCTGAACAACTATATTCTGAGTACTCAATTTCCACTTATTCTTTCCCAGAGGTAGCGGAATTCCATTTTTATGGTATCCCAGGGGAACTTACTTGTAAGGCATTCCACTGGTGATTAAGATCTTGATGGTAACCCTAAACTTGGAAAGAAAACCGATGGCTAACTAAACCCCACCATGCACGGGGGGGAGTAGGTTTGGTGAAAGATGGCAGACCTAGTGGCAGAGAGAGGAAGAGAGAAGAAAAAAAGGTGGCTTAAGTACAATGAGGCACACGAGAGGGAGATAGAGAAGCAACATGACATTGTAGAGTGGATGGCATTGGAGAGAGATGGCTCATGAAGGATTTGGAGCTCACGCAGAAGGCATGGAGCTAGAGCATCAAGAACTCCCCCATTTGGGAAAGCATGAAAGGGAACCCTCTTCACCTCACATGGAAGCACACCAACAGAGACACCTGGGCCACATGCACACATCTGAATCTACCTAGAAACCTAGCCCTTGCACTTGGTTTTCTAGTACTTAGTACATCTAATAGTCAAGCAAGAAGCTAAATTGGGGTAGTAGGGAAGCAGGAGTAAGTCACATAGCAAAGTACATCAATGGTAGGGAAAACATCTTCATTGTTTTTGGTACCTTTTTTAGGTGCATCATCTACACAAAATTCGAGCGCACGTAAATTTGGGGCTCACTTCTAGGAGTAGTACCACCACGACAGACTATAGGAGTTCAGTATAATACTACTATTGGGACACAGGGAAGTACATCTTCTGGTCCACTTCTGGCTATGGGTGGAGGATCAGGGGGTGTAGGTGGTTCTAGTTCTGGTGGATCTAGTGGTTCTGAGGTAGAGGCAACACACAGGTTCTGGATCGGTGGGAAAAGGTCCGCACCAACCCCAAATATTTACATGGAGATGTCTCTTCATCTTCCAGAGTATAGGGGCATAGAAGATGTTTGTTGAACACATGCACATGTGTGAAATACTGTGGCACAAAAGGGATCACAACTTCTAAGTGCAAGGCAAGTCAATTTGTAACTACATTATAGGGATGCACACATAGTTGGTACAGGAAGTTTGACCCTAATCAAACTTGTATAGATTATGCAAATGTTCAAAGATGCATTCCTTAAAGAGTTCTATATCCCTGAGTTTGAGCAGAAGAGTATAAGCGCACTCAAGGATATTAAACAAGGCACTACTTGAAAGTGTCCGGGAGTATGATGCCCATTTCAAAACACTTTTATCTAAGCTTTCTTATGATATTCATGCAAGCCAAACATGCATGCATGGTTCATTGGAGGTCTGATCACACCTTTTAGAAGGGATTTTCACATAAGACATACACTGATCCACATGAAGCACTTGAAGCAACTTTGCGCATGCTGAGGTAGTCGGGAGTATAGACACTAGAGTCAGCCCATTCTTGGAGGCACAATTATAGCTATGGAAAAGCAAGTTGGAGAAACTATCGGAAAATTCAGCACATGAGACATGCACTGGGATTTGGTGTATAGATTGTGAAGTGGAAGGTCACACCAAGGATAGTTGTCCCCATAGATCAATACATTCATTATTACTAGACTATGAGATATGTCACCTGAACCATGATGTCAACCATTTCCCATTATTACAATGTGTGATAAGGAAGAATGTATCTTGTTATTGTAAGATTTTCTAGTCCATGACTCATGATATAGAAGGACTGCATAGATTGATTGGTCAGATCCATGATGCTATAGATATTGGTGTGTGACAAAACAGGAGTATCAGATAACTCTAAAGGCAAGAATGAGCACTAGGATCGGGATCACAATCAAGCATGTTATGATCGAATGAGGGGCACTATGATGATGGAGGACATGGTAGAGGTCGAGGATACCATGGTGGATTTAGAGGTCGAGGCCATGGTGGTGGTGGATGAGGTGAATTCCCTCATGGAACATGCTTTACATGCGGATCACCTAACCACTACAGCATGATGTCCTCAAAATATTACATGTTCTTTTTATGGAAAGAATCATAGCTATGAGGAATGCCCAGACTTATATGAGCATCTTAGTAAGCAACATAAACAAGAAAACAAAGGTGCAGGGATGGTTAGGATACAATGTGCTTGTGGAAAATCAATGGATGCCCAAGTTGGAACCAAATCCGAGGTATTTCCTATAAAGATCACTACCCACTTGAAGTTGCACACTGCTAGAGAGAGGCATTACAGAAAACCTACCATCACTAAAGAGGAGGTTTTACATGCCCGTACCCAAATCCTGCCCATCAAAAGGAGGTTTATCAAGAGACCATGGAGGTCCTTAGAAATCTTCAGGGTGAAATACAATGTTTAAAGGAGAAATCACGGAAGATGGAACTAAAGAAGGAGGCAGAGATGGTCCAGTCAGATATTGATGACTTGAAGGAGGTATGCAAAATGTTGCACCAGAGAATATTATTCCATTACTAGGGATTTGGCTAAAGGGAAACACTCCACATGCTAATACTAAGAATGGGTGATAGATCCTACATGCAAAATCTTCCCCCATAGCTTAGACTACTGACAAGGAAATCACTCTAAATGTTGTTGTGGATGGATGGCTTTTGAGCAATATATTGATTGATACAGCACGTGAAAAGTCAATGTGCTTACTTTAGATGCATGGGTACATATGGGGAGACCTACATTGCAGCCATCTTCTAATGTATTATTTATGGCTAATCAAACTAAGGCCACTCCTATCGGAGTTTTAAAAGATGCATCCATTACTATATGGGGGCCAAGTTCACTAGGGATTTTGAGGTTTTAGCACTTGCAAAGTAGACATAGTTTCCCAAGCTCTACTTGGATGCCCTTGGTGTTATAAATAATGTTGATCTTCGGTTCAACAAGGGATATATCAGTTTTGAAAACAAGGAGGAAAGAGTTATTATCCCTTTAACAGATGGAAAATTTGCCCTATGTTGAGCCTTTGAGTGAGGAAGATCTGAATAGGATTTATGTACGCGCATCCGACCCAAAAGTGCTCGAGCCATCTAAAGAAGGAATCCTTTAGTGGGAAGATGCATAGTCTATTAGTGATACTACAAGTATTGCTTGTGATAATTGGGCTCATGGTACTTATGAGTTGGTAGGGCATGAAGTAAGGAGCACATTTGCATGTGGAAAAATAAACCTCATTGCATCAGAGAATAGGTAACAACTCCAAACCTTGGTACACTAGGGGAAGGGGACCCTACGGTATTCTACATGCCATGGAGGAACAATGGATAGACCAGTTGAGAGAAGAAGTATGCTAGCATATACCCTATGTGGGACAACAACAGTGCACTGGTGGGTGGTTCACAGGATAATCTTGTAGAATGGAATGAAGTCAAGATTTCTCTTACAACTCGGTTTTCTAGAGCAATGCACCAACTCAAATCTACACATATCATGGTAATCAACCTGTTCAACACCACATCCAAGTAGTGTGAGAGGCTCTGAGAGGGGCAGGAAGCTTTACCACCTTTTTATGGGTGCACAAAAACTTTATTCCACTTTACAAGGTTGCGCACACACGCTTGGTATGTATATGTAGAGCTACATAGAGAAACTGGAAATTGGTAGGATTTGATTATAGGTATGGTCTAGAATTTTGACTACTTCTCTACTAAACCTCCAGTAGAAGAGGCATTAAGGGTTATAAAGTGGTTAACTATGGGAGATAGTGCAAAGGTGGAAGAACTCATTCAGAGTTATTTGATGGAAATGACTCAGAGCATGTTTTTTTGAAGGAACAGAGACATATGCCACACTACTTAAGCACGCTTGCTTTGAGAAAGAAAAAGGGAAGATGGTCTACATAGTGGATGATGAAGAAGTAGAAGAACTAGATATAGATCATTCAACAGTGTGTGTGAGGTCTTGGATAATGTAGATAACAACACACATGCCTATCATGAACCTATGAGGACCAAGAAAGTGAATATTGGTACATGATGTTGAACCTAAAGAGGCAATAATTGGAGATTATTGGTCTAAATCTGAAGTAGAAAAAATAGTGGAGTTGCTCCATGATTTTTAGGATTTATTTCCTAGGGGCTACCATGAATTGAAAGGAGTGCATGCATCATTAGGAGAAATGAAGATAAAGCTTAAGGAAGGTGTGTGCCTGGTCAGGAAGAGACCCTACAGATGAACCCCAACTTGCATGAAAAGGTCAAAGAAGAAATTGAAAAAATGTTGAAGTCTGGAATCATCAAGCCCCTAGATGAGTCAAAATGGGTTAGCCCAATGGTGATCAATATAAAGAAAGATGGTCAGATTAGGATCTATGTGGACTACAGGGAGCTGAATGTTACATGTGTGACTGATCCTTTCCTACACCATTCACAGAGGAAATATTAGAAGGTGTTGCAGGGGCGATAGATCTATTCCTTTACAGATGGATTCTCTGGGTATCATCAAGGTTTAGGATTACACAGAGGATCAAGAAAAAGACCTTCACCACCGAATGGGGAAGTTTTTGCATATATTGTGATGCCATTTGGTCTAAAAAAATGTGCCTACTATATTTTCATGAATAGTTGTTCAAGCATTCCAGATTTTATTCATCTTTTCTTGCAAGTTTACTTGGATGATTGGATGGTGTATGGGCTTGTTAAGGATCATTGTGACAATTTGTGCTTAATGTTTGAAAGATGTAGATAATTAAGATCTCTTTGAACATCAAAAAGTGTGTGTTTTCTACACCTTTTGGCACTTATTAGGGGCATATTATCTACAAGGAAGGTTTGTTGGTAGATCCAACTAAAATTAGTTATTATCAGCCTAAAAGAACCTACCAATCAGAGTGAGGTGCATGGATTTTTTGGGTCACACTGGGTATTATAGAAAATTTATCAAAGGATATGCTAAGGTTTCCACACCCTTGGAGGAGTTACTAAAAGGAAAAGGGACATTCTATTGGGGGAACCACAACAACGCGCATTCGAGACATTAAAGGAGAAACTTACTACAACACCTATTTTGCTTTCCCTCATGGGACCAACCATTTCATGTACATGTGGATGCTTTTGGCATGGCCATTGGGTGGTGTTGGCTCATCCTGGAGAAGGTATTATAGATCATCCTATCTATTTTTCTAGTAGAAAGTTTGACTCATGCAGAGCAGAATTATACAACTACAGCATGAAGCTTTGTCAATGATCTATGTGCTACATAAATTCAAATACACCTACTACTAGCAACACCATTTGTATTCTATACCATCACATGGCATTGAAATACTTGGTAAATAAGCCAATCTTACAGGGGCACATATGTCGATGGGTGCTCTTATTCCAAGAATTTGATTTTACAGTTGTGGTAAAACCAAGGGAAAAGTAATTCTAGCCCAAACCATTTATCAAGGATACAAATGGGGAAGACACAAACAATTGAAGATACAATGCCAGATGCATAGTTATATAGGTTACATCACACCTTCAAGACTTGGAGGATATTTTGTTTTTTTCTACACACAGGTGTGGTGCCAGAAGGACTAAAAGCCTTAGAGAAGAAACAACTTACAATTCACAACACCTTTTATGTTGATCAATGGTGACCTATATAAGTTAGGCCGAGATGAAGTATTACACCGCCGATGTGTATTAGAGCATGAGCACATAGATATCATGGAAGAGGCTCATGGTGGTATTGTAGGTGGGCACTATGTAGGTGATGCCACTGCACAAAATTCTACTCACTGGATTATGGTGGGAGACCCTGTATAAGGATTGTAAGGCATATTGCAAGGCCTGTGATCACTGTCAACACCTTGGAAAACTAGGGCAAAGAGATGAAATGCCTTTACGACCTATTCCTAGTGCAAAACCATTTGAAAAATGGGCTATAGATTTTGTGGGTCCTATTTCACCAACCATGCGTACGCATAGAACTGGATCATGCTACATCATCACTTACACATATTATCTTACAAGGTGGGTAAGAAGCAACACCTACCAAGGATTGTACAATAACTACAACAACCAAGTTCTTATGGGAAAATGTTCTTACAAGGTATGGATGCCCATTGAGTTTGACCAATGATAGGGGCACACACTTTTTGAATGAGACAATCAGAATTCTATTGATGAGTTCATGATTGCACACCATAAGACTACACCATATCATCCTCAGAAAATGGGACTATTGAAGCTTTCAACAAAATTTTGAGCCAGACATTGACAAAAAAATTGTGATGTTGGAAGGAAAGATTGGGATGATAAAGTTTTTTCATGCTTTGGGCATATAGAACAACATACAAGTGGTTGAACAAGGCCACACCCTTTCAATTGGTGTTTGGCACATGTAGAAGCAGTTCTTCCTATGGAATTCATGTTACCTTCTTTACGTATTATTGCATTAGAGGTCTAGCTGATGAGAAAGCATTAGAAGAATGAATTGAAAATTGATCAAGTTGATGAGAATGAGAAATAACACATGGAGTCAAGCAAGAAAAAAAGGCCAGCAGAAAATGGCATGATAGGCACATCAGGGGACAAAAAGCTTGAGATAGGACAGATGGTGCTTCTTTATGACTCTAAGTTTCTGCACCATCTAGGAAAAAACTAAAGTGCATTGGTTGGGACCATATGTTATCACTCACATACTTGAAACATGCACTTTCCAGTTAGAGACACTTGATGGATACGGTTACCCGATTACTTTTAATGGGAGTAGGTTGAAGCCCTACTATAAATAAGTCTTCTTGGTGTTTGTAATAAGGTAGTGTTTCCATTTAGATTAGGTTTTCATTTATGTATTCCCTTAATGTATTTCCTTCTTCATCATTATGCTTTTTCATTTTAGTTGGTGTTTTGTGTAATAAGCACATGTTCGCACTAGAAGCTAATTACCATTTGAAGAATTTTTATGCATGTAGAGGACTACACATACCATTTGTGTGGGGTGGCTATTGAAAAATGGGTACACATAAAGGAACAAACTACTACATGTGTTATTCAAGTTTGGAGAGTTGTTGGAAAGAAGATTGCTTCCAAACAAGGACCATAGATGGAGATAAATGAAGGAACAAGTATAACACGAGGTAAGCAGAGGCCATGGAGACTACCAAGGAAGGTGCAGTGGTGAGGTACTCAGTGCATGGAAGCATGTTGAAGAGAAGTCCATGGCCAGAAGGTAGGAAGGCATGCTAGAAGGTTATAGCTTGGGTGTGAAGATGTACCACATGGAAAGTGTGAAAATGGTCAATTAATGAGAGGATTGTTGGTAGGTGAAGGAGCAATAAATGCACTAAATTTTTGAAAATCTATATAAGGACATGATGTGAGTTCATTTTTACCATTGTGATCACAAGAATTTGAATGAGCTAAGTGTGACCAAGCTGAGCGAAGAGTATTGAGGTGCGAAGAGTGTGAAACCAGACGTGGAGAGTGGATTTGTGTGTAGAAGAAGCTTGCATCCCCATTGGTGAAGGGTTTGAGTGAAGTAGACATGTTGAGAAAGAGCTAGGGCACGTGGTTTCAAACTAGGGCATGTAGATTCAAGCTAGGGTTTTGACTTGCTCACTACAAGGATAAAAGTTGAGATTTTTAGATGGCACCAAAGAAAGCACCTGTCCACAGAGCCAAAGGAAAGAAGAAAGTAGAAACAAAAGTTGAAATTGCTCCCAGAGTAATTTTTCGAAATGTAGTATCCAAAAGGTGTGATAATTGGGAAGAATGGGATTCCCATATCCGTAAGCTGCAAGGTGAGTGATTACAACCACCACACTTCTGATAACAAGAAAGAATTAGATGTGTTGTTGAGTACAAAGACCAACAAGCACATGATGGAAGATATGCCAGTATATGATGACACTTGGGGAGAAACTATTAAAATAGGTGGGAGTCTATCAGTTATATGAGCTCCATATTTTGGAAAGTATGAACCTCTATACCAGTGGCTTATGAGCAGAGTCCATGAGGACTTCTTCTATTTTTCCAGATGAAGGGTAAGGATTACAAAACCCTATTTTGACATTGATAGATTAAAAGGCACAGGGTAGACCTGCTAGTGACCTGACTGATAAAGCAACAATCATGGAGACACATGAAAGAGTTGGGTACACAAAGGGTCCATGCATGGAATGGACATTGATAAATTGAAGAAGTACCTAGTGGTACAAGTAGTTGCACATCTAGTGACCAAGTTGAATGATCAGAGAGATGGTCGCAGGTGAATACAATGTGGCTCCATGTCACGAGGAAGATGTCTCAGGGAGTAGTCTATAACATAGCAAGGCTACATTACAGTAGAAACCATCATCGAAGAAGTGCACACAGTGATAAGATCAGTTTTGGTGCTATCTTACTTTCTTTTAGTATTTATGGAAATTGGAGTGCCCGATGGGCCAAAGAACAAGATTTGGGAATATCCCATGGAAAAAAAGTCCCTGAAGAAAGATTTGACAAGTATTTATGTGAAGGGTCCATGAGTGGGCCATTTAAACAAAGGGTGGAGATGTGGTATGATCGACTCCACACAACATTTGAAGAGGAGTGGCACATCCCCAAGGAGCTACCTATGGTAGTTGGTAAGGCAAGTATAGTTCACAGTGTACCAACACTTCTACATCACGTGGTTTTTTGATGAGGGATGGGACATGGAGCCCATGGTGTAAAATACCATATGCCTTCACAACACACTACTTCTAGGCATCATTCCACCATTTTACTGATGTGTGCCCTAAAATTTTATTGCAAACAAGGTAGACTATGACTACCACACTCTGAGGAAGACATATGTATTTCCAGGGACTTGCCTATGTTGAGAGGCTCATTTCAGACATTATAAGCATGAATCCTGTAAGCTTGGAAATTGGGGACATTGAGCAACACTCATATACCTTCAACTTAAGCCCAAGCTGGAGAATAAAAATATGTGGAGAATGAGTTCACACTCCCAGGGCCACCTAAGGGAAAGCATATAGTGGAGAATGTGCCAACCCCAAAGCCCACAAAAGTTATAGAGGTAGATGATGAGGAGGAAGAAGAGGAGATAGTGGTGGCTTAGAACATAGAGGCCGAGGTAGCCCATAGATAGAATGGAGACTGAGCACACAAGTACCCCACCTCAGGTACAAGAAGAAGAAGAGGACTTGGAAGCAGTCCAAGGAGAGCATCATTTCAAGAGGGTGTTCAAAAGAACAAGGACACAAGGCATGGAACTCCTCAGTTTGTATTAGGAGGTCACCATGACTCTCTCCTCAAAAAGAGACAACTGAGAGGAAAAGGAGGAAGTTAAAGTTGAATGAGGAGGTGAGGAGTCTCAGAGAGAGCACCCGGATCCCCTATATAACCAGAAGAAGTGGAAGAACCCAAGGATGAAGATATAAAGGATAAAGAGGTAGGAGAACTAGAACATGATACCACTCTAACATCAAAGATCCAACTCCAAACCTTGGTGCTCAGTACCTAAGGGGCCAAGAATGAAGTGAACAAAGTGGGAATATAATGTTCCACATATGGGCTATGATGAGGACATAGTAAAATTGTCCATGCCCGATTCCAGAATATAATGGGCCTCAAGGAGTTGTATGGATGGGAGTTGATGGACCCAGACATGGCAACCACACACACAAGGAAAAATTTCCTGGTCCATGCAAACTCACATGGATGAGCCCAATTTTGATGTATGTGAAGAGTCTTGTGTCAAGAAGAATGAAGAAGGCACCACAGAACATAGCACATAACTATAAATCCCACTCTCATGTCCGATGAGCAGGTAAGTAATGCCTTAGTAAAAGTATCTACAGAGGTGGCATGGAGGAACGTAGATAAGGCTGCCACTATTAGAGTGCTACAAGAAGAAAACAAGGCCAAAGATGCCAAAATAACACATCTAAAAGGAGAGAAGGACCTAGAGAAAAAGAAGAATGGGGCCCTCATCAGCATGGCAGAGGAGATCGGTGATCATGTCCTGAAGGAAGACCACACTTGGAGTCCAAGGTACCTAAAAGGTTCCCTTCGGCTATGCATTATGTGTGTACCTTAGTTGATTTGGTGCTTGAGGATGGACCAATTCATATGCCAGTGCCAAAGGACCCTAAACAGGAAGTGGAGAGAGAAAGGGCCTCAGTAGTTAGAAATATTTCATCTTATGAAGCCTTGCTCTCAGACTTTTCAAGGAAGAGCTAAAGAAAGTAGACCAGGCATTGAATATTTGTGCAGCTCCAGAAGCAGTAATCAGAATCAGATGATGGTAGAAGACAATGAAGTCCTAAAGGTGATGAAGGATGAGACTTTGGGGCACACAGAGAGATTAGCACTAGTCAAGAAAAACGAGGCCCTTGCAGCAGCCCAAGACCCCATAAAGAAAGGTTGGATGAAATTGGGAAGCTTATAGTGCAAAAGATGGATCTTCTAGAAGGAAGGGTGACTATAATGTCCAACATTGTTCTAGTATTACAGAATGAGAAGGAAGAGATTGCACAAGATGAGTTAGATTCTATTGCATCGATATTCCAAAAAGGCGAAAAAGTACGCTAAGTGATTGGAAAACCTTAGAGGCTGAAATCAAAGAAGAATATCCGAGTTAATTCTTCCAGTTGAAACAGAGGATATTGCGGTGAAAAATTTCATTCTTTGTACAATAATTCTTTAATTTCCTTTCATTCCCATTCTTTATTCTTTAAAGTATCAAAAGGCAACCATTTTCGGGGTGGCAATGTAGTTTAGTGTGGGGTAATGTTGAGCAGATAAAGTATGACACTAAGAAGAAGGCACACAAAGATTTCATGTGGGGGTAGCAAGACAGATTTGAAGGCACGGAAGGATAGGGAAGGAAGCACGCGTGAAAAAGATAAATGAATCTGGACTTAGCCATTTTCATGGTTATGGGCTATTTTTGGAGATAGCGTGTGGGGCACACAACCAGATGGAAACTTGTGCACACACAAATGCTATTTTTGGAAGAACATCTACTAAGCACTTTTGCATGAGTTCAAGTTAATAATAGGATTACCACTTCCAGTTAACTAGAAGAGATCTATTATTAGCACTTGCATGTGTGTCTATTATTGTAAAGGTGCATGGCTATTTTCAGCATGTGACCTATTTTGGGAATTATGTAAGTGGTGAAGGGAAAGTCCCCACCCTTATAAATATGTAGTAATCTGCATAGGTTAAGAGAGGACTATGTATGAGCTATTGTGATTTATGCTACCAAATGATGCACGCATGAACTTATGGTACTACTTATTGTAAGAAGATTTTTGTTTTCATTGTGTTTTAATATAATGGAGTCTATTGATGAATAATGGTGTCAAACGTGACTATAACTAGTTATTGCATGGATAATTTCATTATGTTTATCATTTGATTCATGATTCTTTAAGATCTAGATCTAGAATATGCTCTAGTGGAAAGTGTATATTATTTATGGATCTGAATGCATTAACTCTTCATCATGTTCACATTATGCATAAGGATGATGATGATGTAGTCTTAAGGTTGTTAGTCTTAGGGGAAGGAAGCTCTAACTTTTTATGTGGATGTGTAAGAGATTTTTGAATGGGGACACCAAGGTTTTTAGTTTTCACTTGTGGAGATTTTTCCTTGGTAGAAGTAGTGGCATATTTAGTTAGAGGATCTGTGGTGACTAGTTTTGGTAGCAATGTTTGTAATATTGATGGTGGGAGGGGTTTTCGCATGATGTGTTTAACAACGTCCAATGGGGAGATTGATTGTGTGGATTTAGGATGAATGGATGTAGGTGTTATATGTGTTGTTTATATGATATAAGTTTCACTTCTACTTGTATTGTCTATGAGAGTAGGTGAAGGTGTAGTCATAGGTGTAATTTTGGATGTTGGTGTAGAGATGATTGGTTTTGTAGATGGGGCATGAATATCATTTTGGTTGTCTTAGGTGGGGGGGTTGTGTCATAAATGTTTCAAGGGGTATCATAGTTATATTTTAAAATTTATATGTATACATAGGTGTGATTACGCCGAGGATGTGGTTGATGTGGAGATGGATGTTGGTGAAGAAAGGGGTTCAATGGATGAAGTTATAGATGGTGAAGATGAAGAAGTGGGTATAATCAAGTCTAAAGAAGTTGTGGTCATGGTTGATGTTGATGAAGGTGTGATAGTTGGAGAGGGATATGAAATAGATGTAGGTGTTGTAGATGATGGAGTTGTGGATGTCGATGTTGAAATTTGATCTATAGTGTTAATGATGTGTGCATTAGGTGTTTGTGATGTGGAAGGTTGAGTTTGATTATTAGGTGGATGGTTTGGGAAAGGTTGCTTGAAGACATCCAAGGGTTGATTAGGTGGTGCATTAGGGTTGTCCACTTGGAGGTCACCTAATTCTATGAGTTTTGGACTAAATCTTTAAATGTGTGACACCTTTCGATGTCATGGCCGTGGACTTGGTGATACTTGCAATAGTGCTCTTTATGGTACCATGCCAATTTAGGTCGTGTTTTGTCAAATTGTCTAATGGGTGGAAGTTGAATAAGATTAAGCATCGTCAACTTATCTAAAATTGAACTGTATGACTCCCCACGAGGGGTGCAATTGGGGGTTAGTTTAGGAGGTCTTTGCGGAGGCTCCGCATGAGAAGTAGATGTGGATGATGACTTGACCACAATGGTGTTAGTGGTGGTTTTGTATTTTTCATTGTGTGTGGATGATTTTGTGAACTCCATCTTAGGTTTGTTGGATTGAAGTTTAAGATGGCCTTGCTCAAGGGCACAAAGTTCAAGTTTGCAAGCCATGGTGAACACTTCCTCAAAGGTTTGAAATGATTAGATTTGAAGGGTGGATGAAATATGCTTCACACAAGACCATGAGAAGATTTCAATGAGTTCGGTCTATGGGAGGGGAAATGATATTTGGTTGATGATGTTACGCCATCATGCAATGAATTCGGAAATAGATTCGTCATCATATTGTTGGATGGCATAAAGGTCAGTGATGGTAATTTACATGTAATGTTTATTGAAAAATTTCAATTAAGAGTTGTGTAAGTTGGGTGAATGTGAATAGCGAATGTTGTGGGATGTTTTTATACCAATCTAGGGCTAGTCCAACCAAAGACATGGGAAACATGTGTAGCATGAGATCTTGATCATGAATAATAAGATATCATGTATGTCTAAACATGCCTAGATGTTGTTAAGGATCCTCCTTACTATTAAATTTAGAAAATTTAGGCATTTCCCAATGATGAGGATAAGGTTTGACCGGAACAGATGGGTTGATGGGTTTGTTGCAAATTTGATCATAAGAGAACGTAGTTTTAGATCTCATGGTTATGGATTTTCGATTATCCATTCTACTTAATAAATATTGTAGGGATCATTAGATGGTTGAGATGTTGAAATAGGAATTTGAGATGTGTATGAAGTGGATGGATGGGGTTGTTGATATGCTTGGTAGTTTTGAGTATGTGTTGGGGTTGATGGAAGTAATTGATGAGGGAATATAATTAAAGGGTTTTGATTGTATGGGTTGAGACACAACTTGATGTTGGGAGATGGGAATGTGATATGATTAGTTGGATTGAGTAGGTTGTTGTGAGATTGGGACATATGATTGATTGGTTGTAGGATTGGTTAGGATATAAATGATAGGTGGTTGGGAAGTTTGAATTTATTGGATGGGGATGTGATGGTGAGATCCTTAAGGAGGTGGGACATGAGTTTGTATTGATTTGGATGGAAGAGGTTGTGAGATGACCATGTTGGCATGAACATGTGAGGTGGAAATGAGAGGTAATGTAGTATGATGTTGTTTGGATATAGGAGGAAGCAAGAATGACTCTTGAGATGGTTGAATAGGAAGAGAGGTGATTGTAAGAGAAATTGAAGTGATGGTAATGGAATAAGGGATGGTAATGTTAACACAAGGTAGATTAGATGGAATAGGAACCACCAATTGAGTAGTTTGATGATTGGTTAGATTGGAAGAAGATGGTTGATTAGGGTCAAATTCATGTTGGGCTTTGGCAATCTCACTCATGGCTCTTGGAAAGAACACTGCGAGTTGAGAGGTAAGCACTTGAGTGGACTCCAGATTAGAATGATAGGAATAATTTTTTTACAAAGAGATTCTATCAGTGGGAATATCAATGGTCTTACGAAGAAGATAATTGTAGAGAGAAACCGGATTTGTGTCACGGATCTCCTAAAACTCCATAGATCCATGAGGGATGAGGGGAGGTCCAGAAGCATCAATGGATGAATCAAATGGAGGAGTGGTTGGTCTATAAGGGATGGAGTGATGATAAATAAAAGGATTGGTTTCATCATGGGGATTGGATTGAAACAACTGCACCTCCTAAAGAGGAGGGATGGTGACAATGGGTTGAGTAACCATGGTTGAAATGACTAAAGGATTAGAAGTGAGAATGGAAAGCACGGAGGTTGGTTGAATGGTAGTGGGGATTGAGACATTGTTTGACATGTTTTATTCCATTTTCTTAGATTGAGATCTAGTGATAACTAGCATGAAACAAACAAAGCTAAAACTATGTTGATTTTTACTTAAAATAAGCAAGTCACACAACAATTTTTTTCTTATCTTGATTAACTTAAGATGTGAAAAAGAAATGAAAAAGAGGCTAATGGGGTACCTAGGAAATGGAAATCTATGGATGGTTTTGGGTAGTTTTGGTTGTGGATTCCTCGATATACCTAAAGGTACGTGAGGCCCAAATTTGTGCAAGATTTATAACACACCTAGAACACCGCGGTGGATTTCCTATTAGGTGATGAAATCCCAATCAGTTCCACCTGGTAGGGAATGTCTAGATGTGTAAGTTAATTTGTGAGTTTAGTTGTGTGTGATGAAGTGAAATGTAATGTGTTAAACCCCTAGTTAAACTAGATTTTCAAGAAAGGATGCAATGGTTTATTTTAGATCCAAAACCAAATATGTGATTCAATGAGAACAAGAAAGCAAGAAAGGGAAATTACGATGTAAAAGGAGAAACTAAGGAAAAAAGGGGGAATACCTAAAATATACTTTTCCTTTTAAATTGATCTTCAACCCAAAGCGTAAGTAAAATCCAATCCAAGAAAACCACAATGCAAATCGATCAAGTAAGCAAACACAATGCAATGTATATTCCTTCCTTACAAGGTTAGTGGAAATGAAAGGAAATGAAAAACAAAAAAGTATCACCTAGAGAGGGTGGGTCCCACTGGGCATGCCAAAATGTTGACCAAGATTTCTTCTTTCCTACTCAAGTTAATGACTAGTAATGAAAGAAACTAGCAACTCAAAACATGGAAGGTTTATGGTACCTCAAAGTGATGGTATGGACGGGTGCAAATGATGAAAATATCATTTCTATAAGCTTGGTGTCCCGCACAACAAATAACAACAAGAAAAAATGGATTAGTAGATTGGATGGAGGGTCGATCAAATTATCCGGTTCCAAGAAGCGTGAACTTTCTTGGATGGATGTCAACCCTCTTGTATATGATATGAAATGTAAAACCTGATGATGGATCTAATAAAAGCATGTAATATCTAAAATAGAATATGAAAATATATCTAAGAAGATAATGAGTAGATCTGATCCAAATATAACAAAATAAGGAAAACTTGATAGGGTTTGATGATGACCGAGGACATAATAGGCCACCAACGGTGATCAAATGGATGAGGAAGATATGCACGGAAAAATAATTTGCAAGCTCTTGTGGATGAATCTGAACTAAAAAGTACCTACAAATAGATTTGAGATGGACACAAACACCGCATAATAGACTAGATTTGGAAATGGGTGAAAGGATGTAAGAAATTTATGGAAAATTATGACAAATGGTGAAGTGTAGGGGTTGTACAATGGTGACCAAAGGGGATTGACGGTGAATGGGGCTTGAGAAAATAGATTTGGGTGAGAAATTGGTATAAAGAAAATATCTAAGTAAAGAGAGACATACCGAGAACAAACATAGATGGATGAAGATGTGAGTGATAGAAACAAGCTAGATGGGGGCTAGGTTAATGGCACTCAGATCAATCAATGGTGACATATACTAGTTAGGGTATGAATGAAAGTAGAATGACTAAATGAAGACCTACATATAGAACTTAAGACTAAAATAGAATGATGAGAGGTCCCTAAAGCTACATGAACTCCGAATAATGTGTTAAAGACAACCAAATGCAACAATATGATCATGGAAGCACATGAAAATGACAAGGAAAAATAGGTCTCCCTAGATCACCAAAGTATATACACAATATCTCTAAGAAGACTACAAGATGTGTAAGATAGTTGCAAGAGTACTCAAAATGGAGACAAGATTGCAAGATAGCCTAAAAATATCAATGTTTCATCCTTGAGAAAGGAGGGGAAAGGGCGTATTTATAGGGTTGATGAAGACTTGGATAGGTCGTCACCAATTTTGGGGAGCCATCCATTGTGGCATTGGAATGATGCGTAACTTAAGGCATTAAGGCCCAAATGAATCAAGATTAGGGTTTAGATGAATAGAGATGAGCTAGGGTTGTATAGGGAAGAGAAATGAGTAGGTGGGAAGTTAGAATGACTTGATTAAACGAGGGCCTAGGGATAGGAAATTAGAAGCTTAGGGATGAGAAATGGGAGATTTAGGGATGAGAGATGAATTAGGTGGAGATTATAATTAACTAATGATGATTAAGGGTGATTAGAATGATTTAGGGAAATGAAAATATAATGAGATGAGGATTAGAATTAATCATGGATAGTTAATTAATAAAGTGGGTAATGCATTGTTAAAGGTGGGAAATGAGGATAATGGGATAAATTTATTTTTAGAGGGAAGGGTGAAATTTGAATGGGTGGCCAAGGTTAACGAGATCAAATGCGGGGTGAAGGGGAGGGATGATACCGAAAATTGGTGTCTACAAATATTTTATTAGTGTCAAAATTCAAGCAAGAGATCCATATATAAACACAACATACATACAATTATAATGGTATGTAATTTTTATCAAGGGATATCTATCTACATATCAAAAGGTACTGCATTTGGGAATATTTTTCTGCATACACACTACATAGGAAGGGGAATTTTTGAATTCCATCCCACACATTTGCATTTTATCTAGCTACCGCCCGATACCTTGGCATCATCAACATGATGGCAAACTAAGAGCACTATTGCACACACAATCACATAGAACTACATTGGGTCTAAGATATAGTGTAGATATCACTCATAAGATCACTTATTTGATAGTTCAGTGATAGTTCGACCGCTCATTTTGCATCTTTCTTTTTTATGATTTGATGTCTTTTTTAGGGTTTTGCATGAGATTTTTTTGTATTACAGATTTACATGGAGTACATGTACTCCTATAGTCAAAGGGTGACATATAGGTGATATTTTGGAGAACAAGTGTGAAACCCTAGTGATGGTGTCGAACCGATCCCGATCTTTCTACGAGACTCCAGCGCCCTCGCGCAACTACCTGTGCCCGTGTTCAAGCATGTCCAACACATATACATTTTCCGAGTGGGATTTTGGCAGTCTAAGTTTATGTTCCATCACCTCTCCTAAGTCTGACACACTTCAGAAAAGTGAAATCGAGGTGAGTGTCATATCGCTCACTTTCTTTCATAATTAGATCAAATAAATTGCCTAGCATATTGTATTTCATCAGTATATCATCTAAAGGTCTTTGCATTCATATTTTAATTAAAAAATATTCATATATTATTAAATAATTTAGACTCAATGTTGTTATCTATACTGGTATTAATCTTTGAGGTGTTATATCAAACATTTCACTTGTCTTGTCTATGCTTTGATATTTTGCATTTATGTTTATCAAGGTGTTTAAACCTTCATCTGACAAGTTTCCTCTATCCTTTATTGTTTTATGAATGTCCATACCTTGTTCTTGATCCCTGATCTTAGCACATGTAGGTAAAATGCTTGCAAAGATTGTATGAAGATCTATTATTAGATCATAGAAGAAATGCCTACATGAGAATTTGTAGCAAAGCACTCCCTTTTAGTAGAACCTAAAAATTGTTCTCCTAAGTTCTTGTATCAAACATGTATGCAATATTTTGCAAGTGGCCCACTAGACTACTCGAAACACAAAATACCCCCATACTAGGCTCGATACGTACCTAGTATGGGTACGGTTCGGGTGCGTTATGGGTACATACCCGCAAGCCCCGGATATGTCCCAAGTACAAAAATAGGTACTCTTGATGTACTGAGCCTATGGGTATGTACCCATAACATACCCACATGGTTTTTTTTAAGTGCAAAAAAATAAATAAAACTTGAGGGCTTTTCCTAGAATTGAACCTTAGAAAATTTGTATGTGATTCCATATTTCTAATAGGCTCAAGGGTCAACAGAGATGAAAAGGACTTTGTTTGGTTGACTTACTATTATGGGACTTTTTTTTCTCTTCATGGGTCCTTTATTCTTAAATAAATTTAGAAGACATAGGAACAAGTGAGGCACTTAGTGGTTGGGCAGCTTATCTTCTCTTTCTTTGACACTAGGTGCCAAGCCTACAAATTGATTTTGATGAGTATGAAATATAATGAAAATATCCTTACCTTGAAAAGAGGATTTTATACACTCCTTTAGTTTGAGAAAATAATTAAAATATTTCATGAATTTTATAGATTTTGGAAGTGGATGGAATGGATATACCTTAAAGCATTCTATAAGCTTCCTCAATCTCAATTTAGAATATATACAATACACAAAAATGCTTTCACAAATCCCTATACTTGGACTAATTATGGAGGATGAGAATGACTAATGGGATACTATGAGGTAGTTCAAATCGCCTCCTCTCCAAGAGGATACCTTGAAACAAATCTATAAAAATATTGCCTTCTCCCCAAACCTTTCCCGGGCCTTAACAATAAGTGGAATGTTTGTGAGCCTATTAGTAGATAGACCGATAGATTTAATATTTTATGGTCTTCTTATATTCATTCAAATAAATATTGTTTTATATGGCTTCTAATATTTTATAGGTTACTAAGACTATAAGCTTGTTTTTTTCTTTAAAAAATTATATATATATATATATATATATATATATATATATATATATATATATTACATAAAACTATATGTTGTACAAACGTACCCATAGCGTACTATACCCAAGGTTTTAAAAATATTCTAGTAAATGGGATATGATAAAATTAAACTATAGTAGAGTTTGGAAATTAAGCTAGTAAATGATATCTTAAGTTTGTATATACAGCTTTGTGAGTGCAAAGAAAATAGAGTATGATAAGGTTCAATAAGTGCATCTTGATGAATGAAATAAAATTGGTCTAGAGTTTATTAGAGGTGACATATAACCTTTATTTTGATATTTCCTTTCTTGATCTTATAATAGGAAATGTTTTAAAATTTGGTATTATATGTAAATGAGGAATTGTACACGGTCATCTAATGTTCTTTGGGTTGTATATGGTTGTATATCTTATGAAGGGCTACAAACCCAACACCAACACCAAATTAACCTATTTGTCACTCTATCACCTAGTTTCTCTTGACCTTTTCTACCAATGACTATAGTTAATATGTAATGTGAATAGGGAGAAGAAATAGGTAACATCAATATAGAGTTTGCATATCTGGTTAATTTTCCTAATTAACTTAGAGACAAGAAAGCATTTCTCAACAATTAAATGTTGTTTCCGATAAGGATCTAGGTATATATAGGCGATTGAAGTGATTTAGAAAGACATTGTACCTATTGTAGACACTAAATCATGCACTTTGGGTATATTTCTAGTCCTAATCACATACCACTATTCATATGATTCCTAAGTGAGAAAAGTACTAATTAATCATTGTCTTTGGCCACTTTGCTTGCTTTCGTTTGCTCACATCTTTTGGGTCCTTTCTAGTTATTAGGCATCTTTATTTCTTACTAGTTATCCTTTTAGTTGTTAATTATGAAATTCAACCAAGAGAATCATATAAATACAAAGCTATGTGATCATAATAAAGGACCAAACACTAAACATCTATTATCATCACCTAAGGTTTCATCCAAAGGCCATTACAAGAGCATTCAAGCATCCATCTAAGATCCACACAAAGGCAAGGAAATGCATTTTTACATAATATTTTATAAGGGGAAGTTCATTTTCCATGTACACATCTATCTACATTTTCTACATCTAGTTATTGCTCGTTATCAAGTACGACTCACACAAGAACCACCTAGGGCATGATTCTACACACACATACATACAAAACTACATGGAGTCTGAAATGTAGTGCAATGCCCAGATCATAAGTTCACTCAGTTAGGAGACCACTAGGGTCATTCTCAATTCCCATTTACATCTTTTTATTTTTGGGATTTGATGTGTTTTGGGGTTTTACAGGTGATTCTTTCATATTATAGGTTTCAGGTGAATAACATGAAGTGCAAGTGACATACAGTGATCAAAGGCGATAACCAAGAACATATCATGACCTTATGCAATTGGGTTTTTCTACTTTGAGTAGTCACAGGCACCCATAATAGGTCTCAGTGGCTCCCCTGAGACACCCCGACCTTGCATAGGCACCCCAGTCCTAGCATTTCCAACACTTCAGCATTTTTCTAGGTTTGGTTACGAAATTTTGAGTTCTTGTTCCATCAAATTTCCAATAATTCATAGCTTTGCCATCACCGTGAATCATCTAAGTAGTTTATTCCCTTCATTTACAACTAGGGTTTCATATTTTCTAGCTTACTTGCTTGTGTCAAATATGTATTTAATTATTTATATCATTATATTGGTACATATTTAGATTTAGTATTTATTTATTTAATATTTGTATAATCATTTGGTGAACCCGACCTTTGAATACTCTCCTCTTATTATTTCATCATGGCTCAATCTTATGGAGAATTTACTGAATCCCATCTCCAAGAGCTCAATGATCATCTTGTTGAACATCCTCGAGGATCTAGATTTTCTTTTTATTTGTTGCTCATGAGGATGCCACCAATCTTACGGAGCTTAATGTTCTTGCATCCATCCCCACTTCCATGCCTCTTACTACTCAATTATCTGCTTCCACTCTTTCACCTACTTACATTATTCTTGTTTTATTCCTACTCCCACCAACCACTTTTACTCCACCTCTTATTTCTCACATGTGGAAAGTCTCTTCCTCTAGCACTCAAGACTTAGCCTCTCTTTATCAGACCTTCAAGTGCAAATTCATCAATTACAACAAGTTACTTCTCATGCATCTCCATCTTTGGATTCCACATTATTGCTACATTCATACCCTTTCACACCTACCATTTCCACTTATGCACTTCCACCTAATTTTGTCACTCCCAAGCTACCCATTTTCAATGGTCATGGTGATCCTCAAGAGCATCTCCGAGTATTTCATGTAGCATGTCTAGATTTTGTGGATGATCATACTCTTCTAGCTAAGATCTTTCCTCGCAGTCTTCAAGACTATGCAATGCATTGGTTCTATGATCTACCTGTCCACTTAGTAACATCTTTTACACATTTAGATGATGCTTTTCTCACTCATTTCTCTATCAATATCAGCTCTAAGATATCATATGCTCAACTCACACAACTTAAAAAGGATCTAATGAACATCTAGTGGATTATGTCTTGTGCGATATAAGAAAAAATTAGCTAAGATGTCTAATGTACTTGTGGACTCTGAGCTTCAAGATTTATTTTTCCAAATTATATTACCGCCTCTCTCAGAGAGAGTGTCATCTTTGAGACATCTCCTTCATTTGATCATTTATGTCATACTCTTAAGCTACACAAAACTAAACTCTTATCTATAGGAAAGCTTAAGTATCATGAACAAGCTTCATCTTTTATGCACTTTCAAAGTAAAATAACTTTCAAGCCATCTACAAAACCTATTGAAGCTAAAGTTATTGTCAACACTATATCTAATACTAAAGAGCTTCAATGAAAACTGCCTAAGTGTACATATACCAAATTTACTATCACTCCACATATTCTATTACCACAACTTATTGAGAGAAATATTATTACACTTCCTCCTCCACTCAATTTGGACCCATCTCATCCTAAAGGTCATAATTACAATGAAAATTTCAGATGTGACTATCATCAATGTGTTGGACATTCTATAGATCGATGTTTCAAACTTGAAATATTATTCAAGATCTTATCGATAATAATGCTTTTTGAGCTTCCTAGCCTATGACATCTACACCAGTCAATGAAAATCATAAGCTCAAAATCTTCAATAATCCTCTTCCAAAACATGACAAGAAGTGGTTGACTCTTCAGCTAATCATACATATCACATGCAATTCCTCCTCCTCCTGCATCGGGGCTCTTGATTTTCTAGTTTCTCATGTTGAGGCATCTCCACCATCATTTCTTTCTTTGATCATGACTATCATGCTACATTCTCTTCTTGATCACTTTGCACATTAATGCTTCTATTAGATCTATTTCTATCAATAACACTATAGTTGATCCATCATTTCACATAGTGTGTGTTCTATTGCACTTCTTTTCATTATTGGTTATCAACTCTCAAAAATTTCATATCCAATTCCTAAATCATATGGTTTTGTCAAGCTTCCAGTCCTTCATTGTCCTCTTACCATGTTTGTGCCTTTTCTTGTGGCACCTTCAGTCAAAGGGTGTGACATGCTCTTAGGTCTTCCCTAGCTCCACGAAACTCAAGCTATCATCTCCATGAATCACTTGTGTCTAAATTTCATTCACAACAAAAAGTCATTACTATCAATGGTGTTTTACCATCCACACCATGGCAAAACCTCCTCTTGAGGTTTCATTACACTCACTAGAGCATCTAGGTCCCATGACCTCTCAAATATAAAGCACAATTTGCTCCTAGCTCACCTATTTTCACACAAACTACACGGTCTCATTTGTCTATTATTCCATCACATCATTCTAGGTCCATCACTCATACATCTCTTCACATAGGTATACATCACCTACTAGTTTCCCTCACATAGGTGTTCATCACCTCCTCGCTCTCTTTCACATAGGTATACATCACCTCCACATTCTTCATTTCATATAGGTCACATCACCTCTGACATCTCCTTCATATAGGTGCACATCACCTTCATGGTCTCCTTCACATAGGCACTCATCACCTCCTAGGTCTCATACACATAGCTCTCATTCACCTACTCATCATTTGTCTCATGCACCGCCATCTTAGAGCATGGTCACATGCCTTTATCTCTACAAGCATCAAGTGGAGGACCCTTCATCTTTCACTTTCATATCGATAGCATATTCATCACTCACACACATGGGGGCATCATACTTATTCTCCCCCTCTACATTATTAGGTGTCTCGCACTTCTATTTTCACTTCTTTCTTTACATCTAGTCTTTCACACATCACATCATACACATCTTGATACATTTGTATCATCATTACTCAATGATGACACTCTTGTGATATGGTTCACACTTGAATTTTGAGGGCATACTATACATTCATGAACCTCACATCATACACACACACACACACACACTCACACACATTTGTGCATTCTTGCACATCACATTCATTCACATTCACACACTTACTCACTACTTGATGACACACTCTAGTTCCATGGTTCATACTCGACTACTGAGGGTATAAATCTGAAATGAACCTCACCACACTCACTCACTCACTCACTCACTACGCTCTACACTTTGATGATCATATCTTTCTAGCATACACATTCAAACCATTTCCCGATGACACTCTTGTTCTATGGTTCATTCTTGATTGTTGAGGGGGCATTTATAAATGAACCTCATCTCATGCATACTCATTCACATTCACTTGGGGAATTTTTCTCCTATCACACTCACTCTACATTCCATTCCATCTCACATCCACAACATATTACATATCTTGGTTGCATTGTTCTTTTGCTTATTTATACTCACATGTTACACTTTTTTTACTATGTTAGTATGGATATATTGTATGTCATTATATTTTCTATATACACATGCACATTCACTTGCTTTCTAGTTATGATCACATACTTTACACATATCAATACACGCAACATGGATGCTTGGTGTAGTACCTATTACCAGTCCCACAAGGCTCTTGGGGGCATCCACTTTCATACACATCACACAAGTGTTATTGTTTCATTTATACTACTTCCTATTCATACTAGCACACTACATTATATCAGATCATACACATTTTGACATACTTTTTATCTTTCTAACATGTTAATGGGTGCTTCATGTGCAACATTTTCTTGTAGGAACTATTTACTACCATGGTTATCTACTACTTTGTTTGTTTATCTTTTTTCTTGTCTCATTTGTATGCCATTATTTGTGAGCTTTTCCCTATGTCTTGCTTCTTCTCTTATTACATTGTATGCTTTTGGCCACTTCGGCCTCGATTGTCTTGTGACATCATGAGTGATGTCCCATGTTTAAAACCACTTTTTCATGGTCTACTTTGTCTGCATTATTTCTTATCTACATTGTCTTCTTGCTTGCTTAGCTTACATATTTGTCTTCTATACATGTGTGTTTATCTTGTTTGCACTAACACTTGTTTTCAGCCACTTTTTTGTGTGTGCCTTGGTTTCTACTAAGCACACTCCCTCCCCCTACAAGGCATTTAGTTTCAACACAATTCAATGTTTGGTCCTCCTTTGGGCCACATACTCCTTACGACGTCACATGCACCCCAAATGAGGGGGTCATCCATTAGGTGAATCAATCACCCCATACATCATTTCATAGTCACAAGTACAACACATAGCTCAGTATGGGTACAACACAGTCTTCAGTCTCAAAAATGACCTAGAACCTAACTTGGGTCTTCAACATAAACATAGACACATCACTACCCAATACATAATAGTAGCATATAGGTGCCCCTGACCCTTCCTAGGTGCCTATGACTAGGGGAAGTTACACAATTTTTCTCATTTTTGGCAACAATTTCACAACAATTTTCACAATGGGTTTTATAGGATAGAATAGTCCTTTAACAACACTCGGCATGCATGCATTACACCTTCTTTTCTATTTTCACATTGGATCACAACTAGGATCAAAATGGATCAGATTTTCACACACCATCTACAGTGGTGTTTATACTTTGGGAAGCAGTCAAAGGTTGAGAATAACACTAGACCTTTCTCCCTACACTTCTTCCACACTTGGCATGAGATCACCCAAAAACTCACAACTTACTCAAGATCACAAAAAAATTGTTCTTGCATGAGATCTCCCAAAAACTCATTCTTCTACAACATCTTCAGGATCCTTTCTATCTCTTTTTCACTCATCACAAATCAAGTGCACATGTTCCTTTTCACATTTTTACATACTTTTTACACACTTTTTACTCGTTTTGATCAAATTTTTCATATACACATATTTGACTACTTGTTTGTTCTTCTCTTTTATAGGTCCATCCTTATGGGAAGTAGTAGTCACATCAAGAAACATCAACATCAAGACATCAAAAAAGTACAATGTGACATCTACACATACGCTTTCACCCCTAGGGTCATCATCATCATTTTTCACTTCCTCTTCTCTAGCTTCCACACTTCATTTTTTATCACTCCACACTTTTTCTTGTCTCCTCGCACATTTTTTCCATCAATCTACATGGTTATCAGGTACACATCTCTTATCTACTTTATGTTATCAAGAATTCACTCAACAACATAAAGTGGGGGAAATGTAGACACTAAATCACACACTTTGGGTATATTTATAGTCCTGATCACATACCACTATTCATATGATTCCTAAGCGAGAAAAGTACTAATTAATCATTGTCTTTGGCCTCTTTTTGTTTTCTATTTTCATTCTTGGTCTTACACACCTTCTTGCCTATCTTCTTTTGATGCTTCATATTTTTAGAGTCTGGACACAATTGTCCAACCAGGACGCTAGCGCCCAAGTGCCCCCGTCCCTATTGGGCACCACCGACTCTTTGTACTTTGCTTGCATCTTTTGGGTCCTTTATAGTTGTTGGGCATCTTTATTTCTTACTAGTCATCCTTTTAGTGGTTAATTACAAAATTCAATAAATGGAATCATATAAATACAAAGTTATGTGATCATAATAAAGGACCAAGCACTAAGCATCTACTATCATCACCTAAGGTTGTATCCAAACTACATTACAAGAGCATTCAAGCATCCATCTAGCATCCACATAAGGGCAAGGGATTGCATTTTTTCTAAATACACTTCATAGGAGGGAAAATTATTTTTCCATGCACACATTTATCTAAATTTTCTACATCTAGATATTGTTCGCTATCAAGTGTGACTCACACAAGAGCCACTTAGGGCATGATTCTACACACACAAAACTACATGGAGTTTGAAATGTAGTATAATGCCCAGATCGTAAGTTCACTCAATTGAGTTACCTCAGGGTCATCGACTCCCATTTGCATCATTTTATTTTTTTGGGATTTGATGTGTTTTGGGGTTTTGTAGGTGCTTCTTTCTTATTGTAGGTTTCAGTGAATAATAGAGAATTGCAGTGACATACATGCGATCAAAGGTGATAACCAACGAAAATCTCGTGACCCTACAAAATTGGATTTTGTAGCTTCCACAAAGATCACAGGCACCCATAATAGGTCTTTGGCGCCCTTGACCCTACATATGCACCCTCGAACCCGGCATTTCCGATACTTCTACATTTTTTTGGGTTCGGTTGTGAAATTCTTAGTTCCTATTCCATCAATTTTCTACCAATTCATAGCTTCAAAGATCACTACAAATCAGCTAAGTATTTTATTCCCTTCATTTGCAACTAGGGTTTTATATTTTATAGCTTACTTGCTCGGGTTAAATTTGTACTTAATTGTTTATATCATTGCACTAGTACATATTTAGATTTAGCATTTATTTATTTAAATATTTGCATAATCACATATGACATGAGTGATAACATATGCAACAAATAGTCCTCTAACTTGATCGGTTTACATTTACCAACGTACTCCTAACCTATGCTAGAATGATAGCTTTAGAACAGGTATGGACATCCATAAATAATTAAGGATGAGAGGATTTTTTCATATGTTTTAATTACAACTGCGTTGGTATACATGTATGCAAATTGTGGAAGTGTAGATAAGGAACTCGAAATGTTTGGTAGAATGCCTAAAAGCTATGTATTCTCATGGAAAAACATTGATTATAGGTTATGTACCAAATGGATATTGTGAAAAGGCTTTAGAAACTTTAAATAAAATGCAATTAGTAGGTTCAAAGGAAAATTCTAGAATGTTTACTAGTATCCTACCATGTATTTGCCTCTTTTTACGCCATCTATTCCTTCTATTTTGTGATAATTTATAATTAAGGTTAAATAGTGTATGGCACGATAACATTAAAATTACTTTTATGGTTGTAAAAAATAAAATCTAGTAATACAGAAAAAGTATAATACATATGCTTGTTGTTTCTAAGAGCTGATTTTTAGGTTATCAATTCCTTTGCAAATAAGAATATTATTCCTCCCAAAGTGTTTATCAGGAATATTTGAAACATTTCTTACCATCCAACCTAGACATAGATGACTAATATTCCTCAAACCTTTAAAATATTTTAGTCATCATGAGGATTTATTTAAAGACCTAAGAAGATCCCATATTCCTCCCACTAATTTTTATAATGTATATGGCATCCCTTGTTAATTTTGTAACATGAAAAATAGGAATATAGCCACACAATGTTAAATGTAAGTGTTTATGTAATTAACCTAAAAATAGGAATATGCTCACCAAATTCAACACCTAGAATGCACGTATTGGGGAATAAATTTCAAATACATATTTCTATTTTTGTAAAGGAATTTTGAAGGGGAAAATGGCTAGTATATAATTAAACAGAAAATTGTGGTGAACAAAAACTGAGATGGAAATTTTAGATTAGTGGACCAATTTGAAAACATGTGCCACAAGATACTTGGCCTAAAGCATATTTTATTGTATATGTGAGATTGAGGACAATACATATCATATTCTTAAGGATTGAGGACAATACAAAACCTTTATTTCTAATCACTACAAAGGAGATGGTCTACCAGCATGTTTAGATAAAATATAGACATGTTTCATACTATTTTTGGTTAATTTTATAACATATTCTTTTACTTCATAAGCAACTACAAATAATTGATAATCGACCAGGTCACTAACAAATTGCAAGTAGATTTGCAATGAAATCATGAAGTTGATACTCCTCACACGAATTCAAGGATATATGGGAAACAAGAAATGAGTCAGAAATACATGGTATGTATGACATGAGTGATACCATATGCAATAAATAGTCCTCCAACACAATCAATTTACATTTTCCAATGTACTCTTAGTCTATGCCCGAATGGTAGCTTTGGAATAGGGTATGGACATCCATAAAATCATTAATGATAAGATGTTTTTTTGTCATATGTTGTAGTTATAACGGTGTTGGTAGATATGTATGTAAATTGTGGAAGTGTAGACAATGCACACAAACTTCCTTGCGCAGTGATTCGTAGATTAACCTTATTAATTTGACTACCAAAGATGTTTCGATAAAATATAGACATGTTTTAAACTATTTTTGGTTAATTTTATAACATATTATTTTACTTCATTAAAAACTACAAATAATTGATGAACCAGCCAAGTCATTAACAAATTGCAAGTAGATTTGCAATAAAATCATGAATTTGATACTCCTTGCAGGGATTCAAGGATATACAAGCAATATGAAGTGAGCTATAAATACATGGTACCTATGACATGAGTGATACCATATGCAACAAATAGTCCTCCAACCCAATCATTTTCCATTTACTAGTGTATTCCTAGCATCTACCGTAATGGTAGTGTTAGAACAGGGTATGGACATCCATAAATTCATTAAGGATAAGAGAATGTTTCTCATATATTGTAGTTGCAACTGTGTTGGTAGAAATGTATGAAAAATGTGGAAGTGTAGATAAGTAACACAAACTATTTTATAGAATGCCTCAAAGATATGTGTTCTCGTGGAAAACATATATTGTAGGATGTGTACCAAATGTATATTTTGAAAAGGATTTAGAAACTTTCAAGAAAATACAATTTGCGGGTTTAAAGGAAAATTCCATAATGTTTGTTATTATCATACCTACCTATGCCAAAATGGGGATTTTGGAACAAGGTTTGGACATCCATCAAACCATAAAGGATATAGGATTTAGGAAATGTGTCAAATTAAGTTACAACTCTCCTGGGAGATATGTATGCAAAATGTGGAAGCATAGACAAGGCATGTGAATTTGCCTCAAAGAGATGTGTTCTTGTGGAATGCCATGATAGCATGATTATACATAAAATGAATTTTTTGAAAAGGCTTTGAAAATTTTCAAGAAAATGTAACTATCAGGTATAAAGCCAAATTCCACAACCTTTGTTTGTGTTCTATGTAGATGTAGTTACTTAGGTTTAGTGGATGCATAGGGTTATACATATGTCATTCACATGAGAAACATTATTTGGTGAAAATGTTTGCATTGTCATTTCAGGAATGAGACTATATATTTATCAGGTATTTTTTCAAATAGTTCACATGCTTCCACATTTTGCAAACATGTCTTTCCACTGACATTTTTACTATTCATTTTTATGGGTTTTCATAAGACAGTTGGATGTGGGTACGACACTAAAACCTATAGAAATAAAATAAATCACTCCTCTTCCACTATATTTAAGCACTCCCATGTCTTATCTTAAGAAGAAATTCAATTTTCTGAATATCCCATTTAGAAAGGGTCAAAGAGGATTACAAAAGAGATTATGGACTTTGGTCTCTTTACACCTTCTATTTGGCACATTTTCCCGAAAGATTTCAAACTCTTTTCAACAAACCCATAGTAATTTCACTCATGATTTTCCTTACATTTGTATTGAATTGGTAGAAGAGGAAGATCCCCACACACACACACACATACACACATATATGCCCATGTTTACTACTTAGAAATAACAATAAAAATCCCTTTCATAATTCCCCTATAATTATATGTAGTTATTCATCTCATTTTATCGATTGGTTTTGAGGTTTTAAATTGAAGAATTCAAACCAAGATGGAAAATATAAATATATATATGCCCATGTTTATTGCTTAGAAAAAAATAAAAATCCCTTTCATAATTCCCCTATAATTATATGTAGTTATTCATCTCATTTTATCGATTGGTTTTGAGGTTTTAAATTGAAGAATTCAAACCAAGATGGAAAATATAATGAGTGGTAAGAGAAATAAAAATATCTCTTATATTTTAGAACAATGGAAATGGGTGAATTGGTCTAACTATACTAAAAACTAGAAAATCAAGTCACAATCGTTCCAAAAAAAGAGTCCATGAAGGGAAAAGGAGGCCCTAAAAACATGCGGACAATTACAAAGGAGTGAGACAGGTGGACTTGGGAAATGGGTGCCAAAACTTAGAGATCCCAACAGAGGAAGATGGCTATGTTCGGGAACATTTGATGACCACAAAGCAGCTATGGAATATGATGATACTTGTTGAAATCATATATTGCCCTTCCACCGCTTCAATAATCCTCCCACTCAACCTCAAAACCCTACTATTAATGATTTCAATCCAAGTATAGACCACTTCTCCACTCTTAAGATAATAGAAGGTGAGGTACTTGACATTAATATGGATGAGATTTTGATGATGTTTGAATCCAATATTAGCACTCAAATCCATTTAGAGGTACAATGCAAAGAAAGGGGGAAGGTCAATGATGAAAACATCCTTCATAATTGAGAAATTAGAACATGTGTGCAATGTGAGGCTTAGCCTTCTTACTATTCCAATAGTTCCCATCACAGTTCCATCCAATTATACCACTCCTTTAGAGAGTGACTCGTACTCAAGACCAAGCTAGTCTACTATTTGTTTAGGCATCACTAAATTGCTTTCCCTTGATTCAATCATGCAATTCAATATAAGATGATTACATATGATGAGAGATATATATAATAGTGGTGGCTTCATGTTTTTAACTAGTTGTTTGTCTTTTTCCTACGATGTATTGGTGAGAACCACTCTGTTCTTCTCTTTAGATGACTCATGTGGCATAGATAGGTCGACCATGGTAGCTTGCAAAATATCTCTCTATCTGGGAATAGGTAGAGATTCCCACAATGAGATACCTTGGTTTTCTTCATTTGCTCTAGAATTTTGAAAGGAATACCCATGGATTTTTGCAATAAAGGATTGATATTCTCATTTCTTAGTTGCTCTATCTATGGATTGGATTTGGGTAGTGGAATTTATGAATTCCATGGTCTTTCTTTGAGATGAGGATTCTTCTTGTCTTATGTAAATTCAATGTTACATGAGATCTCTATGTTTGGAAGATACATAGTGTTCTATGGGTCTACGGTGCATTATAGGTTTACCACATTCGTGGGTTCCTTGTCGAGATCCTAAAATCCATTCAAATCTACAAGTGGCTAAGTTGGGAATGCGGACTTAGTGAAGTAAGGGGTGGAGTACTTAGCTCAATTTACTTTCTTTTGGATATGGTGTTTTTGGCTACACTTAAATAAGGTGATTGATTTATCCCCGGAAGATGATTGATTTTGTAGAAATCCTCCATTTTCCAATTCACAAGTGAAGTATTACTTGGCGAAATCTCTTGAGTAATTCCAAATTATGGATTTTCTTCCACAGTGCATCTTGAGAGAGATATGCATTCTAGACCATAAAGGCTTGGTTCGGATGACATTAGGGTAGGTTTCTTGGTTATGTGGAGGTTTGCAAGGGAAATGCCACTCATAATCTTGCACAAGGTTATTTTTTACTCAAACCAAAGCCTTAAATTAACTAGCCGCATTAGGATTATAGGACTAAAATGACTTTGTAGGGGTAATTTGATTTTTAGGAGATAATTGGAATGGTAGTTTGTTTGATGGATAAGGAGGCTTGTTAGGTTGGTACATAGGCTAATAAATTCTTAAACTATGATCTTGATGCCTCTTTAAGAATACCAACTCATTTCCATTTTTTTGCAACTACTTCATGACTTCCTAACTCACTTGAAGGGCTTATAGAGGTGGATGATTGACTTGAGCTCCGAATTCTTAGGGATGTAATATGAGTTAATTCATGGGTTCGATAAGGCATAGATGTCTCTACCTCTAGGAATATGGGCATTGGAGGTCTACATGAAAGTTTCCTAGCATGGATAAAACTATTTTAAGCTCTACTAGCAATATCATAGTCATCTAGTAAATTTTTTTGAGATTGTTCTGTAAGGATCAATATGGAATCTTGTGTACATCAAAGAGGCTACACTCCAATGGTGACATGAATGCTACAAGTAATCAGGTAAAAAATCAAACAACAATGGAACATCATGCATAAGGTAAACAGGTCTACTCATTCTCATAGATCAAAAAAGAGGGTACACATAGGAGTGTTGTGTAATTCTTGTGCACGATAATCGTTTCCTTCAAGAAGGAAAGATGAGTTACAATTTCAAAATGGAATGTGACTCTATGATGTCTCGACGCATATGACAATGACAGATTCTATGACAAAATATGTCATGTGTCATATAACTCCTAAGACCTATGATCTTGCTAAGTGAGATGACTCACCACATGATGTGGAAAAGACCCCGAGTGATGAGGAGGAAAGTCACACACACAAGACCCCTCCTTCATCGAAGTTGAGGTAGAGGTCATGGAAATTCATAACAGAAAGAGAACTCCCCTAAACAACTAAGAAAGATGTGTTAATGTGGCCCAATAAGTAAAGGTCAGATAAGGTACCCATGTACAAAAAACATCTTCCTGGAAAAAAAGAAGAGGCGAAGAGGACTAGAAACCCCAAAGAAGATGGGGGCTGCAACATACATCACCCTAAGAAGGGACCACAAGTGAAGAAAATTTTCCTTAGTGAAGGGTTTGGTGAATATGTGTGCAACTTGATCATAAGTCTAACAATATTTTAAGTTGATGATGTCTTCATGTATCAACTCCCATATAAAGTGCATGTGGATCTTAATGTGCTTTATCCCCTGGTGTTGAACTAGATTTTGGTAAATTGAGATGGTGTTCATGTTATCACAAAGAGAGATAATAGTAGGTAACCGAAAGTGAATACCAAACTCTATCAAGATATCCTGAAACCAAACAAATTCCATGGTAATGTTAAATCCTCCTCTATACTCTGCCTCTGTAGATGATATGGTGATTGCATTTTGTTTCTTGTTAGACCAACCGACAAGACTCAAGAAAGAGAGATTTTGTAGCACAAGTAGATTTCTAATTATCTATATCACTAATCCAATCATAATTTGTATATCCAACCAAGTCAATCTATGTCCCTCCTAACTAATAAATGTCATCTGTGTGAGTGCCACAAGCATAGTGAAGGATCCACTTTGCTACTTTTTAGTGCGACTCATGAGCCTCCTGCACAAATCTAGAAATGATCCCAAAATCATATGATAAATCTAGTTGAGTGTGAGTCGGGTAAATCAAGGTCATTACTAATCACAATAAAGGGTACCATCAACTATAGGAGTAGAGAAATCAAAGACAAACTTAACCCTAGAAAGGAAAGTAGTAGGAGAAGGCTTATAATTAGGTATGTGAAACTGAGTTAGTAAATCAATGGAGTAATTAGGTTGTGAAATCATGATTCCTGAGTCATATTGTGAATTTGAATCCCAAGAAAGTAATGAACCAAGCCTAAGCCAGTCATGGAGAACTTGTTTGCGAAGGTGATTTTGATGAATAAATGATAGAGGAAGAGCTTCCTATGATCTATAAGTCATCAACATACAAAACAAGGATGAGAATGGATTAATCCTGTTTTAGAATATAAACATTTGGGTCAGAGTGACACCTAATGAACCCCGATGCAAGTAGAAATGATTCCATCTTGGCATACTAAGCCCAAGGGGCTTGTTTAAAGATATATAGAGACTTATTTAACTTGCAAATGAGGGAGGGATAATGGACATAAACTAAAGGATGTTCCATGTAGATCTATTCCTTTAGGTTCTCATGAAGGAAGGAACAGTTAACATTCATCTAGTGGAATTTCCATCTATTTGTGACAACGATGGAAAGGTTCGTTCATATGGAAGTCATCTTCATAATCGAAGAAAAGGTTTTCGAGTAACCAATATAGCTACCAATGATTATGTAAATATTTATATAGATAAATAAATGCTAAATCAATTTAATTGTAAAATTGTTATGATGTAAACAAATAAATATAGATTTGACCCAAGAAAATAAGTAATTAAATTTGAAACCCTAGTTGCAAATGAATAAATGAAAATACTTAGTTGATCCAAACTTCTACTTGAAAAGGTATGTTGAGATGTAAAATTGTTGGAATGGAGGAGCATGATGTCGTAAAAAAACCTAGAAAATTGTAGGAGTGTCACAAATCTCGGGGACTATGGCGCTTATGTAGGTTCATGAGTTCATGGGGCGTCGGGGACTTGTTCAAGGCATCCGTGACTACTCGGAAGTTGTAGAAATCGGTTTACGGGGGTCGTGATATGTTCCCCTGGTGTCACCTTTTATCACATGTATGTCATTGGACTTCGTTGTAATTCACCCGAAACCCGTAATAAGAAGAAGTACCCTCGTAAAACCCCAAAACTACATCAAATCCTAAAAAAGAAAGATGTAAAATGGGAGGTCAAACTATTCTTTGTTGTCAACAAAGTGATCTTGCGACAAAGTGCTACCCTACATCGCAGACCCCGTGTAGTTCTATGTGTGTGTGAAGAAATTGTGCCCTAGGTGGCTCTTGTGTCTATTGCATTTGATAGCGAGCAATATCTAGATGTAAAAATCTAAATAAATGTGTGGATGTCAACAATGAACTCCTCCTATGAAGTGTATGCGAAGCTGCAGTCCCTTTCCCTTGAATGGATGTTAAATAAACACTTTAATGCTCTTGTGATAGCCTTTGAATGTAACCTTAGGTGGTGTTAGTATATGTTTAGTGTTTAGTCCCTTATTATGATCACATACCTTTGTATTTATATGATTCCCTTGGTTGAATTTTGTAATTAACCACTAAAAGGCCGACTAGTAATAAAATAAGATAACCAAACAGCCTTAGAAAAGATCTAAAAGATGTGAACAAAGTACAAAGAGGTTGGGGTGCCTAGAGGGGAGGAGGATGCCCGGGTGTTGGCGTTCTTGTTGGGCGCTAGCATCTAGACTCGAGAAAAGATGAAGTGATGAAAGACAAACTAGGCCGAGAAGTTGTGTAAGACCAAGAAAAACAACATAATGAAAACAAAGATGGGCAAAGAAAATGATTAATTAGTACTTTTCTTGCTTAGGAATCATATGAATAGTAGTATGTGATCAAGACTAGATAAATACCCAAAGTGCATGATTTAATGTCTACATTTTCCCCCACTTTATGTTTTTGAGTGAATGCTTAATAACATAAAGTAGATAAGAGATGCGTACATGATAACCATGTAGATCGATGGTGAAAAGTGTGCCGAGAGATAAGGAAAAGCGTGGAGTGATAAAAAAGTGAAGCATGGAAACTAGAGAGGAGAAAGTAAAAGAAATGATGATGATGACCCTAGGGTGAGGGTTTATGTGTAGATGTCACATTTGTACTTGTTTTTGATATCATCGTATGTGTGATGATGTGTGATGATATGACTACCATTTCCCATAAGGACAGACCTGCAAAAGAGAAGAACCAACGAGTAGTCAAATATGTGTATATGAAAAATTTGATCAAAATGGGTAAAAAGTGTGTAAGAAAGTATGTAAAGCGTGAAAAGGAACATTTTCACCTAATGCATGATGATAAAAGAGATAGAAAAGATCCTAAATATGTTGTAGAAGAACAAGTTTTTGGGAAATCTCATGCCAGTTGCATTGAATGTGAGTTTTTTGGGTGATCTTGCACTAATAATGAAAGAATTGTAGGAAGAAATGTATGGTGCCATCCTCTAACCTTTAATTACTTCTCGAAATGTGAACACCACTGTAGATGGTGTGTAAAAATCTAATTTGTTTCGAACAATTTTTATCCAGCAAGAAAGTAGAGAAGAAGGTGTAGTGCATGCATGTTGAGTGTTAAAGGAATGTGTGTCCTATAAAAGATGATGTGTAAACTACCAAAAACTTTACTAGACTAAAAACAATTTGTCGCTTCCCCCAGTCACAAGCATCCGGGAAGGGTAAGGGGCTCTCGAGTGTTATTTTACGTGTATGGGTGCTACTGTCTGTGTTGTCTTTGAGGACCCAAGAAATATTTTGGTTTGTTGTTGAGAATAAATGTTGTGTTGACTATGAACTGGGTTGTGATGTAATGTGACTAAAAAATGTTGTATGGGGTGACTTTTTCACGCAATACATGACCCGCCTTGTTTGCGGTGCATGTGACATCGTCGAGGAGTATGCAGCCCAAAGGAGGACCAACCACTGAACTGAAATTGATGCCCTATAGGGGGAGGGAGTGTTCTTTATAAAAACCAAGGCACATGCAAACAAGGTAGCTAGAATTCAAGTATTAGTGCAAGAAATATAAACACGTATGTAGAAGATGACAATGTAAACCAACAAGCAAGAAGATAGTGTAGTGACAAGCAATAATGTAGAAAAAGTAAACCACGAAAAGTGGGTTTCAAACATGGGACATCACTCATGATGTTGCAAGACAATCAAGGCCAACTAGGCCAAAAGCATACATGCAATCGAGAAAAAGTAAGACAGGGAAAATCCCGCAAACAACATCATACAATGAAAAGAAATGATAAACAATAGAAAGCAATGTAACAGACATCCATGGCAACCAAGATTTCCTAAGAAAAATATGTTGCACATGAAGCACTGTTAGCATGTTAGAAAGAAAAATATGTTGCACATGAAGCACCCATTAGCATGTTAGAAATATATAAAGTATGTCAAAACGTGTATGATCTCGATATACCAAAGTGTGCTAGTATGAATAGGAAGTAATATAAATCAAAAAAATAGCACCTATGATGTGTACAAAAGTGGATGCCCCCATGAGCCACTATGGGACTGGTAATAGGTATTGCGTCAAGCATCCATGTTGCATGTGTGGATCTGTGTAAAGTCTTCTATCACAACTAGAAGGAAAGTGAATGTGCATGTGTATATAGAAAATATAATGACATACAATGTATCTAGCTAACATAGTAAGAAAGATGTAACATGTGAGTATAAGTAAGCAAGAACAATGTGCAACCAAGATATGTAATATGTTGTGGATGTGTGAGATGGAATGGAATGCAAAGTGAGAGTGATAAGAGTCATGTGCCCCTCGAGCGAAATGTGAATGAGTATGCATGATATGAGGTTCATTTATATACACCCCCTCAAGCGATTGTGAATGAACCAAAGAACAAGAGTATGTCATCATGAAATCGTTTGAAAATGTGCACTAGAAAGATATTGTAGTCAAAGCATATAGCGTAGTGAGTGCATGAGTGTGGTGGGGTTTAATTTAAATGTAAACCATTAGTATTCGAGTATGAACCGTAGAACTATAATGCGTCATAGGGTAGTAAGTCGTGTCATATGTGTGTAGGAGAGGTGTTATGAATACGTTGAGTGTGTAGTGTGTTGTGAGTGTCTCGAGTGTGAAATGTGTAGTGTGTGAGGTTCATGTGTATAGTGAGCCCTTAACGGTCAAGTGTCAACCGTATCATGAGAGTGTGTCATTGGGTAATGATGTGGGTTTTATGTGTAGTATCATTTTAGATGCATAATATTAAGTGGGTTCTTAAGTTGCTTACCGATGAGGGCAACAAGACGATAAATTCCACCCCAAAATTTGTCAATGACAACATAAGGGCCTAACTAGTTAGGTTTGAACTTTCCTTTGAAAGGAGCTTCAACATTCATTTTTTTCTTGATTTTCCTTTAGAACAAGGTCACCCACATTGAACTCGCGAGGGTGAGTTTTGTGATTATATGCTTGAGTTATACCATATTGATATACTTGGAGGTTCTCAAGGGCTTAGACATGAGGGGATTCAAGCGATTCAAGCTCATGTAGGTGTTTTTCACGATATTCATTATCTTTTAATATGCCTTTGAGTGAGACTTGTAGTGATGGAATTTCTAGTTCTAGAGGAATGACGTTCTCGGTGTTGTATACCGTTTTGATGGCATAACATTAATGGGTGTACACACGGTAGTGTGGTAGCCCAGAGAGCATATAAAATGTGGTCATGTCACCATCATGGTTGGTATCCATAGTTTGGTGTAAGATTTTGACAATGGTTTTATTGGTTTCTTCAGCTTGGCCATTACCTTATGGGTAGTAAGGCATAGAGAATAATTGTGTTATCTTGAATTTTACACAAAGCCTTTTGACATCCTTTTTCTTGAAAGAGGGTCTATTTTTAGTGATAATAGTAGAGGGGATGCTAAAGCATGTAATAATATGAGTAGTGAGAAAATGATAGATGTCGACTGTCATAGTTCGTAGGGGTGTCATTTCTACCCATTTATTAAAGTATTTTGTGGCTGTAATAATGTACTTTTGGCCTTCGGTGGATTCAGGATTGATCATGCCAATAAGGTCAAAACCCCATGAGGAGAAGGACCAAGATGGGGCAATCGGTTGCGAGTCATCACCAGTGTGCATGGTGGAGGTTACCATGTTTTTGGCATTTATCGCACCACTTGGCATATTCTAGGAAATCATGTTCCATAGTAGGCCAACAATAACCTTGTCGTAGGAGCTTGTGTGACATGGCCTTGTTGGAGATGTGGCCACCACATAGGCTATCATGCATGTGAGATATAGTTGTGGGGATGTTTTTAAGTCCTAAACATCATATTAAATGCCCTTCAAATGAAAATTTAAATAATTCAGCACCAATTATTACATAACGTGTGGCTTCATGCTACAGGAAATGAGCTTCATGATGTTGAAGACCATCAGGAATGCCTTTTCGGTAAAGAAAGTTGTAGATATGCGTAAAATAATCAAGATTGTCATTTCATGTGAAGACACAAGCATTGAGAAGAAAATATGGAACATAGGGTTGTCGTAAGTGCCTAGTAATGAATTTGGCTTACTCGTCGGTGATATCCTAAGGAATAAGTGATGTTTTGTTAGTTATAACATTTGCATAACATTTGTATTTATGAGTAATAGTCATGATAGAGTGATTCTCAAATGTGGATAAAATTTGTTGTTGGAGCTCAAAATTACACCCTAGATATGATCGTGAATGACCAAGAATTTTGAGGCAACATGGGACTATCTCTTAGTTGTGGGACCTACAAATTGAGATAGACCTCCGAGAGAAGGTCGACTTCCTCTACCTATTTCTAATGCTAACACTACGATTCCAAGGGACCAGGGTGAGAAGGAGATGCATAAGGGAAATCCTAAGCTAAGGGAAGGCGATAGCACCAAAAGAGGGTCAATCACTCTCCACGAAGGCAAAAAGGGAAAGAAAATGTGGGTGAGAGGGCAAAAAGATGTGCCACAGACAAGAACCACGTAGATACAACTTTCTTTGCACAAACAACACATGAAATGGATCCTGTAAGTAAGGAAAACACACAACATGCTAAGAAATGTAAACAAAGAGGCAAGGAGAAATAAAATGCAAGACCATGGCAGAGAGATAGCCACAAAATATGATTTTATTGCTTAAGGGATGTATAGTTGTTTACATTCATATTAGAAAAGGTGAAAATACATTGCAGAGACCAAGCTCAAGGTCTGAAACTCGTGGGAAGTTGGCCACCATTTTGACATGGTTTCGTTACAACAAAGAGGGATCCTTTTTTATGAGACAGAGCTCTTACATTTATAGAAAAATGAGAGAAGAAGAAGAGAAAGAGGGGGAAACTTGAAATCAAATTTCCAACCACCAACAACAAGCAATAAATTCTCTAAAAATCTGGTGCCTCTGATTATCCACTACAACACGCCATTTTCCTTGTTGGAGAAAAGATGGGCGCCCATACTGCATTAAATGTTGGTAGTTGTGCCACCTAGAATTGTATCTTTTACATGTTGGAGAATTCTTCCACCTTTACATATATCTATCCTCGATAAAATTAACAAATCTAGTTTCTATTGCATAGAGGATGTTGAGAGATTTCCATCGATATAAGGTTTATAAAAATCGGATCATTCGATCGAAAGTTATGGTGATTTTAGTCTCCCGCAGAAAACTGTCATTTTCCTTTTATATGTGGCTTTTCCTTGTGTGTTGTGGACTTTTCCAAGTTTCCGTGGCATTCACAAATTCTCAAGCTTTTCGCAGCTTTTAACCTCTATGGTTGTATCTAGTATAACGCGGCTTCTTTCGACACCCACAAACTCCTTTTCTTCAATCCGAAGATTCATTGTATTTTTCCTTTATCCGTGACCTACCAAAATATTCATGGAAATTTTATTAGTGGACGAGAATCCTAAGTGATATGTAAATGGAAGATAATCACCATATGGAGTGATAAAAACTATGTTGGCCCTAGTGCGAAACAACAATGAGATCCATCAAAATACATGGTCCATGTGTCGGTGTTAATGGCATAGGATGTAAAGTCATCTCGATAAGAATTGCAAACATGATATGTGTTTGACAAGGGTCCCTCAACGAGTTGATTGGCAATAACTTTTCCTTTGATTATTTTTTTGGGATGAATTTGAGGTTAAATTATGTGAATAACATCATCCACCATACCGGACATCCCGAGAGGTGTGTGTGGGATAGTAGCTAGCATAAAAGGTCTACCTTAGTAATTATATGCACTTCATTGTTAAGAAGGTAGTGGTGTAACTTATCTGCTACAAACACAAGACCAAGGCATAACTTCTCAATATAACTATAGTTACACTCATAAGATAGAAAATTTTGGTTGATATAATAGATAGCCCTCTCACGTTGAGAATCATCATGTTGTGCAAGAAGGGCTCCCAAAGCATAAAACATGGTAGAAAGATATAGAAAGAAAGGTCACTCAACATGGGACATACAAGTACATGTGGATTTAAAAATATGTTTTGATGGCATTGAATGCTCGTTGGAACTGATCATCCCGCACAAACTTAGTGTCTTTTTTTGTCAAATGAGTAAATGGTGGGTTTGGGTTTTATCGCAATTTGGGAAATACACTGTCGGATGGCCTAAATTTTTCCTTGTAAGTGATGTAAAGTTTGAGGTAGAGGCATGTCAACAATGGCCCTAATCTTGTTAGGATCTATTTTAATGCCGAGGTGCAAAATGATGTACCCAAGGATTTTTCCAGTTGTGACCCCAAAAATGCACTTTTTTTGATTCAAGCATAATTTATACTATTATAAGAGTTCAAAGAGTGTGCGTAGATCTTGGGCATGCGTGGAATGGTGTTGTAATTTAGTAAGTATATCATCAACATAATCTTCTATAATCTTGTGAATATAATCATAGAATATGTGTGTCATTGCTCGTTGATAAGTGGCCTCGATGTTTTTAAGGCTAAAGGGCATGATAGTGTAACAAAATGTTCCCTATGACATGGTAAAAGAAGTTTTCTCTTAGTCTGTTGGATTTATTTTGAATTGGTAAAGGGAAACTATCCTTGGGACAGGCTTTATTCATATCACAAATGTTTGTGCAATAGTAAACCTCACCATCTGGCTTCATGACACATACAATGTTAGATACCCATTCCAAATAATCGACAACGATAATAAAACCAACATCTAGTAGTCATTGGATTTCTTCTTTGACTAGGAGTGTAACTTTTGGGTGCATTTTATGGATTTTTTGTTGAACAAGTTTTGCACCAGGGTTAAGAATGATGTTATGCATGGAATAGATGGATCAATACTAGGCATATCACTATAATCCCATGTGAAAATGTTAGAGAATTCATGAAGAAATTTTTGATATCCTTTTGTTCATCAGGTGTGAGAGAAGCAACTAACAAAACCATTCGTGGGTTATCTGATGTACTAAGGTTATATTGAATGGTATCCTCATTGAGAAGATTTGACCGATCCTCAATGTATGGGTCAGTAGGAATAGTATCAGGAGGATTGACACTATTTGTAGGTGTATCAAACTCTCCAAAGTAAGTGGTAGCATTAAGAGGTGATGGAGAATACCTCTTATGGTGAAAAGAAGGGAGGTGATCATAGATGCCCATATATTCCAAGAGAATCATCAGTAGAAAAAGTGTCTAAATTATCCCAAGTAGTAGAGGTAGAATCACTGATGAGTTCTAGATATATGAAAGGAAGCGAAGAAGTATGCAGAGTAGTATAAGCTTCCAAAGAAGGGAGAGACAAACAATGATATCCCAAACCAAGTTTGTTAGATTGTGTGGGAAGATCCCAGGGTTTTGTGACTTTATGTCCTTTTGGGCCTAAGCCACTATCGGAAAAACCATATTGGAGAAAATATTTGTATCCCATACCACATTTAGAATTTTTTTGAATAGAATCGGAATAATAAATAGGAGTGTCATGAAAGCTCAATAGAATGACAATATGCAAAAGGTGATGAATCAGCTGGACCATCATAGACAACTCCTTGATAAAGGAATTTTAGCCACATATGAAGAGTGGAGGGGACTACATACATAACATGGATCCAAGGCTGCCCAAGAAAAATATTATAATTGAGGTTGTTGGGCATTACGTGGTATGGAGTAGATAGTGTGTACATGGACCAACAAGAATAGGGAGGACAATGGTACCCAAGACACATTTGGGGATATTGTTAAGTCTCAGTGAATAGATATCGATGAAGGATCCAAATAAGCTTCAGAAAGACCCAATTGATGGAGAAAAGCAATATTACAGATGTTGATGTTGGAGTCATTATCAACTAAGGCGCACTAAACCCCAACATTATTGATAGGGGGTCATGCTCTAACATTGCTTGAGAAGGCAGCTCATCTAATGTGAAAGTGATTTGATCTTCATTGATAGATAGAGAGGCAGTAAACTTATGATATACATGCTCAGGTGATGTGTGAGGATGAATATAAGTGGTAGCTAAATAGGACTTGAGCTTATTGATACAATCAAGATTATTCTACCAAATAAGTATGGATGGAAACATCCATGATGATGAGTGTCTAGTAAAATAAATGAGGAAAAAGAATAAAGACCCAAGAGACTTCGATCGAGACGGTTCACCAAATGATTATGCAAATATTTAGATATATAAATAATGCTAAATCTATATTAAAATAAATACAAATTTGACCCAATAAAATAAGTAATTAAATTTGAAACCCTAGTTGCAAATGAAGAAATCAAAAGACTTAGTTGATCCGCATGATCACAAAGGTACACCGAGCTGCAAAAATGTTGGAACATAGGAGTAGGATGTCACAATCAAACCCAAAAAATTATAGGAGCATCATAAATAGCAAGACCAGGGGTTCCTATGCAAGGTTAGGGGTGCACAGGGCATTAGGGACATGTCCGGCACCCATGAATTTTCAAAAGCTATGGAACTCATTTTTATAGGGTCATGAGATGTTAACTTGTTGTCATCTTTGATCACCTGTATGTCATTGGAATTCGTTGTAATTCACTTGAAACTTGCAATAAGAAGAAGTACATAAAATCCCCAAACTACATCAAATCCTAAAAAAATAATGATGTAAAATGGGAGGTTAGACTGTCCTCAACTGTCAACAAAATGATCTTATGACCGAGCATTACACTACATTGTAGACCCCATGTAGTTCTCTTTTTGTGTGAAGAAATCATGCCCTAGGTGGCTCTTGTGCGTGTCTCATTTGATAACAAGTAATAGCTAGATGTAAAAATGTAAATAGATGTGTGGATGTCAACAATGAACTCCCCTCCTATGAAGTGTATGCAAAAATGTAGTCCCTTTCCCTTGAATGGATGCTAAATGGATGCTTTAATGCTCTTGTGATAGTCTTTGAATGTAACCTTAGGTGGTGGTAGTAGATGCTTAGTGTTTGGTCCCTTATTATGATCACATAGCTTTGTATTTATATGATTCCCTTAGTTGAATTTCATAATTAACCACTAAAAGGCCGACTAGTAAGAAAATAAGATGCCTAAATGGCTAGAAAAGACCCAAAAGATGTGAGCAAAGTACAAAGAGGTTGGGGCACTCGGAGGGGATGGGGCACTGGATGTTGGCGTCCTTATTGGGTGTTGGTGTCCAGACTCATAAAAGATGAAGTGATGAAAGACAAAGCTGGGCTAGAAGGTGTATAAAACCAAGAAGGACAATATAAAGCAAACAAAGATGGCCAAAGATAATGATCAATTATCACTTTTCTCATTTAGGAACCATATGAATAGTAGTATGTGATCGAGGATTAGATAATTACCCAAAGTTTTGATTTAGTGTCTACAACCTAGGAGAAACCCTTAGTTATAAGTCACACTTTATACTTCTCAACTTCTCCATCGGCACCATACTTTGTTTAGTACACCCACTTACATTGAACAATTTTTCTTCCTTTCGGAAGATGGGTGAGATCCCAAGTATCATTCTTCATGAGTGAAGAATACTCCTCATCCATGGAAAAATACCACTCAGGAATCCTAGAATCCTCTCGGAAAAATGAGGGCCAAAACCAGAGGTGAACAAGGAGTGGGGTCCAACAAACTCCAAGTGAGTAAATCTCTCATCCGAAGGATCCCCAAACCACTCTCTAGCACTTTGTAAAGTCTTCCTAGTCAAACAAGGACTAGGAGGATCAAGATCATAATCTATAGATTCTTCACTCGAGTGATAAGGGACAAAGTCCTCATCATTACTACTTGTTAGAATTAGAATAATCTAAATCATGAGGGTCAGGAGGAGTAGGAGGATCAGGAAGATCAAGAGGAGGAGGAACACGCTCAACAATATCATCATCTAAAGAGTTAGAATCAAAATCAAAGAGTAGAAGAAGCTCATAGGGTGAGAAGTAGAAGAAGATGACTCATTAAATTTCACACTTCTCTCAATATAAATCTCATGAGTAGTATGGTTCAACAATATGTATACCTTCATGCCATTAAGATAAGCTACAAAAATACAAGGTTTGGAATGTAGTTCCAAGGCATTGCATTCCTTTTTAGGAATTTGGGCCATAGCATTGGATCCGAAGGCACAAAATTTCTCGACATCAAGATTACATCCAAACCGGGGTCAAAGGGTGGCATCCCTCTTAAGGCCTTATGTGGAACATAGTTCTGAATATAGTAAGGATAGTTCACTGCTTTTGCCCAATACTACAGAGGAAGGGATTTCAATTGAACCATACAAGTCGTCATCTCCTTAAGCATTCAGTTCTTTCTTTCCGCAACTCCATTTTGCGAAGGGCTATGAGCAATTTTACGTTGCAAAGGAATCCCTTCAAAAGTATATAAATCTTTGAACATGTTACTCACATACTCAACTCCATTTTTGGTTCAAAGAACCTTGATAGACATTTCAGCTTGTTTCTCAAAGAATAGCCTTAAAGTCTAAAAATGATCGAAAACTTCATACTTTAGCTTAAGAAAATACACCCAAGTGTAACATAAAAAGTCATCAATGAAGGTTAGTATATATAGAGCTCTAGTAAACGAAGGAGATGGGAAAGGGCTAGAAATGTCACTATGAACAAGATCCAAAGGACGAGTAGCTCTCTAGGATTTTCCTTTTCCAAAAATTTCTTCGGAGTGCTTCCCAGGGCACAACCCTCACAAAAACCTTAGAAAATTTGATACGGGATATCCCATTAACCATTTTTTTGGCTCAATTGTTTAAGGTAACGATAGTTAAGATGGCCAAAATTCTCATTTCATAGCTTGTTAACCTCATCTTCATGAGTGAGCAAGGTAGTGGGTGTCAAAAGTAAATTGGGATAAGGTATACAACCGTAAATGGTGATCTGTCTTTCCCTTAGCCATTGTGGAGTTAGAGTGAATCTCACATATAATCACTAAGTTAGGACCAAATTCCACTCGCATTCCTTCACCAAGGTGAATGATTTGGTAAACTGATAAGAGATTGGTAGAGAGATTGGGAACACTCAACACTTGGTTAAATGTTCCACCATCCATCTCTACCAATCCACTACCGAAATTGACACTGTAGTGTCATCACCTAACGTGATTTGGGACATGCCACATGGTTCGATGTTGGAGAACTCAACATGTGAAGAGGCCATGTGGTGTGAGGCACCAGAATCGATAATCCACATTGATGGAGTTTCTCTAGCTACAAGGGCCTTTCCTTTCTTCTTCTTAGATTTAGACTCCTTTTCTTTGGAAGACTCGGCCTTTGGAGCATTCTGTTTGATAGACTCAAGAACACTTATTTTATTTTCTCAAGTAAATGAGTTAAGTGATCGATTTGTTTTCTCATAAATTGATGTTCTTCATGGCCATACTTCTTGCAATAAGAACACTTACACTTTTCCTTCTTTGTTTTAGGCTCAAAAGTCGAAACATTCGTGTTTAGGCTTGGTTTGGGCTTGGTTAGTCTTGGTTTCCTTCTTGGGTTGGTCCTTTTCTATTTCTTCTTTTTAGTTTTATTTCCCTTACCATTACTTTCTACAAGGGCATGTGACTTGGATTTGAGAGTCCCCATTTGAATGAGTTTGTCATGTTCTCAAATGAGTTGGGATGAAAAAAAAAATGTCAAATGAGGGCATTTTCCAAGTATCTTGCCCAAGCAGCTTTTCGTGGCATGGAAAGTTGAAAATCGAAGATGGAGTATTTGGGACCTAACTTAGAAAGAATTGACAAGATCAAATAAGAATATTTCTTCTCCACTTTACATTCCTTTAGAAGCAATCTAGTGTGGACAAACTTTGAGAAGAAGGCATGTAGGTTTTCAAAGTCACTAGGATTTAATCCTAGTAGTTCATTTTCCAACTCATGCGCTCTCATGTCATCTTTTTGTCCAAACATAGTGTTCAACATTTTCCACGCTTCATCAGGTGTATCGACAACTAAATGTGGAAGAGCAAAAAAAATACAAAGAATACCTAAGGCTTTGTCACATCGTTCAACCACTTAGATTTTTTGGGCTCATCATTAGGTTCAGTCTCTCCCATGGTGATGCGAAATAACCCTTTACCCCTTAGTTTCATTACCATTTTTGATCTCCATTTGAAGAAGTTGAATGATGTGAGCAAAGGAATAAAAGAGCATCCATCACGAAGAGAGAGAAATAAGGAATGCAGAAATAAAAAAGAAACACAACCACCCTAGAACAATATTATTACCCCCTGAAATCAGCACTTTATAGTTTAGTGTGTTGATTACAATCAGGTGTGAATGTGTGTTGTGAAACAGTTGATCACTCACCTTGCAATTAGCGTAATAATGCACAAGTGTGGAGACCACAATCAAGTTCCAGCAATTGTGACAATTTGTTACCATGAAGCAAGCAATAAATGAGCTAAAAGCAAGAGCGGGGGAAAACACAATCATCTGTGTGAGAAAAAGTGTCTCACTTTGCAACAGAAACCCCCTTCATAAGATTGTGATGGGCATGTTCACTAGTATAAAATTAATAATAAGGGTGATACAATGCAAAAATTGACTCAAAATGAGCCAAGAGGGCCTCCAGATGCGGAAAACAATCCCGAAAGGCAAAAAAAGGCTAGGAATGGCGCTACACACTCCAACAAAAGGTCGGTAGCAAAAAAATCATCCAATAATGCTAGAAAATGAACTTTTAAAATGCCCAATTAGTTTAATTTTAAAGATTAAAAAAGACAAAAAAGTGATTGAAAATGTTAATTAGACAACTAAATTACTACTAATTAAAGAAAAGCTTCTAATTTTAAATAGATGCCTAGTTAAAAATTCATTAAATCTTTAAATTAATTTAACACCTTTTAAAAATATTATTAGATCCTAATTTAAAATTAAAGACCTAACTATTTAATTAAACCTACCCTTATTTTAAAAACAAGACCCTTTAAATTTTAAAAATCCCACTTTAATTGCAAAAGGCTTGAATAGTTTAAACTATGAAACAAAGCACAAAAAACAGAAAAAGCAGGGGCAACAAAAAGGAAATTAAGGTCAAAAGAGGCGAGGTGGTTCGACATGCAACTCGGTTAAAGTGGCAGGGATAAGGACTCCATGTGAGTGGCGTAGGCTCGAGCATTGGGCTTGAGGCGAGCTAACGAATAATCTCAATAAGCAAGAAGAACGCAGGAGGGAGTGAAATGCATGATAGGGTTTGCAAAGCCAACATCGGGGCTTGAGTAGAGAAATGGTTCAATGGCTCGAAGGGTAGAGTGCAACACTCAAATAGCTTGGCAAGGCACGATGAGTCCAACATGAGAATAAGGTCCTAAGATGAGTCAACGTAGGGAGCAAACAAGCTTTGAATAGTGAGCAAGTTCCAAAATGCAAGAAAGGACCAAAGACAAGGAAACCCGGGAAATCTCGACGGTAATGCAAAATGACTCGGCTCACAAGCAACACAACCCACAAACTAATTTGAAAGTAAAGCAGCTCGATGTAAATAAGTCGACTCGAATCCAAATTGAAGCAAATCACCAAAAATAAAGCAACCGGTTCAAACCCAACTCGGAGGCCCAAACGGCCCAATGCAGTAGTAAGCAACTCAAATCAAGCATGAAATGAAGTAAATCACAAACAAATCAATGCAGATGATACATACCCAAATACAACACAAAACAACTCAATAGATGTAACTCACCCACAAACAAGGAAAAGCCAATGTAACCCACATGCAAAATATATAGCTCACTTAAAAGCTCAAGCCAAGCTCTACAAGATTTCAGCTGAGTTGATGAAAAAGAGAGGTAACAAGCATGATTAAACTGAAAATGCAAACCATGCGGGAAAGAGACCAAAACCAGAAGTCCAAACACATAATTTTTCAAAAATATCACTTCAATGAAAAATAAATAAAGATCAAAAAAGAAGCCCACCTCTAAAATCGCTTTCCCTCCAAATATAATTATAGCTAGCTAAATCTAGAGGTGAAAGTACTAAACCTACACATGCACAAACCCCAAAAAATGCACAAACTCCAAAAAATAAGTTGTTAAAACTAGTTAGCAAGATTCCAAAATAAATAAAAACTTGCACGAGAAGCACGAAAATTGAAACCGGAAGTAATTAGCAACCAAATAAAATGAGTGCATGTTTACCAATCAACCGCTCTGATATCATGTGATATTATTCTACAAGGATAAATATAGAACCTCATGCACATTGAAGAGGGTGCACTCCAATGGTGTCATGAATGTTCCAAGTAATTAGCAAAAATCGAACAACAATGGAAAATCATGCATAAGGTAAACAAGTCTACTTATCATAGATCGAAAAAGGAGGGTACATATGGGAGTGTTGTGTAACTCCCATGCCTAGACAATCATTCCCTTTAAGAGGGAAAGAGGAGTTATAATTCCAAAATGGAATGTAACTCCTATGATGCCATTGACACATATGACAATGACATATTCTATGATAGAATATTCCATGTGTCATATAACTCTTAAGACCTATGATCTCGCTAAGCAAGATGACTCACCACGTGATGTGGATAAGACCCAGTGATGATGAGGCAAGTCACACACACCAACAAGTTCTACCCCCATGGACTGAATCATGATAGAAATGTCATTGTTTAAAGCCCTTAGATAATAAAGAAATACATATTGAGGTGTAGGTATTACCATTTGAGGGATTTTATCCCAAGTCCTCTAGAATATGATGTTAAAATTAGTCATTATCTCATGTGGTGTCCTCTTTGTTGTTGTCAGTTGCTCCACCAAAGATAGATGGTCTGAATTATCTTCAAAATAGTTATAAAGAGCTTCTCCTAACTCATCCCAATTGGTAATAGAATTTATTTTGAAAACCCTATACCATTGTGGAGCTTTTCTCTTGAAAGAAACAACCAACAATCGACTTCTACATTATCTTGTGTAATATGGTATACTTGAGAAAATGTTTACAACATCATTAATGAACTCAACAAGAGTTGTAATGTTTTCTTCAGATGACAAAAGGAACACTTTTCAGGGTTGTAACTAGAATATCATCATATTGGGCCAAAAGTAAAGGACTTCCTCCATTGAATGTGACAAAATCCCGATTCCTTTGATGAACCATGAATGTGATGGGTTTTAGAACCCTAGAAGACAACAAGAAAGGCATATCAGGAGGAGTGAAGAGAACTCTATCTAGAGGTGATGGTGATCTTTGAACTGATGTACCTCTTCCTTTTCTCCTTGGTGACAACTGCAAGTAGTCAAGAGGCTCTCCACTAGCTATCATTTATCTTGTTTGAATTCTTCTCATGAAATTGAGGCGATTGACTACTTAAACTAGTAGATATGGTGATTGAGAGTCGCTAGGTGTGTTGTTGTGAAGCTTCCAAAGGCTAGATATCACCAAGATACACACCAAACTCTTAATGTAATGAAATAAATAATTTAGTGTAGTATCTCACTTGGTGTGCGAACTTTTGAAGACCAAAAGTAGCACCTAGGATGATCATGAAATATCGATAATTTTGTCTAACATGGGATTTTCTTCAAAGTGTGGGAATTTTATCCTTAAGACAAGCCTCCAAAGAAGGTTTATTCCTTCTTGTTTATCTCAACACAAACTAACCTAAACTACTCAAACTATAACTAAATATAAAAATTGAATCTAAAGCATACATGGTTTGGGGCGAGAGAAAAGGGGAAAGCTGCAAAATAAAACAATGACAATATGCCAACACTAAGACAAGGTTCAAATCTAACCAGAAGACACAAAACACTTGCATATGCAGAGATTTAATGGAAACACAAAGTTCTAAGAAACATGAACACATAAACTTAATGAAAGCAAGAGTGAAAACATCCACAAGAAATAGAGATCATTTGAAGCGAAAACAACCACAGATGTATTTCATTTAGTAAATACTCATCACATTCACAAAGTAGAGGTTAGGAATCTCTTGTAAAATGTAAGGTTGTAGAGGTCTTAAGGTAAGAAAATGTGTTACTCTAAGGAAAATCATATAAATTTGGTAGAAATGAACCTATAAAACATGCCTAAGAACTTACTTTTATACAATATGAGAATGAGAGAGAGATAAAGAGATGGAGGGAAACTCAAATTTGGACATGCCATGAATGGAGAAAATCTATTATCCATGAATCATGTCACCATTAATCTCTTTGAAAGACCATAATTTTGTTGTAACACACCATCGGGATTCATAAAGGCGGGCATGGGCATTGTTTGTAATTTTATTCGAGTAGGTGAGGTGGTTAGCCACTTGAAACAAGCAACTACGTGTTCCCCATTCCTCTTGAGCTCTCATGATTTTTCCTAGAACTTCCTTTGATCCCACAACTCCATATTCGAACATGAAGGCTCTAAAGAGGTGAAGTGAATGCAATAAATCTCATGTAATTTAGAGAAACAAATTAGAAGATAGGATCAAAAGCATTGTTGCCTCGTTCTACAACCTTTTGGATATGATTTTTTTGTCACATGGTAAATTTATTAAAACGTGACACTTTTGGATGTTCTTTGAATGATTCATAGATCCTAGATTTTGAACATCTTCGTGGATTTAAAAATCCATGAGACACTAATTTCTAACCATTTGCGGAACTCCTCCTCTCACCACTTTGTAGACTTTTATCTTCCTCACACTTCACCTTCGCACTGATCCTTCAATCTGAAAAGGATTTTTCTTCAATATACTTCCTCTATTTCGTGGACTTAAACATCTTAAGAATACTTTGCATTGGGAAAATCCATGGAACACTAGGAAGTGTTAGTGGGTTTCCCAATTTCAAATTCTTCATTTCCTTTTATGGTCTACTTCACTCTTCCTCTACGTACCATGACTTTCACATGGTGGATTTCATCCTTTTTGCATGGTATTGCAACCAACTCCATGAATCACCAAAATTTTCCAAGTGCATGTAGTGCTCCTTCCCATGTCGTGAAGGCCAAAACTCCATTGGAATCTGCCTAAGTCTCAAGTTCAAACTTCTTCATTCCATAGGTTAGGATAAACCGTGGAACACTGAGTTCCTTCAATATTCAAAAAACTAAATTATAGTATTCTATAACCTTTCAAACAAAAATCTACTTAAGTCCAAAATGATTTTTTGAGTTGTCAAAATAGCACAGGGGTTATTTTGGATAACAATTTCGCGACTCATCGGGACATTTTCTGTTAGATAGATGATTAGTTGCATTAAAGCAATCTATTGGGCATGGAGTCAAGTTTTAAAACTTGGAACTATGATGAAAACTTTAAATTTTCCCCTAAATTTGGCATTGGTCGACACTGATGGACCTTGAAACCATTGGTTTCTCTTCAAAAGACTCTTGAATGCAAAATCCATATGAAACTACCATGACATGTGCAAGGCACTTAGGGGAATAAAACTATGCTACCAACAAAATAATGTGCTGAAGAGCACTTGGAGGAAGTAAAACTAATCTAATGTACAAGGTGGAACACTTGCTTCAAAAGCAATGTGTGAGATAGATCCCATTGACTGGGATCATTAACCCTTCTCCATCTAGTTTTGACAATTGAAAAGCATTGTGTGGCTTGCATCCTGAGATAACATAGAGGCCACTCCATATAGCATAAAAATTCGAATTCCTTCATGGTTTGGCTCTATCTTGGTTCCACTTGAGGACAAGATATCCTTATTGAAATATTCTAGCCACTTTTTCCCTGTTAAAGTACTTTTTAATCTGAGCTTGATCTTTATCCATTGTCTACATTACTTGATCTCTTAACTCTTCTATCCCCATGAGATTTGTTTATCTAACTTCCATGGATTCAACTTAAAAATTTCAAGCTATTTAATGAGCTCTAAGAATGATAACTCAAGGGATATTGACGACTTTTCTTCCTTACCATAAATCATTTAATAGGGTGAGATACCGATTGACCTCTTGGGAGTGATCTTATCACCCCATAAAGTTGATTTTAGTTTTGTATGCCATGTTCTTTGATTTTCCTCTAAGGTCCTTCTTATGACCCTTAAAAGGTTTTTGTTTGTTGACTCAACATGTCCATTACCTTGGGGGTAGTAATTTGAAGATGTGCTCAAATATATTCCATTATCGACAACCCAATCAATGATTTTAGTGCCAAGGAATGCCAAAGCATTATCATATATGATTATGGAAGGAACACCAAATCTAGTCATAATACCTTCATTAAAATCCAAGATGTTAGCTTCATTTTCTTCCTTCAAAGAAACTTGTTATGTCCATTTGGTGAAGTAATTTACGGTTGTGAGGATCCACTTATGACCTAAGTTTGAATGTGGATTAATTACTCCAATAAAATGTAGTTAGCACTATGTAGTTAGCCCACTATCTTGGTGTTTAGAAACATGAGGTAACCCTTATGGGGTTGGTTATCTATTCACACTTACAAAAAAACTTAAGAGAATTACATGAGGCTTGATATCGCATGAGGGCATATAGTGCAACACTTGGATTGGTTCATTAAATAGAGTCTAACTACCAGGGTAGTCCAACCTCACCACACACACATGTTTTCTCCTTTTGGTTTACTAATGCTCTAATGAAGGGTTATGTAGGTTGTTAGGGTTTCCACTTTGTTGTAGGTGATTACATGTCATCTTGAAGTTATGTAAGTAAGAGTGGCATATAACGGAGATCATTTCCAAAAATTGAAGCACACAATAGCTTACAGTGCAGGACTATCAAAGTGGCCAAGATTATACAATTTTAGGTCAAGATTGTACACATTAGGTCCGAACCATACAAAAATTGTATTGTCCTATCCCAATTGGGTTTATAGCTCCATAACATTCAATGGAGAATCTATAATTCCTTATCAACATGTTCCACCACATTACACATCCAAATCATCTATTTTTTTATCATGTATAACTAATTTTATCTCTCCTCTTGTGTATGTGAGAAAGTACTTATTGTTTATCGGTTATCACACGTATGAATGTTTTTTTCTTATTGTGAATGATTAATGCTAAAAATTAATTAGATTGGAATAGTCTACCTATTAAAAACCTTTACATATTCTTTATTGTTGTGTACTTTCCATAACATAGATTTAATTAGGGTGGAAACATAAGTTATATAGCTTACAGAATCATTGAATGATCATATTTTATCAAAGACATGATTTAGAATTAATTTATTTACTATTTTTATTTTAAATACATTTTTGGAGAAGAAGGGTAAATATGGGGGTTTTGAAAGGACCCACATCCTTTTACAAAAAGGCCCTAAAGGCAAGATATAATAATGAAGCAAGACATAAAAAAGCCCACAGTAACAAAGGACAAGAAACCACATAGGTACTAACTAGTCAAACCAAAAAATAAAAAATAAAAAAATAAAGGATGAAGCATCCACAATTGCATAAACATACATGACTACCCTCAAGAGACCACCAAGGGCGGTTTACCATGGGAACGTAGTCTCATTTTAGGAAAGGAATTTCCTTTCTTTTTTCTATTAACTATTGTCCAACCATCACATCTGTTAGGATCCGAGTTTTCATTTGAATGGATAGGACGCTGAAACACCTCTTTTTTTCAACATTTAACTCCTTCAAAAATTAATTTTTAGTGTAGCGAAACCGCTCTCCGAGGGGAGCGTCAACACTGAGGCGAGCGAGAGTCTCGAAACAAAAGTTGATTCTCCCCTTCATCCAATTCAAGGTCTTCCCGAACAACTTCCTTTGAATCTTCCCAACAACCAAAAAGGTTGGGTTGGGAATCCTTCCACCAAGAAACTTTTTATTTCACTTTTAACTTCACTTTACGCACTTTCGAAGCCGGGTGATCCAGTGAAAAACATTTCCTGCATTTGAAGGGAAAGTTGAGTCCATATCCTATCCAAAACTTTGAGTTCAATGGAAGTGGGTAGATCAAGAGAGGTATCCAGATCCACCAAAATGTGAGCATAGGTTGTATGTGTGTAAAGTTTAGTTTTAGAATCGATGGACAAGCATTTTCCCAAAGCGTTATCAATAGAAATCAAACTCTCCTCCCCCAAAACTATAGCGGAAGATGAGGTAAATGAACCCAAACAAGCTTGACATTGAAATTTGCGGTGATAGGATTGAAAGATGTGAACCACGGTTTCATCAGTGATGATTCTACTATAAATCCTAAATCTTGGAAAAGATAACTTCTCTGTCATAAGCAATATCAAAACCACAATAAAACCCCTAGCACAGGGGTAAATGTCAACTTTACCATTCAAGAGAGGTCACTAGTTTGATGAGATCCAAAATGCACCGATGTACAACCCAGGCCAAAAGCCATTGAAGTGGAAAATTAACCCATGACTAGAGAAAAAATCTTCCACTTGAATCACGACTCCCAAAATAAACGAAGGGAAATTTTGACAACACAAAGTGATTTAGAGGGCATAAATGTCGCGAGTGCAACTGTAGAAAAGAACATTTATCGAGGGGGCCAACTAAGGAATGACCCCAACAAAGTCCTCCTTCCCACTCACGAGATCCAGAGCATCCCGCATAGTGCCCCTAGACCCATAACCACACATGTCGTGACCATAACCAATGCCCAAAGCCGAGTTACGAACCGAGGGAGGAAGACATGAACCACTTGCCAACAATATCAATGTCGCAACCAAGCTTATTAGAGCTAGGGCTAGGGGAAAAAATAGGGAAGAACATGGAGAGGAAGACCCATCACGTCCAGTTAAGTTGAGATGTTATTTAGTCATTTTAAATACATTTTAAATCATACTTTAACATTGAAGTAATTTATATTAATAAGATTAAACCTAATTTTGTAATTACATATAGGTGAAAAATAACCAAAAAATTCTATTTTTTTCTAATTTAGTTTATTACCTAACGAGCTTGATAGTGACTAGATTTTTTTGACCTATCTATCCTCTTTAATGCCCCCTAACTACCTTTGTAACTTCTTTTTATAAAATTATGCTATTAGTAGGTTTATCACAGTTAGTAAGGCACTACAACAAGGAGGGTTTGCTTCAAGGTGTGTCAGTTTGTGAGCTTATAGATATGTGAATATCATCTATAAAAATCATCACCCCAAATTTTCATAGCACCAACTATAAAGGATTAATATTCCTATAGCTCAATATCATGTCTTTAAGATGAGATACGAGTAATTGTTAGGTCCTAATTTCTTATCGGTGCAACACAAATGACATATGGCCAACATATTCCTATGAATAAACCTTGAAAAAACTAATGGTCTCTTACAATATTCCCAAAGGTACATGGAAGCTCCGGACTATATAAAACACTATTAAATAGATTGAGTGTTGGGGTGTAACCCCTCACTTCATAGAATCAAGTAAAAAAACTCTTAACAAAAAAATGACATTCTTTTGTGAGTTTTAAAACCAGCGACACACAATTTCTAACCTAAAAACGAAAATAAAACTACTTGCGAAAATGGTTGATTTGGAGCTAAAAAATAATACCGTTGTCACTTTTATTACAACTTTTTTATCACAAAGATCTATTACGGGTGAGGTGAGACAATATGATGTACAATCATATTACTACTTATGTTAAATACTACGAAATTACATAAAACACCGAATAATAATAATACAACAACTTGAATTAATTCGGATTTATTATAAGTGAGAGATTACAATTATTTATAAGGATTTTCTCCCTACAATGGTGGAGTCAAATCCTATCAACAACTCATCTTATCTCTCCATGATCCTCTCTTATAATCCCTATTATTTCTCTTACAAACAATCACATATACGTGAGTTGTTATTCCCTAAATCTCTCCCATTATATTTATCTAATATAAATATAACTCTCACAACTCTAATGTTCACAATAATATTTATAAATTCCTTAACAACTTAGACCCAATGTTAATGTGAACACAAGAACTTAGAAAGAGATCTTATACCACTTGTTACATGATCCTATTGCCAAATATTAGTGAAAAAGGAAAACCAAAATACAAAATATCTAGAATACTCGAATGAACTCATAAAACCATTTCAAACTTGCTTGCATTTATTTATCATAGGAATTTTGAATGGGGAAACCTCCTTTTGATTAGAACTTATTTAGAATACCAAAAGACATCCCATGTCTCCTTACAATATTAATATATAGGTACTACAAACCTAATCCAAATGCTCAATGGTCAACCATAAAACACATAGGCACCCAAGATTCATTATAAACACTAACCCTAATGCTCAAGGACCGACCCCACACATAATAGACACTTGAATCAAAATACAACTATGACTAACATTGAAAAATAATAGATGGTTAGGGCATTGAGGTCCTAATATATCTATTGTACAAAGGGTTTGGGATTGTGGTTACAAACCTTTTATCAATCCCTTAAATATGATCCTAAATATGATCTATCTCCTCCTCTTGCATAGTATTGTTACATCCATGATGATGAGAATCCTCCATTGATTACTTCATTTCATTAAAATCATGGACCACAAGTACATCTCCATCAAAATAGTAGTAATTTATTTACATTGTTCATTTGTTTCTATCAAGAGCCTTTGAAAAACATCCTATCCAAGTTATTCTTTTGATAAACAACATGCCATCCTACAAATGACCATATAAGTGATAGGATTGTGTGGTTAGGTATTTCTAGTTATATAATTAATCCTAAATTGTGTGCTTGAACAATAAACTAGTAAGCAAAAAAATGTACACCACAAAATGGTCATCCTTTTACATTAAACATTACATGTCCAATTTTTTTCTTTAAATCAGTGTCAAAACCAAACTCCATTTAATATGAACCTCCATTGGGCGATGAATAAACATAAATAAACAATTTTCAATATTTTTGTAATTCTTAAAATATTTTAAAGTAAGATCGAAAATTTTCTAGTCATAACTTTAAGACCAATATTGTTCTTGATAAGTTGGATTTATAGTAAAATTATATAATTATATTCTTATAGAATATAGTCTACACATAATTAAAATTATATATTAAATATTCTTCTTCTTTTTTTTAATAAAGGTAAAGTGAATAATAAAAAATTGAACTCTACATACATGCCTTCGACCATAACTAATGAGATAATTATAAAATTCGTAAGGGAATCATTTTTACTCATGAAAGATGAATTTTAGGATAATCTTCTTGGAAATATAAGTGTCATTATGAACAATAACATTGTTGAAGTGGTGTTGAAAGAGCCATGCCATGAAAGATAACATGAAATGTTAATAACACCATTTGTACAATTATTCATAATGAAATAAATGCTCTATTAATGTAACATTCAAAGAGCCATGTTTGGATGAAAATGATCTACTTCATGAATCGATCCACCATTGTCAAATTTGACCACGAGATACATGGTTATTGTAGATGCGGTGAAAATTAATCATAAACATCTTAGTAAGATAGTAGATTGACACATCATCATTGTAGTGGTCGGGAATGGAGACGAATTGGAAATCCTTTTTCCATGGAAGGAAGAGGGAAATATGTCGATCTAACGACTTCTATTGGCTCCCATCTGTTCATTATAATAATGTACATTTAATTCTAAAAATAATTAGTAAATTATGAATATGAACAAGGCTTGTAATGAACTATAAAAGTTAATGTAAAAATAAGGTTAAAATATATCTAACTCGAACTTAGTGATGAAGTGGTGAAGGAAGAGGCAAATTTGAAATCTTGCCAAATGATATCCAGGACAAAACACTGCACCTTTTCCAAATGGCATATACCTTGGGTTGTCGAAAGCTCCTGTAATTAATTAAATATAAGTGATAATTAGTTTCATCTATCCATTTATCAAATTAATTTAAACAAATTAATAGATCTTTCCCCAACATACTTGACCCTCATCTTTCCAACGCCATGGATTGAACTTGTGAGCTTCGAAATGGTACTTCTCATCCAAATGTTGGCCACTTAAGAATACAAACACTTTGTCCAACCTTTTGGAATAATAAAATCTGCATTGTGATATGGTAAAATTAAAATATTTAATCATTCTTTTTAATAAAACAAGATTGATGCCAATTTAAAAGCAAAGAAAAAATCTTCATTGAACCTTTGAATTTGATATCTTGTTTGGGTTCTCTAAAAACACATGGAGCAGCACTAACCAAACGAAGTGTTTCCTTTATCACCTGCCATGGAAAAAAGAAATATAAATTAGTAACATCTAAATAAAATTGTTGGTAAAATACCTAAATATTCATTTGATGGACACTTGAATAACCTTCATAATTTAATAACATTTTATTGTTGATTAAATATACTTACAAAAATAAAAAATAAAACTACAAACAAAACAAATAATGCTTCTTACTTTAAGAGAAGGATTGCTACCATAAGAAAAACGAAAGATACATAGATTTTCTTCAAGAATTTTAAGTATTAAACATCTCTTTTATGCGCTGGAATTTAAGAGAATTTCCTTCCAAAATATTTTGAATAACAATATTGTCCATCTAATTTCCTAAATAACCTTTATAGTTTAATAACATTATTTTCATGATTAAACATACATAGACAAAAACAAGGGCTGTGGTGCAACAAGAGTAACCACCGAAAAGGCTTGTACCATGTGGAGACGGGATGTGAGCATAATTTTTTGAGTTTTCCAAACATTGGTGATTGTCAGGGAATGCTTTCCAGGAGCTTTGTGGAAGTAAAGGAAGACATGGTTGCAAGGTACAACTTACATGGAAATCTAAATGTTAAGGAATGTAGGCCAAATATGAGCAATATGTGAAACTTTGTTGCCAATGCTAAATGTAAAGCTGAAGGGGGCTGAGAGTTGTTCATATTCAATGTAATGTTACCAAAAGGTTTATTTTGTTGAAAACGAACTTGAAATTTGGCTTTCAGGTCAGCAAGAAAAGAACAAGTTTTAAGGAATTTAGGAAAGCCGGAGGCCATATGAACTTCATGGGTAAAGTTGACAGAAAGCTTTGTTGAGCATTAGTATGCAAGTAAAAATTTTGAATTATCAAAGAAGAGAACTGAATTGGGGATTTATTGCTGAAAATGACGGATTGTCATTGAAGTCCAGGAATGTGAACTAATCTTAAATCAAAATCTAAGGTGAATGCAAAAGAAATTAATTGAAACCCAAATTAAGGACAATGACGTAGCTAAAGTCAGGTCCTCGCTGGTTTTATAGTCATAAAAAAAATCACCAGGGAATGGCCAAGAATGTCACAATATTTCCTTTTGTTCCCGTAGCATGAATACAACTTATAATTAAATTTGGTTCACATTTGCAAATGCAGCTGTAAATGCTGATGCTTTCATGGCACACGACATTACATTCCAAAAAGCAATGGTGGACCGTCATCAGGCAGTAGACCTAAGAGTAGATGGTGATCTCTCTGTCCTCCACAACTATGCCATTCTGGGCCACCAGGACTATACACCCACAGTCTTTGTCAATTCTACAAGAGCTGCAAAATAGAAGGAACTCTTGACTTCAATTTTGGAAACTCGGTGGCCATCTTTGAGAACTGTGTAATTCTGGGTAACTGTCTTATTTAGAACCAGTAATATCAAATTATTAGTCCAACCAGTTAAAAAAATGGAGCCAACGTATACTGGTTTAATTTATTGCTCAAATCCATCTGCAACAGAACAATACCCATACATTTAAATGTTTTTGAAGAACATACCCTGGGTGTAAATTCCTACTTTAACTGTAAATTCCTGACCCTGGGTGTAAAATCTTTTGGTACTATGTTCGAGCACTGCTATATTTTGTAGCCCTTATAGCGTTTGAGAATTTCAGCTGAAGCAAAAGGATCCAAGCCTGGAGAAAAAGGGTTTGATTTAATCATATTCAAATGTAATTGTTTGGTAAAAGCATGTTTTTAAGCTCTCAGAGCAGGCTCCTGTGGTTGTGTTTTTCTCCTCTCCATGTTCAATGTCATCCACACAAGCTTTGGTTTTGTCGTTCTTCTCTCCTGCACACCGCCAACCACACAAGCTTCATGCAAGAAGCCAAGTGTCAACGACATTTACCAACAACATGGACGAAAACGTGTGGCTAAGGTCCAATTCTCTGTCGGAATCCTATTTTGGCAATGAAGCATTACTCGAAGACCAATCAAAAGAATGCCAAATTAATTTTCAGAGGAATCCATAGGTACAAACAATTTTTTTTGACATATTTGTTTGAAAACATTAGAATAGCACCGGTATGCGAGTGCAAAGTAATTGCAATAGACGAAAACAATAGTAGTAGTACTAATAAGAGATATAAGTAAAGACAAAACAATTAACGCTTTTGTTATTTTTGGAGAAGGGTCCTAACTATGATAAGACGAAGTAGATTCATACAAGAAAAATACAATATATAGATTTGTTTTAAGAATTGTAAGTATCCAAGATTCGCTACTAAAAACAATAAGGAATTTTGGGCTGATTTTAGTAAGAAAATAATATTCTATTAAAGCAAGATCAACCCAATCATTACAATTAACAATATTGTCTTCTCACACACACACACACACACACATCAAAGAAAGCTAAGACTTTCATCATTTAGGAACATATAAATAAAAATACTATCTACATTTTTATGAACATGTAAAGATGAAAAATATAATATTTTCGTTTCTCGTGTATATGTTCATATAAGTAGATTTGAATCACATTTGTATAGTATGCAAAGTATATTGAGTATGAGTACATAGTTTATAATATTAGTAATCGCATGCAAAATGTGTGATGGAAATGTCGAAGGGGATGCATTAAATAAGTGAGATTAGAGGGGTGGAAACAATAGAAAATGAAGATGGGCAATGAAGAAGTGGTTTGAAGGAAGAGTAGTTGAAGGGTGGGGAAAATGTTGCAAGGAATCTATGCAAAACATGTGTTTCCTACAACCACTCACCATTTTTGTCAATCGCTATCTATTTTTATGTTTTTATTCTTGTACAATGTCAAGGCTTTCTTTTGAGCGACATTTAGTTTGTTAGATAAGACAAAGACATGAATGGAAACTTGGAAATGAACAATTATGAAAATTCAAAAGGTTCCAAGTTTGAAACTGAACCACACTCCTTGCTTCTTGTGGCACATTGTAGGCCTGCTTTTCAATTTTAAGCTCGAGTAATTATAGGAAAGCATGCGATGCAAGAACAATCATTGGTAATTGTGCCCCTCCAAAAGATGGACATATGAGTAACAAGAATATTTTATTGGCCAATTGAGCTTTGTTATTTTTTATTTAACTTTTTTACGACATTAAGGTTTTGATTGGACGATATTTATTTTGTTAAATAAGGCAGAGACATGAATATAAAGGTGAAAATAAAAAGTTGTCATTTAAAACCTTGCATGTCCCACACCTATTCCACTAGCTCATATTGTTCTATCCTAGATAACATCTACTATCTATGGTCCACTGTATCATCTTGATCTCACTTACATTCACACGAGTGCAATTTATACTTAAATGGGGTAAAATAAAAATTCTAGAAATTTAATAAGTTCCAAGTTCAAAACCAGCTGCAATGTTTGTTTCTTGTAGCATTTTGTAGTCCCCCTTTTCAATTTTAAGCTCGATTAATTATGGGAAAACATGATATAGGAACAATCATTGTTAATTTAGCGCCTCCAATTTAAACTCGAGTAATTAATTTTATCTTATTTTTGAGATGTCACAAATTTGAGAAGATATTTTGATATATATCTTTATTTGGTCCATATAATTCGTAGTTATTTTTTAACTTGTTTATCTCTAAAGGAGCAGTCCCATGCTTTGAGGGCAATTGCAAGGAAATTGTGCGGATAAGTAGTCCCATAATATATTTATTTTTTATCAACCGCAAAAGACATAAGCTTCTCCTCAAAAAGTGGAGCACCGTTGTGTAGGAAGACCTCTACCGGCTGACTCAAATGGGTGGGGGGCTGGAAATGTTTTTTTCTACATTCCATGTTTTTAGGCCATGTGTCCACAAAGCACTAGTTGCGAGATGTTTTTCCCAAATGCACTTTCCTCGAACTAAAATAATTGGAAGACATGAGACCCCAACCCTACTAATTTGTCCTAAAAATACTCTCTAACACTTGTTAAAAACTTATGCCTTGCTTGAGCATGAGACCACAACCTAGGTGGGGTATCGAACAACGTAATTTGCAATGACAAGAGGTTTAACTTCGTCGAAGACCGTTTCCATGGAAAAAAAAAAGTTAACATACAACGAACATGTAAGTAGGGTACACATTTTTTTATTTTTATTTTTTTGATTGGTAAACGCTTTTGACCGGAGCTATGAACCGGTGGGGAGAGGGACCCCAACCCTACAAACACGAAGAAGAAGAAGAAGAAGAAGAAGGAGAGGGTGAAAGACGGAAGGAGAGGAGGAAGATGAGAGCTGAAAACTTAGAGAGAAGGAGAACGCAGAGACAGGGGATGCGAATGCGCAGCGATGGGAAGAGGGCTACACCAGTTAGCCCGAAGAATGACCGGCCCGCGAGGAGGCCGCTTGCAACAGGAAGTTGAAGGCATGGAGAGCTCGATCCTTGAGGGCATTCAACTGATCAACGGCTGAATGAAGAGGAAAAAGAGCCGCATCAATATCCACGACCGGAAGAAAACGCTGGTCCAGAGAAGGATGGAAGTTCTGCGCAAAAGTGACAAGGTCCCTGTACTGCCCGCTAAGCCAACGAATATCCCGCCCAGAGCCGATGGCCAACTCGTCAACATCTTCCACCCACAGCAAAGGGTCTGGAAGTGAGAAATCAACAAGCTGATCATGAAGGCCGACGCTGTGAACAGCGTAAATTAGGTCCGAGGCGACCAGTTCCACTTCCGAAGTGTTGGAATGAAGCAACGTGCAGAAAGAAACGAAGGCGGAAGCGACGTCGGAATCGGTCCGAGGGCGACGAGCGTTGAAGCGGTAGGAGTCACCGAGGATGGCTTCAATGGCTTCGGCCTCGGCAGACGAAGAGTATTTGAAAATCATGGCTAGACGCCGCCTATCAATGGCGGAAACATCTGCCAGTTCGGGTACACATTTTTTTGTTCACAAGAAATCATTACATTTTACAATCTTAAGCTCAGTCTCCCAGCCTATGTAGGTAAATTTTAGGGACGAATCTTCATTTTCAGCGCTCGGTGGCGCTCAGGACGTGTCTTTTGAGAAAGCTAACGGGTTCGCAAGTGTAGTTCCAGGGTGCATCTATATCTGTGTTTTTGTCAGGCAGCTGCCCGAGCTTGAAGAATCCAGTCCAATTGGTAGGGAACCCAACATTGTTGAATCAAATAGAGAGGCTCTTTCAGATGCGAATGGCGGTTTCAGGTAGGCAACAAGGGCGGGGAGAGAAGTGTCGCAATATCCACTGTGGCATGGCTTACACCGGCAATAACAGCGGTGTCGTGTCTTTTTTCTTTGTGGATTTGGAGGCTCAGGGGACTGGAATATTCAATGGAATAGATGATGTCAGCGAGCTTGATCTTGCACAGAAATGGAGGGTTTTCATTTTCATGTCAAAAGGTATGAAGACTGTGTTTGTAGTTTACTGCCTAATACCATGGCGACGTTGTAAATAAGAAGGCTTTATAATCTCAAATTTTTTGTTGTCTTTCCGTAAATGGTTTTGACTCGGTTAATGAACGGATTCATTAATATTAAAAGAATTATTACACAGCAGCGACCATGCAAAAACGGAAAGCTTCAATTTAATATAGACGCTCTCAAGATCCAATACAAACAAACAAATAAACCTTCAAAACAAAGATGAAAAAGACCCCTAACCAGCAATTCTCCTAAGAATATGAACATGTCTTCCACAGCCAGCAAGTAGATCTTCCGCAGTGATTGCAAAACACAAATGCTTTGAAGAGAGCAGACCCAGGGCTCTCCTGCTCCGACTCGAGAACATCTTATGTAAAGTCCATTGAGAGCTGTCCCCGTGGTTCCCAAGGCCTCCAATTGAAGCATTTCCATCATAGATTTCCTTCCCCGTTTCGTTTTAGAGGAAGGAAGTACCAAAGCAGGAATAAATAAATAAATTAGAATTGAAGCTTTGGATCATCCTCTACGACAGCATTCTAAAGACAATGGAGAACCTTTCGCTGAGTGTCTCTAGGCCACTGCTATATCATAAAACGTTTATTCCCGAAGAGCCTAAACCCTTAGCAGCTGAATCATCATTTGCTATGGAAATTGGATCCTTTGCTTTCAATCCTGAATCAAACGCCGCTGTAGTTGAAACCGTCGATAACAATCCTGAACCTCTTGCCGCGGATCGTGGAAATTTATCTGCAAAACCTGACTGTTCCACTTTCTCAATATGTCTTTAGAGAGAACTCCGGAGCAACTCCAACAGTTCCCATAAGGTTACAAACTTAAATGTTATCTTTATTTTGCCTGCTGCTGAAAAACATTTCCATGATTCCTCCAAAAGAAATCAGCATTGGGATCCCTATCCTTTCTTTTCCAGATGTGAGAAGATGACATATTACTTTTCTTCTCTGGGAGGGGATGTATGAGAGCTTTATGTCTAGTTCGTTTACATGTGAAGCAGTGGAAAGGCAGACCTTCATATTCTAAATTCTGAATTTAGGAGCCAACAGAGGATACAATTCAAATAGCAACGGCAAGGGGTTTCGTCGGACTAATTTTCTCACAAATCCGTTACACTCATTGATCCTTTAGATTCCTGGCTTCTCCCTTGATAAACTTCCCCATAGCAACAGCCAACTGTCTCAACATTTCATCAATATCCAGCTCCACTGGAAGTCTATATAAATGGATCCAGATTGAAATTTCAATTTTTTTCTCTACTTCAGAAACAAAGAAAGGAGTCCATGGGAGCACACACAAGCCTCTAACACCCAAAAACCAAGGTCGCCGTTGAAGAACACATTCTTTATCCTTCTCCATCTGAAACAAAATCTGAAAGAAGCCATTGGTGAGGTGATGAATAGTTTGTATGTAATGTCCCCTTTTCCCAATCGAAGACCTTTGGCCCATTTCGTCAACCCGACGGCCAAAGGAAAAATATAAGGGTGATTTAAATTATAATAAATTATTATTAAGTGCTATAAAAAAATAAAATAAAATAATTAAAGCACTTATATTAATTTATTTGACTTAATAATAAATTTGTAATCTCTAAATAGGTGCATTGGGTCTAATATTATGTTGTGTCCTTTCTAGGAAACTAGAAAGAGACCCATGCTATGTTTGTCATGCCTAGGCAAGAGAATGCGACTTGGACAAAGGAAGGAAAGTTAGTTTAGAAAGGATAAAAGTTATCGGTCTTCCCAAGAAAAGTGCGATTTGGGCATGGGAGGCCAAATAGACCCTAGGGAAAATAATAAAACATTATTTAATGTTTATTTATTCAAGGAGGAAGTGCGCCTAGGTTTGGGTATACTTTTAGGGTATTTTGGCACTCTTTTCTCATTGGATGATGAAAAGGTCATTTTGTAATATTTTTCCTATAAAAAGGAGAGGGGCGGCTTGGGTAGAGAACCATTGTAATCACTTATCATTTCTGAATCTGATCTTAAGCCCGTGCTTTTGTATTAAAGTATTCTAAGGACGAAAACCCTTAGTATATTGCCTCTGGAGGACGAAAACCCTCTTAGAGAATGTGAGGGATTTCCACACAGGAAATTCTATTGGGCTAGCATGAGTATTTTCAGTCTTTTCAGTCAGTAGTTGATAGATCTTGTACCGGTGTGAAGAATAAAGATTGTAATTGGGCTGTGCCATTTTGATCTAATGAAGCGACCCATCTTTTGGCCATTTGGAGGTGTTTTGAAGACATTTCAGGTCTGAAACTTATTGCTGTATGTTGCATTAATTTTTATGGATCAAATGAAGTGTTTTCTGTAATTTTTGGGAAGGTTTATACTGCTGTTTCAGTCATTTAACATCTGCAGATTTCTGTATTAAATTCCAGCCTGTTTTATATTCATAAACATCAGATTTTTATCAGACTTCAGATCTGATTTTCTGGGTTGTATCAGCTGTAATAAAGTCAGTTTCCTGTATAATTCAGTCTCTAAATACCTGGGCGATCATTAGAAATCAGAAATATTACCATTGGGTGTTATTTTTATTAATTTCTCTATTAGACCCTAGTCGCATTTTTCAGATCTGCATTAGGGAAATCGCCATATCATACGAAAATCTGTATTTGCTGTTTTGTTTGATTTAAAACTCTTTGGGGTATAAAGAGATCCATTTGGGGATCTTTCATTGTAAAGAACAGTCCTTCCATGACTCGGACATCCATTGCAACAATTTTTCTTGGGTTGGCCTCTTTCTTACAAATCTGCAAATCAAAGCCTTAGATGCAAAATCAACTGAAATTGATTTTAGGGTGGAGTCTGAAATCTCAATATTCGGGATATCTGAAGCAAATGTGATGGTGATATTGCCCATCGGAGAGACATCCTGGTCACATCCCTCATCCACATCTTTTTGAATCCTATCCAAGGCATTTTCAGAAGGAATAGAGGAAGCGAAGTCTCATCTTTCTCAGAGCTTTCCGGAGGAAATAGGGTTTTTAGATCAACAGGATCAGCTTTTGCTGAAGATTCCTTGACAGTACCAGCACTCATTTTACCATTATTTACCAACAAACTTCTGCAAAAATCGGAACATCGTTGAAGCGATTTGAGGTATTTACACAGCCAAGCAAATTTTCTTGAACATCATTCCTAATCAGATCTACAACACTCCAATCTAGATCAAACGCGGCTGCTGATTTCGCAAGATCTAGGTTCTGATTTGACTCATTCTCGAGCTTCTCTCTCTTTCTTGTCTGGTGCTGCCTGAGGACCTTTTCCTCTGCCCTTTCTTATTCCCCTTCTCTAAAAATTCTTTGAAACATTCTGCTGAGACGCTCGCTGTCTAAGCCCTATCTCCTTCCTTTCTCCCCACTCTTCAACCGTACAGGCGTTACCATCACCTTCACCATCAGCCAATGAAGGCACAAGACGATCAAGTTTCTTGGCAAAGGCGTGAATATCTAGATCTGAAAAAACTGGGGCAGTATTGTTGTGATTAGCTAGCTTACCGTTGTCAGACGTCTAAAATCTTAAACATTTCACACCAAATACTTGCTGATCCGAACTATTTAGTGCTGACTCCTCCTTGTCTTCCACTAGCTTATCTGTCAATTTCAGCCCAAACACATCTGCTTTGTCACTAGCATTAGGACTCTGCCCTAAAACTTTCTGCCTCCTTCCGCTCACCGATACCATCACCATCATTAGCTCCATCTCCGTCCTCCATCTATATATCATTCTCTAAATAATCATCCCAGAGGATTCACATCATCTCGCTTTGAATTGGAATTTACGAATCCCATATAATCCCAGCTTGCATATAAGCGTTTTTATAATCCCAGTTTGAATTTAAGAGTTTTTAATAATCTCAATTGGGTGGGACAAAACCCTCTAGTTGCTACAAAGAGGTGAGACTACTGCGATTTTACCTTTCATAAGGTAGGATTGATACTTTCTGTGAATACAAAACATAGCTTGTAGAATTTATCATAAAGATTAACAATTGTTGAAATAATCTTCTATGCAGATCGATGCACTTTGATAGGTGTAGACCAAATTGGTCTAAAGGACATTGGTCGTTGTCATCATCATAGTATGGTCACTAGAGAAATAATTTCTCTGCAGCCGAGCTTTGAACTCACAATCCCGATAAGCGGGGGTTACCAATTTAAAATACAAAAATAATTAATGGCATGTAAATATATTTTTAGCTTTAACACCTATTCTATAGTAGATAAAATGTTTGTCTTTCTACTTTTAAAAAACTTGTTGATTGTTTTGTATCTATGAAATGCTTGTCTTCTTCAATAGTTAATAATAAAACCCAATTCTCCTGGCATCTATACAATTTTTTGGGTCATATCTTTATTCTTCCTTATCCATCCATTCAAAGCCATCTTTATGTAGCCTTTTGTTTCTGGTTATATTTAGGCCATAATTACAATACTTAGGCCATAGCTAGAATACTCTTTTCTCGTGGCCAAGTAAGTGAGTTTGACTAGGATCTCCTCAAAAATAGTAAGAGTCAACACTTTCTCAATATATTGTCAAGTTTCAGAATACTTCTAATTCATTTGGAGAAGGTTCCAGTGTTGGAGTATCCTTTGTTGGCTATAAAAAGACCATCACAAGGCATTTTGGTAACTATAGCCATTGTTATACATAACATTCCTGAAGGCATACCTGTTAGCATTGTTTTAGCTTCACATGGAGTTCTCTGATTGTCATTATATCCTTGCCGTAAGTCTATTCTGTAAATAAATATTTCCTAACACCCACGATGTTATAGTGATCCAGGGCTTAGGAGGAGACCCAATGGAAAACACTTTGAATGAAATCTAGATGTGTTATGTGGGAAAATGTATCGTGAATGTCAGAGGCCAAAGGATATATCAAAGTGCTTATGCAACAAAGAAGAAAGCAAAGAAACAAGAGACACCAGATGTAGAATTGTAATGCAAAATTATACTATGCAAAGTCTTGTACAAGATCCGAGAGGTTGGATGTAGGATGTCTATGTATTCCTTACTAGCAATACACTAACTCTCTGCAAAGAATATAAGGATGCCTTAATATACAATGGAGGAATATGACAACACTTTGAATGAAATCTAGATGTGTTATGTGCGGAAAACGTATTGTGAATGTCAGAGGCCAAAGGATATATCAAAGTACTTATGCAACAAAGAAGAAAGCAAAGAAACAAGAGACATGCATGTAGATCTGTAATGCAAAATTATACTATGCAAAGTCCTGTACAAGATCCGAGAGGTCGGATAGATTTCTATGTATTCCTTACTAGCAATACTCTTAACTCTCTACAAAGAATATAAGGATGCCTTAAGATACAAAGGAGGAAGATGAAGCGTTGGCTAAACCGTTACAACCACTTCATAACTAATCATTAGTTCAACATCTTTAGTCGTTGGTACAACAAAGTGTGCGGTACAATGCTTATATTGCAGAGCTACACAGAACTGGGCATTATTGCATAAAAGGAGTTAGGACCTCGTGGTATGCACATGTATGTGTTGGTATGATGTTGAAGCTGTTGGTGACATTAGATCGTGATGCAGAGCAACGAAATAGTGCTGCAAATTATTAGAGGTCTTAGTTCCTCCTAGATTAGCTGCCCCTCCTTGAAGAGCAGTGATCACCATTGTATGCAGTTATGAAAGATGTGGAAAGTGGCTGACAACTTGAGCTTCAGTGAACCATTTTCCTTGAGAAGGTACTTGACCTGATTTGTTGAGCTGGAAGAAAGGGATCTTTTGTTGTGTTATTCGTTTGTCCTTGGCACTAATGGCGTGATCCGTTTCTATTGGTGTGTTGCAATTAGGATTGATTTTTGATTGCTGAAAAGTCTTTGCAATGCCTGAAGTGTCCAACAAAGGTGAAAAGTAGTGTTGTAAAAGTTCTACAATGAAAACTAGATGCAACCCAAAATAAGAGGGCACGTTAAGCTTAAAAATGTTATCTCCTACTTGTTTGGTGACTGTATAAGGTCTGTAGTGAAGAGAATGAAGCTTGTGGTAAGGTGTCGTTAGTCTTTCTTGTTGTAGATGAAGCCATATCCGATCACCAACCTAGAAATTGTGTGGTGTGTGATGTTTGTCATGGTGTTACTTTTATTATTGTAGAATGGTTTGCACTTGCTATTGAATGTGCTCACTGAACTCAACAACTTTGTCAACTTCCTTTTGAGCTTGAGGAGTCGCTACGGTTGATGCCAATATAGGATAAGCTACATTGATAGGCGCTAGTGGTTTGAAACCAAAACAAACCTAAAAAGGCTTGTGTGTGGTAGAGCTGTGCAGAATGGAAGGAAGGTTCTCATCCCATGTGCATTGCTTCTTTGAATTGTACATTTTAAGAAGATGCATGGCAATCTTATTAGCCAGTTCTGTCCACCCATTAGTTTGTGGATGGAATGTGGTAGACATTCAACTTTGTGTCCATCATATACTAAAGTGCTTTCTAGAAATTCCCCAAAAATCTTGTGTCCCTATCAAAGATGATAGTTTCTGGTAATCCAAAATGGATCCAAACATGCTCAAACTCCTTGATTCTGGGAAGAGGATAATGGTTCTTCATTGTGAGATTGTTGAGAGCTCAGTAGTCAATGCAAAACCACCATGGGTCATCTTTCTTTAGAGTTAGCATAATTGGGCTACCGCAAGGCAATGAGTTGGACTCGATGTGCACTTTATCCATGAGTTCATGGATATGTTGCTTGATCTCTTTGTTCTCTAAAAATGCACTAGGAAGAGCTAGTCCTAAGATCATGTAAATAGTAAGCTTTAGTGTGCAATGTATAGACACTTCGTAGGTGAGAAAGTATATTTGTATTCTTACATGTTGTGCAGTTGCCATACATTTGTTGAAGGAACCGTGGTATGAATAGGAGCCGCGAGGATTATTTGTTCAGGTTTGACCATTAAAAGTACAAACTTTTTGCTAGAGCTGATTAGCTTCTTGCATTGTTTGGCACTAATGAGTGAGAGCTTAGGAACTACTTCCGATATGCGGTATCTCATATCACCAACATCTATGACAACATTTCTGGGATTTGCCTCATAGATTCCATGTTGATGGTAAAGATATGGTTGACCAAGTAAAACATCACATACCTCTAATGGTGCAACATTGCAAAGGATTGCATCTTGAAAAAGCTTAATTTTGTATAGTAGATGACATTGTTGAGTAACGTGTTTCTCACAACCTGGGCTGAACCATCCAATTGAGTATGGTTGTGGGTGAGGTGTTAGTGGCAAGTTCAATTTTGAACTACTTCAAGAGAAATTAAGTTCTTCTGACTTCCATTGTCAACTATGAAATGTATTACTTGTCCATTGACCCACATTTGAGAATGGAACAAATGTTTTGCTTCCTCCAAATTTGAATTGGATGAAGAAGCAATGTTTGCGATATTGACCATGGTGTTGGACTTAGAGTCCATGATTAGTTTACCTTTATCAAGTGCCATTGTGGTAGTATTGGCTGCTTCAAGTTGCATAAGTAGAGCTTTATTAGTGTGGCATTCATTCGTGGAGTGCGTGCTAGAATTATGGATTGTACACCACTTGCCAGTTTTAGATTGTTTACCCTAATCATTTGTAGGCTTGGACTCAGCTTGGACTTTAGCTTGGATTTTGTTTCAAATATACAAGCAAATCTGTAGGCTTCTCCCAAAGACGAAATCTGTTGTAAGTCCATATGAAATTGAATATATGGTCCCAATCTGGACCTATATTTCAAGATGAGATTTTGTTCATATTCGTGATATTTAGTTTTGTGGCAAGGGAGTGAAAGGTGTTTGTGTCTTCTAAAATAGATTGATCACGACCTTGACGCAATTGTGAAAACTTGATGTACTTATTTTTTGAGTGCTTCAACGAAACCATTCTATGTGTCTACAAAAAGTCTACATCAACATCATCTTCATGCATAATGTAGTAGTTATTCGATCGTTTTTTTATAGATAATTTTGTTAGAAGAGCAAATGTAATTTCTTCTTTATTAGAGAAGTGATTTACCTCGTAGTGTGAAAAACAAGGTTAAGTGAGTTATCTAGGGCATTTGCATCTATTTTGCCTTAAAACATAGGGATGTCTAGATTGACTTGTACCTTATATGGGATGTGACCACCAAAAGGTTGCATGAGAGGACTAACATTGGGAGCCCATGTACATGCTTGAGAACTTGAGAGAAATGATCAACGATACCCGCTCTTTTCTGTGCTTCTAATTCTTCTTATTGCTTTTGCAAAAGCATCCTCTATCATTTGCTTGAACATATCTGAAGTTGGAGTCTTTGAGTTTGTTCGGTCTCCCATTTGACAACATTAAGGAAGGTATGTCTCCCATTGGAGGACGTGAAGGAAGGTATGAAGAAGGATCAAGAGTTTTGAACCTTATTGCACAGTATCGAGACCTTGTGTAAGTGGGCATACAAACAAAGAGAGAAAGTTCAGATGAAACTTCAATACCACTGGGATATGATGAAGTATGTGCTATGATACCATTGATTCGAGGCCCGGGAGGAGAGCAAGTGAACAATTTAAATGAAAATCTAAATGTGTTATGTGTGAAAAATGTATTGTGAATAATAGAGACCGAAGGATATGTTAGAGTGCTTATGTAGCAAAGAAGAAATCAAAGAAACAAGAGACACCATATGTAGAACTGTAATGCAAGGCCTTATACAAGATCTGAGAGGTTGGATGTAGGATGTCTATGTACTCCTTACTATCAAAACTCTAAATCTCTACAAAGAATAGATAAGATAAGATAAGATAATTATATTAATGTCCAACAAATGACCACAAAAGTAGGTCAATGGGACTGTACAATACAATGCAAGAGGTGCCAGAAGGGAGACCCGAAGGGGTCATCCAAACAATAAAAGAAGAGAGAATAAGAGAGAGGAAAGAAGAAGGAGAAGCAAATGCCACCGTGGCCAGAAGAGTGCAAATGGATGGAGCTGAAGAGGAGGCGGGAGAATCCCACCACTGACACATCACCTAGCATCCGAGGCCGACTGAAAGTAGCTGGCAATATGCACTGTGTCCAGTAGCTGAAGCCGTGGGAAGACTGGAATGCCGGTGTCCGGAAGAAGGACGAACAAAACGAGCCCTCTGCGTTCTCTGGATGGACGTGGCTTTTGAGAGAGGACCCCAACCCAAAGTGCGATCACGAATACCTCGGCACGGGAGGTAGCCCCCGGGTCCTGACAGATCTGGTCCGGGAATCCGGATTGGTATCAAGGTGCCGCTTGGTGCCCCTCACCGAGGGGAGCACCGTAAAGAAAGAAGTAATCTGTAGAGTAGTAGTCTATCTGGGAGGAGACTGAAGGGTCTCATTCTAGAGCCTGAGAGCCTCTTGTAGGTAGAGAGCAAGACACCGCTGATCACGGTACTTGAAGAAAGCTGCAAAAGACGGATGCTCCCAGAATAAACAATGGAATCTCCCTTTGATCTCGTAGTAGATAGGAGATCTGAAGTAGAAGAATGCCTCAATATACAAAGGAGGAAGATGAAGCATTGGCTGAACTGTTAATAACCACTTCTAACTAATCATCAGTTTATCATCTTCAACTGGTGGTACTGCAGTGCAGTGTTGGCACTGCAGACTTGCGTGGAATTCTGGGCGGTATTGAAGAGAAGTTAGGACCCCATGATTTGCACATGTGTGTGTGGTATGATGCTGTGTGGAGCAATGCCATGATACCATTGGTGAACTCAGATCATGTGTGGAGCAATGCCATGCTGCCACGAATGATTAGAGGTCTCAAATCCACCTGGGTCATGTAGAGACCTAGATGTTTTAAGACTATGTAGTGTATTGTGTTAGTTAATTCTCCTATATGTAGGAAATGTGAATGACTCGTGATATGGTAAGGTTTAAATCATTGTACATATTATTGATGCAAAGCCTCGACTTTTAGAGAACTGAGCCTCTTCCTTGCATATACAAGTCATAAAGAGGAAGTCTGTTACAATGGTTCATTTGAATATGAACCAATTTAGTAGTAATGGTTTATTTCAATATGTTGATTTTTGGATGCTTTGTTCAACTGGTGGATATGTGTTTATATAGCATGTCAAAAGAATGTTAAAATACTTGAGACCTATAAAATAAAAGATGAAGATATGAAATTAGGATATGATAAAACGAAAGTTTCCTGTGTATTATCCTTGAAGACTTTACATTCAAAGCTAATAACTCTGCCAAAGAAGTTATCTTTACATAACTGAGCATTGTAACTATACAAGTCTGCAAAGACAGCTTGAAGAAATCGCAATTTTTGTTGCATTATTTGGAACAAAGTTTGACCTTGTTTGCAAAAAAATTCTTTCCAGCAATTTTTCAGGAGAATGAATTTGTGGGTAATTTTGGCGAATATTTTTACTGGTGTGGTCAATGCCTGTTGACCTATGGCCATTTTCTTTTGCATGTATTTTTACATAAAATTCTAGGTGTAATCATCCTTGTTTTGTGTCTAAGCTTTTGTATTCGTCCCGGTGAAACCAAATATGACAACTGTTTGTTTGTATGCTGCTCAAGCTTTTTGAATTCCTCCCATTGTACGTTTTCAAAAAAGTTCTTTTGTTCACCTTCCCAATTCATGAGCTGCCATTTGCCATGGTTACACGATTAAGCAAACTCTTCCAACTGTGTTGCATAAAACAAATTATGCAGAGAGCAAACAGGTAAAGAAAAATGGTAAAGTATGAAGGACGAAGAAGAGGATGGTACTGGTGGTACTTTGGGGGAGATTTACTATCATTGACGATAGCCTGACAAGTCATAATTTCACACTCCTCTCTTGCCTTGATGACATTTACATTTTCTTTACTCCATACATTCACCTCGATGTGTCCCTTTCCCATCCCGTTGCCACTTTTTTCACTAAATATGATGACTAGGGCTACTTTGAGCCATATCAAAGTCATTGTTTCTTTATAATGTGGTCCATTTTAGGCCTTTGAATACAACTATTGTTTGCGACATATTAGCCCATTCTTATACATCTTGCTTATCACACATTACGCGATACACATTGTTTGAAACATACTTGTTTCACATAAAGAGTGCCTAGCACACATTATTGTTGATACATATTATTAGACACAGCTTCTATCTAAGAATTTGGATATGAGGGATATTGTCACTCCTACTAAGGATGGATCCCATATCCAAGTTTCTCAAATCGAGATGCTCATGGAATTATCCTCCCATAAACCCACAACAATTTTGCATTCAAATCACATAATACTCTCTTTAACAATTTCCTTGAAATGAAAATCCCTCTTCCAATCTTGAAATACCTCTAAATACTCCTAACCCTTCCAATCATTCCAATCCTTAAAACGCTCCTTTAAATTCTATCAATAACAATACAAATCCTCTTCCTTCCTCTAGGCAAACCCCACCCATTGACCAACCTGGTGATGGCTCAATTGTTGGGGAAAATGGCTCTGAGATGGAAGCACCAACTAATCCAAACATGGCACAAATGCAAAATCAAATTTCGCAAATGGCATCTCAAACACTAAAAGTTATTATAGGACCTACTAATCCCATTACTACACCTTTGTTGCCTTTGGACTGCTTTGGGAACCCAATACCCCTACCTCCAATCCGCAACAAGGCTTTACACATCACACAACATGAACCCCTAGCTCCTTACATTGGCTTGATGGATTTGGGGGGATTTCAGCATCTGTCTCTTACGATGGGTCAACTGACCCCACTCTTCATCTTACAGCTTTTGGAAACCTGTGCAAAGAGTGGATACAAACCAATACCTATGCAACTACAGGTGTTGGAAACCTCTACAAAGAGTGGATACAAACCAATACCTATGCAGCTACCAAACTACTCGCTAAAACCCTAAAGGGTGAGGCTTTAGAGTTTCAGCATGGAAGCATGTTTTGAGTATTGTATGCATAATACATGTGTTCACTGTCAAGGATTAAGGTTGGCAGCTTTCCATTAACGATTTTCATGTGACACTCATATTAGATCACCCATATATTAAGATTCTGAGTGTTTGATCATTCTGTTATGAAGCTTTGTGTTGGTTAAAAGCTAGACTGCCCGAAAACGCCAAGCACCCCCGTGTACCAGGCCTGATATGTACCTGGTAATGCAGGTGCGGATACGCTGTGGTGTACGCACCCGCAGGCCCTGGATATGTCACCCAAGGCCTGTGGGTATGTACCCACACGGTTTTTTTATTAAGTGCAAAAAAATAAATAAAACTTGAGGGCTTTGACTGGAATTGAACCTTGGAAAGTTCGTGTGAGATTCAATATTTCCAATAGGCTCCGAAGGGTCAAGAGAGATGAAAAGGACTTCATTTGGTTGACTTTCTATTTGGGGGCTTTCTTGTTGCTCCTCATGGGTTCTTTATTCTTCAGTCAATTTGGAAGGCATGGGAACAAGTGAAACACTTGGTGGTTGGGCAGCCTATCTTCTCTTCCTTTGACACTAGGTGCCAAGCCTACAAATCGATTTCGTCAAATCTGAAATATAATGACAAGATCCTTGCCTTGACAAGAGGCTGCTCTGCCCTCCTTTGGTTTGAGAAAGGAATTAAAATATTTCATGACTTGTACAGATTTGGGAAGTGGATGGAATGGACAGACCTTAAAGCTTTCTATAAGCTTCCTCAATCTCAGTTCAGAATGTATACAATGCTCATAAATGCTTTCACAGCTCCCTCTACTGGACTAATTATGGAGGATGAGAATGACTTTTGGGATATTATGAGGTGGCTCAAAGGGTCCCCTCTCCAAGAGGCTACCTCCAAACAACTCTATGAAAAGATTGCCTTCTCCCCAAACCTTTCCCTGGGCCTTAACAATAAGTGGAATGTTTGTGAGCCCATTAGTAGATGGACTCATAGATTTAATGTTTTGTGGTCTTCTTGTATTTAGTCAAAGAAATCTTGCTTTAGATGGCTTCTAATTCATAATAAGCTTGTTGTTGGCTTTTAATATTTTATAGGTTGCTGAGACTATAAGCTTGTTGTTTTCTTTAAATTTTTATATATATTTATATTTTTTACTTTTTAAAAATATATTGTACAAACGTACCCACAGCATACCGTACCGAGGTTTTAAAAAATTGCCGTTTCAGCATACCGTTTCCATACCCGTACCTGTACTGAAACAGTCTAGGTTAAAAGCTTTACATTTCTTCTCCGTGAGATTCTGTGCTCTCATGAAAGCTTGGTGACGTTAATTATTTATTATAGGCCCCTTCATCACATTGTAAGTAGTCCAACTCATCTCCTTAAATAGAGCTATGAGATTAGGACTTATTAAAAAAAGTTCCCCTATTCACGTTATCACACTCTTTACCTTTAGACATGAAAGCTGTCTTGCATGGCCTGCTCGATCTGTATTATAAATAATGGCCTCCACCTGGGCATGGAGATCCACATCCCATCTTCCAATATCAGTGGCAAAGATGACCTCTCCCTGGTGTTTAGAGGTTACAGCTCTGGCAAGGCAATCTGCCACTCTATTATGTTCTCGAAGGTTATGAATAATTCTTCCTTCCTTCAAGGTCTGCAGGATGTGTCATATTTCCTTAACGAGTCGACTAGATGCCAATTCTTGGGTAATTTGGTAGTTCTTTCAGTCAAGTAGTCATCCAGAATCTGATTGTCTGTTTTCGCACCCAAATTGAGTGTCCCAACCTTTTTGGCCTGCCATAGTCCTCTTTATATCCCAATGGATTGTGAGAAACCTTATATGAATTAAAAGCTAGGATTGCTAAAGAAATTTCTTTGATGCGGGGTATCTTTTGTGGCCCCATCAACATATGGTGATCCTCTTCCAACGAGAACTTTAGGATCCTCTTCCACTAACCTTTTTCCAACCCCATCATTGGGGAGCAATACAGTTTTGTAATCAAACATATGGTGACTTTGATTTCTATTTTTCTAAATAGCCGGTCTGGGTGCGGTGCGGTGCAGGTACAAAGTACCGAGTACGCGGATACGGTGATTTTTTGTTGCCTTGGGTATGTCCATACAAAAAATATATAAAAATAAAAAATATAGAAATTATAGCCTAATAAATCAGAAATTAGAGACATTTGTCATTAACCATATAGTATACATATAAAAACAAAATAACCACAAAAATGAAAATATTATCCGAATGCCAAATTTTTTTTTAAATCAAATATGTCAAATGTCACGTGTTGATCATATCTCAAACATGAATTGTGTCTGAGTTACTTTTTAGGGTTAGAATTAGTTTTTTTTTAATATTTTTTTTGTTTTTATGTTGACTTTTGATTGAAAAAGCAAAAAAAAATTAAAAATCCGTTTTTTGACTGTGGGTACCCATAGCATGTCCTGGGTACGTACCCTGGTTGGGTACGAGGCTGGGGATGTATTTCGGGAGGAATTGATTACAGGGGGCTCACGCATGGATGGTTTTCACCATAGTTACCATATTCGTCCGAACACAGTCCAAATTCGGTTCGGAACGTATTTTTAGGAAAAACCGAACTTGTTCGGTATGTTTGTTTAGGGTTTTGAATTTTAAAAAAATCGTTTGAAAAATAAATAAATAAAAAAACGAAAAACGAAAACCCTAAGCATTGAAAGAGTAAAAGCTAAAGGAAAAAACACGAACCCTAATTGCAATATCATATGGACGCAGAAAAGTCTTAAAATTCCACGCGAATAGAGGAAAACAAAGACGCCAGTCACGCCACACACCAGCGACCAAAAACGTGATTTGCTGTTTGTGATTTGCACCAAATACGACCTCTGCCTTTGCCACTAAATTTCTTCCAAGCTCAGCTTTAAATCGTAAATCGTTAAAACTGCGACTGTTCTTGTAATTTTGTTTCTTTATTGGGGAGGAGTATACGTATCCAATTTAAATATTAACCATAATATTTTAAACTAATCATAATATTTTAAAGTTGTATACATATCTTACCTTGTTCGGGAGTACCATTATTTATTAATATTTATTAATAATACCTAGAGACTTAAGAGTATAGTAATCCGTAATACTAATATTTATTATTTGGAGACATTAATACTTAGAAGCGTATTAGTAATACTTAGAGACTTAAGAGTTAGGTTTACATAGATTTATTATTTTAGGTTTAAGTTTTTAACTGAATGATTAGTAACTTTAGTAACTAGTTACATAAATTTGATTATTTTAGGTTTAACTTTTAGTATTTTTTATCAAGTATTTTATGTGATTTAGGATAATTATTCATATTTATTATTTTTTAAAATTTATAAAAAAATTTAGGCGAACCGAATCGAACCGATTTTTTTGCAAATTCCAAACTTTTTCCCTATCCGAACAACCCGAACTTTTCGAACATGTTAACTATGGTTTTCACATATGCTTTCTGACTTTGGAGGCAGGCTTGTGATGGGCTGAGCGCGACTGATTTTTGTCGAATGATGTTCCAATCAAATTTCTTAAAGTCAGTCATTTGCTGGTAAATTCCATGACAACTGCAATGAGGTCAATGCAAAATGTTTTCTCATGCAAATTTCTTCATCTTGGGTTTTCAGGAGAAGACATCAGACACTTTGGAATTAGGGTTGGGCAGATAAGAGCATGATCAAGGTTAGAAAAATAGCATGTGAATTTGTTTATACAAAATTTTGTTCACTAGTAGATAGTTCAGATTTCAGACGACGATCACGTCTTTGATCTGTAATTATAAAATCGAGGTGTGGCCTGTCTGTTTTCTAATAATCTTTTCTAAATATGTTTTTTGCTCAAGTTTACATATTGAATGTTACAGATCAAAAAGCTATAGAGTTCATATAAATCAAAATGTTCTTGAGACGCACTTTCTTCAAATTGCTCGACTTTCGTGGGTGTTTGAAGATGATTTATCCATTCCTTTCATATATTATTTATGTTATTGCGCTGTTTAACCCATAGTATTGAGACTCTGTGAGTCTCTGCCAGACACACATAGTCATGATCCGAGCAGATAGCAGCAAGTTTTTTTTGCCTTGATTCAGCAGACTCTTAGAGTTTAATCACAATGCCAGAGTTCAGTGTAAACTTTAAACCATCCAAGCAGTAGGTACCCCTTACACTGCATTTGCAGCTATACGAACACTGAGTCAAGTTCAAGTTGCAGCTCTCTCACCATCAAAGCAACTTGCTGTACATTTCTAATTGCTCTTATGGGGACAAGAATGTCTAAATTATACACTGGCCCACTGTTGGCAATAAAATTTGATATATTTTTCACGTTAACCGTTTTTCTTAGCAGGGATTGAGGAGGATCTTATCTATGAGATGATATAGCCTTGCTGAAGTTTATGCTTAGTCTACATCCCTATTAAGAAGAAACCTGGTTCTATTTGTAGCTGATGCTATATATATTCATGTTTAGATATAGATTCCCCTAATTCTATTTTTATTTTTAAGGGCCTTTGGAACTATATCTTGTTTACATTTGTCTTGTACATTTACAGTTTTTAATTTGCCATGTCATACTAAGCAGTCTAAAATGTTCCTGACGGTTCCGAGTCTCAATCTTTATCTAATAACATGAGGACATTCATCCGTTCACAATATTGCTAAGGGAATGGTTACAGTCGCATTCATATACCCATCAAGCTGATTGAAATTTGACCACCAAAAATGGCATAAATTTGATTGGTTGAAATGTATTTTTCTATAGCAGTCCGCTGTTACCTGCAATAATTAGCATTTGCTATCTTATTTGCATGTTTCAAGCAGCCTCATGAACTGCATTATAACCCCAAACATTTTGTTGATGTGGGATTTGCATAAAAACTAAATGCATGACTAGAATAATATTTATTGTTAGGCACAAAAGGTGGAATGTTGAGCTGCAGTCGGATAAACATACTCGAGGTAATAAAAGCATTCACACAGGTCTCCAGAAAAATTCACATACAAAAGAAAATTCTTAAATGGCATGATTGGAGATGAAGCATATCTGAGAGTTGACTGGAGATGGTGTTAAATTGTTAATCATGCTTCTTCCTTGAAAATGGCTGACATTGGAATTGCTGAGGCAGATGCAACTAATGCTTCTAGAAGTGCATGTGTTGTGCTTATTAGGCCGGGGCTGTGTTATTATTAGTGCTGTTTTAAAAAGGGGAGCCATCTTTCAGACAATTAAAAATTATACGGTATACATTTGATCTTTGGTAACTGTCTCTGCAATTGCTTGTCTACATCATTATTGCAGAACATTGGCTAATACATTCTCTGTTTTGGTTGTATGCAGATATATGCAGTCTCAATCACTATTCGTGTTGAGGTTAGTAACAAAATTTTCCAGATCGAAATAAAACAAATAATAGTAAGACTATACCCTCTATAGATTGTACCTGAATATTTATGACCACAGCTATTATAAATGATGGTTATTTCTAAAGCCTTGAATTTTGAGGTTGATCTCATACGGATTCATCTTGGTGTGAGTTTCTATACAACTGCATGATATTTTCAGTTTCTGACGTTTGGATTTTCAGATTAGACTTATCATTAGGTAGGAAGCCTATGTTGAAAGTTGAAACATTAGACAGCAGGTGTATATTGTGCTGAGAGGTTTAAGTTGAAGCCTAGAGATAATATTTAATTCTGGTATCAAATAAAATTATGACTATTTCTAAGGATCATGCCAAGCTTTCCCTAATGCCTCGTAGCTGGAAATTGAAGGAAATTTTCGTAGCAGGTGTTGATTTGGGTACAAACCTTGCAGTGATGGCGGTGATATCTTTTTGGGCCATCCACAAGACTGATATTTTCTCAGTGAGTTGATGAATATTTTGCTTATTATGTCTTTGGCTCCCATGCTCTCATTTGAAATTAGGTTGACTTTTGAGTAGATTTCTGAATGCATTTTTAAATGGTCTTGTAGGACAAATTTGTCTTTCAAGACTGATTTTTCTCAGTAAGTTGATGAATATTTTACATGTTATGTGTTCAATTCCCATGCTCTCATTTGAAATTAGGTTGATTTTTAGTAGATTTCTGAAGGTATTTAAAATGTGCTTGTAGGACTAATTTGGTGTTCAGTCAATCAAGGATAGTTGACAGGAAGAAATGGCTGTACATACTTACAAATAAGCATTGTCAGCGAGGCTCTCGTTTTTATCACTATCCTGAAGCTGGGCATATGCAGAGTGACCAAAACATATGCATACAAATGCATTTGTAAATGCCCAGTTGGTATCTTTAGCCATATAACCAAAATATATTATTTTTTTGCCAGCTGACAGTATTCGAAGGACAGAGATATTTTAGTAAAAATGAGCATACAACAAGTTAATGTTTTGCCCTCTCCCTAGGCTTGAAGGTTGCAACATATATTTCAGTTTATGCCAACTGGAGCTTTGCAGATATGAAAGGTAATGGTTAAGGTTGGGCAGGTGTTATTTGACTCTATATTTTGGTATTTTATGGGCCTCTAGGCCTAGTGTACTTTGCTGCCCACTACATTTTGAGTCGCAGGGCGTGAAATAATATACTCAAGTACACATTCTGAAATGTTTTGTTATTTAGGTCTAAACAAAACACATCAATAATGTGACTGTTCAACATGCTAAATTGCACAATCTGGACTTATGCAATCTTAAGCATGTTATTTGTGGCCTGCAGAATGTATTCACCACCAAGAAAGACAATGAAAAAGAGCAGTGTGAAGCACAATGAGCACATGCTCAAAACATGTTACATGGTCTTGCACCAAAAACCAATTTGTCTCATTGTAGTAGTTCGTAAATGGATGTGTATAGTTTATAAAAGCTATTTTTAGTTATTTTCTTACACAACAAGAAATTTGACTTTAATGAGCTTTCATCTATTTCATCTCTCAGTCTCTTGTTTCTTATTTGAATGCAATAATACAATCGCGATTGAAAGATATTTGTTAATAATTGCATACATTTTTTAACAAAAGGGCAGTTACCAAAACCATAACTTGGCCTTTGTTGTTAACTGTGTTATAATATTTTAAAAAATACACTTCCGTAGTGAAATCAACCTGTCATGGTCATTCACGAAAACACAACTTGAGGGCCACTTGTTGGAGATGTGTTGTATACTTAGCATGTTTTGCACACCTTATAAATTGTACACTTTAAGTGTCTTCAGATATTTGCATGGCATTATAGATTATGCAATCTGCTGCCAAGGAAGACCTGGGCTGAACGGAGTAGTAGATGCACAAGGTTTTGTTGATGTAGACTGGGGTTGATATCTTGATTCCAAAAGATCTACAAGTGATTACATGTTCAACTTGTTTGGTAGAGTAGCTAGCTGGATGTGCTAGAGGCAGACATTTGTTGCACTCTCAACTATAGAAGCTAAGTACATGGCAGCCATTCATGCATGTAAGGAAGTTGTATAGTTATAGAGGTTGTGTAGGGGGTGTTGGCTTTTACAGAAAGTTGTATGGATATATTGGGACGGTCAAAGTCCAATCTGTTTGGCCAAAACAATATGTATTATACTTGGACAAAGCATATTGATGTGCAGTGTCATTTTGTTAGAGACATGGTTTTTGGAGAAGGTTGATATTTTGAAGAATGTTGTTGACTCATTGACGAAGTTTGCCAGTACCAAGAAGTTTCCTTGGTGCATAAAATCAATGGTATAACTGGCATTAGCGAATAATTTTATGTATGCATAGCCCCTGTGCTAAGTATTCAACAAGTGGGAGAATGCTCGATACGTGATATATACTTTGCATCTATTATGCCTCTTATAGACTGTACACCACACTATGTTTTTTTGGGCCCTTATGGGTGGTTTCTCGGCCCATGGTTTTATACCAATTTTATTGTAATACTGTCTAGTGGTTTCTTGTATTGATGTGCCTATAAATACTCACACATGGATTATGGTTAAACATTATTGCAAAATACCTTGGTGTATTTTGAATGGTTGAGTTAATATAGCGAGTCTTGTTTTGTCTTGTTTTGCCAGGTTTTCAAGTTAAAATTTTGTGTATGCTATGAGTGTGTCGTTATTTGCTTTTGTTAAATATCAAGATTTTGTTAGCATTGCTTTTCGTGCATATGTTTATAGCTATTTTCTCTTCATTTGGTGTTGGAACTAGGGTTTAACTAGTTCTTCAAAGAGTAAGTGCATCTTGGCTCTGTGATAAGACCTCTTCTTGAATGAATTTTGATTCATTTACAAAACCTGTTAGTGAATTTTGATAAGACCCCATGGATTTTGATTTATGTAAACTTTGTGTATATGGTAAACAAAATCGGGTAAAGTTCCCACTAGTTCTACAAAAGCAAATGGGGTTTTGCAGCTTGATACATAGAGATGTGTTTGGATTTGTTACTATTTTGTCACTAGGAAAATCTTTGTTTTATGTTTCTTTTATAAATGATTTCTCAAGGAAAACACACAGATTTCCTTTGGTAGAATACGAGTTTTGGGTAAATTCAAGGGGTTTAAGGCATTTGTAGAAAACATGTACAAAAGAAGATAATCAATTTTGTAAGTCGTGTGGAATAGCAAAGAAAAAGACATCTCGATATACACTGCAACAAAATGAAGTTGCTAAGAGAATGAGCACGGAACTGATGGAAAAAATGAGTATGCTCAGTGGTGTGGGCTTAAAACAATTTTTTTGGGAAAAACTTCAAAAGCAATAACGAATGCATGTTACCTGATCATTTGATCATCTACATCAACCCATGTTGATAAAACCCCACAGGATGCAGAAACTCCCTTCAACATCTTATAGTTTTTGGCTGTGATGCTTATGAGCTTGTTCCAAAGGAAAAAAGAATAAGTAGTTGTTTATAAAGTAGAGAAGTGCATCTTTATTGGATATAGCAGTGGTATAAAAGGCTACAAGCTTTGGAACCTAGAAACAAAGAAGACTGTCTATAGTCCTAATGTAATCTTTAGAGAGGTTAAAGAACCTCAAAGTAGGAAGAACACCCAAGAATGAAGAACCAAAAAGGGTGCAGTTTGGGTTGAAAGATTATGAATTTATGAATCTGTATTTGAATATGATTTCAACAGAAGATGAACTAGATGTGGAAGAAACTCAGAACCCAGTCTTGAGATTGGTTCAAGAAATAAGGGAACCATAAATGCATAGTCCACTTGATTTTTATTCTACCTTTGTTTTATTTGCTACTGATGATAGTTCTAGAACTGTTGGGTAGGCACTTGATTCAAAGGAAGGTAGATTTTGGAAGAAGGCCACGAATGAAGAAATTGAAGCCTTGGACAAAAACATGACAAGGGATTTGGTCAAGTTGCTTGTTGGAAGGAAACCCATTACTAGCAAATGGGTATTCATAAAGTTATTTGCAGAAAGTAAAGTGGGGAAGTACAAAGCTCACTTGGTTGCAAATGGATATTCCTAGGTGGAGGGAATTGATTGTGGTGATATAATCTCTCATGATGCTAAGTTGACTTCAATTATATTTCTTTTGGCTGTTGCCATTGCCTTTGATCTTGAAATAGAACACATGGATGTGAAGACAACATTCCTACACATGGATTTTGAAGAAAAAAGTGGCAGCCGGGAAGTTTTACAGTTAAAGGGAAGGACGGCATGGTTTGCAGGTTGTAGAAGTTCCTTTATTATCTGAAACAATCACCAAGGATGTTGAATTAGAAGTTTGATACTTATCGGTTGGGACTTGGTGTGAGGCAAAGCTGATTCCTATACATTGATTTTGAAAGAAATCTAAGTGGCAGCCTGGAAGTTTTACAATTAAAGGAAAGGACAACATGGTTTGCAGGTTGTAGAAGTCCCTTTATTGCATGAAGCAATCACCAAAGATGTGGTATTAGAAGTTTGATACTCACGGGTTGGGACTTGGTACAAAGCAAAGCTTATTACTGTGTATATTTCAAATAGGTTGGTTACCATTTTTGTCATGGCATTATATGTTTGTGATATGTTAATTGGAAACAAGAAAATGATTAAAGATGTTCGATCTCAACTATCATCTAAGTTTGAGATGAAGGATTTTGGTGCTGCAAGCTTTATTTTGGGCTTGAAAATTAGAAGTGATCGTTTAAACATGAAACTCTAGTTGCATTAGTGGAAATATGTTGAGGTGATATTGCAAACGTTCAGAATGCAGGAATGTAAACCTGTCAATACTCCTATTCCTGTTGGTTTAAAGTCATTTGTAGAACAGTGCCCCAAGACACAAGGATATTGAGGGCATGTTTCATGCTCCTTATGCTAGTGATGTTTGAAGTCTAATGTATGCCATGGTCTGTACCAGACCAGAGATTTCCCAGTCAGTGGGAGTTCTAACTAGATATATGTCAAGCCCAGGGAGGAGCATTGAACTACTGTCAAGAGGGTCTTCAAATATTTGCATGCCACTTTAGATACAGGGTTTTGTTGATGCAAACTAGGCTGGAGATCTTGATTCTCGAAGATCTACAAGTGGTTATGTTAACTTGTTTGGAAGGGCAATTAGATGAATGAGCAAGAGGCAGGAAATTGTTGCACTCTCAACTACATAAGCTGAGTACATGGAAGCCACTTGAGCATCTAAGGATGTATGGTTACAAAGTGTTCAAATGTTGGTTTCTTAACAGAAAGCTGTTAGGATAGATTTTGATAGTCAAAGTGCAATTTGTATCATGCTTGGACAAAACATATTGTTGTGCAGTATTATTTCATTAAAGATCTAGTTGAAGACAACAAGATGCTATTGGAGAAGATTGATGATTGAAGAATGTTCCTTATGCATCGATAAAGTCTATTAGTAGTGACAACTTTTCTTGGTATATGAAATCAATGGGTGTAGCTGCCCCTAGCAGTTGACTTAATTTATACATTACCTCCCGTGCAAAGTATTCAACATGTGGGGACTCTTGGATGTGTTGTATATTTTGCATGTTTTACACCCCTTGTAGATGGTGAACCCCGCCACAATTTCTTCGGTCCTTATGAGTGGTTTCTCATCTCAAAATAGTTCGCATACTCGTATTCGGCGAATACTCGGCAAACCCAGAAAAAATTGACTCGCAAAAACTTGGCAAGACTAGGTGAATGTTCGGCAATACTCGACAACATAAAAATATGCAAATTTCTTTAAAAAAGTAAATTTTAAGCAAAATATTTATTAAAAAAGTCTCTCCAAAAACTTGCGAGTATTCCGTGAGTATTCGCCAAAGAATCGCGAGTATTCGCCACAAACTCGTTTGTGCAGGTTTTGGCGGGTTTTTCAGGCGAATATTCGGCTGTAGAAAAAAGTGGTGAGTACTTGCCAACTCGGTGAGTACTCGCCGAGTATGCATACTATGCACATTGTAATACCTCTTAGCAGTTTCTTGTGGTGATGTACCAATAAATACTCACACATTGATTAGGGTTAAGCTCTATAGCGAAATATCTTATTGTATTGCAAACAATTGAGTCAATACAGTGACCACTATTTCGTTGGGTTTTCACCTGAAAGGGTTTCCCGGTTAAAAATTCTTGTGCATACCATGAGTGTGCTATTATTTCTTTATGTATTTTAAGATTCTGATAGCATTGCTTCTCTTGGATAGGTTTATCTGTATTTTTGCTCTTCACCACTAACAACAATGATCATTAATGTTATAAAATTATCCATATTGAAAGAATAAGACTAAATTGAATTATGTAGTGTACTTACGCACTGAGTTAATTTCATTGACTCATAGTCATCCCATGTCAGCTTTTGATTGTCTTTTCCTTTTGCCTTTAAGATGACATCATGTTCTTCCTGCACCATTCATATTCAACGCACATCATAATTGTTAATATTATTCCTACTGTCTAGGCTGGGTTGCCTGGTAAAAAAAGAGTTTCCTATACTCACCCTGAGATCCTCTAATACCCGCGGATGCTCGGTGAGAAACTTTACAGCAAATGCCATCGTTGTCGATGATGTCTCAAAACCATAAAGAGCAAAAACAGTATAAGATCTGCAATAATCTCATCAGAAAATGTTCCTTCTTTCAGAAGCTTGGACAAAAGATCATTATGGGCTACTTCTGGATGCTGCCTTCTCTCCTCCATGCACTTGTAAATCTTCTTTATCAGAGTCTTCCTTGCCTGCAATGCAAACCAGAATGATTTCATAGTCTGAAAATATTCAGTAATAATAAAACTGAGACTGCTGCTGCTAAACTAGACCAGGCACCTTAATTCCTCTTGCAAAAGCAGTTCCGGGAATATTGAGGGGCAAGCAGAGGGCAGCTCCCACGTATTGGTCAAAAGCCGTACATATTTCTTCCAACTCCTCAGCAGGGGCAGGTCTAGTAATTTTTCCCCATCAAATTCAGAACAAGCTGAAAAACATGGAAATATTAAAATGAAAACAAATTAGATAATTCTAAGAAGTAAACATCCATAAACGTTTGTATGTTGTTTGTTTGCTTGCCTGATGGCACTTGTGCTGGAGAGGGATTTCTCTCTGCTGTTCCCATTTCTTCATGCCATCCAAGAATACATGTTGTATGTCATCCATAAAGTCAGAGCTCAGCTTCTCATACTTTAACAAGTTCACAGCAGTTCCATGAAGTTTTCTTTGAAGTTCTCCGTGAACATCCAACAAACCATATTTTCCTATAATTTTTACTGTAGAGCTAGGATATTTGGCTTGAAACAGCCTTCCCTCATTTTGCAAGACATACTTATTGAACTCGGGATCCACAGACACAACTGCATGTGCTCTTCCAAACAAACTACATCTGAAAATCGGCCCATACCTGCATTTCAATTTCTCTGATTAGATCTTGAAAAACATTTGCGGCAACTTCAATTTAGTAACCTCTACAAAACATGCACCACCCACCATAAAATGTTTATTAATTATATTTAAGTTCTCCGAAAATAGAATAGAGTTGCAATCATAAAAGACAAATTAATACACCAAAAATGTTTGACTGTTGTCATGGACAAGCTTCGGTATTATAATGGGATGAAATATTTATAATCTATTAAACAAATCAAATCTATTTATTTTGTAGACAATAACAAAGGTCCTACAAGTTTTGTTTGGCTCTTTGCTGGTTGTTTTTTTGATCGTTGTGAGCTTCATTGTAAAATCTTTTTTGTAAATGGCCCTCGGAGCCTTTCCAAATTTTACCAATAAAAAAAAACGAAGGTCCTACAAGATCTCACACTGCAATTTAAAAACTGAAAAGTCGGGCAATGGAAAATATAAGTATTTGATATTTAAAATATTTTATTTTAATGTTTATCTGCTGGTAGTATAAACAGGTAGTCCTTGATGCCCAAGGGCTGTGGCTAAGTGGTAGGCAAAAAGGGCTCATTAAAGCTGGGTCACTGGTTTGAGTCTCAAAGTTTGAATCTATGGGGTGGCTGGAAAAGAAATAAACAAAGAAATGACAGAAGTTGATTGGGGGATTTATCATTAGTTGGTTGACCTTGTAAATGTATGTGATGTTTAGGCTGAATAGGAATGATCTTGGTGATTGGAAAAAACTAAATAAAGAAATAACATAAAATAAACAAGCACGTGAAATGGATCCTTGTAAAAATCAAATCAAATCACTGGTTTGATTCAGCTACATAACTATTTTTAATTTAAATAAGATATTAGTAATAGTATTACATGCGCTCATGTTCATCAATGAACTTGCGACGGTGTTGATGTTGAGAGGAATTGATAGCCTTGAAGAAGCTGACTGACTCGCCAATAAAGGGCCATCCAATGGATCCGGGCGGTAGTTTTATTTTCTGAGTATTACTTAGACTCCATATTATTCTTCTCCCCAATACCACTAAAACTGCCACTGATAGGCTGCAAGAAACAATTACTGCTAACATCATCTGCTGCTCCATTTCTGTGTGTCCTAACAGTTCTATCAACTAATTGCAGATATAGGAGAATGAAGAAAAAGGGTTTTGACTAGTACGTTTATTCTCTAGTCGTCAGTTCACTAATATTCCAGATTTTGTCCGTTTATTTATAGGTATTTCAAACTTAGAAGATGCACCGAGTCAAATTACAAAGGCAGAGACCAAATCCCCGTAGAATATGACAAACACGTGTGGGGGACTTTTTACCCTTAACATTGGGTATTAACCCTCGACTGGTTTTACTAGCTCACATCCTCGAAAGTGGAACTTAAATATTTTAAATTCAAAAAATATGCTTACGATTTATATCAAAATGAGGTATACGGTGTTTGCATAGTTTATAAGAATTAAAGAGCATGTAAATAAAAAAATCTTTAGTTGGATAGACTTTGGGAGTTTTGTTAGGGCTTTTCGAGTTTGTAAGCCCGCCATCGCATAGCAATTGACTTTCGTGTCATACCACCTCCAATAGGAAGCCCTTTCTGTGTTTTTATTTACTAGGGTTTTAAAGCATCATTGTCTTTGGGTGGCTTTGTTTATATGACTTCCCACACAAAAGTTTCAATTATTGAAATTGTGACGGATTGTGACAAAGCCTCTAGGATGTTGTTGCTTAAATTTGTGCCAAAAGTATTCCACGTTGTAATGATAAGACATTTTGTTTTACTTTGATGAGTGATTCCATTTTGTCGAAATTCCTTTTGAAAGCATGCTTAAAGCCTAAGTTCAAGTTGTCTAGACTTTCGTGTCATACCACCTACAATAGGAAGCCCTTTCATGTGTTTTTATTTACTAGGGTTTTTAAAGCATCCTTGTCTTTGGGTGGCTTTGTTTATATGACTTCCCCTACAAAAAATTCAATTATTGAAATTGTGACGGATTGTGATAGTGCCTCCAGGATGTTGTTGCTTAAATTTGTGCCAAAGGTATTCCACGCTGTAATGACTCCGCCCGTGATATTTTATTACCTAATGAGGAATTTTACTTTGCTTGTTCATGGCTTGAACAATTCTATATGATAAGACATTTTGTCGGGAGGATTCCTTCAAAGCATGCTTAAAGCCCGAGTTCAAATTGTCTAGACTTAATATGGCATAAAGTTGGACCCAATCCGAATACGACCAAAGGGTTTCTTTATTTCGCTTTGGCGACCCTTCAATTTTTGCCACGATCCTTCCAAAACTTCAACTTAGTATGTCTGAAGTTCCTTGCTCATCGTGTCCCCATGGACAAAGAGTTTGTAGTTTTAGAACATACAAATCTTAAGGTACCGGTCTGGTAAAATTTTCGGCCTTCACATGCCATGCTATCATTTCCTCGACCTCATAGCTTCAATTGGTTGGGTATTATCGAAACAACCTCCTAAGGTCTACTCTATTAGACAACAAAGGCTCAATTGTGTGGAACTAGATTTACGCTTAGACCTCAAGGAGCTTATTGATTTCCAAGTGGGAGACTCCTAGTAAACCCGGTTGGTTTACATTAACTCGCTTAACACTTATTTCGATGTCAATTTGACAAAGTTTTTTCAAAGCTATGCGAAACAAAGTTTTTTCAAAGCTAGTTGATGAGGTCCCTCACACTACTTATGAAATACGAATAACAAAAAGAAAAGGTTGAAAACTTATGAAATACCAATAATGACTCAAAAGCAAGGTGTTTGAAATGAAAATATTACCTCTTTTCTCCAATACCACAAATTTACCAAAAGTGGTTTGGTAAAAATTTTGCAGCAAAGAAAACTTGTCAATTGTGGTTTTGTATATAAATGTAACAACTGCTTTTCTAAAGGTGTTTTTCGACTTAGGTGCATGCAATTAAATGTGGGTTGATGTGGCTATTTGCATGCGTGGTTGGAGAGTTTCCTGAGACTTCTCCACCATTGAAATAAAAACATATTTGAATGCCTAAGTACAGGAGCACATGCATGTATGGATACGTAGGGTTTTTCCAATAAAAATATGTTTTCAATGCCTCCTCTATTGACCAAGGATTTCAGATCAGATTTTTGGGATGCAGGGCAATAACAAAAAAATTTGTTGCTTCAATGCCTTAGAAGAATGTTTTAATGTTCAAAAATAATTTCAAATAAAAAATGGCCATAAGCAAAGGTAAAGAAAGAAATGGCGGCACACTACAAAATATTGTATGGAAGGAGTTGTAATGACTCGGCTGTGAATATTATTTGCATCTTTGAAACTGAGAATTACTAAGAGAGATTTTTTAAAAAATCAATTTTATGCATATGAAGTTATCCTCAGTTTATAATGTATATTGTTTTTTAATCTTATTTTACTTCTAGAAAAATGAAATTGTAATACATAATAATTCTATGTTATTCAAAATAATAATCATGTACATGTATTGATGTTTGTATCTCAAGCTTCTTCTTGGATGTCTGTAACAAGATTCCTCAAATTTTCCTACAACAAAAAAATTGAATTGAAACCTGCATAAAAGTTAAATTGAAACCTGTAGATTGCAATTCGTAATGACAAAATGAAAATAAATACAATCACAATATCATTGAAATTAGAAACTTATATGTTTTTAGAAAAACAAAGACAACGTGTGAACTCTGAGTTTAATAAATTCATTATTCACAGAAAACCTATTTTAGTTTCTAAATTTAAATTGGAATCATTATAAATATCATTTATAGAATATTTTTAAAATGAATAAAATCAAATCTGATTTCTTATATATAGACTTTATATATTATATTTGACTATTATGAAATTTTACGGTTTTTAAATAATATGAACTTGCAAAAATACAGTTTGATTAAAAAATTACCTGTCTAAATTGACGGTTTTGTTTTTTTATTAAATTGTAATTTACGGTTAAAATACTAAAAAACGGTCTACAGACCGTCAAATTCCAGGCCTGCGAGTCAGTCCTCTCATATAACAGATTTTGTCCGTTTCTTTATATTTCAAACTTAGAAAAGTTGAATGTATTTTTATTTGGATATGCGTCAAAGTCAAATTAGGCTGGAGTTTGATGTAGAATATGGCAAACACGTGTGGGGGACTTTTTATATTTACGCCGAAGGCGTTTAACAATGGGAGCGAGCCTTGGGGACATATTGCGTTGAAATCTAAGGGTTGATACGTTTTTACTTGCAACAGTTATTTCTTTCAGGTGGCAGCATCACATCCACACGCTGATGATTGAGCAAATTTTTAGAAGCGGGCAAGAGCTGGTGAGCAATGCCTCTGCCACATCCTGAAATACATATTCTATGTCCTCTACGTGACATGGCATGGAGGGACATCAGCTCGTCTGGTTTGTCGAAGTTGATGGCGATCAACGACGTGCAAGTGGCTAACCACATGAACGTGACCTTCGGTGCGGGCGACAAAGCGGCCCGTTTCGTAATCCTGATTGACCTTGTGCACAACTCGCACAATACTCTTACAACCCCTGCTCGCCATTCTCTGGCGGCCTCGTGCAACGCACTGTCCAGATTACTATTCACATATCTTAACAATTCCGGTCTAATCCTTAAAATTTCAGACACAAACTCGGCATGTCCAACTCATGCAGTAATTTCCATGGTATTTTTTTAATATAAATGGAAGAAGGTTCGTTTCTTTGAGTGTTTTGGTGAGAAAAACAATGAAAAATGTGGATTTAACACAATGTCCAAGTAGGGTTTTAGTGTATCTTTTCAGATTATTTTTTTGAGCAGTGTAGGAGCCGGTCGATTTGTGTTACTTTTTGGATTTTATTTATGACCTTGTGCGATTGTAATGCAAAAAATGTCACAGATCCTTTCGTGTCAACAATCAAGGCAAAATGTTGTGTAGTAGGCGTTGTTGTACTCGTTCTTTGTGAATTTTGACGATATCACATATATTCTTCAATAGATTTATGTAGAGGAAGCTAATTTAAATTACTCCATTTTTTTATGGAAAAGAAGAAATTGACTTTGTATTCTAACACTCGTAACTAGAATAATTTAAATCCTCAATTCTTTTGGTGGTTAGGGATTCAGAGGACATGAGAAGCGCAGTGCTCTTTTTTTCTTTGTTAGGAATGACCTCCATTCTTTGAGGCGAGTATGTGAAAGTGAAGAAGAATATCTACGAAGATGAGCATCTTCGTTAGTTGCAGCAAAGGCAAATCCATAAAACCCTCAGTCTTATTTATTTGTGCTTATTTTGTCTTTATAATGTTACGGGTTCTAATTTCCCTGTTTTTGTACTTGCTGTACTTTTTATTATCATCCTTAGCAAAGAAAAGAAAGTTCTTTATTAAATTATAAAATGGAATTAAGCTCTTCGTAGTATGTATATATATATATATATAGTTTAAAGGTCTATTTATTAACAAATATGTAGGCAAGGTCAAGTCATTAAAGTGGAACATAAATAGTAGATATTATTTGGGTGTTACAATTTGAGCCGTGGAAAATGTGGGATATATGCAAGTATTTCATTTTCTCTTTTTATCTCTAACTTTCTATTGATATCTGCATGTTATGTAATAGATCAAACACTATTTTTTTATCAAAAACCTTAACATTATTTGTGATTTGGTCTTAACCCCGAAACCTATTGGATTTTTTCATTTTTATTTTGGCCTTTTTAAGTGCAAATTGCATTCATGTGAATAATGTGAGAGGGATCGAAATGATAAAATGGAAGACATATAATGGATAATTATTAATGGTTGTTTACACCACATATTTCCCTGCACCTACTCGAACTTAGAACTATAAAGGAGGATTAGAAAGTGGTGATAAAGCAAAACACGATAATAAAGGACAATTATCCATGATTATTTGCATGTCACCTATTTCCCTGCACCTACTTGATCTTAGAACTATACAAGGGGGTACAAAGTGCTCCAAGAAGCAAGAATTTCGATTGGGTTTAAACATGGAAGACAAATTGGTTTTTTCGTTTTCTTTTTTTGGCACATTCAAGCTCAAATTACACTCATGTGATCAATGTGAACTCAATTATCAATGATTGTTCATGCATCATATGTTTCCTACACTTACTTGAACCTAGAATTATAAATGGCACTACAAAGTGCTCCAAGATATAAGCATTTCAATTGGGTTTCGAATACGAAACTGTTGGATTTTTTCGATTATTTATTTTGTCCCCTTTGAGCATAAACTACACTCACGTGATAATGCAAGTGAAATCGATTGGAGAAAGTGTAACAAAAATATAATATTTTATTTAGGTATTACAATTTAAGCCACCAAAAAGGTGCGGAACATGTAGGCATTAAATTCTCATTTTTTATTACTAATTTTCAATTGATGTCTTCGTCTAATCCAAAAATATACACTAGATCAAATTGAAAACCTTGATGGCGTTTGCATTTGGGTTTCGACCTAAAACCTATTGGATTGTCCCCATTTTTCATTTTGGCCCCTTTAAGTACAAATTTCATTCATGTGATAATAAGAACGAGATTGATACAATAAAGTAGAACACGATAACAACTATTATTTCAGTCTTACAATTTCACCCATGGAAAAGGTGTGATACATGTAGGTATTTAATTTTCATTGTTTAATGTCCATCTTTCCTTTGATGTCTTCCTCTTTTCTAACAATTCAAACACCATCCATTTGAAAACCTTAATGACACAAAAATATTAAAAACTAGTCAAACTCGACTAGAAAAAATCTATCTGTCACTTTTATGAATACTCATTGGAGGGGCATAATTATTAATGATTGTTCACACATCACTTGTTGTTACGTAATTATAACTAAAAATGGGGCTAAAAGTGCTAATGAAGATATCGATGTGGTTGGGTTTTGACCTTGGAACCTATTTAATTTTCTTCAATTTTTTATTTCGGCCATTTTAAGCTCAAATTGCACTCATGTGAATAATGGAGTCTCACTCTCCAACACTCACTCGCTACACATGTATGGCCAACTGTTGGAGGAACTTAATTTTGGTTGGGTTTCAAACATGGAACCTTTTAGATTTCCCCATTTCTTAGTTTGTCCCCTTTAAACACAAATTGAACTCACATGAATAATGTGAGCAAGATACAAATGAGTGTAACACAATGTCGTTCCCCTCCCTCAAACCCCTTCTTAATTTGCCCTCATCCTCTCCTTTTTTCTTTCTCATTTTTTAATTCTTTTCTCCGTTCCCTTGGCATTTCCAACGTACTCCTCACGTGCGATTGTTAGTCTTAACATTGTGTATTGATCCTCGCTCGGTTTTACTTAGCATACATCCTTTAAAGTGGAACTTGAATGTATTTTAAGTTCAAAACGTATGCTTACCATTCAAATCAAAATGAGGTATATGGTGTTTGCATAGTTTATAAGAATTAAAGATAATGTAAACATTGAACCCTTGGTTGGATACAAAGATGAGATTTGACGCCCGTTTTGGACATTTTTCTGTTTTAACCGTATTTTACACTTTGTAAAATTGTCAACCCATCCTGTTTGACGCGAAAGAATTTGGTAAAACCGTCATTATCACTATAAACATATTCAATATAAATATAAGTGCAACATTATATAGATATTTAAATAACATATTTGGTTAAAAATGTGTTTATATCAAACATAGAATCCTTGAAAGTTTTCTAAAACTTGTAAATACAACGAAAAACAATGTAATTTTTAAATTATTAAATAAAGAAAAGAAATTTAACAAAGATAGACAGTTGTTTAAAACCTCTTAACGTTATAGATTTTTGGTTTGATGGGTAGTGTCAACCGTTAAATCTCATCCCCAGGTTGGATAGACTTTGTGAGCTCTACTATGGTTTTCTAAGGTTGTATGGTCACCGTCGCTTGGTGTTGGAATTTTGTGTCATATTGTCTCTTGTTGGATGCCCTTTCGCATGTGTTTTCATTTATTAGGGTATTTTAAGCATGTTTACCTACAATTTTTATATAACCTCCCATACACAAAGTCTAGCTATTGAAATCAGAGCAAATTGTGATGGCGCCTTTAGGAAGTAGTCATTAAAATTTGTGCCAAAGCTATTTCATGAGGTAACGATTTTTTCCATGGTGTTTTGTTACCTATTGAGGAATTTAACTCTACTTGTTCATAGCTTGAACAATTTTGTATGATATGATATTTTTTCTAGAGGATTTCCTCTAAAAGCATGTTTTAAAACTTGGTTTCAAATTGTTTGACTCTATATGGTAATAAGTTAAACTTGTCTAGAACATGATCAAGGTTTTTTTGTATTTCACTTTGCGAACCTTCAAATGTAGCCACGATCTTGCGAAATCTTCAACTGTTATGTCCTAAGTTTTTTGCTCGTCATGTCCCCATGGACATGAGAGTTTACAATTTCAAACATATGGCTATTAAGCTCTTGGTATAGGTTGACTTTCGGGCCTTCCCATGCCTTGCTATCATTTTCAACCTCATAGCACCCTCAATTAGTCGTGTAATAATAAAGAACCCACCAAGTTCCACTATGTCGACGACATAGGTGTGTTTTCGTGGAAGTAGATTTATGCCGAGGCCTAAAGGATTCTATTGATATCCAAGTGGGAGACTCTGATTTACCTAAAGGGTGGTTTACATTAATCTTCATAACACTTATTTTATATGTCAATTTGTTGAACACAATATTTTGTATTGCCCACTACTAGTTGGGTGAAACAATTTTTTTTCAAACCCAACTCCGAGGTCCCTCATACTACCAACAAACATGGTTGGACCACTGTGGTCACAAAAACAATCGTAACAAATCCACCACACCAACCCTTCAATGGGTTCCTCCAACAATGTTAAGCCACAAGATAGCCCCTCCCCCACACCACAAAGTCTTGTTAATCTCTTAGTGGCTACCCCTACCAAGTCCAAGCAAGTTTTGGCTTCAACTCCAAAGAGGTGGCACCAACTCAACACTTGAGCCCATCCTTAGTGTCTAATGTTCTTATTGGTTCTCAATCTATTTTACAGGATAATGGTATTATTACTTCGTATTTTTTCTTTCCAGCTCTCCTTGTAAAATAGAATCTCAACACTCTCGTAGCGTTCCTCATCACCTCTAGGAGGGTGGGTTTGCTCCTCAAACCTAAAGAAAGCTCAATCTAATGAATTTTACTTTCTAACCATTGATGATTTTTGTAGAATAGTTATGAAGCCCTCATAAGCTTGAACTCGGAGGATATGTCTTGTGATGTAGGGTTCCAATGAATTTGTTCTCATGGAATGTTAGCGGACTTATATACTCCACTCACATATACATAGTGTGAGAATTTCATAACCGATTCCTAGAGATGATCTTTCTTTGTTTTGCAAGAGTTAAGTCGAGAATGTTTTCTACTATCCACTTGCCACTAGAGTTATTTGGCCGTATAATTTAGCTATGATTCAGTGGTTGAATTAAGGGTTATGAGCGCCTAGGTGGGACCAGAGCTAACACCTTTTATAAATAAAATCTATAGTAGAAAAAATAATTAATCGTGACCAAATATCGTATTATGCCTTTACTATCCGAGAAAACTTCCTAATAATTTTTTTTTATAGCTACTACTGCCTAAAATCCCAAGATAATTCTCTAACATATAGTCTATCATAATCTTCCTTTTCTCGTATATTTCCCAAATATTTTTCCCGCTTTTTTTTTTTTACATATTTACCTTTCTTGATCTCTCCTCCAAAAAAACTTCCAAGACTTCAAAACCATACAAAGTATGAAAAATACATGAGTATGAATTAAATTTAACAACCCGTCAATAAAGACACTTGCATAAATATTTGAGGCCTCTTAAATATCATATTCTTAATACAATAATGTAATTTTAATTTTATTTTGAATGAAGTGAATTGAATTGGTATGTAAGGTTGGAAACTAATTGCTACTAGCATATATGAAACTAATAAATTAATCTACTCTTCATAAAAACCATAGTAAAATAAAATAAATTAGTGCCCCCTAAATGTTAGCGCCCTAGGCAGTTGCCTAGTTTGCCTAAGCCTTAATCCCCCTCTGCTATGATTAGCAATCACGAGCTTATCAAGAAGAATTGTGATTTTTATGCTCCTAAATGACTTCCAATTTCAATTTGCTTCCATATAGAATGTTTATTCCAAGGTGGCTGAAATTTCATACCATGCTTCTTTCACATGGACCCACATTACATCATAATGAATGGGTTTGGAACTCGGTGGCCAAACCAGGTGGCATGATAGGTTGAATAAAGTGGTGGAGGGATGCCATCGATAAGCTAACGTGCATCCTCCACACTTTGTTTGGTGCCAACCGGATCTAATTTAGCATAAAACGTACTCTTCCACCACTTTTGAGTTGAGGCACTTGTTAGCCACTCTTGAATGGGCACCGTTCCACGATCTTATGCAATGATAAGTGGTGAACCTCAGTGAACGCCTTTAAGTTGTAGACACTTAAAATGCCACGGGTGCGCAGACCAAAACTAGGCTGTGTTAACTTTACAAGTTACCCTTGTTGGGGAGGATTTTAAATTTTTCTTGAAATTTTCTACCCTTCCCATTCCTTAGTTTTTTTGGGAAATTTGTTTCAAAAATTGCCTTAGTATCATTTTTCACCGAATTTCAGACTTCGGAAATCAATATGTATTTTGCATGCAAAATAATTGTTGAGTTCCGAAACTCGAAGTCCGATCCAATCATATTTAAGAACCGTAAGTCGAATGCAAGTGCATTTAACATGTAGTTTTCCTCTTGAGTTCTGAAGTTTGACTCCACGCCATCATTTCAGACATTAGAGTCCAAAGTGCAAGTTGTGCAAGTTGCACTCCGGTTCCCGAAACCCGAAACCCAATCCATTTACCATTTTAGAACTTCAAAATTTCAGACTTCGGAGTCCAAAGTGTAGCCTACAGAAGCCTACATACCAACCTCTGAATTCTGATTTTTGATGGCAATAAATGCTCAACTACCCGCACGTTTCAAGCCCGAGTAATTAATTTTTCACTCTCCTATAAATATGTAAGTTTTACTTGTCATTTTTTTACCAGACGAATCAGTACTCTGACATGCTGACATACCTCTGCATCCCGACCGTACCCCTAGGTAATTTTTGGAGCATTATTTTCATATTTTCTCATCATTTTGGGTAAGTTTGCAAGTTTTATTTTTCTTTTCATTTTTGGGACTCTTGTTCTATTATTTTTACTTCTCTCTTGTCTTCCATCTTTCCTTTAGATACATTCTCCTTTAGGTTTTGTTTTTAAGTTTAAACCATGGCCTCTCTTTGCTTGTTGTTTTTATTATTTTTGAAGTTTGAACTTCAAAATACTCCACGAACAAGGAAGAAGGTTGCATATCGGGAGAAAAGTGCGTTTGAGGACAAGAAGCTTTTACAGATTTCAAGTTCTCGACTTTCGGAGTTTCGGGACTACCTCATAGGTGTGAAACTACGATTTTGGGGTTTTGAGATTTTGGGTTTTGACACTTGGAGGTTCCGATTTCGGGACTTCATATTTTGGAGTTTCGGGGTTTTTCTATTTCAGATTTTGAAAGATGTTTGACAAGGTTTAAGTTTCGATTTCAGAACTTCAGACTTCGGGGTTTCAGAAGTACAAGTTGAATTTAGAAGGTTTTTCGCAAGGATACATTTACACCCCAATTTCTTATTTTTGGTTTTTTCAATAGGGCATATGTCTAGATCATCATCCAAGGGGAAGGACAAAATGAAATATGGCTATCAAGGGGTAGCACCCCCTTCAAGTATCTCATTCGATATAGACAATATCAAGGATACATACTTGGAACATATTGATATGCCCAAATTTTGGGAGAGATTCAAGGCTCCAAATAAGAAACCGTGGATGCAAGCCATTTTCGACAGTGGGCTTCCCATAGCTATTGCATTTCATTAATCCATGCAATGTCCCAAGTTCGTGCTTTTTGCCACATCAAATTTTGATAAAGATTCACGTACAATAAAGGATGAGGATGACATAATGGTGATCAAGCTAGATAGTGATTTATTTGAAGACCTCTTGAAACTCCTTGATGTCGAATCATATGCCACTATCTCCTGGAGTATGCTCTCAAGCATTGGGTTGCGGATAATGATACTTGTACAAGGGTCATCAACAAAAGCTATTTGGCTAAAACTAAAAGTTCACTATCTAGATTCCCAAAGATGATTCCTCGGTCAGAATTCATTCAAGAAGTAAATGATATCATTACACTGCTGAGCAGAGTTACAGTCTTCCTTCTTCTAGGGAGTTCCAAGAGTGGATGTACCTTTACATTTCCACTATCAAGAGAAACAAGGACCTCATTCAATGGGGTGAACACATAAGCAATGCTATTTTCTTTCAATTGTTTGATGTTCTAACCTCCGAGAATTTCTTCATGACCTCCTACCTTGTGTAGGCAACATGTATGAGACATTATCTAGGATTGAATCCAAATGGATCTAGAATGTAGTTTAGATATACGAGTACTATCCCTAACTCACAATGGAAGAGGGTCCTAAGCACTTTTGGAGAGTAAATGATGCTTTTCTTCACAATTCTCTTGTATTTATTTGATAAAAATTTATATAACCAAAGAATTTTAGATGAAGCTTGGAAGGAAGTAAGGGAATGGGGAGCTATCTATTTACAATTCCCGACGTTCACATACATCAGATGCCTAGATTCATAGGTTCTCCTATCAAGATGCCAAGATGCCCAACAAACAAGTGGGTTCTAATGGAATTGGTTCGTCAGTTGCTAAGTTACCACAAGATTCAACATGACCAACATAAAGAAGGAGCCCAATTTCCTATAACTATAGGTAGATACACGTGCACTTCTACATATAAAGCTAAAAATATTGAGGGAGAGATGTCACATATGAATTTGAAAACATTTCACCCACGCACTAATTTTGACTATTAGGACAAGTTTGACAAAACAAGATAAGCCAGTGTTCACATATCTCAACTGGAGGTGATCCATAGGGATCCAAAATAACTCTACTTCATCAGAAACAATTAGCACAGAGAAGAAAAACAACAAAACAGAGGTTATGTCTTTTAAGTAACATGACCACTGCCCTGTGTAGGGCAACGGTTACTGAAGCGCTGCCGCCCATCGAAGTGCCGGTCCCGAGATCGCCGGTCTACGAGGGGCGGTGGTCCTGGCCATTACGGACATAAAACTAAATTCGAAACGAACAACCTCAAAATTTTAAAGGATGTTCGTTTCTCTTCTCCTTCATGACCTTTCCCATTCTCCAGTGCATGAGAGGACATGAGAAAGGCTATAAATACATGATTGTAGAAGTGTAAAAGATCATCAAAGCATGGGAGCAAGTGAGCAGGAAATATTAGTGCTAAAAATTGTTTTTGTAGAAGAAAGGAGTGTTGAGATAGAGCAAGCAAGTAACAAAAAGGAAGTGTTGAGATATTATCTACTTCTCTTTCTTACTTATTGTAAAATCTATACTTGTTGATTTGAATTGGCCAATAGAAGTGGGAAGAAAGAGCAATTTCCCTTCCCTATTGGTTTTTCCTCCATTGGAGGTTTTCCATGATAAAATTGTTGGTGTTATGAGCTTATATTATTTCCTTTACTACAATTGTTGATTCTAAGCATAATAGTAATTCGTTCACTAGCTATCTCTATTATTTTCTAATAGAAAGTAAACAACAACGATTACTTTGTGATTTGTGAATAATTCCAAAGTTGAAGAGTTTACAGATCATTTTGGTATCAGAGCTAACAAGTATCCAGGATTGTGGTATTTCATTCTTGAATTGTATGACAATGATAAGATCCAAAGGCGAAGAAGCTTTACCTTGCGATCCAGAGATTTCTACAAAGAAGTGGAAACAGAGAATTCGGGGAGAAATGGAGGAAGAGAACTTGGTCCGTAGAATCGAGATGCTAGAGACCATGATGGATAGGATGTTTAGAAGGCAAGAGGAACTTGTAGATTTGCAGAAGACAGCTTTCGTCAAGCAAGACTCCATGGACTCGGTGGTTCGAGGCTTAGCTGAAAATTTTTGTATAGGCAAGAGCCACCATGAGGAAGATTATGGGGAAGAGCATGAAGAAGAGACTTATAACATAAGAGAAAAGGTAAAATCTGAACATACTCCTTTTAAAGTTGAGACTAAATTTGAAATCAAAAGCTTTGAAGGACAAGTAGATGCAGAGTTACTTGATAAATGGTTGAAACAATTAGAAGTCTATTTTAGCGTCCATAATGTCACTGAGGCACAAAGGATCACCTTTGCACGTCTCAAAATGGAGGGACATGCTCTAGTTTGGTGGGAAACTCACCTAACTACTTGTGAAAAGAAGAAGCGTCCTATTGTGAAGTCTTGGCAAGAATTTAAGGAATTACTTAGAGCTAACTTCTATCCTATTGGCCATAAAACTGACCAAATGATTAAATGGCAGTATTTTAGACAAGGCAGTGGTCAAAGTGTGCAGGACTATACTATGGAGTTTCAGAGGCAAGCCATGTTGCTAAACATGGATTTGGAGGATGAGGATATTCTGACCAAGTACTTGGGAGGACTTCACACTCACCTTCAAAGAAAATTCATCTCCACAAAGCCCAAGGATCTCAATGAAGCATGTGTATAGGCATACTACATAGATGATGAGAAAAAGCAAGGAGAAGTAGAGCCGAGGGTAAAATAGTCAACAAATCAGCAAAAAAAGGATTATGGGCAAACAAGTAACAAGAGTAAGTGGAAAGGGAAAGGTAAAAAAGTTGCCACTACTTTAAATACTTGTAAAGATCCTAAGAATTTTTGCAAGAATTGTGATATTAATGGTCATACTGATGCTACATGTTGGAAGTTGCATCTGGAGTTACATCCAAAGAACCAACCAAGGACTCCAAGAAGTCCATGACAGCTGTAAAGATAGAAGGAGAGGTGGAAATCAAAGATGACTCTGATGTAGACGAAAGGCTTGGATGCACGACCACCAACATGGATAGCGAGGAGGAGATGAGTAGACTATTCCATGTCAAAATCTAGATCAAGAGGACTAAGGTAAATGCTTTGGTTGATATTGGTTCTCAATCTAATTTGATTTCTGAGGCAGTTGTAAAGAAGCTTGGTCTTGAGACTTACGAGCATCCACACCCTTATCCTTTGGGTTGGGTGAAAAAGGGTGTTGAAATTCAAGTAACAAGAAGATGTAAGGTCAAGTTTGGGATAAATTCCCAATATATAGATGTTTTTGAAGCTGATGTTATTCCACTTGATGCTTTTGATGTGGTATTCGGGAGTCCTTACTTGTATGTTAGGGATGATATCTTTAATATAAGGGAAAACCGGTACAGATGGGTCAAGGATGGGATCAGCTACAACATCCAGGCACACTAGCGTAAGACACGGGTTACTATGGTGAGTGCTAACCAAGTAAAATGACTTATTCAGTTAAATCATAATCAGTTTTGTTTGCTTTTATTAAAGGATAAACAAGATGGGGTAGAAGTTTTAGAGATTTCTAACCAAGGAAAACAAGATTTGGATAGTATTATTCAGTCTTTTCAGGAAGTATTTCAGGCTCCTAGTGGATTACCACCAAAACGGGAAGTAGAGCATGAGATTCAACTATTTCCAGAGTCACCTCTACCAAACATCGGGTTGTATAGGCAATCCTTGCTTGAGAGCACTGAAGTAAAGAAACAACTCCAGAACTAATAGACCAAGGGGTGATACGTCTAAGCACCTCACCATGTGGTTCACCTATTGTGATGGTGCCAAAGAAGGATGGTTCTTGGAGAATGTGCATCGACTACCGCGCTTTGAATAAGATCACCATAAAAAAACATCCACTTCCCCACATAGATGATCTCTTGGACCAGCTTCAGCATGCAAAATTTTTCACGAAGCTGGATCTCAAGTCAGGTTATCAACAAGTCAGGATGAAGGAGGAGGATATATGGAAGATTGCCTTCAAAACAAAACAGGGTTTGTATGAATGGTTAGTACTTCCTTTTGGATTATGTAATGCACCCGCTACATTTATGAGATTGATGAATGATGTATTGCGGGATTTCATAGATGTATGTGTCATTGTATATCTAGATGATATCCTGATTTTTAGTGCCACATGGGAAGAACATCTAACGCATTTGCAGCAAGTCTTGCAAGTTCTTAGGGAGAAACAACTACTTTGTAATATGAAGAAATGTGAATTTTCCAAACAGTCACTTGTCTATCTTGGGCACATGGTTGGAGGAGGAGAGCTACGAGTGGATCCAAAGAAGGTGGAAGCCATCACAAATTGGCCAACACCAATAGTAGCCACATAGACTAGAAGTTTTGTGGGAGTAGTATAGTACATGCGGAAATTCATTCCGGTTTCTCGATGATTGCAACACCTCTACACACAGTGGCCACAAAGAGTAAGGGTTTCGATTGGGGTAAGGAACAAGACAAATCCTTTGAGTTATTGAAATACAAGATTAGTCATGCTCTAGTACTTGCTCTTCCTAGTTTGCAGTAGCCTTTTGAAGTAGAGACAAATGCCAGTGATTACGCTATGGGCGCATTATTGCTTTAAGGAGGTAAACCCATATGTTATCATTCTAAAACCTTCACTTCAACAATTAAAGGATATTCAAGGTATATGATAAAGAAATGTATGCACTAGTTCAGGAAATAAAAAAATGGAAACATTATTTGTTGGGTAAAGAAACTATTGTGCACCGACCCACAAACCTCTCCAAGATTTGCAAGCACAATCTAAATTGTAGCAGGCAAGGCACTACAAATGGATGGGATTTCTTCAAAAGTTCCATCTGGTGATTAAATACAAGAAGGGTAGTACAAATTTGGTGGCAGACATGTTGTCTAGGCCACCCACACAAGAATTTTTTTCCTATTTGGCCACTATCTCTTAGATCGAGCCCTTCATGAAGGAAGCTTACGAGAAGCATATGCCCAAGACAAAGACTTTGGGGTAACATTTCAGAAGTTGTAGTCCCAAGGGGCTGAAAAGACGGGGATTGAAGACTGTTATCTCAAGGACGGGCTGCTCTACCGATGGGGGAAAATTTGTGTGCCTAAAGAAGAAAGACTTCTATTGATGAGGGAAGCACATACCTCAAAAGTAGTGGGACATTTCGGTGTTGGTAAGACCCTAGCCCACTTGCAAAGGTATGTATATTGGCCCAACATGCAAGAAGAAGTATCAAAATTTATTCGTGGATGTAAACTTTGTTGTACTAGCAAGCCTAAAACTAGGAAGGAAGGTTTGTATATGCCTTTACCAGTACCTACTCATCCGTGGGAGGACATTTCTATGGATTTTGTAGGAGGATTACCTATGTCTAAACATGGCCATGACTATCTCTATGTTGTTGTGGATAGATTCAGGTAAAATGCGTATTCTTATGGCATGTAAAAAGATAGTAAAAGCACATGAGGCGGCAGATCTTTCCTTTGCTAATGTATGGGTGTATTTTGGTTTGCCAAAGTCTATTGTTTCTGATAGGGATTCTAGGTTCTTGGGGAAGTTTTGGATTTCTTTGTGGGACAAGATGGATATTAGGTTAGAGAGGAGCACAAATTTCCATCCACAGATAGATGGACAAACAAAGGTGGTAAACAGGACTTTGGTACAGATTGATCGGAGGGTATAACATGAAGTACCCAAGGACTTCGGATGAGTCCGTAGCCTACGTTCAACATTCCTATAATCAAGGCAAGTACACACATTTACTATGAAGTCACCATTTGAAGCATGCTTGGGATATCTTCCTACGAATCCACTTTGGACATAGCGGTTGGTTAGTAGGATGAGGAGGATACACGAGACACAGAGGTGACTAGAGCCAACAAGTTCATTGAGAGGATCCGACAAATCCATCTCAAGGTCAAAGAACAACTAGAGAAATCTCAAGAAAAGTACAAAGCTAGGCACGATCAACATAGGAGGGAACACAAGCTTCATGTTGGAGACAAATTTTGGCTTTACTTGAGCAAGGAGAGACTACAAGGTCAAGCATGGAAGCTCAAGCCACTACGATATGGACCCTTCACCATATTGGAGCAGGTTGGGGAAAATGCTTTTTGACTTGATTTTCCATCATTCATGAGGATGTACTCTGTAGTAAACTGTGAGAACTTGCACCTATATGAGCCATCCATGCTGGATGAAGATGAAGAACTATAGTTGCTACCTTCCATTGAGGATTGCATCTTGGACTCACGAGGTGAATTGGAGGAGGATGTAGTGCTACAACAGAAAGGTCGAGAGACTAGAAGAGGTCCACGAAGTCTTGGCAGATTGGACTGAAAGGAAAGACACCAAGGTAGGCTTGGTGGTACTCGAAGGAGCAAGCGAGGGAATTGTTCCCTCATCTACTCCCCCACTAAGCTTTTGTGGGACCAAAAGCCTCCTAAGAAGGGGAGGTGTGATCCATAGGGATCCAAAATAACTCTACTTCATCAGAAACAATCAGCACAAAGAAGAAAAACAACAAAATAGAGGTTCTGTCTTTTAAGTAACAGGACCACCGCCATGTGCGGGCGCGAGGCGCGGCGACACAAAACTCCACCCGGTCAAGGCGGCGGTCCCAGGACCACCGGTCACACAGGCAGCGGTCCCGCCATTACAGACATAAAAAAAAATTTGAAACAAACAACCTCTGAATTTGAAAGGATGTTCATTTCTCTTCTCCTTCATGACCTTTCCCATTCTCCAATGCATGGGAGGACATGAGAAAGGCTATAAATACATGATTGTAGAAGTGTAAAAGATCATCGAAGCATGGGAGCAAGTGAGCAAGAAATCTTAGTGCTGGAAATTGTATTTTTGTAGAAGAAAGGAGTGTTGAGACAAAGCAAGCAAGTAACAAAAGGAAGTGTTGAGATATTATCTACTTCTCTTTCTTACTTATTGTAAATTCTGTACTTGTTGATTTGAATTGGCCAATAGAAGTGGGAAGAAAGAGCAATTGCCCTTCCCGATTGGTTTTTCCTCCATTGGAGGTTTTCCAGGATAAAATTATTGGTGTTATGAGATTATATTCTTTCCTTTACTACAATTGTTGATTCTAAGCACAATAATAATTCATTCACTAGCTATCTCTCTGTTATTTTCTAATAGAAAAGGAAACAACAATGATTAATTTGTGATTTGTGAATAATTCCAAAGTCGAATAGTTTATAGATCGGGAGGATATTTGCATCCATTGTCGAGATGAGAATTCAAGTGAGGGAAGGAAAGTTTGAAAGGTTAACCCTTCAAGAGGTCACCCAATATGGAATTGCGGTTGTCCCGAGGGCCTACAAGATGAAAACCAGGTTTTAGATCCTTCTTATGATCAAAATAATGTCATGAATCAACCTTTACCTTGGATTGATTGGTCAATTGAGGAATGTAGAAACACAAAGGAAAGGGTGGGTCCCATTCTAAATTAGACCTACCAATGGTTGATAAATTTGGGAATTACACCCAAAGCATCAAAAAAACTTGCCACAAAGCTTATTCAAGCACAATCATCGGTGGGTCATACCACTCCATCTAAAGGAAAGAGGTCGACTCCTAAACCTATCTCAAGACCTTGCAAGATTTATTTCGTTGTTTGAGGTTTAGGATCTTACTTTGAAGTTATATATTTGAGTGTTTCATCAAAGATTCCTCTTGTGTCACGGTGACCCACCTCTCCACCTCTTCCATATTCTTCATTCTCGCCTTCTTTTCCCTCCACCTATCACCCTTCCTCTAACCATGTCTTCCTTTCCCTCTATTCCCATTTCTCTTACATCTCTCACCTCTTCTCCCTCTATGGCTCACGTTTTCTCCTCCCTTCTAGTTATTTCAACTGGAGAGATTTTGGGGTTATGATCTCCCTTCAGAACCCCTCTTCCCAAAAAATATCTCCCCATTTCCACTTCTATTTCACCCGCACTTGAGGCCATCCTTTCCACTCCGCCCTCTATTGTTACCACACCATTGCCATTTTCGGTGATCACACTAGTGCCCTAGTTTTACCAACTCTGTAAACTACTACCATAACAATGCCCATGTTGTCTTCCAAATCTTCTTCTTCTATTCTGCATGGTTATACAGACAGACACTAAAATAGAAGAAGAAAGTTCCCATCATTGTTGTTGTTGATCTAAGTGTTATAGATCTACCCCCGAAGACAAGCCAAATGACTGAGAGTCATTTCTAACCTATCGATTGACCAAACAAGGGAAATATTTGTTGAGATAACTACTCCAACTATGGGGAAAACTAAGGAAACAATCACAACAATGGAATACTAGATTTATAGGTTTGCTCTTGGAAAAGCCACCCATGAAGGAGAAAAGCAAGATGTTTAGGTGGCCTTGGGTAACTTGTTGGATAAGTTTGATAAGGATAAAGTAACTAAAGATGAGCTTAAGGGTAAGGTTAAACAACTAACTTCTCTTTTGACTAAGATCACACAACCCGTCCAAACTACCACTCTCACTATTCCTCTAAGATTTGATGATACATCTTTCTCTGTGGTAGAAAAGATAGGACAAAAGGGAAGAGCAGTAGGGGGTTGGATGGAAAATATAATACAAGAGGTAGAACCATTGATTAAAGTATTTGTTGATTTATATAGTGAATTGTATGCTTTGAGAAAGATTCCATCTTAAAGATGAATGAATTCCTCACTGAGGAAAGTGATAACTTGGAACTTGCTCTTGAAACGTGGAAGGAAATTCAAAGTGTCAACTCTGATCTGCTTTTAAAGGAGGGTATTATTGATGATGTTTCAAAACCTTTTGAATTTAAAGAAGCAATGGAATTCAGAGTTCAGATATTGTAGGAGGTCACATAAAATTTGGAGGAGAAATGATTTGAAGCAGTTGACAAGTTGGATGATATTATGGAATAATTTAACAATATCAATTGCAAATTTCTAGACAAGAATGTTGATATTCTTCCAGTTGATCGATTATTTCTCATTTTAAGAGTTTGGTGAACCAAGATGATGATGTAACAAAGTATTTTAGTCTTGACTCCATTTATAAATTGGTATCCTACCAAAACTTCCTGAGTCATCTCAAGAAGGTCATAAATAAGACCAAAAGACTTCCAACGTGAAAGTAACTAGAGAAACCAAATCAACAAAGATCTTGAACCGCTACGCATGTGGACCTGATGATTAAGAGGTTCAAGGAACTGTTAAGTGTTTTCTCAATTTCAGACACAAGTTAGCTGAAGAAGTAGGAAAGGAAGAAGAAAAGGAGGAGGAACCAGATAGATAAAAGAGTGGTGTTGACCCTAGCTAGGCATGGCAGCCATTGTCAAATAGTCTCCAAGTTGTGGAACCGATGGAAGTTTTAGGGTTGAATAAGTCAAAATTGCAGAAGCATTTTGCCATTTTCATGGGAGATTATTCCCTAAATATAAATGCATTCTATTTTTAGTATGTAGTAGTTAAGAGGCACAACTATAATCACTCAATCCTCTTAGTTTATAAATAGGAGAATGCATTATGTTTAATGAATTTTTAGATCTTATTTTTAAGGAGGCTCTGTCATTTTGGAGATCCAAGAAACAATATTTAGCCTTAGTATATTCAGAACAATATTTTTCCTTTGAATATTTAATATGTTGTGCATTTAAATTATCCATTGAATATTTGTGAATGTTTTAGTTCCTTGTATGCAATGGTTTATCTTGCTTTCATATTAGTAATATTTCTTAGTTAACTTGTAAGTTGTGGTATATGGTATTTACTATTTTAGTTGTGGAAAATATCAAGTCCCTTATGTTGTTTTAAGTTCATATTCTTTAAAAGAATTCACAGAGAAGATTGTAAGGATTTGTGCAAGTTATATAGAGTTCTGCATAATACTACTGTGTATATGAGATAGATCTACTTGTTCTTAAAACTTTAGTGCATCACCTCTTTTCTACACATTTCAGTTATCTTTCTATCCCTTCATCCTAAAGAAATAGATAGATTAGCTTTGCTTTAAAATTTTGTAGTTCTAGCACCTTGATCTTACATCGGATGCACATAGTTTAGTAGGAAGTTAACCTTCTCTGAGAGGTTCATCCCAAGGATCCAAGGTCCCACACCTTGGGATGTTTTCATGTTGCACTAGATCACTAAACGATTCAACGGATGTGCAATTCAAGTGACAACATTTTTGGCATGCTTAGTTGATTAACTAAAATTAACTAATATGTAGTATGTGGGGATAATTTATCTAAGATATGAAAAACGTAAATAAAGAAAATAAATGCAAGAAAGAAAGTATGCAGATGACCTAAACAATTATGAAAGAGGAAATGCTAACCCTAATGTGTAAGAGAGAAGAGGAAAGAACTTAGTGATTAATAGTTGCTCGCATGGGACTTGTCATAGAGGTGACTGGAAAATATGGGAGGAGGAATGATTATACAAAATCCTGAAAAGGATGGATCTAGAGTATCTAGCGAGACCGGAGCACTGGAGAGGGACCCGAGGCACCTGCGGGCACTCAGTATGCAAACCGGGTGCCCTTGTTTATCGCATCAGATTTTCTCGCCTTGTATTGAATGTCGTTGATATTACAAGATGATGAGAAGAATTGCGAGACCAGGAAGAAGTATCAAAACCCTAAAAAAGAAAGATGTAAATGAATGGGTCGACTGACCTCAACTACCACAATAGTGGGCTTACTAATCTGAGCGCTGCACTACATTTTGGACCCAAATGTAGTTTTGGTGAGTGTGTGCATAATGTTCCCTAGGTGTTCTTTTTCCAGTCACACTTTGTGAAGTAGCGAGAAATAACTAAATGTAGAAAATGTAATAGTATTTGTGCATGTAATAGAATGAAATCCCTCCCCCTATGAAGTGTGATGCAAATGTCCTAGCCTTGTGCCTTGTGATGGAGCTATGTGGATGCAAGTGATCTCAATGATAGTAGTGAATGATGCTAAGTCCCTCATTATGGTCTCATAACTTTATATTTATAGAGTTCTCTTGATCTAATTTCATATTTAACCCTAAATGGCTGAACATAAAAAAGATAAAGACCTAAAATGACTATAAAGAGCCCAAAAGTGGCAGGAAAGTTCAAGAAGGATCGGGGCACCCATGGTGGGACTAGGGCGCCCATGGGTGCCCTAGTTGAGGCTAAAATAATGCGGGATGACAATAGCTGATTAGGCATGTGGATGTAAAAGGTTGGTCATGAAGAAATAAAATAAAAGAAGATGGCCAAAAGACATGGGTTAATTAGTACTTTCTTCACTCAAGAACCTTCTAAATAATAGTATGAGACCAAGATTAAATAATGTCTAAAGTGCATGATTTTGTGTCTACATTTTCCCCACTTTATGTTGGTGAGCAGAAATCTCAATAACATAAATTAGATAGAGATGTGTACATGACATCCATGAATATTGTAGTAAAAAAACGCGTGCCGAAAAACTAGACAAAGCGTGGATTGAAAAAAACATGGAGTGTGGAAACTAAAGATGAAAAATGTGCAAAGAAAAAGTGATGAGAGTGAACATAGGGTGGAATGCGATTGTAGCTACTGATGTGTGTGATGTACCTGCATGGTTAGTATGGTGTGTGCTACCATGCAATGTTGTTGTCATTGTTGTTGCCCCCATTTGACTTCTTGTTTCTCATACGATCGGACCTGCAAGGACAAAATGATCAAGTAATCAAATATGTATGTATGTATGTGTAAAAATAAAATGTAAAAGACACATGTAAAAGTATGTAAGTGTAAAGTACACAAATGAAAAAATGTAAATGAAACATGTGCACTTGATCCATGTCGAGAGAAAGAGTGTAGAAGGATATCCTGTACTACTGGGTTTTTTTGGGTGACCTGACGCCATAGGCCAAAAAAGTATAGGGAGGAAATGCTCTGTGTCCTCTAACATTTAACTGCTTCCCTAAACTGTGTGTGAAGAGATATTTGCATCGTCCTAGTTTTTGGGCAATCTAATGCCGACAAAGAAGAAGAATTATTGGGAGGAATTGCATTGTATCTTCCAAGCTTTAACTCGCTGCTCCTTTGAATGCTAAAGACACCATATCTTGTAAAAACCACCGTGTATGGAGTTTGTAGAATGGTTTGAACTCACTTACTGTATGTAAATCCACGATGACAAGGGCGAAAGTACACTTTGAATCCGGGTGTGAGAACGCGACATGTAGATTATAAAACCCCAAATACCCGCCCTCTTTCGGGCGCATACAACATCAACGATAGGAGAATACAACCCTAAAAGAGACCCAACCACATGAACTATAAAACTCTTCCTTTCGGGGGAAGGGAATGCGCTTAGTAAAAACAAAGGCATGCACAAATAAGGATGTCTAGCCAAAGACAACCTGTTAGTACAAAAATCATGCATGTAAAAGACAATGTGTAATCTATGCAAACAATGTATAAACTACTAAGTAAAGTAGTGTAAACACACAAAAATATATAAGTAAGCTGCAAAAAGTGGGTTGCAAACATGAGACATCACTCACGATATTGTAAGACACGTAAGGCCATCATGGCCACAAACAAAAAACAAGTGTGCACACTAAGCAAAGGGAAATGCCCACAAACAAGAGAAAATAATAGCAAAAATGTAACAAACAAGTATGGAAGCAAATATCCCTGCATAAAAAAAAGTTGCACATGAAGCACCCGTTAGCATTGTTAGGTTCTCGAGCCTATTTTCATGTGGGAAAGTGTTGAAGACTGTACACTAAAGAGTAATGTACACTTTCCACATTGTCTGTTGGGTTTGAAGCGCGACCAATTTATTTTTTGCCTTAAAACGTGCCCGATATACCAGAAACGTGATTTTCTCATATGGGCGGGATTTTGACCCATAGGTTTATGAGACGGTTTTGGCCCATGCTTTTAATACCCATGGTTTTGTAAAACTATTTAAGCAATTGTCTACTTATATGGTTTTATGCATATGGTAGGTATAATGTAACATTACAGATGTGTTTTGAATTCGGGTGTGAATTCTTTAGAGTTTGTTGAGCATAGCTCCAAACAGATCTGGGTATTATATTGAGAGAGTGGTGGCTTGTAATAAAATCTGAGCAAGTGATTCTTGGTGGACGTAGCCCAAATTGGGTGAACCACGTTAAATATTGTCTCTGTGTTGTGTTATTTTATTTGACACTTTTATTTGAGATCTGTAATATTTTCTGCATATTAGTTTCTACTATTGTGATTTTGTGAGGGATTATTCCACATATTTTATCCCTTATTTCCTAACAAGCATGTTAGAAAGATACTAGTATGCCAAAAGTGTATATAACCAAGTAATGTAAAGTGCTAAGTACAAAAGGAACAATAGCTAGTGTGAGAGACGAATGCAGATGCCCCTAATGACCAATGTAGGAAGGGTATAAGGGAATCCTTGCTACATGTAAGAGACCTATATCTACGATCACATCTAGAAAAATATGTGAACACGCACGTGTGGATAATTAAGATAAATTACATACAAGTAAATGAACTAACATGTGTAGTAAAAGTGACCATGAACAAGCATAAGTATGAAAAAGTAAATGTGACCATAATATGCATCATGTTGTGGATGGATTGAATGGAATGCAAAGTGAAGTGATAAGAGCTACGTACCCCCCGAGTGAATGGAAGTGTATGCAGTGAGGTTCATTTTGTTTCCCCCCTCAACAGTCAAGAATGAACTGTAAAAGAGAGTGTATCATTGAGAAATGGTCAAAATGTGTGTTATTTAACGTGCTATGATGAATGTGTAGGTGTAGTGATGATATCGACCTAGCGATGATGTGTGTGTGTGAACCTTATTTATGAAGCATATATCACGACCAGATGAATGTATACGTGATGATTTAGCCTAAGCATATATCACTATGAGATGAATAGGTGAGTGATGATTTAGCCCTAAGGGTATATCACTACAAGATGAGAAGGAGTGGTGATGTAACCTATTGTATATACCACTACAAAATGATAGAATAGGTGATGATTTATCCTAAAGCATATGTCACTAGCCTAATAATGTCACATGATGAAAGGTCGAACAATAAATGTGTGATGAGTGTAAGGTCCATTTTATTTGTAAACCCTCGACAGTCGAGTATGGACAGAGGAACTAAAGTGCATCATATGGTAGTGAGTGCAGTGTGTAGAAGACAATGTAGTATTCGTAATGATGAAAGATGATCATATAAGGAGTAGAATGTGTAATGTATAATGTATAAGATGTAATTTTTGATCATGTGTTTCCAACTTCCTATCTAGATGAGTGTACGAGTAATCAAGAAACACTAAACAACATCGAGTATACAAGGGCTTAGTACCTTGGAGATAACGATGGATGATACAGTGCAAATAAGATAGATGCATGATATAAAGAAGCTGGATTTGTAAAAAGAAACATATAAGATTAGATCATAATATGCGGGGGTTTCCCAGACAATGCCGGTTCCAAGAGGATTTTAACTCCCTTGGAGGATGTCAACCCATGTCAGACAAGATAATAATAGATCATGAACAGTAGTAATGGAATATAAAATGAAAAGTAACTAAAATGATGAGGGAACTTAGCTTGTGCTCTGTTATGGAGATGAACTGACATCAAGATGGCAAGATAATGAACCATGGAAAATGTTTCTTCCTTAAACTGGCAAAACTTAATTAAGCTCTTTCTTCTCTTCTCTAGGCCTAGGTATCTCCAAGTCTTTGATCCTTTCCTTCTCGGTCCTTTTTTTTTTTTGAAATATGGGAAAAAACCCATATTTATAGCTTAGATGTGAGGTTAGATCTGGGTTAACAGGTAACCGGGGTTGAGTAAAGTAACTTGAGTTAGGAATATGATGTGATCATGTGGGGACCACGGCTTGAATTATTAGATGGAGTGGGGAGCATGATTGACATGGTGGGTGAGATAAAATATTCCATTTTAAAAAAAGGGTGTCGAGATGGGTGTATTAATACCCATGGATTAAATAATTTGTGAAGGATGGGGATATGCCAAAAATTGAATTATCAAATGGGTCTACATGGGGCCCATTTGATAATTAATCAAATAATGTGAGTAAATAGATAGGATTTCATTTAATTTTAGAAAAAGAGTGAGGATGGAAATTGGATGAATGTGAGATGACGGAGGGTGCTATACCAAAAATAGGTGTCTACATTTGCCCCTTTTTGTTGAGTGGTTTGCGATAGCAAGCCACAAGACAAAAAAAAAAGGTTAGATGAAATATGTTTCCAAGGATGGATGAAGACACAAGATGCCCCTGGCGAAAAAGGATTGCAATAACAATAAAAAAAGTATGCCGGTGACTCCAATATCACATCGGTAGAGGAAAATTGTGGTCTCAATAGAGACAAATGACAATGTTCTACAGACCAGTGAGTGGGTGAAGACCAATGCAGTATGGATGTAAACCAAGATGACCAATGGGTCATAGGAAAACATCAAAATATGTGCAACTGAATGCGAAAGATGTGCGCAATCCTTTGTTTGTGTGGAATCGTGCAAAAAAATCATGCATCCACAAAAGGGACAAGGATGAAAATAATGATGCCCCAAAGATAGGCACAAGAAGGAAACAAAGTGAGTTATATGTGTTGACAAGTACAAGGATGAAAAGGTGCCCCAACATAAGACATAGATAGAATAATCATAAATGTGGAAAAGATGAGCAGATAGGATAGAAATGTGAGATAAAATGCTGTAAAAGGGTAATAAATATGATGAAAATCATGTTGTATAGGAAAGATGCTATAAGTGTTAGCAAATTAGAAGGTGAAGAAGACAAAGAAGTCTTATTTCTTTGGTAAGTGTGATAGAGATACTTTTGTGACAAAACAAAAGCAGAGAAAATATTCATGGAAGAGAACAAGATTAGATAGGTGATGGCCATTATGGTATCTTCCAAGACAAAAATGTCAAAAGAAGATGGGAAGAGATTCTTAGAAATGGATATGATGATGTCCCTGCGAGAGGACTGACAAAGATAAAAGATGTGACAGGGTTCTCAAAAAGAGAAGAGGTCAATGTTGCAAAGAGAAGAACAAGAATGGTAATGAAAGGGATAGATGGCGATACATAAATGGAGAAACATTGGCATTGACCATGAATGCCAAATGTAAGGGATGTTGAGAAAGACAAAAGTGAATAGACAGGAGGATTGTTTCATTATGAGAAGAGAAAAAAAGATTGAATATGAAGGTGACAGGGATATGGAATAGAGGGATGAAGACAAAGGAGGAGAAAATAAGGAATGAAAGGGGAGGAAGAAGATAACAAAGAAGGATTATAGAGAAAGGGGGAAATGAAGAAGGACAAACAAAGAGAAGACAAGAAAAGAACAAAGTAGAGGATGAAATTATGAAAAAGGGAGAGATTTATTCAAGATGAAAGGCGTGATGAAGGATGGAGTAGAGGAAAATAGAGAGGTAATGGAAAACGAAAGAGATGATAGAGAAAAGAAAATTGAAGGAAAAAGATCATAGTGAGGAAATCCAAGGCAAAGAATATGGAACTGACCACATGGAAATGCATGTGGATGATGAGATGATAAATGAAATGGGATAACGCTGAAGAGTCATGTTTTTGATAGGGAAGTAAGGAGGAAGTGCGAGGTAAAATGGGGAAAAAGATGATGTAGAGGAAGTAAAATAAGATGAAGATTAGAAAGGAGGAGAAGACAACAAAGAAAATTATGTAGATAGAAGGGAACCAAGAATGAAGATATTTGGTAAAGAGTGAGAAGCATAAGGAATGTAAAGAGAAGCTTGAGGGAAGGAATGCCATCGATTGGAAAAGAAATGGAGATGCATGAGATGAAGATATGCTGATGATGAGAAAATAGAGAGAAGGTGTATGATGAAGACAATGAAGAAATTGTCAAGGAAGAATGGAAGATAGAGAGGTGGCGAGGAAAAAGAAAGGAAGGGATAGGAAAGGCAATGTCAGTGAATGGATGTTAGGAGAAATCCACCGATAATGATCAGTAGGAAAATATGGGATAAAAGATAAGACAAGGTAGAAAGCAAATGAAGAATGGGGGAACGCCAATGAAGAGATGTTAGGAGAAGTCCTCTGATAATGATCAGAGGACACAGAGGAAGGAAGGAATGAAGATAGAATGGAAGAGATCAAAGAAAAGGATTCAGGTTGTGCAGAATGGGGATGAGTGATTTTTAGGAGAAGTCCACCGATAATTACTAGCATGGAAACAGAAGATGATGATGAAATAATTGGAAGATCAATGAAAATGATGGGTAAACATGGGAGTAGATATGTGGGAGAACTCTAGAAGACGGAGTGGAAAGAGTAAAGAAAGGAGGGATAACGATGTGTAGGAAGATGAAGATGAGGAGAGGATGCAGTGGATGAGAATGAATGAGAGAGAAATGAAGAAACAAGACATGAAATGAATGGAGAAGCAATGGTTAAGTAATATTACCCAACGATGGATGATGGAGATGAAAAAGGGACCAATAAGAAGTGGTGTTTGCGTGAATGGAAGAGGAGGTGAGAGGATGTGATGATGGGGAATGCCGAGAAAATGTAGATGGAGAGAATGTGGGGTAGTGGGGGAGTGCAGGATGACAAATCATGCTTAAGAGGGACTCTTAAGTAAGATCGCCATGCCATAGGAGGAATTAAGTAAGATCACCAAATTGGCGGACAATATGGAAAGAGAAAGACAACATTGTATTGGATGCAGGTGTGGAATGGTTGGTTGGAATGGATGAGTATGATGAGAGGTGAGAGACATAAGATGAGGAAGAGATGATGGGAGATGGAAGGATTAGATGACCAACCATTCTTAAGAGAAACTCTTAAGTAAGATTGCCCTGCGATGGAGATGGTTAAGTAGGATCGCCAAACCGAAGAAGAAGAAGAATGATGAAAAGACTAAGCAGTGTATACCAAAATGGAACAAGAGATGAAAGGAGGTGATATTAAAGTGATAACAAAGAAAAAAAGGAGTGTGACATGAGTGGATGGAGGAACATATGCAACGTAGATGGAGAGTGTAAGGGAAATCCTTAACTGGGATGCCCACATGGTGGTAGTGATGATGCAAGAGTGTTAAGCGAAAAAGGAAGAGTGGAAAGACATTTGTGGTGGTGATTGTCATCTGTTGAAAGAGGAAATGGTGGAGAAGCTTCTACAGTGGGAGGATCCAAGGAAGAAGATATACCTTAACTAAGGTTCTTTGGCTATATGGATGGTTAAGTAAGATTGTCAAACTGAAAACGGAAGAGTAAAAGAGAAACTCAAGAGGAAAGACAAGTAAGATATCGACATCGTGTAAGGGGATAGAAAGGTGAGAAGGATGATGTGGAGACAAATGGTGATGAGTGGACATGGAGAGCAAGGAGCAATGGATCAAAGACAATGTTGAACATGTTGAGAGATAAGGAGTTGTAGGATAACGAACTTTCCTTGAGAAGGATCCTCAAGTAGGATTCACAAACTGCAACGGTGATCAAGTAGAATTCACAAACCAAAAAGTGTATTTGTAAACACATTCATGGAGATGATGGATAAATATAAAATTCATAGTGTGAAATTTGATGTGATTTTTATAAAAGATGATTTGGATGAGATGAATGGAACATAGCTATAGCAAGGGCGTATAGGGAAACTATGTTTTGAACTAGAGACAAATAAGAAAAAGTTACCACTCAAGGCATAATACACAACCATCGATAGTTAGTTATACCAAAAGATCATGAGGGAGATATGGATGAAAGATGCTTATAATTCTATTATTGACATGACAAAGGGATCAAAGATGTGACTTATACCCGGGAAGAGGGATCTCCAAAGGTGGTGTTCCTTAAGCCTATTCCCTAGCTCTGGAAAAGGGAAAGAACAATAGTAGAAAGATGATCAATGCGAGAAGCTTTTAGAAAATGTTGATAAAAGAAGGTTGATCAATGCGGAAAACCTTCCAGATGCCTTAATAACCGAGTAGCCATCCTTCGAGGGTATGGTCTAATTTATACATAATATGGATGACAAGAATAATGTGATAGCCATCCTTTAAGGGATCGGTCTATTTCTTTTTATTTTGCTTGGATTTTGATTTGTATACTTTTTTTTTGCATTAAACAACTTTCCTTCGAGGATCAATCTGCTTTTTGATAACTTTGATTTTGCCTTTTACATATATGAATTTGAGCTTCACACGGGGAGAGTTGGGAATAGCTACATAAACCACTTAAGAGGGGATAAGGAATATACAAGAGACACCTGGACCCTTCACATGGCTGTAATAGGAGAACAAGAAGGTAATGGATGTAATGGTTACAGGATCACATCAAAGTAGTGAAGACAGATCACATAATTCAGATCATTACAATTATAAATGGAAGGGGCTAAGGATGGCAAAATAATCTAAGGATGTAACTAAGTGATCATTGGTAGATATGCTAACAGTAGATTGGTCACAAGTGCAATGCATTAAGAGGTTCCATCTCTGGTTTACCACCACGAGAGGGAAGACAGTGTAGTTGCAATAAGATGAGATGATAGCCAAGCAGGAAACAAAAACTATATCCTGAAGGAAATGAACATATGACCACAATGGTGGATTTAGATGAAAATAAATGATGCCCTAAGAGAGACATAAACATAGAAGGACAATCATGGCCTCAAAGGAGGACTTGATGAAATAAACGGTGTCCCAAAAGAGACACACATATAGCCACAATGGTGGACTTAAAAAAAAAGGAATCCCTCAATGGAGAGACAAACATGGCCTCAAAGGAGGGCTTTGATGAAAAATATGATACCCCCAAAAGGAGCATAAACATAAAAGAACAAATATGGCCTCAAAGGAGGACTTATGAAATAAACGGTGTCCCAAAAGAGACACAAATATAGCCACAATGGTGGACTTAGAATGAGATGAGGATCTGGATATAATTAATTTAGATTGGATGGATGTGAAGAAAGTAAACAAACAATGTCAAAGAGCAAAGTCCCCTAGTAACAAGGGATTTGTATGGATGAGATGCTCAAGGGCGAGGGAAGGTTGTTTCCCCAATGAGTTAAATGTGAAGGAGGTAAAGGATGTCGAAAGAGCTTAGATGAGATTGTTTTAGATTTGGATGGGGTAAACAATTAGAGACCACAAGTGTGCTTAGTAAGACAAGTGACATTGATGAACAATGACAGAGGCATTACTTAGGAGGAATGACATGGGCTGGATGGATACTAAGGGATGATGTGGATGGAGGGATCATGGGAGATCCGACAGATGGGATATGGATTGGATTCAAGGTAGATGGAGAAGGAACTTTCCCTTGAATGAGGAAGTCATCTTTCTTAATAAGATTGTGGACGATTGACCAAAGGCCTTCTGATAATTTCGATGTCATGACCTGGGGTACGATGATATACACAACTACAATTAGGATTGAACCATGATGGCTTGGGACCATAGGGATTAAAGGCTTTAATATGAGGAAGTTTTATGGTAGATGTTCAAGTTAAATGTCAAAATATATCTACGTATGACCCCATTAAAGTGTCATGGGGAAGGTAACTCTTATGGGTTTTGATAGGATGTATCAACTTGGAGTTAGGAGAAAATGTGGATGTAGATTGGATGTGTGAATTTTGTGTTTTGGAGGAAAAATCAAATTTGGTTGAAGGATGATATTGTTTGGATGTGGATTGATTATTGCAAGATGTCGTAGATGGAAAACTGATCCTGACATGGATGTTGTGGCATTAGATTGTTGAGAAGAGGGAAAACCTGAATGTTTCGAGGAGGCACAGGGGACTGTCGGGGATGTTTTCCCCAAGCCTTAGACTTCAACCGAGAAGATTTACCTCTAGCAGGGATGACAATAATTTCAACTAGAGGATCTGATAGCGGTGGTGTGGTTATCAATGGAGAAACTGTCCTAAAACAAGTGAAGATGTTAATGAAGAGATAGGTGTTTGTATGATGTGATTAATGATATCTATGTGAGATGTGGATTGTTTCGATTTTGGCATGGAAAGAGATGATTTTGTAGAGGGAGAAGGTAAAGCATATTTATTTGATTTAGGTGGATGTGTTGGTACAGTAGGTGATCCTAGGGGTATATTTGATAGGTCGCAAATTGAGAGGATTTGGTTTGTGTGATAGAAGGATTAGGTAAAGAGTATTGGGGTAGACTGGGTGACGTGGCCACGGGAAAGGTTGTCAAGGTAGAGATAGGTGGACTTGTTGACATGATAGGTATAGGGGTCGTTGGCATAGATAAAGATGTAAGAACTTTTGGAATATGTGGAGATGTGAGTGATGTGATACTAGATGGAGTAGACCTTATAGGTAAGGGTAATATACCAAATGCGAACATTTTCATACGTATAAGTAGAAGAAACTAGTTTTTCATAAACTTTTTGAGGGTAAGAATGATATGTTTGCTAAAGGGGTTGATGTTGAAGGTGGGGTTGTAAGGGTGCATGTAGTAGAACTAAGTTTAGTTGGGATGGTTGTGAGCAATGTAGGTGTAGTAACAGGTGTATTTGAGGCAGATATGGGTGAAGAAATAGATGGGAGAGATGTAGGGATATGTGTGGATACAAGTGGGGCTGAAATAAATTCTAAGGATGAATCTAATGTGGTAGATTGGGGTGTATTTGAAGCGGCGGAAATGGATGTTATAGCTGAATTTGATGTAGACATGATAAGGATAGGAGAAGGTGTAGGTCCAACACAAGTAGTAAAAGTTGATGTAGGTGTAACAGTTTGGAATAAGAGGTGAGAATAATGTCCACTTTGTGGGAACATGCAGAGTTGGTGATAAGATGGGATCTTGATTGATAGTGTCAACCATACAAGCATTTGATAGTTGAGATGTAAAGGGGGTGATGTAATTTGTTGGTAGTTGATTAGTTTGCACAAGTGGAAGTATCAATTTGGATATCCCCTTGATTTATAAGTTATTGGACATGATCTTTGAAGGAACAACAAATCTCAATGTCATGACCTTTGACTCGATGATATTTACAAAAGTGGGCCTCGTGGAAATCTAGTTTTTGAACTTAGTCTTTTTGAGCCTTTTTTTTGGTCAAGCGCATGGATTTGCCTTGTAACACCAAGTTTTGATGCGCCCCCTTAAAAGCCTTTGGCGCATGGTTTTCCATGTTGTCACTCCTTTCGGTGCGCCAAAGGATGTTGAGTCAGTTTTTGGTGCGCCATAGGGCGCACGTAATCTCTATGTTACACCAAGTTTTGGTGCGCCAAAGGGCGCACATAAATTCATGACCGACAACGTATTTCATGCGCCAAAAGGCGCACCCTTTCTCCTGTCGTCAGATACTTCCATGCGCCAAAGGGCGCACGCTTTCCTCTGTCGACAGCAGTTTTCATGCGCCATTTCAAAGGTTGGTGGCGCATTAATGACAGGTTTTCCTATAAATATCAGTGCGCGCCCATGTCATTTTCATTCCTATTTTCGAAGCACGTGATATTTCTGGACTTGTCAGCCCCTGCTCTGTCACTTTCATCGTGTTGTGGACCCGCTCAAGGAATTTTCGCTATAATTTTAAGGTAAGAGGTTCTTCCCCTTCCCTGTTTTATGTTTTCTGTTCTTTGAGCTTGTTTTTTGTCCGGTTTTGTTGTGTGCTTGCTTGCTGGACGGTTTTCATCGAAGTATGTTTATGTTTAGGCTAGCTTCCCCCCTGTGCTGCCTGGTTTCCCGTCTCCCTTTCTTCTTTTCCTCCCCCCTTCCTCTCCCTCTTTCCGGATTTGTTGGAAAAAAGGGGGGCTGTTTTGTAATTTCTTGGTCTGCTGGATCTTTTATAAAAACCCTGTTGCACCAAGCATCCTTTGAAGGAAATAAGAATCAGTTATATTGAGTGATCAAGTGTATTTTCCATGGCGCACTGGCGCGTCATGTTGCACTTAATGCAATCGCGCCCTTTGCGCATCTACCTTCATGCCATACTTTCAAGATCCGCGCTTGAAATTCATGCGCCCACCCCCTTTTTTCCTTCGCAAGTATAAATCTCGCGCCTCCTTAAAACCTTTGGCGCGCCTTCTTTCCATGCTACATGTTGTTTTCATGCGCCAAAGGGCGCACCCAGCTTTCATGCAACACAAGCCTTCTGCGCGCAAGTATAAAGATTACATAGGCACGGGCGCACCCTCCATTGCAGTAACATGATGTTGTGTAAACCCTCCATGCGCCGCGCATATTCCTTTTCAAGCATCATTTTGTCCATGTTACACAATCTTCCCATGCGCCAAAGGGCGCACCGAACCCCAATGTAACACGCATTTCCTGTGCGCCCTGCTATAAAATGTAACCTGCTTCATCCATGCGCCATGCGCCTTTGGCGCCAATATAACCTCTGCAACATTCCTTTTCTGTGCGCCTTATCTATTTGGCCTGCCAGTTGCATTTTTCCTGCGCCCTAGAGCCTTTAAATATCTAACTCCTGCTAGTTTCCAATGGAAAATCAAATGACTAATTCAACCTTTTTGGATTGGGTCTCTCTTCTTCTTCATGCAGATCAGCAACTGAGTTCGAAAGAACACATGTCTACGTCAAGCAAGAAACCCACCAAACCAAGAGGAAAGGCTAAACTATGAAGAAGAGATGAAATACAAATATCAAAGGGTCGAATGCCCGAATCACAGTGAAGTGCAGATGGATGTCGTGGACTCGAGTTGGGTCACATTGACATGGATGAGTTCTCGGGTTAGAACTCGAAGGTTACAAGAAGTCCATGGATGGACAAGCTAATAGGCGCAAGCCCCGCACTTTGCCGGAGGAATCCTCGTCACAATAGCCGTGAACAATGAGTTCATGATGGTAGTTGCGCAATCTTTTCAACAAGGACACAAGATGTGTCGAGAACAAAGCAAGGGCGAGGTAATCATAAACCTCACCGCCCGTCATTTTGAGTTGATGCTTGCATCCTCACCACCGAACTACGTGGGTCATGCTTGCCAACAGAATGCATCAAGGCCTGGGAAGACAACGAGGACCAGTGCATGCAGTTGATGAATGAGGTCTACCTAAAGAACAAGAAGGTGGTGACCCGGTGGCCTCAAACTATCCACCGAAGTGATTTCTCAGAGGAACTCAGTGATACTATCACCTTCCTGAGCAGAGTCTTCGGGCTTTCAGATGCCCACTATTTCCATAAGTGGATGTTGCGGTACCTGGAGACAATGAATAAGAATTTGCCCGATCAGCGCTTCTGGGGGGAAATAATAAGCAGCACCATCTCTCGAGCAAATTCTACAACAAATTCGCCACAACAGAGTATTCCATATGAACTCCTATGTAGTCTACGCTGCAGCGTCGGCAAGGGATTACCCAGGGCTGAACCGAAGTGGAGTATGGCCTCAGGCCAGGATATTTGATTACTACCCAGAGCTGAGGCTGGAGAATAGCATCCCTCAATTTGCTAAAATCAATGATGCATTCTTCTATCACGTCATCTGCCTGCTGAGGCCCAACATGACTCATAGACGACGACCAAGAACATAGTAGCAGTCACAGAGAAATGGGGAGCCTTGTTCACCCAATTTCCCACGTTCACCTATCTAAGGGCTGTCAACTTTTTGGGAGAGCCAACCAGGCTACCAAGGTATGCTGGACCAAAGCTGATTCTACTGGAGTTATCAAGGCAGCTGGTCACATACCATGAAAAGTGCCTCAAAAGAAAGAAGGGCGGAACTCCTTTCCCCTCACAGTGGGCCGGTACACATGTTCTTCCTATCACAAAGCGAAGGAAATGTTCGCAGAAATGGAGTTGCTAAATTTGAAACATGACTTCCCGCCCAGTGCCTACCTTCGATCCTAGGAGCCGCTACCAAGGGCTAAGCTTGATCCGATCCATGTCCCTCAAATTGAGGATATTTACATTGACGCTCTCCATGAGGTGGAACTCGAAGAAAGGATCACTCGCGCTTGGCATTAACGGAAATCATCCAATACGGAGTGGCCATTGTCCCCAAAGGCTTCCAAACCACGGAGACGAAGTAGACAAAGTGTATAATGACACGTAGGGGATGATTGGCCCTTCCCTGACATCGACAGAAGCAAGGCTCCTCAAACAATTGAGGAGAGGGTCAAGGAGACTATGCGGAGAACAAAGCATCGGTGCCGCATGAACGGACTAATCTACCTCGGGTAGATTTCACAACTTCCTTTGGGCAACGCACCTCCGAGGTCAAAGAAGTCACTGAAAGGTAAAGGTGCCGAAGGTGAACCTAAGCACTATTCGAGGAAGCCCCCGAAAGTCCTCTTCCTTCGTAGCCTCGAACAAGTAATAACTCTGATTCGCCAGAGAAAGAATTGACAGAGGATAGTCCTATACGCCCATCCACCTGTGATGTCTCTGCGCGCTACAACTTCGAGGTCCCTTCTATCCCTTCTTCTTCTCTTCCTTCCTCCTCGAGTGACTCAAGCAACCACCCTTTGGTTGTGTCCTCTCGCCCCTTCTTCTACTCTTTCCCCGCCTCTTCATCTATCTTCTCCTCCTCGCTGATTTGTCTTCTTCCATTTCTTCCTCATCTCCGAGCTCCCTTCCCTTCCTATCTCTTCTGCAGCTCATGGTTTCCCTCCCTCCCGTGGACATTTCTTCGGCTATTCTTTCGATGCCGCCGCCGCGTGTCTCCACGTTTTTCCCCTCTTCTACCGTTGCTGCCTCCCCCTCTGTCTCTGGTCCTTCTTCTATAGGACCAGCTTGGATCTCTCAGCAGCTGAGCCAACAAAAGAGGAAAGTTCCCATCGCTCCGATGGACTTTTCGGTCATTCCGGCTAAAGGAGTGAAGAAGCACAAGCCGGTTACACGCTTCTCAAAGAGCGCTGCAGGTGAGAGAGTCATGGAAATAGCATACCCCAACCCCCTCAAAGAAAAAGAAGATCTGTCTCCAACAGATTTCACCGTGACCCAAGTCACAATGGGGACATCCTCAGAAAGTCTCCAGGGGGAAGCTCTTTCCGCAGTGGATGCACTCTGCAAGAAGCTTCAGAAACGAAAGAGGAAAAAGGCTATCAAGGAGCAGCAATAAATCTACTTCAAGCCTTATAAAAGATGGGAAGTGCACCTCCCACAACTGCCGCCGAAACTCCTGAGCTGCTCACCAGAGAAGATTAATGAGTATTCAAAATCGGCGAGCAAGGTATGGCTGCTTTCGCTGGAGAGCCAAATCCTCAAGGATAGTGAAAAAGTAATCGCCGAATATATCAGTTTATACCTGAACATCGAGAAGGCGAACAAGGAACTCCAAACATTAGCAGGCCCAATATCAGAAGAGTTAGAACATGCTAGACTCCAGCACGAGACCTTCCAACAAATGTTCGACTGTTCAGTCGAAGATCTGGTCAAGTTCGGAGTATTCGGCCATCCAAGGGCCCTCAACAAAACTATGTCCACTTTGGACTATCGGATAGATCAGCTGGAATTTGTTTTAGAAAAGATAGACAAGGTAAAGGAAGAGGCCCTGGATGCAATGCATCAAATGGAGAAAATTGTTCTATCTATGACTCCAGGGTTGCTCACTCCTTCCCTTACCTTGAGATCAGCTGATGACACTATCCGGATTTTCAAGGAGATAGCCTCTCAAGGGACAGGGCCAGAGGTCACGTTCGACACTGAATCTATCAACAACCTACTGGCCTGTAGGGACTTCATCGGGTTCCTCATCGAGGCGGAGAAAGATTATTCCAAACTCCCTAAAAGCTCATGACGAGCGGAGACTTGCGAAGCCATCGAACGAACGGCACAAGGATCCATCACAGATCAATTTGGGCCAATGATCAGCAAAGTTTTGGAATACCGCCAGCCAGCGATTACACATATCATCACCCGAGCAAAGATCGTAAACAGTGCAACCCCTTTTCGGCCGCAGGATGATGATGATGAGTAGCTTCTTCTTCTTCTTCTTCTTCCTCTCTCTATTCTCCGACTTTCTTTCGTAATATCTCAAGTAAGTTGATACAAATGATGACATCATCCATGTTGCATCATGGGATGATGTCATCTATCAAAGTTGTCAAAGTCAACATGACTTTTAGATATTTTGTAAATATCTTTGTAAATAAATGGTTGGCTCCATTTTGTCTTCTCTCTCCCTCATATTCTATAAATATGGAATACTTGTTGTATTCAAGGTGAACATTTTTTAGATAGAAATAGAAGTGAGGAGAGAAAGACTTTGAGCTTTCTTGTAACAGAAAAGAACAGTAATACAATTATTCAGACTTTGTGCTCAATAGCTGTGTTATACATTAGATCTTCCTTACGTTAGATCTATATGTGTTTAATCTGTTAGATTCATATCTACTTTTCCGTCATTTGTTTATCAGTATTGCTTTGTTTATTTATGCAAGTAGGTTTGGCTCACACTACCAAACTAAAAACATAAATCTTCTGACCTTTCTGCTTTGGAATTCATTTCTTTTCTCCCTTCGGATCTGTTCTTTCTCTTCTCCCTCTTTCATTCCTTTCTTTTCGCAGCCTGGAATACTCTACCGGGATGAGATCCCAACCCCGAAGGCAGAATCTGTGAGACTTGCATAGGTTCCTGCTAGTAGAAATAGCAATAAACCAGCTTTCGCCATTGCCTCAAAGAGGGGCTAAGCCCCGCACACCGTTGGCTCTGTCCTATCCATAGATCTGTCCGCGCGACAGATTTTCGGACCAACAGTTTTTGGCGACTCCGCTGGGGATCGAATAGATCTGTCAGATCTATGGTGGTGGTATAATATAAAATCGTAAAAATCAAAAAATTGCACGCCTGCTTTGCAAACCTAATTTTTTATAAAAATCCAAAAATTTGCAAAAGTGCTCAAATCAAAAATTTTCTTCCGAGAGTCATAGATCGGGCCTAGTTACATCTTTAGTTCACCGAAGTTTTTATCAAAATCATTATTTTTCCGTAGATCTGAGTTTTGACTGTTTTCTAAAAAAGTTTGAAATCCTCTGAAAAGTAAAAATCAGATCTGAAAATCAGCTTACTATCTTCCCTGCCATCTTATCCTCGCTGCTATTTGTCATTAACCGCAATCGGTTTTTCGAGGAGGATAGTTTTTAAATATTCAGAAAAGTATTTGCTGCTGGTTTTTGTCGAAAAACCAGAAAATCAGCAAGTACACCTAAAAATAAAGTTTAAATCTGCGCCTTAATATCAAGAGATCCGGAAGGTACACCGTGAGTGAACCTTTACGCGCAGCAGAGAGCCCGTGGAGAAGCTGATCCTACTTTCGATCCGCTTCAAAGGCACAATTTCAGCGTAACACCGACGCTTTTCAAATAAGCTTAAGCTCAAGGCTAGGTGGTCATCCAGAGTGTCTCACCTTCACGAAGAAAAAGTCTTTACAAGGAACATCCACATCCCTTTGTAGTGCTCTTGCTCACTCGCTGGAACCACCCTCCCACTGTGGTGCTTTTTCCACCTTTCAAATGGCGATTACATGGGGAAATGCTATGGGCCTCTCGCACTGCCACATCCAGTTCACGCGCTCCCTCACGGAAATCGAAAGAATTTTCCTAAATTTGACGGGAGCGGAAATCAAAGCACGGATTCCCACATATCTGCTTTCATTATGTCATGCAGTATTTTGGACGTGACTCATGAAGATGTGTCAGTCCACCTTTTTCTGGAAACCCTACAAGGGCCTGCAGCTGAATGGTTTCAGCATTTGCCAGCCGGATCTATCACCAGTTGGGCTACTCTGGGAAGCTTTCGAAGACAGATACAAGCCTTCAGAGGATGCATTTGCGTTGCTATCACGGATTACCCACCTGAAGAAGGAGGCCAATGAGACCATGCGCGATTTTGTCACCCGGTTCAATGCATTAATCAACCGTGTCCCTACTGCCATGCTTCCAACACCGGAGAATCAGAAGTGTTTCTTCGTGAACGCCATGAGCTCAAAAGTCAGTTTCTTGCTCCTTCAAGAGCGAGTAGCTACTCTACCTCTCGCTCAGGCTGCTGCCATCCGGATAGAAGACAATTTGATAATATCTGGCGAGCTGAGAAAGGAATCATCAAAGTCCAAATCTTCGGACCCCTCGCCTGCTACTTCGTCTGATCCAGCATTCCAAAAGATGGCGAACGATCTGCTCGCATTAAAAATGCAGCTGGCCCAGGCCTCTCCTAGTTCCTCATACCGAGATGTTCCACGAAGGAGTTTTGTTCCCAACAATGTTTCACAAAGACCGCGTCTACCTGCAACTGCTCCACGGTTGGCGCTTGAAGCTCCTCCGGTCAATGCTTTGGCCGAAATTGAAGAGGAAGAGCAGTACTATGAAGAACCTTCGTCTCAAGGTGAAGATGATCAAGATGTCGGTGAACCGACTGGCGACTCTACTATTGGATACATGGAATTTGATGAGGATGAATCTGATGAAGAAGAGAGTACTCAGGGCTATGCAAGCGGACAATCCTACGCTGTTTTTACCCGCTCACAAGGAAAGGAAGCGGAAGTTGCTGCCCATGTGCAGAAGGAGAAGGTCGTATCAAACGCACCTCCAACCATTGTTAAAAGAGGTAATCCTCTTCCTACTCAACTCCCTGTTAAAACTTTTGCAAAGAAGTCTTTTCCGCCCATCTCTCCTCCGAATCAGCCCCCTCATATTCCTATCAAGATCAGTAACCCTGTTCCGCAATCGCGAAGTGAAGGACTCATTCCTTTACCAACGCAACCCTTGGCCGCATTCGATATAATAGATCATGCAAAAAGACCAAGATCCAGATGTCTGAAGCTGAGTATCTTCAGTCAAATCCCGAACAGCTTGTAAGATTGACTAAGTATATCCAAAGTCAAGCTGTTATATCTAATCAGGCTTCCCCAAAAGGAATCCTTTCCACTCCCCCTGAATCCCACATAAATGTTGCTTCAACATCCGCATCAGGCAAGATAGAACCTTTCTATCTCTCTCTCCTAATCAACGGCCATAAGTTGAGCAACTGTATAATTGATTCCGGAGCATCCGATAACGTCATGCCGGCAAAAGTCGCCCATGCTTTGGGCCTCACTCTTACCAAACCTTTCGGCAGATGTTACTCATTGGAGACCAAGCAAGTACCATTGATTGGCCAAATCAAAGACGCGCAATTCGCGTTTGCAGCCTTCCCGGATAAAAGAGTAAAAATGACCGTCCTTGTCCGACATTCCGGCAGCCTTATGGAATTCTCACTAGGAAGGAGCTTTTGCAGCGGGTTGGTGGAGAAATTCACATGGACTCGTCTAAAGCTAGAATTCCACCAAAGGCGTAATGCAAACTTTGGAACCGGAATCCCAAAAGAAGTACTTGGTCACTAGCTCCGAAGATCCCAAAGCCCAAATCCTTTTTGAGTCATCAGGGATGGGGAACTACTTTTTGTCTACCAAGGCGGATACAAAGGATGTTTTTGTTCAAGAAAAGGATCTCAATAAGATCTGGACCTTGCAATTTGATGGCAGTTGCGCAACTAGTGGATGTGGCGCTGGGGTTGTGCTGTTATCTCCTGAGGAAGAAGTTATTCCTCTCTCTTTCAAATTGCAGTTTTTCAACACTAACAATACTGCTGAGTATGAGTCTCTGTTACTCGGTATGCAAGCTGCAAAGGAAAGAGGAATTAAAAATCTAAAAGTTCAAGGTGATGCCGAGCTGGTTGTAAATCAGGTCAAAAGGATTTACCAAGTAAAAAATGAAAGGCTCAGGACACTACCGTAATGCAGTATGGGACAGCATTGAGGAATTTGATGCCTTTTCGATAGGGGCAATTCCAAGAGCTCAAAATGATATGGCCGATTCATTGGCCGTTTCAGCATCTCTCATGCTCCCGCACCCGGTTTGAAAACGAACAAATACACCATCAAGTGGTTTTCGCCCGAGCGCTGCATAACTCTCAAGATTGGCAGTAGGTATTCAACGATGATAATCACCTCATTGCCTTTCTAGAAAAATCAGAAAATTTTGATGAGTTGTATTTTGAAGGATCCACCTCAACATGCCGCGAATCAATCAACAGTCAAAACCATGAATCAGAGGAGAAAGACGGCATATGTCAGCTCAAAGGAAATAAAATTCCGAAGGGCCTGGTTTCTCTGGAGCGCCTGTTTGACAGGCATGACCGTTTTGTTAAAAAGAAGAAGCGGGACGATCCTTGCTCATCCCCAGAGACAGAACCAGTCAATATAGGTTCTGAGGCACATCCGCAATTTGTGAACATCGGGAAATGTTGCACGCCAGAGGAAAAGCGGAAATTCGTCAAGTTGCTGAAGAGATATATGGATGTATTGGCATGGTCCTATGCCGATTTAAAGTCCTTCAAGCCAAAGGACGTTCAGCATGACATACCGCTAAGAGACGATGTCAAAGCCTTCCGTCAGAAGCAGAGGCACTATAATCCCAAGATTTCGGGCACCATTCAGGCTGAAATTCAGAAGATGCTGGATGCAAGAATCATCTTCCCTATCCATCACAGCACTTGGGTAGCCAATATTGTGCCAGTGCGCAAGAAAAACGGTGAAATACGCATATGCGTAGACTTCCGAAACTTGAACCAAGCTTCGCTGAAAGACAACTACCCTCTTCCAATAATGGATCAAGTTCTGCAAGCAGTAACTGGATCAGAAATGCTGTCTATGCTTGATGGTTTTTCAGGCTACAACCAGATTGAAGTCTCGCCTGAAGATCAATTCAAAACAGCATTCACTACTCCTTGGGGTACGTTTGCCTACAGCAGAATGCCTTTTGGCTTAACTAATGCAGGTGCTACCTTTCAACGGGCCATGGACTTTGCATTTAAAGGCATGATGGGAAAAGTCATTGTAGTTTATCTAGATGACTTAACCGTGTTCTCTAAACAACGAAGTGATCATTGTGATCATTTGGAGCAAGTATTGGCCAGGTGCCGAGAACATGGAATTTCCCTAAATCCCAAAAAGTCTGTTTTTGGGGTTACGGAAGGGAAATTGCTAGGCCATGTGGTTAGCAAAGAAGGAACGAAGATTGATGCCGAAAGAGTTAAGGCTATCCAAAGCCTTACTCTGCCTACAAGCAAGAATGGTGTTCATTCTTTCTTCGGAAAGGTGAACTTTCTCAGGCGTTTTGTTCCTGATTTTGCTGAGAAGACCCGCCACATACTGAACATGATGAAGGGGTCACCCACTTTCAGATGGAGTGAAGAGGGGAAAAGGTCGTTTGAGGAGATAAAAACTTCTGTTGCTCATGCACCGGTCCTGGTATGTCCGGATTTCTCCAAAGACTTCATTATGTATAGTTACGCCTCCGAACATACTGTGTCTGCAATCCTAATGCAAAAGAACTCGGAGGATATTGAATCTCCAATCGCATTCATGAGTTCTCCTCTCAAGCCTCACGAACTGAAAATGACTCAGCTGGAAAAGCACGCCTTTGCCGTTGTCAAAGCAGTGAAGAATTTCAGGTATTATATTCTAAACTCACATACGGTGGTGCTGGTACCTGACACCGCAGCGGTGAAATCAATTCTAACTCAGCAGGAGTTAGGAAGTTTGAGGGGGAATTGGATCGCAAAGGTCCAGGAATATGACCTGGATATTAAGCCCACCAAGCTGGTGAGGGGTAAGGGCCTGTGTCAGTTAATGGCTGAAAATGAAAATTCAGAAGATCTTGATGAAAGAGAGAACTGTACCGACAAAGAGCAAAGCCCTCAGGAGGAGCCTGATTCTCTGCCTCTAGTTCTGTTTGTTGCAACTAGTGACGAGTGGTACTCCGACATTGCTTTCTTCCTTACCTACGGCGAATGCCCAATGCACCTAACCGCAAAGGAGAAGCGCACTATAAAGCTCAGGGCAGCTAAGTATGTCATCTGGGATGACGGTTTATATAAGCGCGGGATAGACGGTGTCTTCCTGCGATGTGTTGACAAGCCCCAGCAAGTAAAACTGCTGGAAAGTTTTCACAATTCAGCCTGTGGAGGCCATTTTTCTTCTTCCGTGACAGCGACACAAGGTCATTCGAGCCAGGTACTATTGGCCGACGCTCTTTCAAGATGCGGCTACCTGGGTGGCAAAGTGTGAACCCTGTCAACAATTCGTCGGCAAGCCCAAGTTGGCTGCCCTTCCCCTTAGGCCGGTCATTATCAATGAACCATTCAGGCAATGGGGAATTGATTTTATTGGCGCACTCAATCCTCAATCGAGTGCTGGACATAGCTATGTCCTTACAGCAATGGATTACTTCACTAAGTGGGTGGAAGCCATACCAGTCAAGCACGCCACTTCTGAGGTGGTTTGCAGTTTTATCAAAGAGAATATCATTGTCAGGTTCGGTGTTCCAAACAAAATCGTTGCTGATAACGCTTCTAACTTCTCTTCGCGGGAAGTTATTAGTTTTTGCTATGAATATGGAATAACTTTAGCACACGCCTCGGATTATTACCCTCAGGGAAATGGTCAGGCGGAATCCAGTAATAAGAACTTGGTGACCATCATACGGAAATTAGTAGATGAAAATCAGCGGATGTGGCACAAGTCTTTGTACGACGCTTTGTGGGCGGACCGCATTACTCCCAAGAGATCTCTCGGCATGTCACCTTTTCAAGTGTTATATGGCACTGATGCCGAACTTCCCATTTCTGCGGAACTTCCTGCTCTACGCTTGGCACGAGCAATCGAAGATGAAACTTTTCAGAATTCTCTAGAAAAGAGAATTATGTATCTGGCGGAACTTGAAGAAAAGAGAGTAAAGGTGGTCGACAGGATCACTGAACATCAGAATCAAGTAAAGAGGCTTTTTGATAAGAAGGCCAAGCAGAGAGATTTTCTAGTGGGAGATCTCGTCCTTCTTTGGGACAAGCGAAGAGAACCAAGGGCATGCACGGAAAATTTGATTCCCTATGGAGAGGGCCCTTCAAAATCAAGCGACTCAATGGAGAGAATAGTTTCTATCTCTCATATCTGGATGGAGCTGAGCTCCCGCTTCCCTATAGCGGGCAACATCTCAAGATCTTCAGGAAGTAGAGCTTGCTCTCTTCTTTGTACAGTTTATTTTAGTTGTGTGTTTGCTTTTGTCGTGTGTTTGCTTTCAGTTTGTTGTGTGTTTCCTTTGTTCTCCCTCCGGTCCCCCTTGTTTTTGACTCCGTACCCAATGGATAGGCACATGTGATCTGGGATTCTCTACCCCCGAGTTTGCTCAGGGATAGTCCCCAGAAAGAGCCAGCTGTTATCCCGTAAAATTGACAAGGGCAATTTTACCGATAACCATACCGAAAATTTTGTTTCGATCCCTCGTTAGGGATCCCTCGCGTTCGAAACATTGCAAAATCCCTCCCCGGGAAATCTAGTTTTTGAACTTAGTCTTTTTGAGCCTTTTTTTTGGCTGGGCGCATGGTTTTGCCTTGCAACATCAAGTTTTGATGCGCCCCCTTAAAAGCCTTTGGCGCATGGTTTTCCATGTTGTCACTCCTTTCGGTGCGCCAAAGAATGTTGAACCACTTTTGGGTGCGCCAAAGGGCACACGTAATGTATCTGCAACACCAAGTTTTGGTGCGCCAAAGGCGCGCTCATTCTTCTGTTGACAATTCCTTCCATGCGCCAAAGGGCGCACGCTTTCCATTGTCGACAGCCGTTCCCATGCGCCATTTCAAAAGGTTGGTGGCGCATTAATGACAGGTTTTCCTATAAATATCAGTGCGCGCCCATGTCATTTTCATTCCTATTTTCGAAGCACGTGATATTTCTGGACTTGTCAGCCCCTGCTCTGTCACTTTCATCGTGTTGTGGACCCGCTCAAGGAATTTTCGCTATAATTTTAAGGTAAGAGGTTTTTCCCCTTCCCTGTTTTATGTTTTCTGTTCTTTGAGCTTGTTTTTTTTTTTTTCAGTCCGGTTTTGTTGTGTGCTTGCTTGCTGGACGGTTTTCATCGAAGTATGTTTATGTTTAGGCTAGCTTCCCCCCTGTGTTGCCTGGTTTCCCGTCTCCCTTTCTTCTTTTCCTCCCCCCTTCCTCTCCCTCTTTCCGGATTTGTTGGAAAAAAGGGGGGCTGTTTTGTAATTTCTTGGTCTGCTGGATCTTTTATAAAAACCCTGTTGCACCAAGCATCCTTTGAAGGAAATAAGAATCAGTTATATTGAGTGATCAAGTGTATTTTCCATGGCGCACTGGCGCGTCATGTTGCACTTAATGCAATCGCGCCCTTTGGCGCATCTACCCGCCATGCAACATACTCAAGATCCGCGCCAAATGGCGCACCCTGCCATCCTGCTGCAAGTATAAATCTCGCGCCTCCTTAAAACCTTTGGCGCGCCTTCTTTCCATGCTACATGTTATTTTCATGCGCCAAAGGGCGCATCCAGCTTTCATGCAACACAAGCCTTCTGCGCGCAAGTACGAAGATTACATAGGCACGGGCGCACCCTCCATTGCAATAACATGATGTTGTGTAAACCCTCCATGCGCCGCGCCATATTCCTTTGGCGCACCATTTGTTAATGTTACACAATATTTCCATGCGCCAAAGGGCGCACCGAACCCCAATGTAACACGCATTTCCTGTGCGCCCTGCTATAAAATGTAACCTGCTTCATCCATGCGCCATGCGCCTTTGGCGCCAATATAACCTATGCAACATTCCTTTTCTGTGCGCCGTATCTATTTGGCCTGCCAGTTGCATTTTTCCTGCGCCCTAGGCCTTTAAATATCTAACTCCTGCTAGTTTTCCAATGGAAAATCAAATGACTAATTCAACCTTTTTGGATTGGGTCTCTCTTCTTCTTCATGCAGATCAGCAACTGAGTTCGAAAGAACACATGTCTACGTCAAGCAAGAAACCCACCAAACCAAGAGGAAAGGCTAAGCTGACAGAAGAAGAGATGAAATACAAATATCAAAGGGTCAGAATGCCCGAATCACAGGCTGAGTGCAGTATGGATGTCAGGGACTCAGAGTTGGGTCACATTGACATGGATGAGTTCTGGGTTAGAACTCAGAAGGTTACAAGAAGTCCATGGATGGACAAGCTAATAGGCAGTGCCCTGCACTTTGCCGGAGGAATCCCTGTCAGCGCTGTGAACAATGAGTTCATGATGGTAGTTGCGCAATCTTTCAACAAGGACACAAGATGTGTCGAGAACAGCAAGGGCGAGGTAATCATAAACCTCACTGCCCGTCATTTTGAGTTGATGCTTGGCATCCCTCACCACCGGAACTACGTGGCTGCTAGCCAACAGAATGCATCAAGGCTTGGGAGGACAACGAGGACCAGTGCATGCAGTTGATGAATGAGGTCTACCTAAAGAACAAGAAGGTGGTGACCCGGTGGCCTCAAACTATCCACCGAAGTGATTTCTCAGAGGAACTCAGTGATACGATCACCTTCCTGAGCAGAGTCTTCGGGCTTTCAGATGCCCACTATTTCCATAAGTGGATGCTGCGGTACCTGGAGACAATGAATAAGAATTTGCCCGATCAGCGCTTCTGCTGGGGGGAAATAATAAGCAGCACCATCTCTGAGCAGCTACAACAGCTTGCCACAACAGGAGTATTCCATATGAACTCCTATGTAGTCTACGCTGCAGCATCGGCAAGGGATTACCCAGGGCTGAACCGAAGTGGAGTATGGCCTCAGGCCAGGATATTTGATTACTACCCAGAGCTGAGGCTGGAGAATAGCATCCCTCAATTTGCTAAAATCAATGATGCATTCTTCTATCACGTCATCTGCCTGCTGAGGCCCAACATGACTCATAGCCGGACGACCAAGAACATAGTAGCAGTCACAGAGAAATGGGGAGCCTTGTTCACCCAATTTCCCACGTTCACCTATCTAAGGGTGTCAACTTTTGGGAGAGCCAACCAGGCTACCAAGGTATGCTGGACCAAAGCTGATTCTACTGGAGTTATCAAGGCAGCTGGTCACATACCATGAAAAGTGCCTCAAAAGAAAGAAGGGCGGAACTCCTTTCCCCCTCACAGTGGGCCGGTACACATGTTCTTCCTATCACAAAGCGAAGGAAATGTTCGCAGAGCTGGAGTTGCTGAATTTGAAACATGACTTCCCAGCCAGGCCTACCTTCGATCCTAGGGGCTGTCTACCAAGGGCTAAGCTGGATCCGATCCATGTCCCTCAAATTGAGGATATTTACATTGACGTTCTCCATGAGGTGGAACTCAGAAGAAAGGATCACTCGCGCTTGGCATTAACGGAAATCATCCAATACGGAGTGGCCATTGTCCCCAAAGGCTTCCAAACTACGGAAGACGAAGTAGACAAGGTATATAATGACACGGAAGGGGATGATTGGCCTTTCCCGGACATTGACAGAAGCAAAGCTCCTCAAACAATTGAGGAGAGGGTCAAGGAGACTATGCGGAGAACAGAGCATTGGTGCCGCATGAACGGAATAATCTACCTCGGGTAGATTCACAACTTCCCCTTTGGGCAACGCACTCTCCGAGGTCAAAGAAGTCACTGAAAGGTAAAGGTGCCAAGGTGAACCTAGCACCATTCGTGAGGAAGCCCTCAAAGTCCTCTTCCTTCGTGAGCCCGAACAAGTAATAACTCGGATTCGCCAGAGAAAGAATTGACAGAGGATAGTCCTATACACCCATCCACCTAGGATGTCGGCGTGCTACAACTTCGAGGTCCCTTCTATCCCTTCTTCTTCTTCCTTCCCCTCCTCGAGTGACTCAAGCAACCACTCCTTTGGTTGTGTCCTCTGTCCCTTCTTCTACTCTTTCCCCCGCCTCTTCATCTATCTTCTCCTCCCTCGCTGATTTGTCTTCTTCCATTTCTTCCCTCATCTCTGAGCTCCCTTCCCTTCCTATCTCTTCTCGCAGCTGCGGTTTCCCTCCCTCCCGTGGACATTTCTTCTGTTCTTTCGATGCGCCGCCGCGTGTCTCCACGTTTTTCCCCTCTTCTACCGTTGCTACCTCCCCCTCTGTCTCTGGTCCTTCTTCTATAGGACCAGATTGGATCTCTCAGCAGCTGAGCCAACAAAAGAGGAAAGTTCCCATCGCTCCGATGGACTTTTCGGTCATTCCAGCTAAAGGAGTGAAGAAGCACAAGCCGGTTACACGCTTCTCAAAGAGCGCTGCAGGTGAGAGAGTCATGGAAATAGCATACCCCAACCCCCTCAAAGAAAAAGAAGATCTGTCTCCAACAGATTTCACCGTGACCCAAGTCACAATGGGGACATCCTCAGAAAGTCTCCAGGGGGAAGCTCTTTCCGCAGTGGATGCACTCTGCAAGAAACTTCAGGAAATGAAAGAGGAAAAAAGGCTACTGAAGGAGCAGAACAAGTATCTGCTTCAAGCCTTACAGAAGATGGGAAGTGCACCTCCCACAACCGCCGAAACTCCTGAGCTGCTCAGTCAGGAGAAGATTAATGAGTATTCAAAAATCGGCGAGCAAGGTATGGCCGTTTCTGCTTGGAGGAGCCAAATCCTCAAGGATAGTGAAAAAGTAATCGCCGAATATATCAGTTTATACCTGAACATCGAGAAGGCGAACAAGGAACTCCAAACATTAGCAGGCCCAATATCAGAAGAGTTAGAACATGCTAGACTCCAGCACGAGACCTTCCAACAAATGTTTGACTGTTCAGTCGAAGATCTGGTCAAGTTCGGAGTATTCGGCCATCCAAGGGCCCTCAACAAAACTATGTCCACTTTGGACTATCGGATAGATCAGCTGGAATTTGTTTTAGAAAAGATAGACAAGGTAAAGGAAGAGGCCCTGGATGCAATGCATCAAATGGAGAAAATTTTCCTCGCCATGACTCTGTGGATTGCTCACTCCTTCCCTTACCTTGAGATCACGTCGCGACATCGAATCTATGAACTATCCGGATTTTCAAGGAGATAGCCTCTCAAGGATGAGGCTATCGCGACAAGCAAATTTGGGCCAATGATCAAACAGTTCTTGAACCCCTTTTCGGCCGCAGGATGATGATGATGAATAGTTTCTTCTTCTTCTTCTCCTTCTTCCTCTCTCTATTCTCCGACTTTCTTTTCGTAATATCTGAAGTAAGTTGATACAAACGATGACATCATCCATGTTGCATCATGGGATGATGTCATCTATCAAAGTTGTCAAAGTCAACATGACTTTTAGATATTTTGTAAATATCTTTGTAAATAAATGGTTGGCTCCATTTTGTCTTCTCTCTCCCTCATATTCTATAAATACTGGAATACTTGTTGTATTCAGGGGTGAACATTTTTTAGATAGAAATAGAAGTGAGGAGAGAAAGACTTTGAGCTTTCTTGTAACAGAAAAGAACAGTAATACAATTATTCAGACTTTGTGCTCAATAGCTGTGTTATACATTAGATCTTCCTTACGTTAGATCTATATGTGTTTAATCTGTTAGATTCATATCTACTTTTCCGTCATTTGTTTATCAGTATTGCTTTGTTTATTTATGCAAGTAGGTTTGGCTCTGTTTACTACCAAACTAAAAACATAAATCTTCTGACCTTTCTGCTTTGGAATTCATTTCTTTTCTCCCTTCGGATCTGTTCTTTCTCTTCTCCCTCTTTCATTCCTTTCTTTTCGCAGCCTGGAATACTCTACTGGGATGAGATCCCAACCCCGAAGGCAGAATCTGTGAGACTTGCATAGGTTCCTGCTAGTAGAAATAGCAATAAACCAGTTTCGCTTTGCTGTCTCAAAGAGGGGCTAAGCCCTGCACACTGTTGGCTCGTCTATCCATAGATCTGTCCGCGCGACAGATTTTCGGACCAACACATTTATAACTTCCTTTGGAATCTCTTTATCCAAACTTGGAACCTTAAATGGATCCTTGTATTTTAGAGTGTCTTCATCCTCTGCAAGTGGTTTTTGGTGGACAAGTCTTCTTGGGATTTCTCTTCAACCACCTTTTGCTTTGTCGGCTGAGACTCAAGGATTGATTCCTGATTTTTACCTATATTTTCCTCAATATTGGTTTTAATGGGTTTTATTATTTCTTTTGCAGTCTCAGTCATAGTTTATTTTGTGACACTTTTCCCTTGAGAAACCTCACTCTCCTTGATTACCTCTGAATCCTTGGGAGGTTGGTTTTTCAATAGAAACAACATCTGATACAGGTTGTCTCATTAAAAATTGTTTGATTCACTATTTCAAAATCCATAACAGAGGTTGTGTATTCAAATTTAATACTTTGTGGTTGATCCCCCAATTTGATATTTGATGATTTATGAAGATATTGAATGTTTATTTATTGATTCAGGACATTTGCACCTCTCTCTTTTCATAAGTTTCAATTTTCACATCAACCATTTCAAGTTTAGGAATCTCCTTAAGTAATTCCAAATCAATTACCTCAATAAGACCTTTTGATTGTTTCCCTGGGTTGTATAACCACTAGTTTGTCTTGCACTTGTTATTTCACAATATCACCTAACTAACTAGACACATGGGCACCAAAAATATTCTTGCAAAAATTATGTGGGGATAAAGATGAAGCTACACTTGGTGGTGGTATAACTGGAGTAGAGTGAATACTTTCATGAGTCTGAAATGACATTTTCTGATAAGCCAATGAAGTAAAAACTTTATTTTGAGCTTCAGTTAGGACAGGAGGATCAATTACTTCAGGCTCCTTTCTTTTGTGTTTCCTTGTACTATGACCACCTACATCCCTTTCCAAAGGCAATATCAATTTAGTCCTTTTGTAGTTCTTTCAAAACATTTAATTTTGGGGCCCTCCCTTCCCTTAGCACTTTGCACAGTGGGTGGTGGATCAATACTTGACAGAAATTACCTCATCTTCTTTGGTGCACTAGATGACCCCAGTAATACCACTGAGGGAATTCTTGGTGTAATCAAACTTATCCCCTCTGCTTGAATTGGAACTTCTGAAGTAATGGGAGCATCTTTCATAGCCTTCAAGATTATTCCCTCTACCTTTTGAGTCAAGGTACTTTTTGAAGTTCTAGTCCTATTTTTACACATTATCCATTCATCAATAGTCTCAGTAGTATGATTATTACTAGGTAACTAGGGAGATTGTCCATTTAAGGGATCTATTTTTTCTTCTCCCTCCTTTAGTGGAGGGAGATCTTCCTCCAAAGTTTTCAATTCTCAGAACTCCTTTAATACCTTTGTATTTTGCAAGGATAAATCCAAACCCTTTCTAGTCAACCAAGTCAATGTTCTCCTTATTACATTAGAAATTATTATATGAGGATCATATGATTTTGTCTCTTTCCAATCTATAGAACTAATTGATTTTGAATCAATATTTTTGTCAAGGTATTATTGACCCATCAAATTTTTATCGTCATCTATTCCTTAAGGAATTAAAACAATTTTGAAGTCAATAATCTACCTTAAGGTCATTCTGGAATAATCCCTCGATCTAACTTCTTCTTCATTAATGAAATTCATGGAGTAATTTTTTAAATGGGGTTCATGCTCACCCGTACTAACAATCCCTCGAATGTCATAATAAATACTTGGTGTAAATTTATCTATTTTAAACCTCTCCATTTCTTCATCAATTAATTTGGATTTTGTTAATGTTCGACAAGAATATCTCCCAATTTAGAGAGGGAATTTTATGTTTGTTTTATGTCTCCTTGCAATATTTTTATGTACAGGGCCAATTTTCTTGAAATTTCCATTAAAGCCCACTTATCATTCACATATCTAGGAAAATTACAAGTTTTCCTTCAAATCCACTTACCCTAAAATATGTGAAGAATATGTACTGTATAAAGATGCAACCATACTCCAAAATTGCAGCCCTAGCACTAGCAGATAATCTGTATTTCTCCCATTTTGATTTGAAAAGGCAAGTTATAGGGGAAATGAAAGCATCATTTACTATCCTGACATTTCCTTTCCATCTATCCAATCTCAATTGTGAATATACATCATACACCCTATGGTTTTCAAAACTTGCATGTGGTGGGAGACCTGGGAATGATTTGAAACATGCAATGTTATAGATGAGATAGGACATCATATAGAATTTGATATCAACTGGATCACCTGACCTAATTTTTGTAGCTATTGTCATGAGTTGGGCATGAATGGATGTTGATATAAAGATTTCCCAACAGAAATTTCCTTGTTCTTCCAAGATAACCATTATGAAAGGGCACATCCACTCTTGAAAATCGTTAACCCCTTCTAACCCTGCCATTCTACTTAGTAGTACAATGAGGTCCTCAACCTCTTCAACAAACATGGCCCTAGTCAATCTCTTGGGGATTCTCTTAACATATGGATTCTTTTCTCTCAACCATTGGGAATTTAACATTCTAACATATTCATCATGTTTTTCATCATAATTAGTTTGTGTTTCTTCAAAAATAGAAATTATTGGTTGAGCCAACTTTGGTAGCCATAATATTGCACTAAAAGCTTCAAGTGTTCATTTTATTACTCTTTCCCCACTTCTATCCAATACCTCCTTCTCTGGGTCGTAATGTTTAACACACAACCATACAATCTTAGGAGAGTGTATAGATGGTGAAAAAGTAGTTGCTAAGGTGATGTGACTGACATCAATGGATGTCATCCATTTTCTTTTATTTTGAGCATGAGCCTCCTCCAGAAATCACCTAGATCAAAATTTAGTAATTTTGTGTCCACGACTTTGTTTGAATCACTAGAAATATTGAAAGTTACATGGAATCCTAATTCCAGAGATCTCGTCTTGTGATTTTTATATTTCCATTTAATTCCAATTTTGAGTATCAAGAACAATAAGTCAAAGCAATGACTTACCTGTTTCTTCAAAAACTATGTGGAATTTCCTCTCTCCTTTACTTCGAGTTCCTTGGCTCAAGTTAACTACTTCACAGAATTTTTCTCCTTTCTTTCATGAATTGTCACTGTTAGGGCATCCAAATTTCTCATGTGTAAGGTAGAAGCTACAAAATGATCGAAAAATGATATAAAATTCATACCTCGATCTGTATGCATGCATTTATGGTGGTAGCCATTAATTTTTTAAATATGGATCTTGCGAGTTGATTATTCATTTGAATGCGAGCCATCCACATGGCTTAATTTGAGACATTTCATGGTTGTGTAGTCTACTTGTAGTTTTGTATATTTCTATGAATAAGTACTAAACTACAACTTTGATATGGACACCCACTCTATGACTTTGGCTGAGAAGTGACACGTGTTTCAATTTTAAGTGTGGTGGAGCGATGGGGTTTATCTGAAATTTTGTCTAATTTCTCGAATGGGTACGAAACTACAAGTTTGACTTGAACACCCGCCTATTGACTTTTCTGAAGTATTGACATGTGTCCACTATCAAGATTTGGGGATACATTTTCATTTTGCATTATACTAGGCCTTTATTGCAAAATTGTGTCGATATTCCATTTCCCCACTCCATTAACATTTGAGCACATGTTCCTTTTTTCGAGTGGGGTTTTATTCAAAGTTTTCATTTTATAACTCGAATACTCCATCGGGTTTTAGAATTTTTCCTACACTTTTTAGTCATTAGGAAACTTGCGTAATTGTACAAATATAACCCGACATAATGCCACAAATTAGATCATGCCACGTATCTTCGGGCCTAAGAAAATAAAGTGCAATTTGCATTGAAGATCACAAGAAAAACATACAGGACAAATTTACAAGGATTAAAATGAACATTTGATAATGCATTCTTGGATACTTTTCTAGAACAGTATGTTTATAATTTCCTCAACCAAAAAAGAGGATTTATAATGGAGTTACAATCAAACATGAGGTTTTTTCTGGGCTTAACATGGGTTCATCATTTGGACACACATATTTCAGAGTTCTAATGGAAAGGACATGAAAATTTTCAAAGGTATATTTAAATCAAAGGAGCAAGCTCAAAATAAGCACCAACATTGTCTACGACTGGGATGGGCACCCCCTATAGGTGCCACAAGATCTAAACAAATAAACCAACACACATACCAAGTTCTTTGATCCATTGGGCAACATATTTAGTCCTAATCACACTTGGCCTCATGAGAAAATACACACAAAAATAACTGATATACCATAAAAACTGGTCACTATAGACCACAACAACGAAAAAGTGAAACAAAAAAACAAACAAAAAAATTATACAACAGACAAAAATTCATACATGACCATGTGGGCTTAGTCCAAGAAGTGCTTGAGATGCTTATCATTGATAGGAAATTCCAATAAATCTCCTTCCATATCTTTCAATAAAAAGTGTGTTCACCAATTCTGATATCAATTGAGTATGGTCCCATCCACAAGGCATCAAAATTTCCATGTTTTCCCTTGTCTTCATGCCTACTATCCCACAATAAAACCAAATCTCCAACATTGAATGCTCTTGGAGTCACCTTTTTATCAAATATATTCTTAAGTCTTTCTTTGAATTTTAGGTGCTTCTGATGGGATTCCCTTATTTCTTCATCCAACTCCAATATTTGATTAATTCTTTCCTCATAAGGGCTTACTTCTCCTTCATCCTTAAGCCATCACATAAAATAGTAGGATGATAATTGCATATGTAAGGGTAAAAGATCTTGGACTCCATAAACCAATTCAAAAGGACTCTTTCCAGTGGCTCGTTTGGTAGTAACTCTATCTTCCCATAGAGAAAACTTGAGTTGTTCACCCCATTTTATCTTGTTAAGTTCCAATGTCCTTCTGAGTATTTTGAAAAAAAAATTATTTATAGATTCGATTGACCATTCCTTGGGGTTATAGCTAGAGGTATAAGCCGTTAATACCATATTATGTGCACATAGATTAAAGGTTTTTCTCTAAAGCTCATGGCATTATCAAAAACTATCTTTGTAGGAACCCCAAATCTACAGATGATATTATTCAAAATGAAGTCCATAACTACTTGATGAGTTTCTTTCTTGGTAGGGATGGCTTCAACCCACTTAGTAAAATAATTTGTAGCTACTAATATCCATCTGTGTCCTACACTTGAGGAATCTGAAATTTCTCCAATAAAGTCCAACCCCATTGCTTGAAAGGGGTTTCAATTGATACTGGTTGTAAAGGCAAGGCCCCTGATGCTTTCAACCTCCCAGAGAATCTTTGGAAACTTTCACATCTTCTGATTAACATTGTTGTATCTTTGAATAATGTGGGCCACCAATATCCTACTCTCAAAATCTTATGAGCAGTTACTCTTCTAGCAAAGTGGCCCCCACACACTCCTCCATGGAACTCTACAAAAATATTGGGGCCTCTTCCTCTGCAATGCACCTTAACAAAATTTCCTCTGGGTCTTTCCTAGACAACCCAAAATCAATCATAAAACAATTCGGAAAATCAACTTAAGTGTCCTTTTATTTTTATCTAGATGCCCTAGACACTCCAAATTCTTTAGGTAATATATTACATCTTTATACCAAATGGAATTGGTCATTTTGTCCTGAATTCCAAACTTCCCTCCTCAATTGCATTGATTTCCATTACTTGTAGATTAATTTCTGCCATCATTTTTTCTAGGCCCAAGCCTCTAACCAGCTTAGTAGTTTGAATATCCATATCATACTCCTGGAGATTGTTTACCTAGTGGCATCTCTTACTAGATATTTCCATCTCAAACAGTATATCCTTAACCATTGTGTGGGGAACATAGGATATAATATTTGAACTCAAAATATAAGGCCTAAAATTTTTAGTATCTCTTACTAAAGAAAAATCCTACTTTTCCATGATAGTGTATTTCAACTCAACACCTTGCAGGGCTTTGCTGAAAAAAAAATGGGCCTTTCATTTCCTTCTTCATATTTCTACAATAATACTAATGCAATGGTATTTTCAGATGCAAAAGAAAATATTTGAAAAGCTTTCTTATAGTCAGGACTCGCCAATACTGGGGCATTTTTCAATGCTTCCTTTATTCTAGTAAAATATTGAATAAATCCTTCTTCCCACTTGATGACTTTGTATTTTTTTAACATATTTTTATAGGGATGATTATCTTGGAAAATTTGGAAATAAACCTTGTAATAAAATTTATCTGACCAAAAAAGTACCGAATTCCCTTTTTTGATTTAGGGATAGGAGCCTTACCAATTGCTTCTAATCTCTCATGATTAATCATGACCCCTTATTTGGATATTATATGTCCCAATAATTTTGATTTTTGAACACCAAAGTGACATTTATTAGGATTCAATGAAATCCCATATTCCCAGCATTTGATTAACATTTTCTCTACATGCCCCAAGTGGTCACCTCTTTTTCTAGAAAATATAGTCACATCATCTTGGTACACTAGCTATGAAATCATTTATGAAACCTGAGAATTCCACATCCATGGCCCTTTGAAAATTATCTCCAACATTCATTAGCCCAAATGACATCCTAACATACACATATGTTCCCCAAGGGGTGGTAAAGGTAGTTTTAAATATTTCAGATTGCTTCATAACCACCTGATTATACCCTAAGAATCCATCCAATGTTGAGAGCAATTCAGATCTAGTAACCAATTGCAACATATTTTCCATATTGGGAAATGGATAATTATCTTTAATTGAAGCCTTGTTTAGATTCCTAAAATCTACACAAAGTCTTATGTCTCCATTTTTCTTTCTCACTGGTACTAGATTAGCCACCCATGAAGAATATCTGGTGGGCTGTATTATTCCTCCCTCTCTTAGATTTTTCAACTCTTCTTGCATCTTGAGTGAGAGAAGAGGGTTAATGGGACTTTTTTTTTTCTAAATGGATTAGTATGAGGCTCCAAAGGTATTTCATGTTGGAAAAATTCCTCTCTATAAGCCTTTAGCTCTGAATAAGACCATGCCAAACAATCTTGGTATTTTGTCAAAAAATTTACATAAGCTTTTTTCTCTTCTTTTCTCAGATTACATCCCAACCAGACCTTCCTGGGTTTCTATGGGGTCCCTAAGTTGTGTTCTTCAAATTATCTTGAAGAAAATATAGGCGTATTTATTACCCTATCAACATTGTCAAAATTAGACTCAAGGAAACTAACCCTCTAGGAATTGTATTGGTTTTTAGTTGAATTATGTCTTTCCAAAACAAAGTTTCCTTTCCATCACAAATTGAAACCATTAGCTCAAGATCCATGTACTGATTTGTAAATTCACCTTCATTTTTCATGAACCTTTATATCTGAGCATCATCCTCAAATACTTTCCAGTGTTTGACATTATCAGGCACAGATGGTCTACATACTATTTCAACATCATAGCTATAATAAGGGGAAATCGTGCAATTATCAAATTGGGATGCAAGAACAACAAGCTTGTCGGCTTGTGCATTTTGAGATCTTTCATGGTATAAAATGTTAAAGGACTCAAACATTTCAATAAAGTCCCATATTACATGCTTGTATTGTTTCATTCTTTGATTCTTTGTTGCATACAACTTCCTGACTTGCTTCACTACCAATTCAGAATCTCCTTTGACAACAATATCTTTGATCCCATATTTCCATGCAATTCTTAGACCTAGGAGAAATGCTTCATACTCTGCAATGTTTTTGGTGCACTCAAATTTTAATTTGAATGAAAAATTAAATGTTTCTTTGTCTGGGGAAATGAGCACCACTCCATCCCCATTTCCTATTTTAGAACATGCTCCATCAAACATCATAACCCAAGGGGCACCAACACTTTCCAATTTTATACTGTCCTTTATACTATGGTCCTCAAAGTCTGCATACCCCACAAAGTTATCTACATCCACATCAACAAATAACACTTCATAGGAAGCATTGTTTGGATCTTCAATCAAATGTAACATCTTCTTCTCACCATGTAATTTCACCAAGTTTCCCTCTAGGGGTATAGTAGCATAGGACATATCCATTTGAACACTACCTCCCACACTTACAACCCACTTTCTAGACAACAACATGCCCCATTTAGTAGGGCAATCAACAATGACCACATTCATGGTCAAGTATTTACCAGGATAAGTAGCTAACTGCACAACCAAACCTTTCACATATCCAATAACTAACACTTCCCTTGAATCCATGGCATGGCATTTTCCAAAATTTGTTGTCACCTTTATGTCTAACTCATTCATAACCTCTAGTGGCATTATGTTGCATGAGGCTCTTGAGTCAAACATACAATTATGGACTAGTCTATCCTTAATGATTAATGTGGTAAAAATGGGTCAACATAAAACCGAATTAAACCAAATAAGTTCCCAATTATTTTTGGTTCTTGAGGCACTTCTATCTCAGCAATAATAGGTGGAACATCCACATTGTTGACATATTTACTTGTGACAACCATTTCCTCCTTGAATCCTAAGTACTCAAATTATCTCCTTTTGTGCCTAGGGATCTTGAGTAGGTCATAAATAGGAAAAATAACTTTTATCTCACTCAACATTTGAGCCATATCATAGGGGTGTACTCAAGAAAATTGGTACTAGGGGGTAAAGTAAGTCATTTTGTTGTAGGATGAGGTCTTTTATTGATTGAGCATTGGTAGGGGCACTTGGCTTATTAGGGATAATTGGGATTTTGTTGGGTTGATATTTATTTGGGCCATTCTTGGGGATGTTAGTTAGGATAGGTACCTTTGGTTTGGGTTGTGGCCCTAGTCCTTTGACCATTCTATTTCATAAATTGTATTCCTTTTCTTGTGTTACTACTGCATTCATCAGAATCTTCCTATCCTCTTCAGAGGGTACACCACCATCATATTTTTTATCATTAAATCTCTCAAATACTCAAATTCATGGTTAGGTAATTCAAATTCTTGAACCATATCTATATCAACACAACTAGTAGAGGGGAAGAAGATACTTAGCTTACATAGTCCCAAAAAGAATCCATAGTCTTGGAACTTAGCAACTCAGTGGAAGTAGCTCCTTGTGGTGGATAGTCAGCACATTCAAACATACATACATCACCAAAGGTAGCCTCATCATCAACAAATAGAAGAGTTTCTCTTTCACTTGACCCCTATCCTTTGGGGGACTGGGAGATTAGTTGCGAGGCCTCCTCAAGGCCGGGTGGAAGCAATATAGTGTTCACCAGGAGCATTCCCTAGAGACTCCCACCGGCATGGTGGGGTCGGTATCACTAATTGCATACAATAGATGATGTATGTTACTCAGCAGGGAGGTAACAGAGATTAGGTTTCACTGTTGTGTGCAAGATCAGAGTCATAATCTGAAGTCAAGGGGTGATTCCCGAAGACCGTATTTGCCCCCGATCGTCCTAAGCAAGGAAATCTTCTAGTTCAGAAAATTAGGAAAAAAATCATCAACATCTTATTCTTATACACTAAGGTCACATGGGGAATGTGGTAGAAAAAAATTTCACACTATTTAATGATATTATCCGCTTCTACTAATGAAACTCTTACCAGTTAATGGATCAGGGACTAACTTATTTTCTCTAGGGGTTTTGTTTGCTTTTTGACCCCATATGTATTTTCCCTTTTTCATCAGCTCTGTGATAACCCCGGGGATGATTCACAAACCTCGTTATGTCCTTGGGGTTGGTGCTGAGCTTGGGAATTTAAATCTAAACCATTCTTTGTGCTTGTAAGCTTGTATGATATTTCTTTCAATTCTCCTACCAAATTCTTGACCACCTCTTCCAGATATACCCCCTTACTTACCCAAGGTTTCTCATGATTAATTATCTTGACACCTTCTCTCTTAGGAGGTTTCCCCACTACCTCAATATTATTCTCAATTTGTATTGTCATAGAGAAATATTGCCTCAAATTTCTGGGATATTTATCCCTCAAATAATATGTTTCTTTCTTGTCAAAGGCATCAAAATATTTAATTAGGAAAGATTCATCACTTGGCCTTAATTTTACAGGCAACCTAGTCAATTTCTTGTTAAATTTGGTGTTAAAATCCTGGACAAGCTTATTATGGTTTTTACTTAAATTCAGAAAGGAGGAACCTGGGGTTATTTTTATCACCATATTGAGATTTAAATGCATTCTTCATTTCTAACCAAGAGTCAATAGAATTATCAAGAAATTATTTGTACCAATCCTGGAATCTTCTTCTAGAGTATGTATAAATAACTTCACATATACATCCTCATGCTCAATCTCAAAGTATTCCATAGTATTATGAAAAATCTTGAGATGTTGGTCTCCACTAATGGCATTATTGCCTTAAAATTTGGACAACCTATTTCTGACTTCGGTGGGACTGCATTTGGATAACCCACCATTCCATGGAAATTTATAGGGTTGTATACATTCACAACAAAAGGAGGTCTAGGTGGAGGTTGAGCCATATTTTTGAGGAGGTGTTCCAATAGGAGGATTAAAACAATGGGGAACTAGAGGTATTTGAGGTAATGGAGTGTGATCTTCAAAGTAATGATCCTTTAATGATTCTGTCTCACAAAATACTCTATTACTTCTAATCAATAAAGGAGGGAAATGAGGAATACCTAGATCACTTGAAAATGAAGGACCCTCCCGAGTTGGAGTGTACAAATTTGCATATAAACTACTCTATCTAGAATCATTTGAAGTACTAGAATAATCCTCCACCAAAGGTTGATCACTTTTAGTAATAGGTACAACCTTTTCTTCCAACCTTTGATCACCCAAGGCTTTCTAGACTTGTTTTCTCCTTGGATTAGTCTTTCCCAACTCTAGGAACAATCTTCTAGTAGGATCTAATTTAAAGAAGGATCTTCTTCCTTCCAGATTTATGAAATTGTCAAGTAAATCAACCAAGATTTAGATATTTTACACTAGTTCTTACCAGAATTCTCATAGAAGATAGAGCTACCACTAAGGTTTTACACCTTAGATGTGTTGATTACTTGAAATCATTTACTAGATGATAAATTTACATGTAAATGAACAAATCTTTGCAAATTTTCACAATATTTGTCAGGATTCTCCTAGAAAAGTGAAATTTAATGGAAAGCTTTTTTATACTAGGAAATGTAGAGAAAAAAAATTCAAATTAGGCTCTATGTTAACAAATCTCAACAAAGGATTGAGTTCCATATGTGTATTTAAATAAGACACATAGTAAACATAACCAAAGAGATACGTATTTTACTCATTTTTTGGGAAATACTCCCAACAACAATGGTGTCGAAGCATGTTGGTACCCAGATCTAAACCTCTTTTATGGCCATGCAACATCATCACTTGGAGTGGGATTCTCTAAGTATGAAAAAAAAATTGTTTTACAACCGTAGAAGATGTCTGAAAAAACTTATTTAGAACCAATCATTGGAGGGATTGGGTGGTATGTACAAAGGGGATGACCTTCCCTACTACTTTAGGTCTTGCCTTCAACCAGGGTGAGAGAACCCATTTTGTAACCTGAATTTGTAAGAGATATAAGTGGAATAATAGTTTCTTAGCCTTCTCTTTGAAATTTAGAAATCATTCCTGAATGAACATGGTCAATGTATGCACTACTTAACTCTCATGAGTTTTCACACTAAATAATGCAAATGTCACTCAAGTAGGAATTTTTAGATTTGAGGGGTTAATTGTATTAACCATATTAATAAATATATTGCACCAAACATTAATAAATTAAACCATTGAATATGCAATGAACACATAGTAATGAATACACAGAAAATTAAATAACACCATAACACAGTGACACATAATTTAACATGGAAAACCCATAAATGGGTAAAAAACCACAAAAGAATAATCCACTATAGAGAAACATTATACAACCCAGTCCAGTAACTCCTCCCTCACTTCTACTCCATGTATTTACTTGGAATCCAATTGATTCACATGATTTTGAATATGACACAAATCCATAATTAAATAACCTAAAGGGTTATGACCATATTAAGTGACGGGGCACACCCCGATTTAATAAATAATTAGTTAATTAATAACTAACAAACTTAATATAGAGTTTATATTTAAATAGTAAGAATATAATATATTATATATTATTTAACTATAAGCAAAATATTATGATGTAATTAATATTATAGTTCCAACACTCCCCCTTAATATTAAGTGGAAATCCATATGCCAACATTACTGTTTATACAACAAGATTTACAAATCCATAATCCCTAAAGGTTTAGGCTAACACATGTACTTTTGAAGGATTTATAAAAACTTCATCATGCTCAACTTACCTTTTGGTAAAAAGGATTTGGAATCCATAAATCATACATATGATTTAGGCTAAGCATGATTTGTGAGACTACATCTCATTGTTTCTTGTGGAAATATTCTTATACTGCATTTCTAGGATCCTTTTATAATATATATATATATATACATGCATACGCATATTCTATTCAACGAGGTTTGTCGAGCATCCAACTCTCCAAAAAATTCCACGCGAGGAGTGGTCCACATATATGTCAAGCAATCAAATACTGCGATGCCACATACTAAATGCCATAGTAAAAGTAAGTAGCAAAACATTTAAAATGCTTTTAACATTTCAAATATATGGTAAGTAGTACACCTTCCTATGTAAGATAAGTGGCCAATTCATATATGCAAGTGGTCCCAATGACATGGTTAAAAGGAATTAGCTTATGAAGAAATAATTTTAAGTATTAATATTTATTTTTATCAATAAAATACATGTGTAGTAAGGAAAATTAAATATAATCAAGGACCAAAAACTTTATTAAAAGATTTTAATATTTCAAAATGTAAAGTGGTCTTTTGATTTGAATTCTTTCACCTATAAATATGGAGATGTTTTATTACGTAGCTAAAAAATAGCATTCTCCATTTATATAGGAATGTAAATCTTATTAACGTTATAAATATTCTATTAATAGTTTGGATTAAAACATAGGCATGACACTTTAATGAAATATAAGTCATATATTTAAGTGGGCCACATATAGTTATGTTTTATTTAATAAATATTAAGATTTAAAAAGCAATTCATTCATTGCCAAGCAATAAACACGGGACCCCTTACCAAAAAAGGTAAGTACTTAGGTTTTTTTAAAAACATATATAGACAAAATATAATAAAATTTATATTTTAAGCAGTTTAAACTAACCATATATATAAAATATGATTCAAACTTAGGTTTGTTTTATTTTTATAAAAATCTATATATGCCTAGATTTATAAGTTAAGTTTAAATATGATTTAAACTTAGGCTTAGAATATGGTCTATTGAATCTTCCCCCAATCCCATGTAATTCTAATATGGTTTAAGGTGTTTAATATATAGTTTTTTTATCAAAACTATATCAATTTTAATATGATGTTTATATAAATTATTATATAAACCTTATTCTATTGTATATACATTTTTATTTAAAAATAATAATATAGTTTTTAAATTATATAGGATATAGTTATAGACTAACTATAAACCGTAGTTTTTAAATCGAATCTTATTAAAGGAGTCCAAAGGGCACACATAAATTATGTTTTAAAAAACAATAAGGTTAAAATAGTAAATGAATTTTACCAAGGGAATGATTCCACATGAAAATACAAGTTAACTCGGAGATTTATAGAGGGGACCGAACTTTCACCAACTAATGAAATAAATTGAAAATCCTATTTTCTCGAGTCTTTTCTCCCCATGTAAACTCAAGTTTTACTCTAAATTTTTAGTTCAATTTCTTGAATTTCTAAAAGCCATATGAAGTATACAAAATATTTCAAAAATATTTAATAACCCTTACCTTGATTTTACAGCGGGGTGATTATGGAATACATGTTTTTACTCTCACTTTGAGAAATCACATAACTCCCACTTGTGCAACAAATATTCAATATAACCAACTATGAAAAGTGGGAAGGGGGATTAAATAATATTTCAAATATTTCAACTACTTTCCCAACCATTGTCCTTAGATTACATTAAGATTATATTTAATAAATTAATCTCGCGGTGGTACCATGTCGATCCGAGGGGTTAATTGTACTAACCATATTGATAAATATATTGCACTAAACAAAGTAATAAGTTAAACCATTGAATATACAAGAACACATAGTAATGAGTACAAAGAAAATTAAATAACACCATAACACAGTGACATGGAATTTAACGTGGAAAACCCATAAATGGGTAAAAACCCACAGAAGAATAATCCACTATAGAGAAAAATTTTACAACCCAGTCCAGTAACTCCTCCCTCACTTCTACTCCATGTATTTACCTAGAATCCAAATGATTCACATAATTTTGAATATGACCTAAATCCATATTTAAATAACCCAAAGGGTTATGACCATATTAAGTGATGGGGCACACCCCGATTTAATAAATAATTAGTTAATTAATAACTAACAAACCTAATATAAATTTTATATTCAAATAATAAGAATATAATCTATTCTATATTATTTAACTATAAACTAAATATTATGATGCACTTAATATTTTAGTTCCAACAAGGGATGACCCTGTGGTAAACTGGTGGGGCACTTAGCCTATAGAGCCAACAACCGGGTTCAAATCTAGCCCCCGTGGATTTCATATCTCGATTTACCCATGGCATGTGGAGTGGGGCATTTGCATGTCACCTTAGGGGTTGGGGATGACCTGTGGTGAACTTATGGGAACTTAGCTTGTAGATCCAACAACCCGGGTTCAAACCTAACCTCTTTGATTAAATTTAAAACCCAAGTTCAAACCCATCCCCCATGATTTCATATCTTGATTTACCCGTGACATGTGGAGTGGGGAATTTTCATGTCACCTTGGGGGTTAGGGATGACCCTATGGTGAACTGGTGGGGCACTTAGCCTATAGAGCCAACAACCCGAGTTAAAACCCGGCCTCTTCTATTAATTTTTAAAAATCGATCTTTGGCAGCCCAATGGAGAACAAGAGATGCAAGCAGGAGGGAGTCAACTGCAGTTTTCAAGAAGATATCTAAGGGAAGAAGGATGTTGCAAAGGGTTCCAACCAAGTATTAAGGGGCACTTGGGCTAGTGAGGGAGTGTGGGACAAAGCCGGATGGGAGAAGGTGGAAGCTAATCATGCCCTAACCCTAGGGCTCCAAAAATGAAAATATTTTCGATGCTAGGGGTAAGGAAGGAAGTGAGTGGAACCGGGGTGGAGATTCGTGAAATTGGGGCTCGGGGTATCATCAAAAGGCTACTTCCTTTAAGGAGGCACTTTGGAAAATATGGGTGGGCGTTCCTTGAGCAATCATATAGCTAAAACTCAGGCATACTTGGTTGATCTAGCCGAGGACATCCCTTCCCTCACTATAGAAAATCTAGAAGTTGAAGAATATTTCAAAAATTTAACACAGGATGCGGTGGTGGGTAGGTTTAATGGATTTTGGCCTTCCTCCACAAATCATCTACTATGGGACTTTGAAAATTAAACCGATAAATGTGAATTCTCTCTCTGCTTCAAGGGTTTTTTTGTTGTCCATTTTAGGGAAATAGAAGATTACCCACAATTTTTGATAGATGAACCTTGGTTCTGGGGACATGCAGGTCTATTCATCACTCCATGGTTTATTAATCAATACTTATTCGGTGACCAAAACACCAGTTTTGGTCAGGTTGCCTAACCTCCCCTTACATCTGTGGTATGCCCTGGAAGATATTGGAAACGTCTTGAGAAAATTTATAAAAAGAGGATATGGATAGAACACATTCATGTCTATATTCATTCACCCAAATCTACATTGAAATTGATTTAAGCAAAGGATTACTCGATCAAATCAATCTTAAATTTGTAATTTTCAAAGACACCTAGGTCTTAGACCGAGAATACTTGCATTTCGATGTAAACCGTGCATGAAATGTGGGGCATCTGTAAGTCTCATGTCCCTTCAATAAGAATTATAAATATGAAAAAGAAAATGGATAAAAATCTTTGAACGGATGAGGTTCTGTAAACCAATATTTGGTTTCTCCATCAAAATTTAAAGATAATCCATATAATCCTACATCTGATGGTAAAATTGTTACATAAAAAATGATACAGAGATGGGATTTCAGGAAGAGCACTTCGTTGGAGGTGGCATAAAAAGAGGACAAACTTCAGAAAGTTCAGAATTAGATCAGGATTCTATTCCAGGTAATTTGATGGTGTTGGTGAACCCCAATGACCTTGCGCTAGTTATCTCGTCTGATCTTGGAAAATGGAAAGAAGTAAAGAGGCATAAAAATAAAAAAGGATGCATGGGAAGCATTGATGACTATTTTCCATCCCGGGGGGAAGTAATTTAAGGATTGCTCTATCTATTGTAAATTCGGTATGCAACTGTTTTTTGGCTTTTGTAGCCCTATTGTTCTCCTGAGGATTTAGCCTCATCTTTTAAATAGGGAACGGGTCCCTTCAACCCTCCTTATCTATAAAAAAATATTATAGTTCCAACAAGACTCGGGTTACTCTAGACAGTGGAAAGTTTGGTCTACTTCTGCATACTTATGAATAAGGGAAGGTACAAATGGTAAATTCCCTTAGCATATGTTCATATACAAAACAAACATAAGTGGTTCAAAAAGGATTTAATAATTATAGGATTGTATTTGTGTAGGAATGGGAGATTAAAGTAGGATAAATTTGATTATACAAAATTCTCAACAAACTTTAACATTGTCAGAAAATTTCTCAAGGAAAAAAGAACACATCAAACAACCAGTAGCAACCCTTTAACTAGAAGATATGCACTCATGGAAGCCCAAGAATACATGCTTTCACACAATATTTAAGAAATTAAACAAAAAATATCATGTTAACCTCTCAATAAAATATTGATAATTCCTGATCCATTATGCCCAAGATTCACTCAAAGACTTACAAAAATCCTCTCAACAAAATGGATGCATTATGAATTTAAAACTGTTTATCACACTATGAAAGGAAATATCTTCTCAAACAATTGTAATTGCCACACCACCACCACAAGGACAAGATCTAGTGTAATTAAGAGGAATTATCAACACAAGATTGCAATAGGACATACAAATGGTTCATTTAAAGTATATTACCAAGAAACAAAGATAACAATGCTCATGAACATACTCATAGTTTATTTCAAGATTTTCAGATTTCTCAAAGCAAGGGAAAATAAAACCTATGATCTCAATGCTTGTCAATGGCTGTACACTTACAACCATCTTGACATAAGAAGATTTGAAAGGTGAAACAAAACATAGGTATCTCAATTTGATTTAGGTTTTCAAGAATGATTATCAGTTTACTCTGTTTCTTCTAAAATTTTAGAAAATTTTAACCCCCTTTGATATGAGAACATGCCTCTCATATCTATACAATCTTTGGTTCTCTTGCTTAATTTTTTTCCCCAAAACTTTGAATTTTTCTAAAGAATATTCTTGAGGAGCAATATTTGAATTTATAACTTTTGAAAATATCTTATTCCCTATCGTGCCATGTGGAGAAATTTTTACAAATGTTGTCAGGTGTATGTTTCATTCCCTTATGATGAATGGGATGCTTATGTCATTTATTTGACATCACCAACTTGGTCATTTCTATTTCGGGTAAGTAGGGAAAACTTTTTAAATGATTTTTGTAGCACCCCAAAATAATTTGATTTGATGGTAATCATTCCCTCCTTTTGGGAATCTACCTCAAAACACACACACACACACACAATTATTGTCATATCTTTCTGAGCTAAGTGTTTCTACATGTGTTGTGTTACATCAATTTAATTTCCTCCTTTTTGTATGATATCAATCTACTTCAAACTTATCTCCTTCGTGCAGGTATCATAGACAATCTCAATGATCAACTCACCATGATTGTGCTCAACTTAACTCGTTAGCTTTATCTTTACTTTAAATTTCCACCATTTCTTCCATAAATTCACGTCTCTTCTTTTAAGTGCAAGAGGCTTAGTAACATATTTTGTCTACAATATGGTTGGAGTAATATTAACATTGAGTTTGAATGAAATTTCCTTCAAGGATCTAAACTCAATTTTTGATTTATTGGGCCTAGATGAAGCATTCATAAGAATGCTATTTGGAATTGTAGACCCAAAAGACTATGATGGGCCATTGAAAACTCAAGTTGTTTGAGTGACACTGATTCAAAGAATAATAAGGATTATTCCCATATTTTCTACTTTTCAAATGATGTACTTTCATCTTTTTAGTTGGGAACATTAGAAAGGTGACGAGGTGTTGAAAAAATTTTGGCTTAAGAGAAGGCCCAATGTGAAGGGTTCAGTTGATAACACATGCCCTTTCATTTGCAATGAGGATTTCCCTCCGAAGAATAGGTTTTTAAAGAAAGTTCCTTCTTTCAGGGAGGATTTCTTAATAGTAGAAGACTAGGTATATTTTCCTTGGTCCCTTTTTGGTATAATGTCAAGAATTTATGTAAAATTTTTCCTAGGCTAGGGCCCCTATAGAACCCCATTTTTCTTTCATTTTCAAATGCAAAAGATTTAAGATGTTACAATGAATTTCATGTTAATAATAGATATAGAATTATATTAAAATAGAATGAAATCCTACTGCATTGTTCCACATTACATACATAATTGAAAACCACAATTTAAAACAATATTCAATTGTCATGAATGAGAGTAATAATTGGAAAAATAAAGTCTCTTAGGAAAGACAAGCCTAAGATTGTTCATGGTTCAACATGATCATCACCTCCTTCTTCATTATCCTTGTCCTTGTTAAGTCTGTCTACCCCTGTAAGCATCAAATATTTGGAACAATTGTATCAACTCCTCTTCATCAGGTCCCATGTGATTTTTGAATATTAGGTTATGCCTATTCAACACTTCAACACATTTTTCCATCCTTTTCTTATACTCTCTCAACTTTTTAGTTAGCTCAACAATCTTGTTTTCCACAGAGATAAGCCTTTTGATGACCTCATAAGAGCAATGTTCCTCTTTGATGTATTGGTCAAAATTGAATCAGGATATCAATCTCCAAATCCCCATAAGTAGATTTATTTTTTTCAAATACCATATGTTCTATCATGCTATCTATAGTATCAATACTCTTTCCTACCCAATCCTTCTCTATTTCCAACTTTTCTTTGACCTGATTTACAACTTCTACCTTGATTTTGGCTAGATCTTCCATTGCATACTGAGTCCCTTTTTCTTTAGGCGGCACTATTCTCTCCCTTTCTATAAAATCCTCATCAATTTGGTTTATTGTATCAAGTTTTGGAAGGATCCCTTCCCAATAATATAATTCATTTTCACAATGATCATTTAATTCATTAATGTCATTAAGCACATTGATTAATTCTATCTCGAGAAAAATGACTAAGTCCCAAAGTAGAGGATTAGTGCACAAGGAAGACAATGTAGGAAGGTGCATGAGGAATAAAGCACATGGATAACTAAGTCACACATGGAGAGCATGAGCAATTAACCTATTTTAAAATTAAGGGCTAGAGTTGGACATAGAGCAAATGGAGATTTACACGTGGGAGCAAAAAGGGTTTGAGACTTAGCCGAATTTTGGGTTATGGTGTTGCATGGAAAAAATGTGAGGATACAAGTAGGAATGATAATGGATAAGGTTAGAACATGGAGAATTGCATCCTAAGGAAAGAATATTCCAGGATATAATCATTGCATTTAAGATATGTGATGTAGAGCTAGTTATGGCTTAGATGAAACTTGAATGTTTAGGGTACTCGAGTATGGCAGGTATGATGACATTTGGCATGTGGTTTTATCTTGATCGATGTTAAGGAATTAAAGGAGATATCCCACTCTATTTAAGAATGCATTTGGATCTAAAATGGGGGATGCGAAGAAGATGTGTGATGCAAGGCAAGAGATGCACATGAGAGATCATGGCTATAAATCTCCAAGTAGAGTCATTTTGTAGGGTTAGGATGTTATTTCTTGATGTATTCGGTCTGCTATGACCCTTTTGATGTAACCAGGATACTGTAAATAATTGATAATCAATTTATGAGGTGGATTGTTCTAAATATCTATGCTTAATGGATCTGAGTGTTTATGTTCTTTATTATGTTCATGGTTTAGATCTAGTTCATGTATGTTCTGTTTAATATTCATAGTCATAATATGGATCATTTAAGCTCGATATAGTTTCTTTATCTTTTTCATAAGATGTATGCATTTATGTTTATACATTGTTATGTTATTCATGGTAACATTCTTGAGAAGGATCACATACCTTCATGTGCCTCGGTGAGCACCCTATTTGGGTGGGTGATATGCCGACATGCCTAGGAATTAAAGGGTTAGGAAAAATGACTACCTCCTGGTTCCATTACAGGACCTATTTTGAAGCTATTGTAAGAATGGTGTGTGAAGGAAAAGCACTTGACTTTGGCCAGTGTGGAGACTTGGCTTAAGAACATAGAGGATGAGTTTACACAGAGATTTAATACTAGACTTGAGTTTGATGCACACACTTGTGTAGAGGAACATTTTTATCATGAGCTCTATGAAACATTCTTTTTCTATTTTCCAATAGAACTGTATGAATGGTTATCGGTGTATGGATTGAGGAGGAGTTAGAACTATCAACCTCGGTTTGGAACCAAGACGATTATCAAAAGCTTTATAATTCCAATTTGATTTGGAATCATGATCTTGATCAGTGGTGGAGTGGTGTGTTGACTAGCTACACATTGGAGTATGTGGTTTCTAATTATTCTTGCCTAGATATTGTTGAGCTCGAGTTCTTGCGAGAACCGATAAGATCTTTATTGCATGTTATACATTTAGCCATCAAGATCTTGATCATCACTATGAGTTTAGAAGCATTTCATATGGATAGATAAACTCTCAGTAGGTGTGTGGTGTAGAAGTAGGTGTGGAAAGAAATGGAGGATCCTATGGTAGAAGTGGAGAGAGAAGAGAGGAGACTCAAGTATAATGAAGCTTGAGAGATGGAATTGGTGAGACAACTTGAGATTCTAGGAGTAATGGATATTTGGAGGTAGACACGGTGGGAAGGATTTAAGGTTCACACAAAGGATGTAGAATGTAATGCCTCTACCATGGTTGATATCCTTGATTAATTTTGTAATTGAAGTTAAAAATGTTAATAAGTGATTCTTGTTTGAAGACAAGTGTAATTTTATGAACTAAGTAATCATGTTTGTTGTAGATGATATGTTTATTTTATAAAAAATAATACAATCATGTCGTTATAATTATGAATTTAAAATGAAGTATTTCATTCTTTATTTATGTTGAATGTTCACCGCAAGTAGATGGAAGAGATAAATTTAGTCTAAACTCATTCATAGCCTATTTTATAGTTGAAATTGTGCTTTAGTCTATTAGATTTCTGATATAGGATAGCCATACCTAGGATAAATTTCACTTATCCAAGGCATGTTTTTGATTTTATGATGTTCATGCCATTTAACCAAGATGGGTAGAATGTTTGATTTACGAACCTAGGATGTTGTGGGATCATAGGTGGCATCTTTTGCATACACCCTTTATAGTGATCTAAAACCATTTTGTAGTAGAAGTTTTTCATGAAGTATTGAGGAAAGGAAAAGAAAACTGGAGCACTACCAGGCATGATAGGCCCTATCTCATTAAAACATCTACTTTTATTTAAATGTTTTCATTAAGAGAACTTTGTTCTTCATGAAAACGTCTCTATGATTAATTTATTGGATGGTTATATTGATCTTTTTCTTTTGTTTGTGTACTATTTGAAAATGGTTTCATGGATATGAATGGTTTTGTGTTTACCGTATTATTTTTAATGAATGTGGGTTTTGTATGGAACTAGAAAACCAATGCGTTATTCTATTAGGAAACTAGGAATAAAATTCTATGGTATTCTATATTTATACCTATATCTTCTCGTGTCATATCCTTTTTGTGTTTAATAAAAAAATATGGCTTTCTGTGGAGATATCTTAAATATAGGTAGCACTTTAATTTTATCAAACCGGGTCTTAATTTATTGTTATGGATTCTATTGTTTTTTCCAAAAGAAAGGGACTAAAATGGATCTTCAATTTCAATAGATAGACTTTTGTTTTAGAGGTAGTATCATTCGTTGATGGTTGATATATGAATGTATGCTTGTAGGGAGTTACGTTTCATTATTATTCATTGTTGGGTATAAGTTTTAACCGTCCTTGGTTTTGTAGTTTTTCTTTAGTAAGATGTTGTTTGATCGATATTGGGCTTATACAAAGTTGTTTTTAAGCACCATATGAGTGTTTAAAGAGGGATATTGTAGGATTTTTATATCTATTTTTTTATATCCGATTGTAGTTTTTAACCCTTCACGGGTGGACCTATTTAGTAGTAAGAGACCGGTAAAAATATATCTCTCTCTCATTGGTTTACTTAACTATGAATGAATAACCTTTTGGGTTGTCCTGAGAAAGCAGATAATGTCTAGCTTGGATCATTCCGGGCCATGGAAAAACTTCGAAATGGACTTGTATGAGATTATAGTTTGGTAAAACTTTTTTTTTTGTGGGTGTATTATTCATTACTTGAATACTCATCTCGATTTGGTTCCTTTAATAGAAATTGACTAAACCTATGAGGAAATCACGGGTTGTTAATTTCATTCTAGGTTCATTTTCCTATATTATGATGCTCCACGTGGAACTTTAAGCTTTGTGAGTGTGGTTGGGTATTCAATTATGCTTGTAGATCTTATTACCCTTAAAGAGATATTTGTTTTTGAGCATTGCATTTTCTTGACAACGGTTGTAGGTTGACTTGAGTCTTTTGTCTTTCTCTCTTGAGATTGTATTGATATATTTAGTTGTATTAAAGAGCTGAATGTTGTTCTTTTCATTCTCAAGTTCTTTTCTGTAGGTAGATTATATTATGTCTAATGCACTGATCATTGTAAGGAATTTATTCTTCTATGGTCTTGGAATCGGTATTTTGGGTAAGACATAATTTTTTTGTGTTAGTTATAAAATTGATCTTATCTTTCTCCATTAGCATATTTTTGAAGCAAAGTACATTCAAATGTGATTATTTTAGGATCAAGGTTTACTTGTTTGATTTCTATGGCTAAGTTTTGACTATTTTCCCTTCCCCGGTTCAGTCTTATGACATAAACATCTAGTTAGGAAACTTGTTCACCTTTTTAGTTCAGATTATTTGAATTCTTAACTTGTGATCCGTGTTATGTGATATATGTTTTGGGATTAATTCTTTTTATGTATGGAATCAAAAAATTGGTTGAAGATGTTATGGTGGTGGAACCCTATTCATTTCAATCTATAATTGTTTCTAGTTACCTTTTTGGTTGAGTGATAGGAATTGGTTGTGTTTTAGTAGAACTAAGGTTAGAAATTAAATTGATAAGATTGGGATTTGAATATGAATTTTAATTACTTATTTTATTAATTGGTTGTTGTTTGGATTCTTATCATGTTGTAATGATTTTCATAATCATGTTTAAGATAGAATTAATTGCAATGGTTTAATTAGTTCTTTCATGAATATTATTATTTATAGATTATGTGACTCTTCTCTATATCGACTAGTATTTGTTAAGGAAATTCTTTCTTATTGTCCTTGGTTTTTGCATGGAACCTTTTCATTAACAACAAGGTTCCTTTTGTGAAACAGTTAGATAAAATCATATTGTTTTAACGTTATAGCGTTTATCATACTCGGTTCTTATGAACTGACTCATGCTAACAATTTTGTAGATGGAATTCGTAAAAGATGAAAGGAGAAAGAATTATAGAAAGTTACATTTGTTTTACTAATGAAATCATCTTACTTCATTCAGATGTCTATGTATTGACATTTTCTTGAAATGTACTTCTTGTTGAAAAAGAAATCATGAAGATGTATTAAAATAAGTTGTATAATGGTGGATAGACATTTTTGTAAACATTTGATATAGTTACTAAGTTTGGAGAGTAGTGAACTCTATTTTTAATAAATGAATTACTATTGTAAAGATTTTGAATTCTGATTTGTTTGTAAGGTCTTCCTAACTTTGGGTTGTGTAATCTTCCTAGATAGTATCATGCTTGATGGGACTTTATGGAAATACTTGAATTTTTATATTCATAACCTAGTAGATTCTAAGATATATAATGCTTCTAGGATTAAGGATCTATACTTATAGTTTGATTCTTTTCATTTGGAAAGAGCACAACTAAGTTGATAATTATTGGTAGATCCTTACCTAGAAAAGGGAATATGAATAGTTTATATAAAATATTGTGGCTTCTTATTATTAAAATAAGCCCATGTTTTCTTATTTCACTAATTGGACATCCATCCTTAGTATTGAAAGTAAAGGATTATGTCCTTTATAAATAAATAAAGATCTATGTATGATATCTTGTTAAGTGATTATGATTAAATCATAAGGATGATTGGTTGTATGTTCCATATCTGATATCAATAATTTGAAGCATGGATGCTTAAAAGAGTTATTAGAAAGATTTAGACTTATGATATTCCGAAGTCTAAAGTATAAACATTCAAACAAGTTTTTTTAATGTTAAACTATAGTAAGAAAACTTAATGATCTTACTTTTCTAGTATCAAATTCAGACATATCGATAAATGAACATAAATGGTTAATAATAAGATGAGCATAAACATGAATGTAGAATAAGAAGGAATGCAGATTTTATCTCGCATACATTTCTCTTTTCTAAAATACACTTCGTACGCTTATTTGGGTAAATCATGCATAATGAACCCTTAACTGCGTCATTATCATTAAAATCTTTAAGATAATAATTTTTGGGTTAATAATCTAATATTATTAAGTATGCAAGTTTAGTTGAAGGAACCCATTTGGTTGTTATAATTAAGGACTGCATCAAAGTACCCTCAAAATGTCGAGTCATTACAAGGATACTATGATCCAGTCAACTATGCTTTAATACCCTACTTAGTTTAATTAACTCGATTGACATAAGCGTAAGTTTGGTTCATGGTTATACTCTAAACAGAGATAAAAACATGGATTAGTGTAGTGGTCAACTCATGTTGACTTAGGGTAACTAGACACACCTAATCGATGAAATTTGATTGAGTATGTCTATGTATCCTTAATCACCACGAGTAGTCTTCCACACTAGTACATGTAAGCTTCCTCTATTTACTGTGAAGATTTGATTCAAATTTGGGTTGACAGTAGTCAAGGATGAGCAATCTAGATAACAATACAAGTGTGGTGAAGGACATATTCCTTTTGACAAGTATGTCGTCTTGGAATGTAAACATGGTAGACATGTTCAAAAAAATTCTAGAGTGTTGCAAAGTTCTTGGTTGCATTGTCTTATGTCACCTAGTCTAAGATGTAGAATTTGAGATGAATATTGGTAATAAATATTCAGATAGGATTCTTAGAAAGAACACTTGAGTGCCCCTAAAAGGGTAAAGGAACCAAGTATACACAATATACACTTAAACAATTTAACAGGAGATATCAGTTTAATATTGAGTCATGGAATGAGAGATCGGTGTTCACTGAGTCATTACAAATACATATGGTTTTCTGTTATGAGATGGATGGAAATGGAATGTTTGATCTGAATAATGTTAATTAAGAATAGAGAACATTATGTTAGGAAAAAATAAATAAAATTACCTTTTTCTAAGTCTTAATAAGTGGATGTTACCTCTTGGTATCGAGTTGAAGGTTACAACTCTTAGACCTATTAATTCTATATTTGATAAACAAATTAATTTATTGTTAATAGAAAATGGTTAGAAAAAGGGGAGGTGCTACAAATAATCCACCTCTAGGTGGAGATGTAACTACCACATAAAAAACTTGACAAGATTCTTGATTCCTTGTTGGACACAAGTGACCATCTTGTTGTACTTGAGCATCAAGTAATGGGTAATGATGAGGAGGAAGATGATGCTAGTAATAACAATCAGCCACCTTTAGGGATAATGCCAATGCTTTGGAAATTTGGGCATTAATAATAATAATGTAGCAAATAACAATGCTATGAATGTCAATAATAATTCTATAAATGGAAATTCAAATACAAATGTACCCAATTAGCTTTGAAAATAAAAGGCAAGATTTGTAATCTGAAGTTACTAACGACATAAAGATGATAAGTCCACTAAATTTTGATGACACCACACTGGGGATGGGACCGAGAATTGGCTCAACAAAATGGAGAAGTACTTTTCAATAAGGAACTTCTCGGAAGAAACAAAAGTAGTATGGGGAGCTTATCAACTTTCCCATGAGGCATCCTCCTGGTGGGACAACCGTAAATATTAATTAAACATTAATGAATCAAACATTACTTTGGATCAGTTTAAGAGATAATTTAAGCAATGTTGGCTACCACAACTATATTATGATAAGAAAATAACAAAATTTCAGAATTTAATTTAAGGAAAATTAGCTATAACTTAGTGAAAGGAGAGGTTTACTAAACTTCTTAAGTATGTTCCTTAATATCAAACTAACAAGAAGTTCAGGATACACAAGTTTATCATGGGATTGAATCCTATCATAGGGGGAGAAGTAGATGTGCACAACCCAACCACTATGGAAGGGGTTGTAGAAAAGCCATATGACAAGAACAAAAATTAAAGGTAATTTCTGCTCATAAAGAAGAGAATCGTAAGAAAATTTCTAATTCTTCTTCATCACTTACACCCAAAAAGGTGGCATGGAAAAATTTTGGAGCCAAAAATAAGTTTTTGACTGATAACAATAAGAAAAAAACAACAAATAAACCTAATGCGAACATTCAATTTTTCTTTTTGTGAAGAATAAAAACAATGGGAAAAAGTCCTATGGAGGAAAAAAAAATAATTTTAGGGCTGGAAATAAATTTGAACAAAAAGAGGACCTATAGGGAGATGTTTCAACTATGGTAAGGACTACTATGAAAATTAGTGCCCTCTAAAGAAAGATGATAGCAATCAACAACATAAGATACATGTTGCAGTAGTTGATAAACAAGCTGAAAAGTTACACCCATAGAAGTGCCATGTAAATTATTTGGTACACCTATTACTATAATTTTTGATACTAGAGCTACAAAATGTTTTATTTCTAGTAAATTAGCTGAAAAATTAAAAATAAAAGTAGGAATAATGGAAAAATCTTGAACTGTACATTATGGTAATAATGTTGTCCATATTGTTAGTAAATGTATTTTTGGAGTAGTCTTAGAGTTACCAAGTTTTTTCAAGTAGATCTTTATGTTTCTCCTTTGCGGTCATATGATGTAATGATTGGTGTTAATTAGCTTGTTGATCATAAAGAAAAAGTTGATTGTTTTGAAAAACAAATTAGTTGTCTTGATGAACTGCAGAAAAAAAACATACATTTAAGGGGTAAAACGAGAAATTTTAGTTAGAAAATTATCAGCTATGCAACTTTAAAATGTAAAAAATAAAGGTTACACTCTGTATGCAGTAATTTTTTTGAAAAAATAGAAAAGGATAGTGATTTCTCGGAAAAATATCTGCTATTAAGAGATTTCAGCGATGTGTTTCTGGAAGAACTACCCGGTCTTCTACCCAAACAATAATTTAACTTCACAATAGAAATCAAACATAGAACTGAGCCTATTTCCAAGGCACCATATCGAATGAATACCATTGAATTGGTATAACTTAAGGATAACTTACAAGAGTTGTTGTCTAAAGGTTTGATAAGACCAGTGTCTCACCTTGGGAGCACCGATAATTTTGTGAAAAAGAAAGATGGAACACTTAGAATTTGTATCAATTAAAAGATGTTAAACAAAGCAACAATAAAAAATAGATATCCACTTCCTAGAATTGATGATTTGTTTGACTAGATGTGTGGAGCACCAGTTTATTCAAAGATAGATCTGCATTCTAGGTATCACCAATTAAGAATCAAAGATGAAGATATTCATAAAAAAACCTTTAGAATGAGGTATGGAAATTATGAATTCACGGTTTTACCTTTTGGTTTGACAAATGCACCTGAAAATTTTATGAATTTAATGAATAATATCTTTCAAGAATACCTGTTCATGGATGATATTATTATCTAATCTAAAAGTATTTATGAGCATTATAATCATTTGAAAATAGTACTTGAAATTTTAAGAAAGAGAAGATTGTATGGTAATTTTTAAAAATGTTCTTTTTATGAAACAAAAGTGCACTATTTAAGACATTTCATAAGCAAATATGGAATAACAGTTGATCCATAAAAGATTGTTTACATAATTGAATGGCTCGAACATTAAAATGTACATGAAGTCAAAAGATTCATGGGGCTTTCTTGTTACTACAAAAAGTTTGTTAAGGAATTTTCAAAAGTTGCTTGCTAGATTAATTTTTTAAAAAGAAAGACAAAAGTTTGTGTGGAGTGATAAATGTGAAGAAACATTTAAAAATCTAAAAGAACAACTAACTTTTGCACCTATTTTGGTTGTACCATATTTAAATGGAAACTTTATGGTAGTTATAGATGCTTCCAATGAAGGACTACGAGGTATTCTATTGTAAGATGATCATGTTATAACATATGAGAGCAATAAACTTAAGTTATATGAATTGAATTATGCTCCCCTTAACCTAGAGTTTGCTACCATAGTTCGTTCACTTCAAGTATGAAGACATTATCTCTTAGGAATACCTTTTAAGTTAAAGATTGACCACCTTGGGCTGAAGCATGTTTTCACTCACCAAATCTGAATGTAAGATAATGAAGATGGTTAAATTTTTGTGATAATATGGTTTTGACATAAGTTACATAAAAGGTAAGGAAAATAGAGTGACAAATGCACTAAGTTGTAGGAGACATATTTATGCACTTATAACTTTGAGAACTTAGTTTAAGGATGAGGTAAAGAGTATCATGCAATCTAGTTTTTACTTTTCACAGGTAAAAAGAACACTTGCTACAGATTCTAATGATGTAAGATACAAAGTTTTTAACTTTGATAATGAAAGAATTATAAGATATGAAAAGAGGGTGTATGTACCTTCAGGAAATTAGTTAAGGAAAAATTTAATGATGGTATTTAATAATTCACTTTTTTCAGGATATCTCGATGTTACAAAAATTCTTACGATGTAAAACAACAATATTTTTGGAAAGAGATGAAGAGAGACATTACTGATTTTGTTTCACATTGTTTAGAATGTCGGGCGTGTTAAATCGAGCATATGCACCCAACTTGTTTATTATATCCCCATAACATACCACAATATAAGTGGTAAGTAATTAGCATGGATTTTGTTCAAGGGATACCTATGTCTAGAAATAAACATGATGTTATTTTAGTTATGGTTGAAAAATTGACAAAAGAATCACATTTTATTGTTGGTAATCTTAAAGATGATTCACAAGTTTTAGCAAAATGATTTATGTATGAAATTTTCAGATTACATGGAGTACCTGAATTGATTATATTGAAAGGAACAAAAAGAAGATTGTTCCAAGCCGCGATCTCAAATGATAATAGCACACCACATTAGATTTGCAAGACAAAAGAACTAAAATACCATATATGGAAATCCATCATAATCCATAATGCTCAATACATTACAATAGAATGACTTGAATTATTCAATAAGAAAGATGTACATATAAGAGGAGGGAAGTGCAACTACTACCTACATCAGTGGTGAAGAACTCCCACTAATTGATACTGGATAGTTAAGTTAACTCCAAAAGACTAGTAAGCTAACTCCACACAACTAGTACACCTAAGCAAGCTAACCCAAAAGTTTAGGGCTAACACAAGTGTAAGATTTATCCTGATAAATAAATAAAAGGATAAATAATAACCTACACTAACAACCTCCTATAAGCATAGCTTAGATGGGTGGAAAAGAAGGTGGGTCCCATGAACAAGGCCTCGATGAGGTACTCACATACAAAAACTAGGAAAAATGGACACCGCAAGGTACCATAAACTAGTAATAACAAAGTAGAGAGAAAAATCCTACTACAAGATATCCTCAAAAGCTTGGATCCAAAAATGCGTACAATGCTGAAGAAGTGTGGTGCACACTATGGTCCAATTGACCGCTTGATCACATAACTCAAAAACAAGCGATCTTTGGGCTTCACTAGAATAGCTCCATTCAAAGATACTATCAATGGAGTGATGTCAAAAATTAAAAACAAACACCAAACATAATTTGATCAATCTTACAAAAATAGGTGTACCACAATCCAAGAAAAACTAAGGCAACAAGGTAAGGACACGAGATCTAAATAAATAGGATTGCCACGATCCAAGAAAAAGCCAAGGTAACAAGGCAAGGGCATAAAACCCAAAGAAGCAATATCAACACCACACCCTCCCATACTACAAAATGGGTAGAGTGACACCATAGATCTGTATGAGTTATCAAAATCAACTACTCGAACACTGACAAACTAACACTGGGCTCCACCAGAATAGCTCCCCCACAAGAGAGACTGTCAACATGCCAAAAAAAGTGTCAAAATATAGATCCAAAATATCTCAACAAACAAGAGAGATATAAATGTATAGACCCATAGATATAAGAATGCAATACCCAAAATTTTAGGACGTCAGGCTCAACCAAAATGCATCCACAAGTGATCACAACACCCTCCCAAATTTGGTACTTTATAATTGAGTGCATGTAAATATTACAATGAGTAACAGTACCTTTTACATTTGAAACATTTGTATAAAAATTTCACCAATGCGTAGATCTCGAAAAAATAAACAATTTAAAAAAAAAGATCAACTTAATCTGAGCTACGGATCAAAAGTTATGAGCTCTATAAGGTTTTGCTATTAAAATAATATTTTAATGCTTTGATCTTTTTAAAAGGTACACGTGACACCCAAATGTCCAAAGGGTAAAAGAGTGCATCCACATGATACATGCTTGTGACCAAAGGATAAAATCCTGCACCCAAAACCTAAAATGTCCAGAGAGGTCCAGGAGTACAAGCTTATATCCAATGGATAAAAGAATGCACCCAGGAGGATACGGATCTACGTCCAAAGTGGATAAAATCGCATCCAAAACCAAAATACCTAGAGGGTAAAAGAATGCATCTGGAAGGTACATGCTTATATCCAATGGATAAAAGAATGCACCCATAGGGTATAGATCTGCATCCAGTGGATAAAAGATTGCATTTAAAACTGAAATACCCAAAGGGTAAAAGAATGCATTCGGAAGGTACACGCTTATATCTAATGGATAAAAGAATGCACCCATAGGATATAGATCTATGTCTAGTGGATAAAATACTACATCCAAAACCAAAATACCCAAAGGGTAAAAGAATGCATCCATAAGGTACACGCTTATATCTAATGGATAAAAGAATGCACCCAAATTTGACTGTCTCAAAACATGGTTGAGTTTACAGTTGATTCTAGGGTTTTGGCACCTTCCAAATCAAATTCCACACTTTATTTTGTATAAAAATGAATGCTGTAAAAATTTCTAACAAATTCCATATATATGAAAAAATAAACCCTTGCTTGCAAAGAAAAACTTACTGGATGTCTACATCATCTATCGCTTTGATACCATGAAAGGAACAATAAGAAGATTGTTCCAAGCCGTGATCTCAAATGATAATAGCACACCACATTATATTTTCAAGACAAAAGAGCTAAAATACCATATATGGAAATCCATCATAATCCATAATGCTCAATACATTACAATAGAATGACTTGAATTATTCAATAAGAAAGATGTATATATAGGAGGAGGGAAGTGCAACTACTACCTACATCAGTAGTGAAGAAATCCCACTAACCGATCTGTAAGTTAAGTTAACTCCAAAAGACTGGTAAGCTAACTCCACATAACCGAGAAGCTAACTCAACACAACTAGTACACCTAAGCAAGCTAACCCAAAAAGTTTAGGGATAACACACGTGTAAGATTTATCCCGATAAATAAATAAAAGATAAATAATAACCTACACTAACATATATCTAATAGAGAGCTTAGAATGACATCTCGTTTCTAGTAAATGCTAAATGTAGCCTTAGGAACAAAACTGAATTTTAGTTCCACATACCATCCGAAAAGATGGTCAAACTGAGAGAGTAAATCAGGTTTTGGAAGATATGTTATGAATGTACTATATGGATCAACAAAGTACAAATGGGAAGAATATCTTCCTTTAGTTGAATTTTCTTATAATAATACATATCATTCCTCTTTAAAAATGGCACCTTTTGAAGCATTGTATGGAAGGAAATGCATAACTCCAATTAGTTGGGATAACATTGAAGATAGAGAGGTAATTGGACTTGAAATTCTTATTGAAATGGAACAACAAGTGAAAATGATTCGTGAACGATTAAAAGAAACTGCAGATAGGAAGAAAAGTTATGCAAATCTGAAAAGGATCGATAAGAAATTTGAACTTGGTGAAAAATTTTTTACATGTCAAGCCTAAAAAGAGCTCTATAACCTTTGGCAAGGAAGCCAAATTATCACCTTGTTTTGTGGGACCTTTTGAGATTGTTGAAGTGATTAGCCCTATAGCTTATCGCTTAGTATTACCTCCCACTTTGTCACGAATGCATGATGTTTTCCATATTTCTTTTCTTAAGAAATACATTTCATATTTATCACATGTATTAAATTGGGATTCCTTGCAGTTCAAGACCTAGGAATAATCATGGTTGAACGCATAAAAGTGCTAAATTTACCAGTTGCACTTATGAAATCATGAAATCAATCAATGCAAGGTCTAGTGGGACAAGTTTAATAAAGAAAGTGCAACATGGGAAAACCTTGAGGACATGAAAACTGTTTTTCCTCATTTTTTGAACAAAATTAGTTATGATTTTTTAGGAAATTAAAGATTTTTTTTAAAGCTATCTTTAATTTATGCCATTTTTGGGAAGGTAGTATATTTTTTTAGTATAGGGAAAACTATTTAATGTTGTAATAAGTTATGAAAAACTTGAATTCTACAAATCTGGTTTCTGTTTGAAAATTTTGTGGATAGAAGAACTATAAAAGATGATTATTTTTCTTGTTTAAAGAATATGGAATAAGTTAATCATCGAGATGATGATGATTTTTAAAGGGGAGGTATGTAATTCCTCTACCATGGTTGATATCCTTGATGATTTTGTAATCGAAGTTGCAAACGTTGATATGTGATTCTTGTTTGAAGACAATGTACTCTTATGAACTAAGTAATCATGCTTGTTGTAGATGACATGTTTATCTTCTAAAAATGAATACAATCATGCCATGATAATTATGAATTTAAAATGAAGTATATCATTCTTTCTTTTTATTGAATGTTCACTGTAAGTGGATGGAAGAGATAAATTCAATGTAAACTCGTTCATATCCAATTTTGTAGTTGAACATTTGCTTCGGTCTATTTGATTTCTGATGCAGGATAGCCATACCTTGGATCAATTTCAGTGATCCAAGGCATGCTTTCAATTTTATGACATTTAGGTCATTTGACCAAGCCGGGAAGAATGTTTGATTTTGAACCCAGGTTGTTGCGGGATCACAGGTGGCATCTTTTGCATATGCCCTTTATAGTGATTTAAAAAAACCATTTTTATTCATCATAGGGTAATGTTATTGATTAGGTGATGGGACCTAATTTAATCTAAGTTCCTATGATTATTATCTTATCCTAAGTTTAAGATAAGGTGATTTTATTATTGTGGTTGATTATTTAGAAGGGGGTAATCCTAAGTCTTGATACTAGTTATTCTAAGACTAAATAAGAATTATACCTAAGGAACTAAGCTTGGTTTATAAGCTAATATTAACTAAACCTAACCTAAGGGTAATAAGTTAGTGTAAAGGGAAAGGGGATGGCATGGATGTCAAGAGGATGGGTATCAGTGGAACAAATTTCTAAGGCATTTAAAATGTTTGAATGGGTCATTAAATACATTGTATTGCCAATTTTGGCCAATGCATGAAAATTAAGGGGAATGTTGAGTTGTCAACTTTGTTAATTTCATTTAAATGAAGTTTTAATTTTTAGTTTTAACCAACAAAGAGTTGGCGATGGTAGGAAGTTAGGGAAGGACATTTCTAGTCTTGTTGGAATTTAATGTTCTCGCCCAGAGTGAAAACCTCATGGGAAATAGGAGAAGGTTGGAGAAATAGATGGTTTTGGGTTTTTGTTGTTTCATTTGGTTTTGAGGAGATTTGGAGCTTTGCATGTGGTTTTTCATTCTTTCAAACCTCCATTTAAAATCTGTTGCATGCTTATTCTCATGCTTACATGGTGGAAATAATGATTAAATATGAGAATGGAAGCTATAAGAAGGAAACGAGGAAAGTTTCGTAGCCTTGGTTTTGGCATTTTCATGGAAATATTACAGTAGAAGTTTTTCATGAAGGATTGAGACAAGGAAAAGAAGATTGGAGAACTACCAGGGCGTGAGACAGGCACTATCTCATTAAATCCTCTACTTTTATTTAAAAAATTTCATTAAGATAAATCTTCTCTTCATGAAAATGTCTCTGTGATTACTGTGTTGGATGGTTGCATTGATATTTTGCTTTTGTTTTTGTAGTGTTTGAAAATGGTTTCATGGATATGAATGGTTTTTTTATCGTATTATTTTTAATGAATGTGGGTTTTTATGGAACTGGAAAACCAATGTGTTGTTCTATTAGGAAACTAGGAACAAATTTCTATGGTATTATGTATTTATACCTATGTCTTCTCGTGTCATAACCTTGTTGTGTTTAGTAAAAAAATTCTCATTGGAGATCTCTTAAATATAGGGAGAAATTTACCGTTAGTATCTTGGGTATTAATTTATTTTTATGTATCCGATTGTGTTTGCCATAATAAAGGGACTTAAATAGATCTTTAGTTTCAATAGATATACTTTCATGTTGGAGGTAGTATCATTCATTGATGGTTCATTTACAAAGGTATGCTTATTGGTAGTTCTTTTTTTAAGTTCTTATTCATCACTAGGTTTAATTTTTAACCATCCTTGTATTTCTAGTTTTCTTTAGTAAGATCTTGTTTGATCCATACTGGGCATACATGAATTTTTTTAAGCACCATATGTGCATTTAAAGAGGGAGATAGTAGGAGTTTTCTATCTATTTTTTGTATCCGATTGTAGTTTTTAACCCTTCAGGGGTGGACCTAATTAGTGGTGAGACTGGTAAAAATATATCTCTCTCTCAGTGGTTGAGTTAAATATGAATGAATACCCTTTTGGGTTGGCACGAGAAATAGATAACTTCTATCTTGGATCGTTTCATGCCATGGAAAAACATTGAAATGGTCTTGTATGAGATTATAGTCAGTAAAACTTTGTTTTTACTTTTTGTGGGTGTATTATTCATTACTTGAATACTCATCTCGAGTTGGTTCCTATTATAGAAATTGACTAAACCAATGAGCAAATCATGGGTTATTACTTTCATTGTCGGTTTGTTTTCCTTTATTATGATGCTCCACGTGGAAATTTAAGCTTTGTGAGTATGGTTAGGTATTTGTTATGTTGGGAGATCTTATTACCATTAAAGAGAGAATTTTTTTAGCATCGTGTTTTATTGATGACGGTTGCAGTTGACGTGAGTCTTTTGCATGTCTCTCTTGAGACCGTATTGACATATTTAGTTATATTGAAGAGTTGAATGGTGTTATTTTTGTTCTCAATTTCTTTTCCGTAGGCAGATTATGTTATGTTTGCACTAATCATTATAAGAAATTTATTCTTCTATGGTCTTGGAATCAGTATTTCGTAAGACATGAATTTTGTGTTGTTGTTTGTAAAACTAATATTATCTTTCTCCATTAGCAGATTTTTGAAGCAAGGTACATTCAAATGTGATTGTTTTAGGAGCAAGGTTTACTGTTTGATTTGTATGGCTAAGTTTTCACTATTTTCCCTTCTTGGTTAAGTCTTATGACATAAACATTTAGTTAGGAAACTTGTTCACCTTGTTAATTCACGCTTATTTGAGTTCTTAACTTGTGATCCATGTTATGTGATATCTGTTTTGGGATGAACTCTTTTTATGGATGGAATCAAGAATTTTATTGAAGGTGTTATAGTGGTGGCAGCCTGTTCATTTCAATTTATAATTGTTCCTAGTTACCTTTTTGGTTGAGTGATAGGAATTGGCCATCTTTTTGTAGAACTAAGGTTAGAAATTAAATTGATAAGATTAGGATTCAAATATGAATTTTAATTACTTATTTTCTTAATTTGTTATTGTTTGTAAGATTATCATGTTGTAATGATTTTTATAACCATGCTTGATATAGAATTAATTGCAATGGTTTAAACAGTTCTTTTTTGAACATTATTACTTGTAGATTATGTGACTCTTCTCTATATTTGAGTAGTAATTGTTAGGGAAAGTCTTTCTTATTGTCCTTATTTTTGTGCATGGAACATTTTCATTAACAACAAGGTTCCTTTTATGAAGTAGTTAAGTAAAGGCATATTGTTTTAATTTTATAGCATTTATCATGCTTAGCTCTTGTGAACTGACTCATGCTAACAATTTTTTAAATGGACTTCATGAAAGATGAAAGGAGAAAGACTTATAGAAAGTTACATTTTTTTACTAATGAAATCATCTCACTTCATTCAGATGTCTATATATTGACATTTTCTTGAAATGTACTTCTTGTTGGAAAAATAAATCATGAAGATGTATTAAAATTAGTTTTATAATGGTGGAAAGATATTTTGTGTAAACCTTTGAAATACTTACTAAGTTTGGAGAGTAGTGAAATCTCTTTTTGATAAATGAATTGGTGTAGTAAAGATGTTTGTTTCTTATTTATTTCTAAGATCTTTCCAACTTTGGGTTGTGTAATATTCCTAGATAATATCATGCTTGATGGGACTTTATGGAAATACTTGAATTTTGATATTCATAACCTAGTAGATTTTAATATATAATGCTTCTAGGATTAAGGATCTATACTTATAGTTTGATTCCTTTCATTTTGAAAGAGCGAAAATAAGTTGATAATTGTTGGTAGATCCTTACCCAGAAAAGGGAATATGAATAGTTTATATAAAAGATTGTGGCTTCTTATTATTAAACTAAGCATATGTTTTTGATTTCACAAATAGGACATCCGTCCTTAATATTAGAAGTAAAATATTTTGTCCTTTGTAAATAAATAAAGAGCTATGTATGATATCTCGTTAAGTTATTATGATTAAATTATAAGGATGATTGGTTGTATGTTCCATATCTGATATCAATAATTTGAACCATGAATGCTTAAAAGAGTTATTTGAAAGATTTATACTTTATGATATCCCAAAGTCTAAAGTATAAGCATTCAAACAAGTTTGTTTACAATGTTAAACTGTAGTAAGAAAACTTAATGATATTACTTTTCTAATATCAAATTTAGACATATCAATAAATGAACATAAATGGTTAAGAATAAGATGAGCATAAGAAAAAATGAATAACGATTTTATCTGCATAACTTTCTCTGTGTAAATTACACTTCTTACCCTTCTTTAGGAAAATTCTATATAGTGTACCCTTAAGTGTGTTGTTATCGTTAAAATATTTAAGATTATAATTGTTGGGTTTGTAATCTAATATTCTTAAGCATGTAATTTTATTTAAAGGAACTCAGTTGGATGTTATAATAAAGGGACTGTAAAAAGTACCCTCAAAATCATAGTAGTCTTTACAAGGATTCTATGATGCAATGAACTATGCTTTAACACCCTCTTTATTTCAATTAACTTGACTGACATAAGCGGAAGTTTGATTCATGGTTCTACTCGAAACAAAGATAAAAACATGGTTTAGAGTAGTGGTAAACTCATGTTGACTTATGGTCACTAGACACACCCTATTGACAAAAATCATTTGAGTATGTCTATGTATCCTTAATCACCACGAGTAGTCTTCCACACTAGTGCATGTAAGCTTCCCTTGTTGAGTGTGAAGATTTGATTCGGATTCAGGTTGAGAGTAGTAAAGGATAACCTATCTAGATAAAAATACAATTTTGTTGAAGGAAATATTCCTTTCGATGAGTATGTTATCTTCAAATGTAAACATGGTAGACATGTTTAAAGATTTGGTTAAATTATCATGAAGTTTGTTGGTTGCGTTGTCTTATTTTACCTAGTCTAAGATGTGGAACTTCATATGAATATTGGTAATGAGATATTTAAATAGGATTCTTAGATAGAACATGTGAGTGCCCCTAAAAGGGTAAAGGAACCAAGTATACACAATATACACTTAAACTAGTTAACATGAGAGATTGGTTTAATACCGGTCATGGAATTAGAAATTAGTGTTCATCGCGTCATTACGCTTTTATATGGTTTTCTGTTATGAGATGGATTGGCAATGGAATGTGTGCTTTGAATTATGTTAATTAAGAACATAGACTATTATGTTAGAAAAAAAATTCCCTTGTTTCTAAGTCTTAAAAAGTGGATGTTACATGGGACTTGAGCAATTTGTGCTACCCCATCTTGGAAAATGTAGAAGGAGAACCCGCTTAGCTTCGATGAGAGATCATCGGATGGGAAAGGATATGGTGCTGTAAGTGCACATTTGAAACCACCAGTGACCAATCCCTTATGCACTTAGTTTTCTAGTCTCGAGACAAGGATCACTTGTCCAGGTTGGTGTTAGTATTGGTAAGTAAGTAACATTAGGTAGATATCATTTCTCATTGAATTTATTTATGGCCACATAAAAATTTCCTGTGTTTGGTGGTATCTCGTTAGGCACATCATTTGGACAAGGTTTGGGCTTGCATAACATGGGTATCACATCCGGAAGGAGTTCAACTTTACATACTTTGTTGTAGCTTAGTTTAGCACAACAATGGGAATGTAGAGTAACACTACTCCGGCCTTATACCTACTACCGGAGGAGGATTTGAAGAATCTGGGGATTAGGAGTTAGTGGATCTAGTGGAGGAAACACATGAGGGAATCGGGATTCTAGATTTGGTAGAAAAGGACCATAACTTTGATCAACGGGTATTTTATGAGATGTCTTTTCATTTTCTTGATTATAAAGGTGTTGAGGATGTTGCAGAGCATGTACACAAGTGTGAATTTCTATGGCATGCTAAGGGGATCACTACCCTAGAGTGGAAGGAAAACTTGTTTGAAACTACGTTGTAGGGCGTGCACATAGCTGATATCAAAAATATGACCCAATCGATGAAAATGGATTACACTACATTATGTGATGCCTTCTTAGCAGAATTTCATATTCCTGAAATTGAGCAAAACAAAGATCAAAGACACTCAAGGAGATTCAACAAGGTATGGAAAAGAGTGTGCGGGAGTATGATGCACATTTTAAGACTCTCTTGTCAAATTTATCTTATGATATCCATCCCTCTCAAAGCATGATAACTAATTCGTTGGATGTTTGATAACATTGTTAAGATTATCACTTTTTCATAAAAATTTAATAGATCTCGGGTGAGGCCTTGGAGGCTACTATGCACGTTGAGGCCATTAGAAACATTGATCTTGGGGTAAGTTTCTTTTTTGAGGCACATATTGCTTCCATGGCAAAGTAAATTAAGAAATTATTTACGAATTAAGCACATGAGACTCACAACATTCTTTGGTGTACGATTGTGATGTGAAGAAACTCCAGGATAGTTTCCCTTGAAAGTCAAGGTGCACCATGTTGTTAGAGTGTGAAATATGTCATGGGGACCATGATCTAAGTATATCCCCATTGTTATAATGTGTGATTCATAAGAATGTGTCTTTTTATTAAAATATTTTTACATCTACTACCCACGATACTAAGGACTACCTGTTGATAGACCAGATTCATGATGTAATTGATACTTGGTGTATGCCATACTCACATTAGGAATAGTTCTAAAAGTGAGGGGAATCATCATGAAGGGCATGAAGATGGTGGAGGAAGGGGAAGAATATTTTACAGAGGATTTAGGGGTCATGGTGGTCACGGCGGAGGAAGGAGTGAATTCCCTGTGGAACTTGTTTCAATTGTGGATCTACAGATCACTATAAGTGCGAATGCCTAGATTTACTGCAATGCTCATGGTGTGGAAAGAAACATAAGTATGAGGAGTTTCTTTACTTGTATGATCACATGAGACAAAATAATAAGAAGGAAAAAGGAGTGGGAATGGTTAGTGTGAAGTGATTTGAACATTTATTTATGCCTGTGGTAGTGTCTAACCCTAAGTTGGAGTTTGTATTAATAACTACACATGCCGAAGCTGCACACCCCAAATAAATACCAAAGTTGAGGAATATCATTATAAGAGAAGAGGCATTACATGGGAATTACCCTGATTCAAATTACTAGAAGGAGGTTTACCAGAGACTATGGAGGTGATTAGGAGTTTATAAGGAGAGATCCAATGCTTGAAAAAGCAGTCACGGAAGTTGGAACAGGTGAAGAATGTTGAGATCCCTCAAAAGGATGTTGATGATTTCAAAGAGGTATGTAAGATGTTGTACTAGGAAAATATCACTCCCCTATTAGTAGAATGGTTGAGAGGAAAGGTACCACACACTGGATGCGAGCATGAGAGGTAGATCTTGCATGCTAATTTTCCCCCTCATAGTATTGATTATGTAAAGGAGATCAAATTGAATACAATATTTGATGGATGGATATTGAGAAAAATACTAAGTGACATAGTGACATAGGTGTAGAGGTTAATTTTCTTACTCTGGATGTGTGAAATTAGATCGAGACCACCATTCCAGCCATCTTTAAATGTGTTGTACATGGCGAATAGAATTAAAGCTACACCCATCAGATTTTTGAAATATGCTTCCATAAACATTCAAGGGGCCAAGTTCACTGGGGAATTTGAAGTCTTAGCACTTTCCAAGGTAGAAATTTTTCCAGCCTTACTTGGATTCCCTTGGTGTTATGAAAATAATGTTGATTTTTGCTTCAACAAGGGATACATCATATTTGAGAACAAGAAGGAGCACATTATTATTCCACTAACAGATGGTAGGTCTGTGCCTTATGTCAAGCCTTTAGGGGAATAATTCATTAATATAATTTATGTGTGCATCATCAGAGACCCAGAGTTCATTGAGCCATCAAGAGAAGGAGTCATTCAGTAGGATGATGCTCATTCCTTGAGTGATATGACTAGCATTTCATGTGATAATTATGCGCATGGGACTTATGAGTTGGTTAAAATAAAATTAAAGGGAAATGTGACTCATGTTGTCAAGGCACATTTGGTTAGGCATCTGGAAGTAAGAAAGTTACCAAGTTACATGGGAGAAGGTCACCCTGATGTCTTTTTGTGCACTATGAAAGTCCAGTGGACCTATGAAGTAGATCGGATGAATATTCTTGTTTATACCTTGTGTGGGACAGCCGTGTGTTGGTGGGTGACTCATCAGGATAATATTATAGAGTGGAAAGAGGTAATAATCATGCTTTATGTTAGATTTTTCCAGACCAATGCACCTATAAGGATATACAACTATCATGGGAGGGAATTTTCCTTGTACCACGTTTAGGAATGTGAAAGAACCTGTATGGAAGGATCGAAAGCTTTACCCCCTCCCTCTATGTGCATAATTTGTATTCCACTTTGTAGGGTTGTACATGCACTTAGTATGTTCATTTGGATTTATATCATCAGACATGAAACTGGCAGGAGTTGATGACGGGTATTATTCCAAATTTTGAGTATGTATCTTATAAACCATTAGTGAATGAAGCTTTGTAAGTATTCAAACTCCTTACTCTAGGAGATAGTGCTAAGGCTAAGGACCTCATCCTAGATTTTCTAGGGGAACCTGATTTGGAGGCACACATTGAAGAGGAAGAAATGGATGAAGTGTAGTTTGAGCGTGCCTAGAAAGGGAAAAAGGAAAAATGGTGTACCTGATCAAAGATGAAGAAATAGAAAACTTAGATGTTGATCGGATAGAGGGTATGCGTGAATTTTTGATAGTGCGGATGATATGGCGTGTTCTTACCATGAACCTTTGAAAATAAAGAAGGTCAACATTGGAACAGAAGGAGAACCAAAAGAAGAAACAATTGGTTATTATTGGACAAACCAAGAGGTCTCAAAGATAATTGAGATACTGCATGACTTCAAGGATTTGTTTCTGCATGGATATCATGAATTGAAAGGATTTCATCACTCATTGGGAGAGATGTGGATTAATTTGAAGGAAGGTACACACCTAATTAGGAAAATGCCTTATAGGATGAATCCTAATCTGTGCATGAAGGTGAAAGAAGAGATTGATAAAATGTTGGAATCTAGGATCATTGAAGCTATTGAAGAATCTGAATGGGTTAGACCAATGGTGATTAGTATCAAGAAGGATAGGAGGATAAGGATCTGTGTAGACTACAGAGATTTGAATACTGCATGTGTTATGGATCCTTTTCCAACTCCTTTTATTGAGGAAATATTAGAGGGTGTAGTTGGGCATGAGATCTACTATTTTATATCTCAAAGTATCACTAGCTAAGGATTACAAAATAAGACAAGGAGAAGACTACATTCACCACCGAATGGGGAATGTTTTATTATACGGTTATGCTAGTTAGGCTTAAGAATGTTCTTGCTATATTTTCACACATTGTGGTACAACCATTCCAATACTTTATTCATAAGGTTCTACAAGTATAACATAATTATTAGACAGTGTATGGATTAGTACAAGATCATTGTGAAAACTTGATATTGATGTTTGAAGGATACATGTAGTTAAGTATCTCTCTAAATATTAAGAAATGTGTCTTTTCTACTCCTTTTAGCACATTTATAGGTCATATTATTTGCAAGGAAGGTTTATTAGTGGACCCTACCAAAATTGTTGTTATTTGGGTTTGGAGGAACTCGCCAATCAAAGTGCAAAGGTGCATAGATTTCTGGGCATACATGTTACTATATAAAATTCATCAAAGGTTATGCTAGGATCACCATGCCCTTGGAATAAATATTAATTCATAAAGAAAAATTTCACTAGGATGAGTCACAATAGGTGGTTTTTGACACATTGAAGGAGAAAATTACTACTGCACCAATTTTGTGCTTTCCCTCTTGGGATAATCCCTTCCTTGTACATGTTGATGTATCAAGAATGGTCATTGGAGCAGTGTTAGTACATACTAGAGAAGGGATTGTTGATCATCCTTTATGTTTTGCAAGTAGGAAGTTAACTCCAGCTGAGTGGAATTACACAACAATAGAGCACGAAGCATTGTCTATGATTTATGCGTTGCATAAGTTTAGGTCATACTTGTTTTCTACTCCATTTATGTTTTACACAGATCACATGGAACTTAAGTATTTGGTAAACAATCTTGTTTTGTAAGGGTACATATGCTAGTGGATCTTGTTATTTCAAGAGTTCGACTTTTCGGTGGTAGTCAAAACAGCAAAGTGCAATTCAAAACCTAACCATCTTTCAAGAATTGATTCAAGTGAGGATGTGTAGATCATAGAAGACACAATTCTAGATTCACAATTATTCATATTACAATGCACACCCTCATATTTAGAGGATATTTTTATATTTTTACAAATGGGTGTGGCACTGCCAAAATGAAGAATATAGAAAAGAAACAACTTGTCATTCACATTGCGCCTTATATGTTGATTGGTGGAGATCTATATAAAATTTCTTAGGATGAGGTTTATCGCTTGTGTGTACTAGAGCATGAGGGCATGGGTATTATGTAAGATTCTCATGGAGGAATTTTTTTGGACATTATGCAGATCAAACCACTACACACAAGATTATGATGGTTGGTTTGTGGTGGGAGACATTATACAAGGATTGCCAAGAATATGCTAGGGGTTATGATCATTGCTAGTGCCTTGGAAAGCCTAGACATAGAGATGAAATGTCGTTAAGGCCTATAGAAAGTGTGGAACCCTTTGAAAATTTGGCAATTGACTTTGTGGGACCTATTTCCCCAGCGTGTAGGACATGGTTGTGCTTCATCGTTAAGTGTATAGATTATCTTACATGGTGGGAAGAAGCAACACCTACGAAGGATTACACTACAACTACTAAAGCAAGGTTCCTTTGGGAGAATATCTTAAGCTGGTATGAATGTCAATTGAGTTTAACGAGTGATAGGGCTACTCACTTATTGAGTGATACTATTAGGATATTATTGGCAAAATTTATGGTCCCTATCCACAAGCTAATTGAAAATTTGAAGATTTCAACAATATTTTGAGCCACACATTGACAAAGATATGTGATGTTGGAAGGAAATATTGGGATGATAAGGTTTTTGTTGTACTTTGGTCTTATAGAAAAAATACAAGAGACTAAAAAAGCAACACCCTTTCAAGTTGGTGTTGTTGGTACCCAGATTTAATCTCCTTCACAACTTGAGCTACATCATGGATTTTACAAGACACTCAGAGGTAGATAAATGGTTTATATGTCATTTTGTAGCTGGGGAAGAAATTTATCAAACTTGTTAGCACTCATGCTTTGAAGAAGTGGGTAGCACCTTGGAAGGATTTGATCTAATCCTCACTATTTTAGGTTGTGCCTATCAACCAAGGTAAGAGAACCTATATTGTAGCCTCTGTTTATAGAAGGAGGTGAAAATATCCTTATACTGTGTACATTGTATGGAGATGTCCTTGAGAAAACATGATCAATTTCCCATTATTCAAACTCATTAGAGTTGTCACTACTAAATGATGGAAATGATTTCAAGACAAGGTTAAGGCTACCAAAGACATGGTATGATCCCGATTTTCTTTGTGTATTTTTGTAAATGGATTGTATTCTTTTGTTGACACATAATAGAATGCGGGGTATTATAGGTAGGATGGTTTTATTTGAAATGAATTTTTGGGGTGGGAGATATTCAGACAAGACTAACCAGAATTTTCCAAATTCTTTGAGGACCTTTGCAAAATTTGAAAGACTCATACAACAAAAATGCTTTAAGTATGTTAAGGTGTTCCTTCAACTAGGATATGTGCATCAAATGGAATCCCGATCCGTAATCTTCCACACAATATCTGGTGATTTATCATAAAATATTGAGTTAAATGAATCAAGAAAGCATTTAGAAATTTCTATTTTAAAGAGACCTAAGGTACCCCAAAAGTTTTACAATCAAATCTATATCAAGGAAAGTAGAGTGAATTTAAATTTTTTTATCGCTTCATCGTATGAAAGCTCTTCGATTATGGAATTTCAAATTACACTAAGTTTTTACCAAAATTAGATCTCGTATGATCAAAAGGAAATTCCAAACACAAGATTGCAATAGGAGCAAGAAACACAACATTCTCAAACATAAGTAAATGCAAATTTTACTAAGAGACAACACAAAATAATCCGTAATGACCAAATTTATCAAATGAGGAATGTTATAAGAACAATCTCGAGCTTGTTAGTGGCTATACATCCGTAACCAACCCAAAATGATACAAATTTGATGCAACAAGGAGTTAAAATGGTTCTCAGGTGGTTTCTCAAAGAATGGGATTCTTCCAAGATTTTCCCATGAAAATTCTAAGTTTCTCCGACCATTTGCATGAAAAATTCATGCAATATATAACTTTCACTCACTCACTCACTTTGCCCCTCAAATATTCCCTCCAAAAGTGGAATATTTGAAGCACCTTTGCTTTGCAATATTTCTAGAAAATGACATTTAAAAACTTGCAAAAAGTTGTCAGTTGTTCTTTCAAAAGGTGAATCATTACAAAAATTTCATCATTCTTCAAAGTGGAAGCACGTTTTTCATTCATCATGCATGTAGACCCCTTTCATTTCATTATTTCATCTTTTCCTTTCCCAATTTTTATGTTGCAACTTTGGATCTGGTAATTCATGTTTTTCACAAACCAGAGTAAAAATTCATTTGAAAAATGCCTTGGATATAGAAATTGAACCCCCAAATTGATTAATTCGGACCTTGCAGGCCAAAACGACATGAATTTGCAAAAATTTTGATGAAGATTGATGCAAAAATGCATCTCCAAACTTCCTGGAGCTCAAATGGTGGCCAAATTGGTGAAATGCACAGCTACCATTGATCGATCCGTTTCTTATCTTTAAATTTGAGCCCTTCATGTGGTAGATCCGGGTAAAAGTGGGCCTCTGGATGTCTTTTTACCTTTTACTACTTTTGAAAATTTACAAAATTTATTGATTTCCTCCGCCACTCGCCTTTGAAATTTGATCCTCGACACGTGGCACAATATGACCGGATACGGAGTCGAACATTTTGCATCTTTTTAGACAAAGGAAATTTTTTCCATTTTCCTCCACAACTCCACCCTCCCGTAAGACACGTGACTTCATATGATTTGCTGAGGGGAAGTGCTCTCATTTCATATTTTAATCATATTTTGTGAAGGAAAATTTTTAACATTTTCTCTGCCATCCTGCACCTCCAATGTTGACAAGAACAAAACATTGACTATTTCCCTCGGGCCCTCGGGCTCTTTTGATACTTTGATTCAGTTGAATACAAGAGGAAAAATTTCCAAGTTACCCCTGATGGTCCACCTCCCCACCTCTTTGACCTTTCAAACTACCATGTGTCATCACAGTGCACCTTGAGGTGGTCCCAAAAGTTTGATACCTTGAACAAGTGCAGGCTCACCACGTGTCCTATTCCTGCAAGATTTTTCTGAATGCTTCAAGCTCTACATAAGGCACCATGTGTCATGCTCTGAGGAAGTCTCCTTTTGGCCATTGAAAAGTCTAAGTAAAATGCAAAGCAAGTGGAGGCCTCCATGTGTCATCCTGGCACTTCTTTAAGATGGTGCCCAAAGCGGAGACCTTGAATGAGTGCGAGCTTGCCATGTGTCTTGTTCCACCAAACTACTCCAACTGCATAAAATATTTGTCCAAGTCTAGGCCAAGTAGCGGAAGCCTCCACATGTCCTCCCGGCGCTACTCCAAGGCCAAACCAAAAATTTGATTCTCAAATGAGCGTTGTTCCTTCACGTGGAAATATTTATAAGTTGAGGTTTTTCATAGAATATTTAAAATATTTAGTGAGCCATATCCAACTAAAAGGTGCCACATCCCCTGTAGATGCAAGGATACAAGTTTGACTAGGAGAAAACACCCATCAAACCGTAAAATACAAAAACATGAGCATTTGAGCCTGAAAATGATTTTTTCTTCAATGACAGAGAGTTTAGATTGTTGCAAGGCTCAAACATGATCCTTAGGGACACATCAACTCATCCTTCTTCAAGTATTTCAAGGTAGAAACATCAAGAACACAAATTATGACTGTGGCAATAGAGGGAACGGGAAAACATGATTTTTGAAAGGAAAAAGCATGGGGGACTCAAAATACAAACCTTTCTAGAGGAACAAAGAAAATAGGAGACAAATATGGACCCATACATGATCTTTGACCTAGGGGCAGACTAAAAATGGCAACAAAGACCAGCCAAGCACAACATGGGGAAGGATAAAATGACAGAGGCTATAAATAAATAAATTTCCAAGGGCACAAATGGGGCAAGACAATTTTGAGCACCAACACAGGCTCCGACTTGGGGATGGGCACTCTGTTTGATTGCCACAAGAACAAAAGTAGGCCAAGCTCCAAAATATCCATTGGGAAAATGGAGTAACAAGCTAAAAATCCTAAAACCAGCTCATAAACCAACCAAAAAGGCTTCCACACACAAAGGAAAAACAAAATATGACCAAAACAACAAAAAATAGAGCAAAAAAAAAACAACTGTACACTATACAAGTGATATGCAAACCTCAGTTTTGGGGATCAATCCAAAAAATGCTTCAAATTTCTTCCATTAATAGGAAGCTCAAGCAATTCCCCATCTAGGTCCTTGAGGAAAAAGTTATTCTCACCAATTCTTATGTCAATTGAATATGGGCCCATCCACAAAGCATCAAATTTACCATGCTTTCCCTTATCTTCATGCCTACTATCCCACAACAGCACAAGATCTCCAATACTGAAATCTCTTGGGGTTACCTTCTTATCAAACAAATTCTTCATTCTCTCTCTGAATTTGACATGCCTCTGATGGGATGCTCTTCTTGCTTCATCAAGTTCAACAATCTAATTAATCCTTGCTTCATATGAACTGATTTCTTGATCTTCAAGTTGTTGAACAAACTGAAATGAAGACAACTGCAGATGTAAGGGCAACAGAGCTTGTGTTCCATATACCAATTCAAACAGATTTTACCAGTAGCTATTTTGGTAGTGATCCTATTAGCCCAAAAACAAACTTTAGTTTTTCACCCCACTTCTTCTTGTTTAATTCCAAATTCCTTTTAATAATCTTCAACAAGTTTTTATTGCTAGACTCACCTATCCATTTCCTTGTGGATTGTAGTTAGAATCATATGTAAACTTTATTCCATATTCTTTGCACATTGCCACTAAAGGTCTAGATCTAAAACTCATGGAATTATCAACAACAACCTTTATTGGAACTCCAAATCTACAGATGATATGATTCAATATGAAATCCATTACAACTTAGTCGTTGCCTTCCTAGTGGGTATTACTTCCACCCATTTTTTGAAGAAACCAAGAGCTACCAAAATCCATTTGTGTCCAGAACTTAATGAATTAGATATTTCACCAATGAATTCAAGCCCCCATTGTTTGAAATGAGCTTCAATTGATACAGGTTGTAAAGGAAGGGAGCCTGATGCTTTCATTATCCCAGAGAAATGCTGACAACTCTCACATCTTCTAACCAACTAAGTTGCATCTTTAAAAAGAGTTGGCCACCAATAACCAGCCCTCAAAATCTTGTGCAGTAACCCTCCCAGAAAAATGTCCTTCATAAACTCCCCCATGGAAATCAGTAATTATTTTGGGAGCTTCATCTTCAGTCACACATCTCAAGAGGATTCCTTTAGGGTTCTTCCAAGCCAACCCAAAGCTTGTAATGATATATTTTTGAGAAGACATTTTGAGAAGGATTTTCTGATTTTTATTCAAATGTCCAGGGTAGTATAGGTGTATGAGATAATAGATTACATCCTTGTACCACTCAGAGTTCAATAATTTTTCAAGAACATCTACCCTCTCTTCTTCTACTTCATTTACTTCAACATTCTACAAATTTCTTTCATCCATGAGCTTGGCAAGACCCAAACCTCTTACTAGCTTTGTGGTTTGAATTTCCATATCATACTCCTACAATTTGTTAACCCACTTGCATATTTTTCTTGAAATATCCATCTCTAATAAGACATCTTTTACCATTGTGTGAGGAACATAAGCAACAACTTTGGAACTCAAAATATAAGGTCTAAAAACCTTAGTTTCTTTCACCAATGCAAAGGCCTGCTTCTCCATGATTGTGTATTTTAACTCAGATGCTTGCAATGCCTTACTAAATAAGGCAATAGGTCTTTCAGCTCCATCATCATCCTTTTGCAACAAAACAGATGCAATGGTGTGCTCAAAAGAAAAGGAGAATATTTGGAAAGGTTTCTTGTAATTTGTTGCTGCTAAAACAGAGCATGCTTCAATGCTTCCTTGATTCCATCAAAATCTTTAAGGGCAGCCTCTTCCCACTTGATATTCTGGTCCTTCTTCAACATGCAAGTAATGGGGAGAGTCAACTCAACAAAATTAGACACAAACCTTCTAATGAAATTGATTTGACCAAAGAAGGATTGGATTCCTTTCTTAGTTTTGGAACCGGGATCTTGCTGATAGCTTCTATCCTTTGTGGATCAATCATAAATCCTTCTTTAGACACAATGTGACCAAATAGTTTTGATTTTTGCACTCCAAAATGACACTTATTTGGATTGATTGAAATGTCATATTCTCTACATCTAATCAGCATTCTTTCCAAATGCTGCAAGTGGTCAATTCTTTTGCTAGAAAAAATAGTAATATCATCTTGATAAACAACAATAAAATCATTGATATAGCCAGTAAAAGCAACATCCATGGCCCTTTGAAAAGTAGCTCCAAAATTCATTAAACCAAAGGGAATCTTGATAAAAACATATGTTCCCCACGGAGTAGTAAAGGTAGTTTTAATCCTCTCTGATTCTTTGACAACAACTTGGTTATAACTAGAGAAACCATCCAAAGTAGAAAGCATTTCAGAACTAGTCACTAATTGCAACATGTTTTCCATGTTTGGTAGAGGATAGTTGTCTTTCATTGATGCTCTATTTAGATTTCTGAAATCCACACAAATTCTGATATCTCCATTTTTCTTTCTGACCGGCACCAAGTTTGCAACCCAAGAAGAATACCTTGTGGGTTGAATGATTCCTCCATCTCTCAAATTTTTCAATTCCTCTTGCATTTTGACAGAAAGGAGTGGGTTAATTGGCCTTTGCTTTTGTCTGAATGGTTTGGCATCTTTCTCAAGAGGGATCTCATGTTGGAATAAGTCTTCTCTATATGCTTTCAGCTCGGAATAAGACCAAGCTAAATAGTCTTGATATTGTTTCAAAAATTGGAGGTAGGAATGTTTTTATTCCTTGTTTAAACCACTCCCTAACAAAATATTCCTTGGTTTTTCCTGTTTTCCCAAGTCATGATCTTCAACACCTCTAGATGCAAACATGTTTATATTGATTACACAATTAGCCTTGTGAAAATTTGACTCAAGAGTAACCAGCCCTCTAGGGGTGGTGTTACTCTTAAATTGAATGATATCCTTGCCAAAAAGGTTTCTTTTCCATCAACATTACACACCAATGGTTCCAAATCAATATGTTGATCCAAAACTCACCTTGGTTCTCAGAAAATCTCTCAACCTAAGCATTATCACCGAATACTTGCCAATGCTTGATGTTATCAGGGACTACAGGCCTAGTGAGTATTTCTACATCATATTCACAATATGGAGAAATGGTACAATTTTCAAATCTTGACCCCAACACTGCTAGCCTATCTGCAATCATATTTAAACTTCTGTCATGATGAACAATGTTGAAGGAATCAAACATCTCAATCAGATCCCAAACTACGTGTTTGTATTGTTTCATTCACTAATTTTTTGTTGCATACAATTTTCTAACTTGTTTGACAACCAACTCAGAATCTCCCTTTACAATGACATCCTTTACACCATACTTCCAAGAAATCCTCAGCCCTAACAATAATTCCTCATACTCAGCTATGTTATTGGTGCATTCAAAGTTAAGTTTGAAAGAAAAAACAAATTCCTCTTTGCTTGGAGAGATCAAAACAACACCAGCACCATTACCAAATTTGGAGCAAGCTCCATCAAATAAAAAATTCCATGGAGAGCCTACTTCTTCAAGACACTTAGACTGATCCATCTTGTGCTCCTTACCATCAGCAAACCCAATAAAATTATCAACATCAACATCAGCAAATAATACTTCATAAGAAGCATTGTTTGGATCCTTAATTAGATGCAACATCTTCTTCTCTCCATATAACTTTACAAGGTTTCCTTCAATGGGAATGGTGGAAAAAGACATATCCATTTGGACACTCCCTCCAACACTTGCAGCCCACTTTCTTGACAATAACATACCCCATTTGGCAGGGAAATCAACAATTACAACATCGAGTTTCAAATTTTTACCCGGATAGGCTACAAGTTGCACCACCAAACCTTTGACACACCCAACAACTGGCACTTCCCTAGAATCCATGGCAGTACACTTGCCATACGTTGCTATTACTTTGATATCTAACTCATTCATAACTTCCAAAGGCATGACATTGCATGATTCCCGGAGTCAAACATACAATTGTGTAGCAACCGGTCCTTGATAATCAAAGTTGTGAAGAAAGGGTCAACACTCAGCTGAGATTCAACCAAGGATGTTCCCAAATAGACCTTCGGTGGTTCACCAAATTCTTCCAATGCTGATGTATTTCCTACTTCTGCAATAGCAAGTGGAGCTTCAACAACATTCACATTTCTCTTCATGGCAGCCTTCTCCTCTTTCAATCCCAAATACTCAAGTGCTCTCTTCTTGTGCTCAAGAATTCTAAGCAACTCAAAAATTGGAACACTGACCTTGATTTGGCTCAAAACTTGAGTAATGTCATAGGGAATGTATTTAGGAAAAACAACAGTAGAAGGAGGGCTGGAAATTTCATCAGATGGCACAAGGTTTTTAACATTTTGAGCATGGGGTGAAGCATAAATTTTACTTGGGACAGCAAGGCTCTTAGCAGATGTTTCTTTCTTAGGAACCTCTTTTGGGATATTAGAAAGCAATGGGGTTTTATTTTTGGCCTGAGGCCCAGCTCCCTTGATAGCCTTACTTCTTGTGTTATACTCCTTCTCTTGGGCCACCACAACATTCATAAGCAGTTGCCTATCCTCTTCCAAGGGTATACCTCCATCATACTTCTTGATCATCAACACCCTCAAGTATTCAAAATAATTATTGGGTAGCTCAAAGGATTATACATTATCAATTTCTAAAACATGAGAAGGAGGAAGAAGATGTACCATTGGATGCAATCCTAAAAGCTAGAAGCAATCTGTGCACTTATCACTTCGGTAGATGTCACTCCTTGACATGAGTGTGTAGGCGCTCTATCATGCAAGCATCATCATCCGTATTACAATCATCATCTTCCTCTTCAATTTGTTGATCTGTTCCACATGTAGGATGGGGTAATAAATGTAGACACCTATAATTACGCCCAAGCAATTTAAATACTTAAATTACTCTAATTATCCCCTTTCTCGCAAATCAACGACATATCATCAAAAACACTCATTTTCCTTCATATCATCATTAATTAATTACACTAAGCTAATTCATTAAGTTTCCTATCTAACAAATACCCTAATTAACGACCTTCCGTTAATAAATCACCCCTTCTACCTAGACTAATTAATTAGCTTTCCCTTCCATTTAACCAATAAATCAATATTTAATTGATTTAATCCCCTTATAATAGTCTAAATCACACTAATATTCTTCTAATTGGCTTCTATAAGCTTACACCTACCTATTAATTAATCGCCTTTGATTAACTAAAATACCCCCAACTCCCATGACTTTCTAAATATGTATTAAACCCTTCTAAAGTAAGGTTACCTTTAATAAAGCAACCTTATCCATTCCTAATCATGTTTTACATTTATCTCACATTCATGAGAATGTGTTGAATCCTTTATCCTTTGGGCTATATAAAGAGCCCTCCACCTACCTTTTTACTTACACCTAAACTTTCTAAGAGAGAAAATTCAAAGCATATAGCAAAGAGACTAAGAGCTTGCACCTTGCCCTTTTGAGAGTTCATCATTTTGAAGAGTTAAGCCTCTTTCTTAAGTTCTTAGGTCATATGGGAGGTGTCAAAGGGTCTTGTAGCCCAACTTTGATTAGCCCCATTCCTAGGTTCTTGGAACATTAAGGAAAACTATTTTGATAGCCATGGAGCTTACTTAGGTCCATTCATTTATTTATTGTTAAAGAATAGAGGAGTTTAGATATTTAGCATTGTTAGTTTCAAAGTTTGTATTGATGAATGCTAGCATCTAACCCTTGTTTAATTCTTATCACGATGGTGTTTATGCTTTGTTTTAGCTAAATTGTAGAACTATTTTAGGAGGAAGTTCTTGCTTCATTTGATTTAGCATTAAAAAAGTATACATGCACACATTTGGCACGCCCGATGGGACTTACTCCATTGTCCTTTGCACTTAATTTCAAGTTTTTGTAGTTAAGTTTTATTTTTGGTTACTAACCTCTTTTACACATGTTGATCTAACTTGTTTTTTTTAACTTGTTTTGTTGAGTTTTCATGTGTTGGGTATTCTTTGTAGGTATGAAGGATGTGAAGTGCTGTCAAAATTGGAATTTATGGGAAAATTTCAATATTTATCCATGTTTTCATTTTTAGAGCTTACTTTTTTAACATTCTACATGCTAGTTTTGTCAATTTCTTGAAAATTTTAAATTGTTGAGTATGTAGGTTAGTGTTTGATAGTTCTGAGTCTTCTATTTACATATTAATGTGGTGGGTTGTTGCCTAAATTTAATCTTGGTGAGAAAATTTCAAGATTTCATCATGTTTTCATTTTTAGCTTACTTTTTCAACATTTTACATGCTAGTTTTGTCAATTTCTTGAAAATTTTCAATTCTTGAGCATGTAGGTTAGTGTTTGATAGTGTTGAGTCTTCTATTTACATATTAATGTGGTGGGTTGCTGTCAAAATTTAATCTTGGTGAGAAAATTTCAATATTTCATCATGTTTTCATTTTTAGAGCTTACTTTTTCATCATTCTACATGCTAGTTTTGTCAATTTCTTGAAAATCTTAAATTCTTGAGCATGTATGTTAATGTTTAATAGCGTTGATTCTTCTATTCATATATTAATGTGATGGGTTGTTGTAAAAATTGAATCTTGGTTGGAAAAATTTGCCCATTTTGCAGGTTAAGGGACGTTTTTTTGACATTTTTTGAGTGCATGTCAAGTGCATACCCATGAGCATAAGAGCATATGTGTAACCCATCTTCCGAAGGCCATAACTTTTGCTCCCGAACTCAGAATGACTCCATTTTTTTTGAGTTGGAAAGGTATTGAAGTTAACTATGCAATGAAGATAAAAATTTGGGATTTATGGTTACAGAAATTATAGGTTTTTCTATTATTTTAAAACTGGTCATTTTCTAACATGTCTAATGTTTTGATGAATGTTGTATTTTCATGCTTGCTCGATTTAGACCAAAGTGTGTGTATTCTCTTATCTTGCACCTTTTGGTGATCTTGAGAATCAAAAACAACTTTGATCTCTATCTTGTTAATATTGGGATTAAACTTGGAAACTTGATTATTCATTTTGCTTAAGGGAATGAACCTTTTACAAAGCATTTTTTCAATGGTCCTTTATTTGAAGTTTTCCATTTCTATATAGTTGGGATAAAGTTTTTGTATGCTCTTCTCTTACACCTTAGGGTGATCATGAGAATCAAAAGTAACTTTAGTCTTCATTTTATAACATTTGGTAAATTGGAAACTTCATCTTTCACTTTTGGTTTAAGGGAATGAACATTTATCAAGAATTTTGTATGGTTCATTGATTGAAAAGATTTTCTTTACTTTTTAGTTGGATTATTTATTGTGTATGCTCTTCTCTTGCATCTTTTGATGATCTTGAGAATTAAAAAAATCTTAATCTTATTTTAAATAATGTGATTTTCTTGGAGAACTACTAATGCTTGAGTGCGGGACCTAAAAACGCTTGTCAAAGAAAGGAGGAACAAAAAAAAATCAAAAACTACTAATAGAGTTGTTATACAGGTCGCCAAAAGGTGTTCAAACAAACCACACCTAATTAAACAAGATAAAAAGAACAACATATTCAAAACACTGTATTGCAGGTTTCAGAAAAGGGTACGTCCCTCTCCACTCAACTGGAACATAACCCCTTTGGCATAACGCCTTAAGCTACAAAAATGGGGGTGGTTCCAGGAACCCCAAAGTATTCCACGCAAGAGGGAACCTTGTGGATGAAACGGGAAGTGCTCTGCACTACCTACTTGACTAGTGATTCCTTTGTGAGATAGAGTTACAGGTTGTCCATTGTGGTGACCCCAGTGATAGTACATGTAGATGCACTAGTTTCCTACTGTTCTTGAAGGGGGTAAAGTAAAGCCGAGATACTCCAAAACTAGTCAGTGTGACTTTTTGGGTAAATCACGCTCACTCGTGCCAACTCTGTAACACCTAGGGCGAGAGAACCACCTAGGAGAATATACTTTGGCCAGGAGCCCACTTTGACCATTTGAAAACAGTGTTGAGTTGTGAACCTTCTTTTTGAGAAATGTGTGACGTATTACTTTCGCCTAGTTTTTACTTTCCTTAGGGCGAGGCAAAACTCTATTGAAGTGAGGCTAGCATTTTTCGTCATTTTTCTTGATTTATTTCCTTCATATTCTTTTGACACTTTGTTGATCAAAAGAGGTGTGATTACCTTTGTGTTTCCATTCGACTGTTTCTCTCACTTTTATGTCTGTTTACACCCATCCATGTTTGTGGCTAGGTTAGTTAAACGTCTAAAGTGAGTGGAGGCATTTTCACGTCATTTGGTAGCCATTGTGATCTTGATACCCATGTCAAGATCGTCATTGTAGTTAGGCGTGGTTCATCACTGCGGACTTCCATAGAGGAGTTAGCTTGTTTATCTCGTATCATTACAATTTTGATATTTACGTCTAGTTTCTTGTAAACTTGACATAAATACCTATATTGTATGGTTACGCTACACACGTTCTTAACTATTCCTAGCTATACTTTGTTTTTTTTTTGTTCTGTTTTATTATTACCTCAATTTCAAAAGGTGCTAGGCACTACCATTTGTGCGTGTTATATCAATAACACCTCGATATCAATACTTCACTTTCTTACAAAGTGGTTTAACATATCTTGGTGATATTGTTGTGTCATTCACAAATCGTAATTGGCACTTTTTGAGATATAGGTCTTAATCAGAATTGAGCTTGCTCATCGTATATCTTGATTGGGAGATCACATTTAACTTCGTGTATTTACTTACGTCTTGTTCATTCCTTTGAACTTGGCATAAGTGGAGACATCTTGTTAATCATCTGGCGTCACAAATTACTTTGAAACGTAGTCTAGGAAGTACTTCATTTGATTAAGTTTTAATACCAAATGCTTGTATCACGGGTGATTTATCACTCTATCATATTGGTATTCTCACATTGGTGACACATTCATACTCTTAGCAATTTCATCTTGTGTTTCACTTAGGGGTAGTCATTGAATTTTGAACAAATCTACAACTTACCTTAGTGAAACTTATCATGAAAACATGGCTCCCAAAACACGTCTAGGGTTGAAGAAACAAATATATGAGGAACAACAAGCACATGCTTGGGAGACCTCTAACAGGCAAGGGTAAAACCCCTTCATTGGACACGACTTAGGGCCACTATTTTCTAAAGAAAAGGAAACCGAAGAGATGGTCGATCATAGTGGAAATGAATTAGAATCACCACACACAGACTTTGATTTTGACCCCACTCTACTAGATGAGTTTCTCCTTAGAAACAAAGATAGATTTTTGGCACGGGTCATGGAATTAGGGGCCAAATTTCCCACCGAGAATGAACCAATATTACCTATAAATGACACTACTAAGGAAGAACGCCCCCTTATCAATATGGAAGATATTTTAACAGGAGGGCATGCTTCCACTTCTTACGCAGAAAATGATAAAGTGATAGGGCATAGAATACCCCTCATCTACGTGGGCACGAAGAAATAAGATAGAACATGAAACAGGGGAAGAGCCTCCACAATACGAAGAGGAAGAACCTTTAGAAGAAGAATATACAAACCAAGTCACAATCCAACAACAACTCAATAACCTAAGCCGACAACTAGCTTTTCTTACTTTCCAGGTACAAAAAGACACAAACAAGAACGTTCAAAAGTAAAAGCCTAAGTTTAGGATCCACAAATTCCATCGAGAAAACCAAGGAGAAGAAGACACGGGGTTCCATCGTGTACACATCATCGCTTCTCCCACTAGAGAACAATTTCTCGCATAAGAAGTGCAATCTATGAAAGCAACTCTTGCGAGCATACAAGAAAGCAATATAGGGAGTAATAGGAAATACCAATACGAAGAACTATGCCCCTATCCTTTTGACAAGACAATGCCCCTTCAACCCTTTCCAAAGAAATTTGATATGCCAAAGTTCAACAAATACAAAGGAAAGGGAGACCCAAGGATCATATTAAATATTTCTACATGGCATTTCAAGAGGTGTCTTATAGTGATAATTACCTCATCAGACTTTTTCCTAAGAGTCTCGGAGGTCAAACATTAGAATGGTTTACGCGCTTACCATGAGGATCAATTTTCACCTGGCCAGAATTGGTAGAAAGATTTGTGCGTCATTTCTCATATAACATAGAGAGTGACATCACCATGATAGACTTGTGTGGCACAAAACAATGCCCAAATGAGACCTTCGCTAGCTTCCTCCAACGATGGAGAGGGATAGCTAGTCGCTTCCCTTGCACTTTCCCTGAGAAGCAGCTAGTCAGTATTTTTGTCCCTAATCTCAACCCAGATATAGCTTTCCACCTCCAAATGCATTGTGTCTGCGCACCTTTGAGGAGGTTATCGAGAAAGGGATTCAAATAGAAAAGGCTCTCATTACAAAAGGAACCCTCAAAACCCAATCTAAAGACAACCAAAGTGTCAAACCCACTGAAAAGCCAAAGATCTTTAACAAAAACAAAAACGTGGTGGGATACGAAATCACTGATTCCAAACATGTTCAAATGGTCCAAACCAGTCAACCTTTTAAACTAACCAAGGGCCCAATTCAACCACCACCAAAGTGACGAACATTCACCTCCCTCAATGAACCGTTGTCCCTCATACTAAAACAGTTGGATGCAGCCAACATGATGACCTATCCTACAACAAAACTATTTGATGACAACGCTCCTAAACCTTCATGGTATAAGGAGCATGAATATTGCGAAATGCATCACGTTAAAGGTCATAAAACAAACAAATGTTTGTGACTTTGCCACTATATTCAAGACCTCATTGACAATGGGGAGATAGAGGTGGATAACCCTAGCCACATGCAAACACCTAACGAGAAAATGGGGATTTATAAGGAACCATTCCCCAAGCATGATAAGTTGGAAAAGACAAAGCCGGATCGGGGAGAGTCATCCCAAACCTATAAAGCCACAAATTACTTATATACCAAAAGAGATAACAATCATTACGATTCACTTATCGATGTATTCACTCCCCTGCTGACTGTGTCAATACCATCTGGATCAAGGGAAAGGATCACTGACTGAGTAACAGGCGTGCCCGCATTGTGATTCTAGAACCATCTCTGTTGACCCTGAAATTGATAAATATAACATTTTAGAACAACTTGAGAGGACACCTACTAAGATCTCGATCTTAGATCTTCTCAAGATATCCAATGTGCATAAGGAAATTTTGTATCAAACTTTTCAAGGGTCGAAAGTGCCTTTAGAAGTCGATCCTACGTACCTTCAAGCCGCAGTGGCAAATATTGCATCAAGTGAGCATCTTACTTTCAACCATAGGGAGATCCCTGCCATGAATCCTACACATAATCTTCCCTTGTACATCGAGGTAGTTATCACCCGTAGGAAAATAAAATGGGTGCTTGTGGACAACGGATCGGGATTGAACATCTGCACGCTTAAGCTTGGTCAAACAATTGGGACATACGGAGGAAGATCTTGAGTCCCATATTATTACTATCACTGCATATGACAACACGGAAAGAGAGTTAGCAGGCACCATTACGCTACCCATGGAGGTGGGCCCCACTTTCCATCAGACAAAGTTTCATGTCCTAGACTTGGAACTTCCATATAATATGCTTCTAGGCCAACCATGGATTCATGCCATGTAGGTCGTGCCATCAACATTTCATCAATGCATCAAGCTGAAGCATGAGGGACATACGATTACAATACCAGGAGATTTAGAGCCCTTTGCTCATTGTAGAGCTCTTAATAGCTTTGCACGAAAGGGTACATATGCATGTCCCTCCACAGATATAGCTATCCCTCTTCATTCTAAGGCCATGGAATCTTGAGTAGATTCAAATTATCTTAATTCTTATGCTCATGGGGCATCCACTTCCACATCGCCATTTGATTCATGGGAGATGAAATTCTGGAATATGGTTGTGGGGAGTATAATGTACAACAAGCACTCTTGGTTTCTAAGCTCTCCTTGTCACCCAAGACTAGAGGTCGACCCAACTACCGCTTCAAGAGACCTAGAGAGGAACACACTATTGGGTCATTCGTACACTGGAGGCTTGTTAGGCGAGGAAAAATTACTTGATCCACCAACTACTTGGGTCCCCGAGGACACTTAACCATCTTGTTATCAAACCCCGAATATGAAAAATCTAGCGAGAACGATGTACTCCATGGGCTATAAAGGCCTAGGATGTGGGAGGAATGAACAAGGACAAAGAGAACCAGTCCCTCTTCCACATTTTAAAACAAAAGATATGGCATTGGGATTCACCCTTACAGAGCACACCCCAACGATCAAGATGCGACTTGTTCAGAGCATGAGGATATCTTCGAGTACCTAGATAGCGATCTGATTCCCATTGTAGCCTATATGAGGATCTAGCCTCCACGAACCTTTTCATGAACAATGCTCTCCCGACCATAACCCCCACCGAACCGACCCTTGACCTTGTGTACCCTTCCCTCATTGAATGGGACCAAAAAAGTCACATGCCAATAGATTTATTTGAGAACGATGAGGCTATTGCATATTTCATGGGCATAAGGGATATAATTCCCATTGGAGATCACAAGAAGGGTTTCTTTATCAACTTAGACACTGCGCCTACGTCGGCGAGGAGGTGAACTTCGTGGTCGGAAAAATTTACAAAAAGCGAGGGCAAGAGTTCTAAAGAAAATCCTCGGCAAAAAAATCAAAGTCCAAGTCACACGGTGAAAACCTCTTTACGAGAAACAAATAAGAAAATCAAAGGACAAAAAAGTGACCACGCCAAGGATGAAAATCTCGTACTAACATCCTTGGATGAAGATCTCAACCTACCTCCCGATCCTACACATATGGAGGATTTATCAAAAATTTTAGTTGAAGAAACCATTGATGTCAATATTGATGCTGAAGAAGATCCCAAGATAGTAAAATTGGGAGCATCACTCTCGGCCAGAGAACAAAAGACGTTCACTATGCTACTATGAGAGTTTATTGATGTGTTCGCATGGTCTTACAAAGACATGCCCGGCTTAGATCCAACTTTACTCGTGCACAACGTGGTTGTGCACGTAGATGCTAAGCCTATCAAACAGAAGCTCTAAAAGATGCACCCAAGAGTGGCCTTGTTAGTTAAAGACGAGTTGGAAAGGTTATTTGCATCAGGATTCATCAGGCCAATTGATTATTCTAAATGGATATTGAACATTGTTCTTGTCCAGAAGAAACCTATCGGTATCTAAATCTACATAGATTTTAGGGACATCAATAAAGCTTGCCCTAAAGATGAATTTCCATTGCCCAACATTGACATGATTGTTGACTCAACCGCAGGGTATGAAATGCTATCACTCATGGATGGTTTTTTAGGTTATAATCAAATTAAGATCGCTGAGGAAGACCAACACAAAACAACTTTCACAAATCCTTGGGGCACCTTCTGTTATCAAGTGATGCCATTTGGCCTTAAGAATGTGGGAGCAACTTATCAGTGGGCCATGACAGTAATATTTCATGATATGATTCATGACATCATGGAAGACTATGTAGACGACATCTTGGGAAAGTCCAAAACAAGAGAGGATCATCCTATCATTTTGTAGCGTATCTTTGAACGCCTATGTGAATACAAAGTTAGATTGAATCCAAAGAAATGTGTCTTCGGTGTGTTATCTAGGAAACTATTGGGCTTCATTGTGTCGAGACGAGGTATTGAGGTAGATCCCTAAAGTGTCTGCATCACTAAAATGTGTCCACCTAAGAATATCAAGCAAGCTGCGTAGCTTACAAGGAAAATTCAAGCCATTAGCCACTTTATCTCCTAGCTTGTAGATAAATGTCACTCATTCACCCATTTGCTTAAAAAGGATGTCACTTTCCTTTGGGGACCCAAGAAACAACAAGCCTTTGCTTTGCTTAAACAATACACGGCTAATCCACTGTCCTCATGACTCCTACTCCAGAGAACCACTTTTGCTCTATATTTCTTCTATGCAATACGCTATTGGTTCGCTGCTCACCCAATATGACCTTAGCCATAAAGAGAAAGTGGTGTACTATCTAAGTCGCACCCTCATCACCTATGAACTTAATTATCCTTAGATTGAAAAGGCTTGCTTGGCCGTCGTTTTTACCTTTCAAAACTTCACCATTACCTACTAAATACTAAGACCAAGCTCATATCCAAGGTCGAACCACTCAAGTATATGTTGTCCAAACCTGCCCTCACAGGTAGAATGGCTAATTGGATCATTCTACTCAGTGAGTTTGATATAGAATTTTTCCATCAAAAATTAGTTAAAGGACATGTACTTTCCAACCATCTAGCGGAAGCACCTTTGTAAAGCACAAAACCTTTGAGTTTGGATCTGCCAGATGCATCTTTTCTCTACATTGAAGAATCTGTCGTATGGCAGATACATTTTGATGGATCTTTTACATTTCATGGTTCAAGTGCAGGAGTGGTCCTTATTACTCCTTCGGGTGATCCTATACCACAGGATTTCTACCAGCCTTCCCTTGCATGAACAACATTGCGGAATATGAAGCACTCATTGTAGGGATGAAGCTAGCCATCAAGTGGAATATTCAACATGTTAAGGTTGTAGGTGATTTGCAACTAATCATCAAACAGGTTAATGATGAGTATAAAGTTAAGGATGATAAGCTCATACCTTACAAAAAGTTAGTGGAAACTCTAAAGGAATATTTTGTGTGCATCACCTTTGAGCAAATTCCAAGAGCAGAGAATGATCGGTGGATGCCATGGCAATGGTGGGATATATGCTTCGTATTCTGCCAGGGAACAATGATATGCCATTCTTTGGATAAAATCTACGCCACCCACATATGACATGCCAAAATCTTGCCTAGCTTGTGAGGTTGTTGGTCCCCATTCCCCATGGTATGAACCCATCTTCACCTATCTTAAGGACAAGTACTTTCCCACCCAATATCTCCCATTCTCAAAGCAAATCCCGATTCGCGGATAGCCCGTTACACCCTTTTAGGAGGAACACTTTATCATCGTGGCTATGATGGGAATCTGTTATGTTGTCTGGATGTGAAGGAGTCAATCTAGGAAATTAAATAAGTACACGAAGGAGTATGCGGAGCACATACAAATGGAATGGTCTTTGCTAAGAAACCTGTTTAGAGTACGTTACTATTGGCCCACCATGGAAACCGATTTTTGTAATTATGTTAGAAAATGTGTGCTTTAGCAAAAATATGGAAATTTCATCCATGCTCCATCGCAACCATTGCAACCAATCACTACCCCATGGCCATTCTCTAAATGGGGACTTGATCTAATAGGGAAGCTTACTCCTACCTCATCTGATGGTCATACACATATCATCACAGCTATAGAATACTTTACAAAATGGGTGGAGGCTGTCCCTTTAACTTATGTCACAGGAGCATAGATTTCTAAATTCATCATGAATCACATTATTTGCCGATATGGTATCCCTGCAGCCATTGTCATAGATAATGGGAAGTCATTTAAGAACAAAACTGTGAAAGGCCTTTGCCAATGGTTCCAAATTAGATTAAAATGGTCCACGCCATATTACCCTCAGGGTAATGGACAAGTTGAGGCAACAAACAAGACTTTGGTAAGGATAATGGAGAAGATGGTTAGCAAAACTAGTTGAAACTGGCACCTAAAAATCCACCTAGCCCTCTAGGCCTACCGAACATCAATTCTCACTTCTATGGGTGTGACACCATATTACCTAGTGTTCGGGACATAATCTATCATCCCTTTAGATATTGAACTCACATCCTACTGAATTTATCTTCAGGGACTATTTGGATAAGGATGAAGATTATTGAGTGGCAAGATTGGCTGAGTTAGAGCTCCTGATGAGAGGTGCATTCGCGCTCTTAATCACCCGAAGGTATATCAACACGAATCTCCCGCACTAAAACAAGAGAATCATCCTCGTCGGTTTGAGGTGGGTGATTTAGTTATGAAGGAGAACCAATTCAACACCGGAGCGAGTGAGAAAAGAAAGGGAAGTTCAAACCACACCGGTTAGGACCCTATGTCATAGTTGCCAAGTATGGCACATGGGCATACAAGTTGGCTCACCCTGAATGGTGATGAGCTCAGGGAGCCCATGAATGCCATGCATATTAAGAGGTTTTATGCCTAAACATGGCACAAGAAAGTCATAAAAATCACAAAAAAAATACAAAAACATCAAAAAATACACATAAAAAAAAATCAGAAAAAGAAAAAGAGAAAACAGGTCGTCCACTAGTGAAAACCACACAATTGTGGCACTTTGGACAGGTCCTTGGGTGAAAACTAGTTTCCGGTGCCTCGGGAGGATTCGTTGTTCACAAGCATTCTGTATTAGAAGGGTAGTTGTCTTTAGGCCTAGACCTGGTTCTACCTTCGAGTTTCCTTGTGCACACCATCTTGTCTAGCCTTGATCCGGATTTGCCTTCTTCTATTCATTTGTAAGGGATGTGGTCTTTCGTTATTTCCCATCTTACGTTGGGGGCAACTCAACGAATTCACCTTCTTATTCATAAGCGTGTGGCTCCTGCCCTTGTATATTCCCCACCTAACGATGGGGGCATCCATGCTTTCTTGGTCACCTGCACATAGCTTTCAAAATCAAGTTAAAAACACAAAAACAATATAAAATTGTTTTCGAGAAAAACACAAACAAAATAAAATTGTTTCACAAAAACCTAAAAATAGAAAATCAGTTTATGAAAACATATCTTACAAAAACATTTACTTGCATTGTCTTGTTTTCTTGCTTTGCTTGTTACTTGTATAGTGTTTTGCATGCTTGCTTTTAAGTTATTTGTTGCTTGGGTGTACTTTGTCATAGTTTATATTTTCTTCCTTAGAATAGATTCATTCTTGCTTGTGCATATTGTAGTAGATTTTGACATGCTAGTGTGTTAATTACTTCTTTCTTTCTTAATGCATTTGGTTGTGTTTTGTTACTTGTTAATAAGGCATGGTGATTCATGGTGTATTTCCTTCATTCCCGGTGCTCTTTGTAGCATTTGGCTGTGTTTCTTACATGTGCTCTGCTTTGTTATCATTCATATCACATTACCATCACTATCATCACATCTAGCATCATCTATACATCATATATAAACAAAAATGCTAAGTTTTACATCATGCATGTATGCTAAGCTAATCATCACATATCATATCATCAATGGGGGCAAGAGGGGTGTGCATAATCAAAATCTATCCCCCCGCACCAATAGCATCATATCATCCCATCCACGAGACATCAAAATAACACTTGAAAACAACATTTGACATTGTCTATAGATCTATCATCTACAATCCATAAGCACGCCTCAAATGATCACATGCGATCACCATCTCTCCCGAGTGTCAAAGCCTCACAAAGTAAGTTTTATAAAATAAGTGGTTAAAATGAACTAATTGTGATTTTTACCCCCTTGGGGGTATATTAGCCTATTTTTCACCGATCGGACACCAAGACACCCGTTTCGCTCACCGTTTTCTCCTCTGTTCATTGTGGAATAATTATTTTTCACTGTATTGGGCATTTTTTTGTCCAATACCCCTTTCTTCTCCCAGGACAATTTTATTGCTCCCTGGTAATTTTTATTCTTCTTCGCACCCTCGTAAATAATTATTTTTCAAATAATAATTATTTTTTCTTAATTTTTTCCACTAAACAAGGACATTATTTGTCGTTTGTTTCTCTTTTCTTCCACCTAGGGCACTTTCTGTTGCCCCTAGGCCCTTCTTTTTCTTCTTTTCCTTTCTTCTATTGTTTATCACGGTTCAAAAAGCCAAAACAATATAAACATTTACTATATCAAAAAAATCCAAAAACAAGGCAAAAATTTCCAAAAAATTCCTAAAAAGTAAAACACCCTACAAAATGGTAACTTGCTTCTTACAATTGAAACTTGTGTCTTGCGCATGGTATTTTTCCATATCCTATTGGTTTGTCTCACATCTTCCCTGATTAATACGACTCATGAGATCACGATTCACAACCATTCACAATAGCTAGCTTCTTGCTTCGTCTATACTCTGGGGCACTTTTGGTTGCTTGGTGTTGTTTCGTTGCGCACAAAATGCTTTTCATGGACCCCGTGTCCATTTTCATTTCCCCTTGCATGTATCCTTGCTTGGGGCATCATTTTTAACCCTTTTCATCAATCACGAACTTGTGGATCTCTTCAGCACTGATAACAAAACATTTGTACAACTGTCTTGACCATTGTTGGGTTGGATATGTGCGTTCGTACTTGTTTTCCCTGTTATATGAGCTTGTTTCCTTCTCGTATTGCATTGCATTATTGTATGTTGCATGGAGTTGGTACTTTCAGCAATGGAAAATTGTTCGTAGTATGGCTTTTCATGTCATTCTACCTTTTTCGTATGCTTATATTTTTCATAAGGACCGATGATGTAGTTCCTATGGCAATATGATGACATCAAATTTGTTCCAAACAAATAAGCGTCTAGAGCTTAAGCTATTCTCTCCCCTCATCCATATTTCTTCTACACCACTTCCCTTTCACCCCTAATTCTCCCTCTCCTTGGGGCATCCTACCTCGTCCCCATTCGTCTCGCCTTCTCATCTTTTTCGATCGTCGATCGACTTCCTTCATCACCCCATCGACACTTGAGGGGGCATCTCTTCCTCCTACTAATTTTTCTTCTATCCCTTCAAAATCTCTTCTGTCTACTATCTTTTAAGTGACATCACTTACGCCACCCCAAAGATGGGAAAATGTAGACACCTATAATTACGCCCAAGAAATTTAAATACTTAAATTGCGCTAATCATCCCCTTTCTCGCAAATCAATGACATATCATCAAAAGCACTCATTTTCCCTCATATCATCATTAATTAATTACACTAAGCTAATTAATTAAGTTTCCTATCAAAAAATACCCTAATTAATGACCTTCCATTAATAAATCACCCCTTCTACCTAGACTAATTAATTATTATTAATTAATTAGCTTTCCCTTCCATTTAACCAATAAATCAATATTTAATTGATTTAATCCCCTTATAATAGCCTAAATCACACTAATATTCTTCTAATTGGCTTCTATAAACTTACACCTACCTATTAATTAATCACCTTTGATTAATTAAAATACTCCCAACTCCCATGACTTTCTAAACATGTATTAAACCCTTCTAAAGTAAGGTTACCTTTAATAAAGCAACCTTATCCATTCCTAATCATGTTTTACCTTTATCCCACATTCATGAGAATGTGTTGAATCCTTTATCCGTTGGGCTATATAAAGAGCCCTCCCCTACATTTTTACTTACACCTAAACTTTATAAGAGAGCAAATGCAAAGCATATAGCAAAGAGACTAAGAGCTTGCACCTTGCCCTTTTGAGAGTTCATCATCTTGAAGAGTTAAGCATCTTTCTTAAGTTCTTAGGTCATATGGGAGGTGTCGAAGGGGTCTTGTAGCCCAACTTTGATTAGCCCCCATTCCTAGGTTCTTGGAACATTAAGGACAACTATTTTGATAGCCATGGAGCTTATCACTGTTGATGCGAAATCACAGCACCCTTGGGCGCACATCAGGCTTCTAGGTTGATGTTCAGGCATCCAGTGTGATTGCACAACATGGAAACCTCTCTCCAAGCGTGGGACTTGTGAAATCGAGAGAGGAATCTCCAGAGAAGGTTGGTTCTGCTCCTAAACTACTCGCCACAAGCTATTCCGGTGCGGGAAAGCTAATCTAATCCTAATCTAACCATGCCAGGAGACAGAGAGAGAGAGAGAGAAGGGAAAAACAGCAAAATCCTACACTAAAATGGTGATACACCAGAGAAGGAGAATGTTGGACATCTATCAAAACTGCCATGGGACAAAGAGAGGTGAGCAATGGGAAGGATGGCCGAGATGCATCACGAGGCCCAAGGATAGATTTCACACGAGAAAATGTCCCAAAACTCCATGAACACAAAGTCAAAACTGTAATGAACATTCAAGCATGCACAAATACCTGCGCAATGAAGAGAGGCGAAGAGAACAAGAAAAAACGAGAAAGGATGGACGGATGCATCACAAAACATGTTTTGTTGCTCCAGTAGTTTACACAAAACATCATTCCATTAATAAGAGGCAAAAATACCATTACAGAGCAAGGGAGGAGGCTCGAACTCCATTTTCAACCCTAGAGAAGAAAAGAAGGGAGGGCCGAGCAGAAAGAATGAACAACCTTTTTTAAAATGAGCCAAATCTGGCTTTTACATTGCATGGGTCGAGCCCAGGGGATAGAAAACGTGGGAAAACATGTAAGCCCATTCCTCATTGAATGCCAACACATTAAAATGGCATAGGATACCTTACCAACCCATACCCTGCCATCTTTGACTGATTTGGAGGAGAATGTGACCCATTCTGCATTAATTTGGCCGCTGAAATGTCACTTCTGGCCGTGCACACGTGTCAGAGCCGTTTCTCAATTTTCTCTCTTCATACTACACCAAAACTTGAGGTTGATCCCAGAATCATGTAGAGAATCTCAACAGCTTTCCGTTGATATAAAGAACGTGGAAATCCGAGCTCTGGATCAAAAGATATGGCGATCTGAAGATTTAGGGCACGAAACAGACCAAGACAGTTTTGAAATATTTTCCCGCGCTTCGCCGCCTAGACGACACGTGGCAGGCTCTGATTGGTCACACAATTCTCTCTCCTCTACCTTTCGGTGGGCTGTCTTTTGAATTTTCCTTGTGGGCCCTAGCTGGGACACGTGGCACTATCCCATTGGTTCGGATCGGTGCTCGAAAACTCGCCCCTTGACTTTTTGACTTTTCTCTTTGTGGCACGTGGCGATTTCTCATTGGTCCTCGGCCCCTTCGGCTCCTTCGCGTACTTTGCCTCCATTTGTCCCGGATGTCCCATTTGATTTTGGGCCCTTTGTGCTCATTTCGGCCGGTTTGGCAGTTTCGGGCCGTCCCATTTCTTTGTCCCAAACGTCCCGAGCAACACTTTGCCAATTTTTCTTCTTTATTTCGGCCGGATTTCGGCCGGATCGGCTTTTCGCGCCCACGCGTACTAGCCCGGATTGTCCCCGTACAAATGCAATTTGGGCTGCCTGGAGGCTTTTCGGCCGATCCGCACCTTGACGTCCCAAATGTCCCAATTGCTCCCTTGAGCAGGACTTAGCCAATTTTCACACTTTTTCCTGGATCAACCTATTTGCCTTTCTGCAACTTTTTTCACATTTTCTCAGAGCTTGCTCTTTTCCTCTTTGGCCTGGGGAGTTAGAAAAATATCTGAGAGAACCTCAGAAACATGATGTTTGCTCTGAATCAATTAATTTGCCTGGGACTTGAATATTCTGATGCATGTTATCAAAATTACCCAGGGGGAATTTTGACAACAGTTTGGCGACTCAGTGGGGTCATCTGCCTGCTAGATGAAAAGACCAGTTAGCCTGAAGCAATCCATTGGGCATGGAGTCATAAGCAAGCCTGAAAACTGATCTGAACCTTGAAAATCTCCCCTCTGAGCCACTTGGAAACCACCGGGCATGGAGTTGTTCTCACCAAAACCACTGAAATGAACTGTGCAAGAGCAAAACCAACACAACAAAACTATGTACAAAACTGAAAATCATACATGCCCCAAATGGAACATGCAGAGTGTGCACAAGCACTTCTTCTGCTGAAAGCAAACCTAGCTACTCTACTCTAACTGGAAGAAAAGGCAAGCTAAACAAATCCTGCAACTGGTTGTGAGAAATAGCTTCCTTTCTTCAAAATTGGCAGCCATGCAATTGATTTGGAGCTGATCATGGCTGTTTGGATGGATGGAAAATCAACAAGAAGCTGGTCTTCTATCCAAATCATCAAGGTATCAACTGAAAAATCCAATACCTCTTTTAGTTGCTCTGCATTTGGATTGGAGAGGTATGGCAGCTGATCCTTGGTACTTTGTAGCTCATCCTCATGCTCAGAAGCAAGCATGACTGGTTGTGGCTTCTCCTTTGGCTCCAATGAAGCCAAATACCTGATTGGGCAAGGTCTGATCAGTTTGATATGCCCATAGCTCTGATTTTCAACTCCAAGAATGGAGTCTTCTTGTAGACCCTCCTGAATGGATGATGTGGAAGAAATGGTGGGATTCTTCTGTCCTTTCTCTTCCTCCAATGAAGAACATGGAAGATAAAAATCTTCCAATCTTGATCCCAAAGAGCTGCTGTAAGATGCAGGCTGCTGCAAATGAAAGCTCTCCTTTATGGCAGCAGGCTCTTGTGTTTGGAATGTGGGTGATGAAAGAGAGAAAGGTGAAAGCTCAACCGGTTCTCCTCCATCAAAACAGTCCTCCAAATCTGACAGGTAAACTACCTCATTGCTGTCCTGCTTGCTCGTCGTTTTCAACTTCCTCCATGGTGTCCTCTTGATCTGCAACTTGACTACCATGGTTTCCTTCACTCTCCAATATTGAGTTTGAGAGATCAAACTCCTCTTCAGTAATAGAACTTGAGAGAGATGAAGTAGAAAGAAGAACTGAAGGTTCTCCTGTAGCCTGCTTTGTGCTCAAACCCTTTGGATCTGCACTTTTCTCCTCCACAGCTAGATTGTGCTCCTCTTCTTTTGGATTTGGAGCAGCTTTTCCTTCCTCCAGTGTTTGAAGACAATCTTGCTCTTGATTGGACTCTTCCTCCAGCATGAAGTTTGTCAAGTCAAACTCTTCAATTTGCTGCTCTAGAGGACAAGTTGGGACTGCAAGATCTTCTTCTTTAACAAAATCAGTCCTCACCACCATTCGTTCAACCTTAGCCTCTTCTGTAGGCTTAACCATCAAGGGGATCTTTGTCATCCCTAATCTAAGAGCCCAACTCTTCAGACTTTGAATTTCTTCCTCTTTGTTGGTACTCTCTTTTCTTGTTTGTTTTCCTTGGTGGCATTCGATTTTCATCCTCCCAACATGGATTTGGGAATGCAAGAGGAGGGATGGGTTGAAGCTCAACTGATTTGACAATTTTTTGTGGTGGTGGAGGAGATGAAACCTCTTGTTTCTTTGGAGGAGGGGCTGTTTCTCTTAGCTCTTGTGGAGGGGATGACTATTTGGAAGGGAAGAGGAAAGAAGAATCGAGGTGCGGTGGAAGGCCGAGAGGTGGGGAAATGGATTCAACACTTGGGACAACGGATGGAGGGTTTAAAATTTGCAGGTCCGCTGAGATGATGCTGCTTGAGTAATGGGAAGAGAGAAACCAGATGATGGTGTAGAACTTACCCATTGACAAGGTTGTTCAACAACAAGTGTGTAGGCCTCTATCTCTGCTGTCCATTGTGCAAGTTGGGGCAGCATCTTTATCATGAAGTCCAGCTTCTCCTGAGGGCTGTAATGCCTTGGAAAAGGTCCCACCCATGGACAGGGTACTCCATAACCGATTCCAAAAGCCCTCATTTGAGCTTGTTGCTCTGGACTGCACCATCCCCACCTCCATCTTTTGGATTTTCTCCAATAGACCAGCATCTTGGATCTGATGGTCTTCATTGTATGCATACTCTTGCTCTTGGAAAGCTCCATAGCCAAACTGACTTTGGCACTGCTGCTCATATGGGTATGCATGCTGATCTGGAGGATTTGTAAAACGTGTTGGAGGTGGAATATACTGCTGTTGTTGATATGAATTCCATGATGGAAATGAAGTCATGATTGCACAACTTCATGGAATGGAAAAGAATGAAAGGGATGGAAAGAAAGATGGATGAAAATGAATGAAAATGAATGGAAAGGAAGGTCTGCAACTTCAGAGATGGTTGTTGACCAGATGGAGTCGCCAGATGTGTTTGCAAGTGCCTCCAAAGGCTGAAATCTTCACAGGAACACATCAACCTGCAAAAGATGAAGTGAAAGACCTCTAAGGTCCCACCGGTGTGCCAAAACTATTGATGCAAAATCACAGCACCCCTGGATGCACATCAGGCTTCTAGGTTGATGTTCAGGCATCCAATGTGATTGCACAACATGGAAACCTCTCTCCAAGCGTGGGACTTGTGAAACCGAGAGAGGAATCTCCAGAGAAGGCTGGTTCCTGCTCCTAAACTACCTGCCACAAGCTATTCCAGTGCAGGAAAGCTAATCTAATCCTAATCTAACCATGCCAAGGAGACAGAGAGAGAGAGAGAGAGAAGGGAAAAACAACAAAATCCTACACTAAAATGGTGATACACCAGAGAAGGAGAATGTTGGACATCTATCAAAACTGCCATGGGACAAAGAGAGGTGAGCAATGGGAAGGATGGACAGATGCATCACAGGCCCAAGGATAGATTTCACACAGAAAATGTCCCAAAACTCCATGAACACAGCTCCAAACCTGCAATGAACATTCAAACATGCACAAATACCTGCAATGAAGAGAGGCAAGAAGAGAACAAGCAAAAACGAGAAAGGATGGATAGATGCATCACAAAACATGTTTTGTTGCTCCAGAAGTTTGCACAGAACATCATTCCATTAATAAGAGGCAAAAATGCCATTACAGAGCAAGGGAGGAGGCTCGAACTCCATTTTCAACCCTAGAGAAGAAAAGAAGGGAGGGCAGAGCAGAAAGAATGAACAACCTTTTTTAAAATGAGCCAAATCTGGCTTTTACATTGCATGGGTCGAGCCCAGGGGACAGAAAACATGGGAAAACATGTAAGCCCATTCCTCATTGAATGCCAACACATTAAAATGGCATAGGATACCTTACCAACCCATACCCTGCCATCTTTGACCGATTTGGAGGAGAATGCGACCCATTCTGCATTAATTTGGCCGCTGAAATGTCACTTCTGGCCGTGCACACGCGTCAGAGCCGTTTCTCGATTTTCTCTCTTTAGACTACACCAAAACTCAAGGTTGATCCTAGAATCATGTAGAGCATCTCAACAGCTTTCCGTTGATATAAAGAACGTGGAAATCCGAGCTCTGGATCAAAAGATATGGCGATCTGAAGATTTAGGGCACGGAACAGACCAAGACAGATTTCGAAATATTTTCCCGCGCTTCGCCACCTAGACGACACGTGGCAGGCTCTGATTGGTCATACAATTCTCTCTCCTCTACCTTTCGGCGGGCTGTCTTTTGAATTTTCCTTGTGGGCCCTAGCTGGGACACGTGGCACTATCCCATTGGTTCGGATCGGTGCTCGAAAACTCGCCCCTTGACTTTTTGACTTTTCTCTTTGTGGCACGTGGCGATTTCTCATTGGTCCTCGGCCCCTTCGGCTCCTTTGCGTACTTCACCTCCATTTGTCCCGGATGTCCCATTTGATTTTGGGCCCTTTGTGCTCATTTCGGCCGGTTTGGCCGGTTCGGGTATTTCGTCCCCAAACGTCCCGAGCAACACTTTGCCAATTTTTTTCTTCTTTTGGCGGATCGGCTTTTCGCGCCGCCGCGTATTTACTGCCCAATTGTCCCAAATGCAATTTGGGCCGCCTGGAGGCTTTTCGGCCGATCCGCGCCTTGACGTCCCAAATGTCCCAATTGCTCCCTTGAGCAGGACTTAGCCAATTTTCACACTTTTTCCTGGATCAACCTATTTGCCTTTCTGCAACTTTTTTCACATTTTCTCAGAGCTTGCTCCTTCCTTCTTCGGCCTGGGGAGTTAGAAAAATATCTGAGAGAACCTCAGAAACATGATGTTTGCTCTGAATCAATTAATTTGCCTGGGACTTGAATATTCTGATGCATGTTATCAAAATTACCCGGGGGGGAAATTTTGACAACACTTACTTAGGTCCATTCATTTATTTGTTGTTAAAGAATAGAGGAGTTTAGATATTTAGCATTGTTAGTTTCAAAGTTTGTATTGATGAATGCTAGCATCTAACCCTTGTTTAATTCTTATCATGATGGTTTTTATGCTTTGTTTTAGCTAAATTGTAGAACTATTTTAGGTGGTAGTTCTTGCTTGATTTGATTTAGCATTAAGCAAAGTATACATGCACACAATAAACAAATTGTCACACCCCGTCAATCTGATTTGTATCATCAACAACCACTCTAGCATTTGACGGATCGAGACACAACTTTATTTTCTTTTGCCTAAGATTGTCTATTTCTAAATCCCATAGGTCCTTTACCTTTGTCATCAAATCTCTACTCATTCCTATGGTTATTTCCAAATCTATCTTTTGGTTGTTTCCTAGGATGACCTTATGAAGTTTGTCCAATTCCTTTCTCATATCTTTCCAACTTGTAGGAAATATCTTTGATAGCCCCTGCCAAATTTTTCACCACTTCCTCCAAGTCTACACTCTTGTTTTCTTGAGGCTTGTCAGGGTTTACCAATTTAACTCCATCTCTCTTAGGAGGTTTCCCAACAGCCTTGATATTGTTCTCAATTTAAAGTGCCATGGTGAAGGCCTGCCTTAAATTTCCAGGATTTTTTTTCCTCAAGTAATATGTAGCCTTCTTGTCAAATGCATTAGAATATTTTATCAAACAAGATTCATCACATGGTCTTAAATTTACTAGAAATCTCCTCAAATTTTTATTGAACCTTGTGTTGAAATCATGGACCATTTCATTTGGGTTTTTCTTGATATTCTAAAACTCTGATAAGAGGAATTTGGGATCATTTTTGTCACCATATTGCAATTTGAATGCATTCTACATTTCAATCCATGAATCAATTGAATTATTTGGCAAGGCCTTGTACCAATCCCTAGCATCCTCCTCTAAAGTGTGGAAAAACAATTTAATGTACACATCCTCAAATCCAATTTCAAAATCCTCCATCATATTAATAAAGAGTTTCAAATGCTGATCACCTATTATGGCATTGTTCCCTTGGAAATTTGGCAATCTACTTCTAACATCCCAAGGCACATCATTAGGATAACCAGTGATTCCCCTATAATTTCATGGGCCAAAGGTATTGACCACAAATGGAGGCCTAGGTGGAGGCCGAGCCATGTTGTCTAGTGGAGGTGATCTTGGGGGTGACACAAGCTGATGAGGAGTGTGAGGTGTTTGGGGCTCAAGAATGTGGTTCACAAGATTGGTATTCTCTAGGTGCTGATGTTCTTGGAAATTTTTACTAGAATTGAAACATACAGGTGCAGATTGAAGAAGGAACTCACCAGGTATAGTAGAAGGACCTTCACTAGTTGAAGTAAACAAGTTTATGAGAAGATTTATTGAATCAGAATCATTGGAAGAAGAGTGATAATCCTCTATTAAAGGTTGATCTCTCTCAATAATGGATGTACCTTTGCTTGATGTATGTCCTTCAATAACCTTCCAAACTTTTCTTTCCTCTAAAACTGTCTCTCCAAATTCTTGAAATAACTTTCTACTTGGGTCCCTCTTGAAGAGAGATCTTCTTCCTTCTAGGTTTGTAGATTTATATGACACACTTCACTTAATGTATGATAAGGTATTGGTATTTATCAAAATATAACAGCCAGGAGTCGCCACTAAGGAATTTCACCCTATTTTGTGCAAATGCACTATGAATATCTATCAAATGACTACAAATATTAGCACTATGCAAAGCTTGAACAAATATGATTTTCTTTCACTCAATTTATCAACTATTGTGCAAAGTTTGAAACAAAAATTAGAGACACTTGAACATATCAAACTCAGAATTCTACTCTCATTCCATTCTTATAAATCTGATTAGAAAATGATGCTCAACAATGTAGTTGCACATAAATCACATAAAACGTATTTTTCAGGGCTTTGAAATACTAAAATACTCCTCGGAAGTGGTGCCGAAGCATGTTGGTACCCAGATTTAATCTCTTTCACAACTTGAGCTGCATCATGAATTTTACAAGACACTCAGAGGTAGATAAATGGTTTATATGTTGTTTTGTAGCTAGGAAGCAATTTATATGACTTGTTAACACTTAGGATTTGAAGAAGTGGGTAGAACTTGGAAGGATTTGATCTAATCCTCATTATTTTAGGTTGTTCCTATCAACCAACGTAAGAGAACCTATATTGTAGCCTTTGTTTTGTGAAGGAGGTGAAAATATCCTTATATTGTGTAGATTATATGAGATGTCCTTGAGAAAATATGATCAATTTACCATTATTCAAACTCAACAGAGCTATCACTACTAAATGATGGAAATTCTTGTAAGACAAGGCTAAGGCAACTAAATACTTGGTATGACCCTGATTTTCTTTGTGTAATTTTGTAAATGGATTTTATTCTTTTGTTGACACATAATAGAATGCGGGGGTATTATAGGTAGGATGGGTTAATTTGCAATGAATTTTTGGGGTGGGAGATATTTAGACAAGACTAACCAGAATTTGCTAAATTCTTTGAGGACCTTTCCAAAACTTGAAAGACTCAAAAACATAAATGCTTTAAATAGGTTAAGGAGTTCCTTCAACTAGGATATGTACATCAAATGGAAGCCCAGGATCTGTAATCTTCCACATAATCTCTCGATGATTTATCAAAAAATCTTAAGTTGAATGAATCAACAAAGCATTTTGAAATTTCTATTCTATCGACCTAAGGTACCCCCAAAGTTTTACAATCAAATCTATATCAAGGAAGGTAGAGTGAATTTAAATTTGTTTATCCCTTCATCGATGAAAGCTCTTCGATTATAGAATTGCAAATTCCACTAAGCTATTACCATAATTATATCTACATGATCAAAAGGAAATTCCAAACACAAAATTGTAATAGGAGCAAGAAACAAAAATTGAAAACATTTTGAAACATAAGTAAATGCAAATTTTACCAAGAGACAACATAAAATAATCCAGAATGACCAAATTTATCAGCGAAGAATGTTATAAGAACAATCTTAGAGCTTGTTAGTGGTTATACATATGTAACCAACCTAACATGATACAAATTTGATGAAACAAGGATTTAAAATGGTTCTCAGGTGCTTTCTCGAGAATGGGCTTCTTCCCATTTTCCGTGAAAATTTTTCTCGACCATTTGCATGAAAAATTCATGCAATATATAACTTTCACTCACTCACTCACTTTGTACCTCAAATATTCCCTCCAAAAGTGGAATATTCAAGCACCTTTGCTTTGTAATATTTCTGGAAAATGACATTTAACAAACTCACAAAAAGTCGTCAATTTTTTCTTTTGAAAGGTGAATCATTACAAAAATTTCATCATTATTCAAAGTGGAAGCACATTTTTCATTCCCCATGCATGTAGACCCCTTTCATTTCATTATTTCATCTTTTCCTTTCCCAATTTTTACTCTATAACTTTGGATTTGGTAATTCATGTTTTTCACAAACTAGAGTAAAAATTCATTTGAAAAATTCCTTGGATTCACAAATTGAACCCCGAATTAATTAATTCAGACCTTGTAGGCCAAAATGACATGAAGTTGGAAATTTTTTGATGAAGATTGATGCAAAAAATGCATCTCCAAACTTCCTAGAGCTCAAATGGCATCCAAATTGGTGAAATGCATAGCTACTAGTCGATTTGTTCTTATCTTTAAATTTGAGCCCTTCACGTGGCAGATCCAGGTAAAAATGGGCCTCGAGACGTCTTTTTACCTTTTTACTACTTTTTGAAAATTTTCAAAATTTCTTGATTTCCTCCGCCGCTCCGCCTTTGAAATTTGGGCCTAACACGTGGTGCAATATGACTAGATATGGAGTCGCGGCTCAATTTTACACATTTTGCATATTTTTAGACAAAGGAAAATTTTTCCATTTTCCTCCACATTGCCTGCCCACACCGTAAGACACGTGTCTTCATATGATTGGCTAAGGGGCAGTGCTCTCATTTCATATTTTAATCATATTTTGTGAAGGAAATTTTTAACATTTCCTCCGCCATCCCGCACCTCCGCCATTGACCGGGGAAAAACATTGACTATTTCCCTTGGGCCCTTGGGATTTTTTTATACTTTGAGTCATTTGAATATAAGAGGAAAAATTTCCAAGTTTCCCTCGATGGTCCACCTCCCCACCTCTTTGACTTTTCAAACTGCCACATGTCACCATGATGCACCTTGAGGCGGTCCCAAAAATTTGATACCTTGAACAAGCGTGGGCTTGCCATGTGTCCTATTTTGGCAAGATTTTTCTGAATGCTTGAAGCTTAACAGAAGGCACCACATGTCATGCTCTGAGGTAGTCTCCTTTTGTCCATTGAAAAGTCTAAGTAAAATGCAAAGCAAGCGAGAGGCCTCCATGTGTCATCCTAGTGCTTCTTTAAGATGGTGCCCAAAGCGGAGACCCTAAATGAGCACGAGCTCGCCACGTGTCCTATTCTACCAAACTACTCCAACTACATAAGAAATTTTCCAAGTCTAGGCCAAGTAGCAGAATCCTCCTCGTGTCCTCCGGGTGCTACTCGAATGCCAAACCAAAAGTTGATTCTCAAATGAGCATCATTCCTCCACGTGGACAAATTTATGAGTTGAGGATTTTTATAGAGTTTTTGAATTATTTAGCTAAGCCACATCTAACCAAAAGGTGCCACGTCTCCTATAGATGTAAGGATGCAAGTTTGACCGAGAGAAAATGCCCATCAAATCGTAAAATACAGAAACACGAGCATTTGAGCCTGAAAATGAATTTTTCTTTAATGACAGAGAGTTTAGATTGTTACAAGGCTCAAACACAATCCTTAGGGACACATCAACTCATCCTTCTTCAAGTATTTTGAGGCAAAAATTTCAAGGACATAAATTCTAACTGTGGTAATAGAGGGAACGAGAAAACATGATTTTTGAAAGGACAAAGCACGGGGGGACTCAAAATATAGACCTTTCCAGAGGAACAAAGAAACTAGGAGACAAATATGGACCCATACATGATCTTTGACCCAAGGGTAGACTAAAAATGGCAACAAAGACCAGCCAAGCACAACATGGGGAAGGATAAAATGACAGAGGCCGTAAATCAATAAATTTTCAAGGGCAAAAATGGGGCGAGACAATTTTGAGCACCAAGTGTTTTACGCCAAAGCTATTTTATTAGTTGAATTTATGTTACCATTCTGTGTATTGCGCATGCCACGAGGTTTGGTTGATGAGAAAGAACTTAAAGAGCACATAGAAAAACTAATTTAGTTGGATGAGAGGTGTGCCATATCCCAATGGAGATAGAAGATGGAGAAAGCGAGATAGAAGGATTGGCATGATTGACACATTAAAAATAAGAAGTTTTAGATTGGGAAAATAGTTCTTCTATACAATTCTATGTTTCTACACTACCAGGGAAGCTCCAAGTTCATTGGTTAGGACCTCATGTTGTGACCTATATACTTACAAGTTAGAAGATTTGGATGGCACATGGTTACTCGGTTTCTTTAATGGGAGTAGGTTGAATCCCTACTATAAATAAGTCTTCTTGATGTTTGTAATAAGGAAGTGTTTCCATTTATCTTAGGTTTCCCTTTAATGCATTTTCCTTTATATGTGTTCCCTTTCATCGTTATTGTGCTTTTTCTATTAGTCAAGTGTGTTGTGTAATAAACACATTTGTGTGCTAGTATGTGATTACTTTTTAATATGTTTCATGCGTAGAGGACCATGTATACTTTTAGTGTGGGGTTGTGAGTGCAGTAAGAGGCACACATTTGGAGTGATGTTGTTGGTGGCTCGAGAGAGAGAAAAAAGTGTGTGGTATTAGAGGAATGCATGTAGTAGAGGTGATAATGGCTAGAGATAGAATGGGGTCAAGAAATAGTTTTTTGAAATCCACATACAAAGTGATGAATGCGTGGAGAACCATGAGGTAGGAAATGATAAGAAGAAATACTAGGAATATGATGCGAGAGGTAGATGTACTTTAGAACTAAGAGAATGTGTAAGGAAGTCTGCGGTTGATTTATTTTTGCTCGCGGAAGCTTAAGGAGGTTACATGCGAGTGGGTGCACAAAGGAAACATGCTATAAAAAATGTGCAAGAAGAACGTGATGGAAAAAGAAAAATTTAATGCGGTAGTATGGTGGTAGGTGGCATGGAAATTAATGTAGTAAAAAATTTAAAAACTATAAATAGGGAGATGGGGTAAGTTATTTTCACCTTGTATTTACTTGTAGAAGCAATCTTGCGAACTAGGGTATCCTTGTGATAAATTTGTGAAAATCACATGCAAAATGAAAGATTTGATGACCAGATTGGAATGGAGTACACAGGCATGTGTAGAAGTGGTTGTTTGGAAGGATTTCTATAGGTTTTAATGTTGTCTTGTGGAATAAATGGTTTCTAGGTTAGGGTTCAAGAAACTAGGGCACATGTTTGAAGAATCTAAGCAGAAGGATTGGAGCTAATGGTTTGATAAGTAAGAAAGAAAGATACAAGGACCTAACAAGGAAAATGGCACCAAGGAAAGGATCAAACATTTCACCCAAGAAGAAGGGAAAGGGAAAGGGAAAACCAGTCACGTCAACAAGTTTCAATGAAGAATGGTATGCGAGATGCAATACCCATATGGGGTATTATTGGGGATGGATTGGGTATCTCATGTGTGCAAAATGGTTATAAGTGATTATAACCATACAAAAACTACAAATGATAAAGAGATGACATTGGATCTTGTTCACCCAATAGGATAAATAATAGAATATGACAACCCAATGTATGATGACTCTGTGAAGAGGACATTAGAGAAGGTTGGGATTTTACAACTCTATGAGTTTCCATTTTTCAGCAAGCTTGAGAGATTATACTAGTGGTTGATGTTGTGCATGAAATAATATTACTTTTACTTCATAGGAAGGAGGATGCACATAACTCCACGGTTGATATCCAAGTACACCGGCATTATCGTATAGGAGAGTAGTTGGATGATGACTTGGGAAACAATTAGGATATCAAGGAAACAAATATGGTATATGAATACAAGAAGGGAAGGTGCACCTTTGATATTACCAAGATCATTGATCCATTCATGAATATTTTCATGCAAATGTTCACCAAGTTGAATGGAAAATAATGATGGACACAAGAAAACAAGAGATGGTTGAGCGATTGTAAGAAGGTTTTAGAGGGGACCATCTATAAGATCTCGCCCTTTATTACAAAGGATATCATTGATGTCATGTGAGATGGAGATAAAATTACATATGGTAATATTCTTCTTATGATTGTGTTTTTAGATATTAGAGTGCCCAATGGGCCAAATAAAAACATTTGGGAGTAATCTAATAAGAACCCCTCCTCAAATAAGAGGTTTGAAGAATATACTTGTGATACAATGACACCTAGTAAACACAACACACCCAAACCCTAAATGATTGTAATATGCAAATATAGTTCCTAGCATGTATGGACCAGTAAAAAACATGGATATCCTAAACATGGTAAAATAAAACCCTAAATGGATGTAGTAGACAACTTGGTTCCCAAAATGAAATCTTCAAAGGTAATTGAAAAATTATTATCATAAACCAAGTAAAAGGAAAATAAGCGTAATAGAAAAATATAGAGTCTAACATGTATGGAGTAGTTAAAATAATGACCACCATAAACATGGTAGACTCAAACCATTAAATTACCATAATAAACAACTTAGAACTCAAAATGAAATCTTCAAAGGTAGTTTAAAATATTCATATAAAAACTAGTAAGACATAAGTGAAACATCTTAGAATATATGGAAATAAATAAACCGTGAAGTGAAAAAGAACAACTAATTGAAGTGAAACCCCAATTTTTTGATGTTACTCAATAAATTATCATTTATAACCCATAAAATATTTTATATGTTTAATAATTATTATGGAATGAAGGTACTAACAAATTTTATTGTTAACTTCTTCCTACAAAAGGAATTTTTGCTCACTATAATGACATGCAACAACACTTCGATGGCAACAAAAACAATATTTCAAGATTTTACCCAACTTCCTTTAACAACATGTGAAAATTTTGAAATCAATATAAACATTGTTTCCTACTTTCTCCATGCTTCCTATAACCGTATGCACCAATAGTTTGATGGTAATGCAAGTGCTATTTCCAAATTTCCCCCTTCTCCCCGCAACAACATGCAACAATAGTTCGATGGAAACACAACCCCTATTTCCAACTCTCTCCTAACAACTATGGTTTCAAATTCTCATGATTAAATATAAATTGAAAAGAATCCAATTATAACATGAAGTCAAAATTATGATTACACTTGACCCAGTGGATTCAAAATGAAGATTAAATTAGACACAATGAAAATTAGTTAGGTCCATTCCCCCATGATTATATTGTTTACCTCCCATGAACCATATTATTAAAAATTTCACATGTGTTTTATTAGTATTGTGCACCAATGTTGGTAATTTTTTTAAAAATGGGATTATTAATAGGTTTTAACAATTAATATCATATCCATTATGATTATTACATGTGCATATGTAATTATTATAAAATCATGTCTATTGTGATTATTACATGTGCATATGTGATTATAATAAAATCATATCCATTGTGATTACCATGTATACATACATAACACATACACATGTGCACATATGATGTTGTAGAAACCTATATTTTATATGTTACTAATTAATTAATTTTTGTGTAAAGTATATTTATATGTTTACTCCTTTTAAGTGCTAGCTATCATTTCATGTTTGTTTTTGTGTTGTTATAGCCTTGATGTATCTTTCATTTGTAGAGGATGATCATGTGTACTTATTCTCAAAAGGTACAAAATTTGTAGAGGGAAGAGTATATCTAAGTATGAGGACACATCGTTGTAGATATGTGGGAAGAGGATTTGTTTTTTTCAGTATTAATACAATATTACATGGAAGAGTAAAATTTATTTTTTTAGTTGATGGATTTGAAACCTTGTTAGATGTCAAGAATAAAGGATACTACATTTCCTAAGAAGAGAGTGAATTGTCAAAGCATGAATATTTTTCCATTCCCCCTATTTTTAGTGATCACATGATCACATTTTAGTGGCTAATAGCGTTACAATGCTACAAGAGGCATAGATTGTAATGATGACACTACAAATGCCATCACTAAAAGTACTGAAGATAGAACTAATTTTATCATAGATAATGTCATTCTCAAACAAAAAATTTCTAGCAGAGATGATGACATAACCATGGATTTTATAATTCATGCTTTAGAATATCATAATATTAATGGAAAGATGTTGTGTCATTTTAGTTTTGGTGTATGGATCTAAAATGTGGTAAATTTTTATTTTGATTTCTCAAACTTGCTACAACCTAATAAAATAATAGTTTGGATAATAAAACATTTGATTTTACATGAAAAAGAAGTGTATTTATGGTTAAGAAAGGGAGTTCTCAAATGAATGATCTAGACCTTGTATAAAATGGTAACACATTTTGAATTTTAGGGAGTTACTAAATTAATCCATTTTTGCTCATCTGTGAGCAAATTTATTATAGAAGGAATTATTACCAATGTGCTTAAAGGACACATGGTACATTTTAAGATATTGGATGTCAATAGATTTTATGTGCATATTGATAGAGTATTCAACCCTCCTTGCAAAGGATGCTCCCTATCTAAAGGATCTCTCATATAATGTCATGTTGGGAAATTGACCAACGAGAAGCGGTTCTTATATGGATATTAGATTTAAAGAAGTATTAAAATAGGTTGAGGTCACCATGTAGGATGCATTAGAAGAAAAAAACTTAGTTATTTTATCCAATTTATTTTGATAACATGTATCTCAATCATTTCAAAAAAGTGGTAAGAAGATATTATAATGATAAAAACACCGAAAAATGGATGCCCCTCTAGCCAATCCATTAAATAAAAATATGATGAGGATAGAAAATGGTCAATATTTATTTTTGAAGTGGAAAATGTGAACTTTCATTGTTTTAAATCTAATTGTATCCAAAAATTTCCTCTTCCTTCAGTTAGAGTTCAATATCTATGGTAAAAAACTAGAGCCCTGAATAAAATTGACATAAAGAATGTTAAGTTTAATACAATAACAATGAATGTTATCTTCAATGTGGGTAACCAATCTATGGAGTTACAAAAAATGAAATTTAATGGGATGAATGTTTGTCAAAATACATGGCACAAAGTTTATGGGTACCCCAGGAGTACCTTCTATAATCATAAATCTGAATGGATAAGTGGTGATAGAAATGAAATTAATGTTAACGCTGAAAAATAGAAAGAAAGGGTAAATACCATGCTATAAAAATCACTTTCATATCAATAATTATTAAGATAAATTTATATATCTTTCCATATTTGACTCATTTTATAAGACAAGATGGAATTAAATTTCCTCAAATGTTTCTAATTGCATTCTGTACCCATAAATTATTACAAAAGAAGTGTAACAAGGAGCTCGAGTTAGTGAAACTTCCTCCGAGTCTCACAACTAATCTTAAACAACATAATGACAAAAATATTTCAAATGTTTCAATTATAAAACACATCTTCTTTTATAAGTGTGATGAGTGTACAAATTTTTAATAAAAACATAGAGCCACCACATGTGATGAAGCATCCTTAAAAATTAAAGATGAATAAACATGGCACAATGAACACATTCAAAGTTGTCATGCAACTTACTACTCCCACAAAAGCAAATCAAAAGATCAACCTCAAGGATTTGTGAGAATTGTGTATGTTAAAATGGAAAAAATGAAAACTTCCATACCAAGGATGGGTAAAAGGAAATTCAATAAGTCATGTTATGAACTTACTAGTTACTTATGATCTGGTATGATCATTCAATATGACCATTATAAACATTATCATACAATACATATAGAGGAAGAATATGTTAGGAAATATTCAACTTAAATACTTAAATAGTTCTAAAGAAATGAATTCAAGTATGGGAGAGGTGATAAGATTATAACTGGTTTATTTATGGTCAAACTTATTTTTCATTATTTTAATACCTCTATAAATCTAATGAAAATGTCTACCCACCCATTATATATTACTTGTATGTGTTGGGTCCACCATTAATGGAGGAAAGGTTTGTGAGAATGTTCCACAATTAATGGAAGAACACATGCATTTAATCTAATACAAATGTAGTAGATCTAGTTCTAAGCATAAATGCTCCATGAGATAAACATAAACATCACAACAACATAATGGAAATAGATCTAAACCATGAATAACATGAAAATACACTAGGTTTAGTCCATAGACACAAATATACAAAAAAAGCTCCATATATTGATTAAATCCATTTACAGTAGCCATATTACATCAAACAGGTCATCTCAGACCATATACATCATGAAATAACATTCCAACCTACAAAACTACTCTGAATAGAGATCCTAGCTATGCTTTCCCATTACAACCCTTGTTCAAACCCGAGCACATACATATATGCCTAGTAACAACATTCTTACAACACTTCATTTCCTCTCTCTCTAACTCTCTCTCTCTCTCTTCTCTCTTTTTTAGACTTTCAACCCAAGCACTCCTTTAAATAGAATCTAGATTCACCACCATAGTTTCACCCATGAGAAGATCACATGCCAAGTGGAAGTGTGGTCCTCCATGATCGATCAAGTGCTTATGCTAGCTTGCAAAGGCCTCCACTAACTATAATGATCCTCTTGGGAATATTCCCTACATGGAATATTCTTTTCTTGACCTCCAAGGCTCCAGGATGGCACCTTATCCATTCATCATGCCTACTCGGGCCCTCACATGTTTTTCTTGTGACACCACCTTTGAAAATGTGGCTAAGTCCCCAAACCCTCTTCTTCCATGTGCCAACCTCTTCTCTCTGCATGCCTTTCCTTGAGTACCTTCCTACTTGCTTTCCTTGCACACACACTCCTTTTTCCTTGGGACTTAGTCAATTTAGGGCCCAACATTACCCCACACTACGCATGTTATCCATCCCTAGAAACACTCTTCTCTTTCACCAAAGAATAAAGAATAGGAGAGATGAAATAATCTACAATTGAATAAAGAAATGGAAGAATAGAGGGATCCTGCTACTACTTGCATGAGGAGTGGGAAGTCTTTCTTCATGGATGCTTCAATTTTATCCCAAACATCTACCTCACCCTATGCATGTTGAAGTAAATCACCCACCAATGCTGCTAACCTCATCAAAACTTAGTTCATCTCCCTTAGCCTTCAATATCTATGTGATGTTTTCCATCTTCTTTCTAAGGTCACCCAACATGTGTCCATCCTTGAGTGACTTGGGGGTATAATTCCTTTAGTTTATTTTTAATCAAAACCCTCAAGGTTTTGATCACCTCTTGACTTCTTCTCGACCTCTACCAAGATTTTATCTCACTCTCTTCCTATTGCCCTTGTTTTTCTCTTGAAACTCCTTCAGATCCACCTCATGGGTAGAAACTAATATGCTTGCTACTCTATCTCTGTCACCACAATTTTCATACACAACTCGGCCATTTGTGTTGTGGTCATCACTGAGGCAAGGAGCTTAGAGTACCAGAGTTATTGTCTCCCCAATCTTCAACTTTTCTTCTTCCTTCTGGCACATGCCATCACCTCTTCTTCTAATCCAATGCAAGTGGTTTCCTCTCCATGGTGAGTATGCATGCATCAAGTCTTCCAAGCAAATGCATGGTCGACTCATACTTTTACTCTTAGGAGGGGCAAGTCTGGGTGCTTTAAGATAATGGCATTTGAAATAACCTCTATCTTTTTGTAGACTTCACACACCTTCACCTTTTCATCCCTCAACTCATGCCTTAACTACGCATTGATCAATTCCTTCTGTTTTATCTCCCTATCCCTCTCGATGATCTCCTCATTCTTTTTCCCAAGCTCATCCTCCAAGACTCTTATTCTATCATTTCTACCAAAATCCTTGCTTCCACCTCCACCGACACTTTGTTGAGCACATTTTGCAAACTTTCTCATCTCGACAACTACTGGGAATTCACAAGAGGGTTTATTCCCTTGGCATCTGGTGTCTTCATCAATGCATCACTATTAACCTCAAACTCGGCTCATCAACATGGGACTCAAAATCCTAGGATAACATTTTCCTTGTGCATGGGTATGCACCCTTCATCAAAATAAGACCAAGAGGAGTTTGGTCTGTGGGAACTATGCTTTGGAAACATGTGCACATGTAATACCTTATTTGGATCATTAATGTAAGTCATGGCATGTTCCTTGCCACTACTACCCTTTCCACCTATGTGCACTACCTTGGGGAAACTTACTTTCTAGGTTGGGATCTCCACCCATGCTTCCATACTCTTTCCCTACTCACGCTCTCTCTATTTCCTTTAGCACTTCATCATGTTGCACTCTCACCTCATGCTCCACTAACTATTGTATAATACCCACCACCTCCTTCTCTATATTATGTCATCTATTTGTTCTCTTGTCGGGGTCGGGTCTTCTAAGTTCATGCATGTCTACTTCCTCACTTCCTCCTTTTTTATGGGTGCCTTCTTCATACCCATCATTCTTCTCTTCATCTCTTTCTTCATCAACTCATGTATATTGTGAACAGGGGACTCTTACCTTCTTCATGCTCTTCATCCTCTCCTCAGAGTCATCACCCTTCATGCTCTTTGTCTCCTCAGAGTCTGAACTTTGCACCACTTTCTTCTTCTTCTTCTTTGTGACTCCTCTAACATAAGGGACTCTTCTTTTTCTAGTAACTCTTCCTCTCAAGTGACTCCTTCACATGGACTTCTTCCTATGAGTGTAAGTTCTCATGCCCATGCATCGATTCTTGTGCCCCATAGTCTAAACCATATGCATGCATTTCGCCTTTTTTCTTGAGTCTCCTCTTCATTCCCTCTTTTTTATTACCACTTTCTTCCTCCTGGTGGGGTCTTTGGGATAGATACATCATCCTCAACATAAGTTCCCTTTTTGAATTTGGGCCTTAGATGTACATACACCCTTGTTTCCATTCTCCCTGTAATAGGAAATGTCACCGGTTTCAACATATGTACATCATAAGAGACATACTTCTCGACATAAGCATGCTTCTTGGGATACACCAATGTTCAATGCATGCTCATGGTAATCTTGATCTACTACACTTAGATCAAATCTAAGTTTCTTCACCTCCTTAAACTGATTGACCATGCTCTTAAAAGTATTGCACTATGAAAGAGAAGGGAAAATTACACCAAGGGCTCTTGTGCCATCAGTCAAAGTAAACATGTCTGATACAAAAGTGTTGATACACAAAAAACTCAGCCTCTCCATCCACCAATGTCGGTAATTGTTCAGAATTCTCCACTCTTCCCCGAATGCATCATCATGCATTCATTTGTACCACTTCTCCAAGCATGCCTTATGAGAAACCATCATCATGTCACAAGTGTAGGCTTCAAATATTTTAGCAGGGGAGGGGTCCTCATCCGAGTACTCCCAAACATATTTATCCAGCCCATCGGGCACTCCAATTTCTGAAAAACACAATGGTGAGAAGGACATTACCATACATAATATTTTCTCCATCATGCATGGTGTCTATGATCTCCTCTGCGATAAAGGTTGAAAGGTTGTAGATTGTTCCCTCGAGATCTTGTGGAAAATGTTCAACCAACTCTTGTTTACCTGTGTCCACCTCTCTTTCCCATTCAAATTTGTGACCAAGTGCATGCCATCCTCATGATAGGGTCGGTGATCATGGAGATATCAAAATAGTGTGAACCCTTCTTGTACTCATATGCCACAACTATCTTCTTGATGGCCTCCTTGTTGCACAAGTCATCATCTAGTGGCTCTCCTTCATGCAGATAATGTCAGTGTACTTGAAATCAAGTTGAGGAGTTATGCACATTCTCTATCCTATGAAATAAAAGTGATCCTCATGCATGCATGACATCAGCCATTGGTATAACCTTTCGGGCTTTCCAAAATAGGGCAGCTCATAGAGCTGTAAGAGTCCAGCCTTCTCCAACTTGGTTTACACCTTATCATCATACACATAGTTTTCCATCCTGTGTCCTCCTTCCTATGGGGTGAACCAACTCCAGTGTCATTTATTTTTTAGTGGTGCTTTTCTATGGTTGTAGTCACTCATGGCCATCTTGCATATGTGAGATACCCATTCCTTCCCTAACACACATCATCTAGGTACTACATCTTCATGTACCACTCTTCATTAAAACTTGATCAAAATGACTAGTTTTTCTTTTCCCTTTCCTTTTCCCTTTTTGGTGAAACATTAGATCCCTTCCTTGGTGCCATTTCTTCTTCTTCTCTAGTCCTTGTAAGCTCTTCCTTCCTTCTTTTTCAACTTTCTCAAACCCTCCTGGCTTACTCCTCCTCTGAAAAACTCCAAATCCATGCCCTAGCTCTACAAACCCTAACCTAAAAGTGTTCCTTCCACAAGATGATGTAACACCCATGGGAATCCTCCAAACACACTTCTCCACCCATGCCCATGTACTCCCTTTCCACTCTTGTTCACAAATCCATTGAATCTTTTGCTATGCATGCAAATCTCCACAAATTTTTCTTCAAGGATGCCCTAGTTTGTAAGAGCTCTTTCAACACAAATGCAAGGTAAAATAATAACTCACCCCACCTTCTATTTATAGCTTTTTTTTTCCCACACAAAATTCATGATGCCACCTACCAATGTATGAATGTAATAAAGTCATATTTTTCCAATGACATCCCTCCACACATTTTTCCAAAGCTTTTTCCCTCTCACACAAAACTCACATGAAAATTTTCACAACCTTTTAGCATGCAAGACTTCTTTGACAACAAAGACTAACTTACACACCCCCATTGTGCAAAGTATGTCAACCTCTACATCCTTTACCAAGTTCTTTCCTTCACCTACCTCATGTTGCTCCTACACTTTTTATCCTTGTACATGTGGTTTCCTCAAATCCTTTTGACACCATTCTTCTCATGATCACCTCTACTATGTGCATGCCTTTCTCCCCACATGCTTTTGATTTTCTCACTTGGGCCACCATCATCACATCACTCCCAACATTTCTCTTAACACTTACCACATCCTTTTCCTAAAGTTCTCTTTTTTTGACACCTTCCACCCCACACTAAATAGATGTGTGGTCCTCTACATAAAAACCCTTTTTCAAAAATGTAATAGCTATTGGTGCACAAAAATGCACCCACAAAAAAACCAAAAAAAAAAGAAAAGCGATGAAAAAGGAAACACAAAGAAAGGAAAATGCATTAAGGGAAATCCTAAGCTAAATGGAATACTTCCTTATTTACAAACACACCAAAGACTTATTTATAGTAGGGATTCAACCTACTCCCATTAAAATAACCAGGAAAACCTTGTTCCATCAAGTTCCTCTAATTGGAAAGCACCTAAATTAAGTATGCAAGTGATAATGTATGGCTCCAACCAATGCACTTTGAGTTTCCCAGGATGGCGTAAAACTTAGAATCATATAAAGGACCATCTTTCCCAACCTCAAACTTTTTATTCTTGATGTGCCTATCATGCCATGCCTTCTTCCTAGATTTTTCCATTTTTTATAATCCATCAAGAAATGGCTCACCTTTCATCCAACTCCATAATCTTATCAATGTGCTCCTCTAATGCTTGTTCATCAACCAAACCCCTACATGCGTACATGCAATACACAATGATGGTAACATGAATTCAATAGGTAACACAACCTCCATGCCAAACACCAATTGAAAAGGTGTGGCCTTGTTTAGTCATTTTATAAGTTGTCCAATATGACCATAACATGGCAGAAACTTTTCATCCCAATCCTTTCTCCCAACATCACAAATCTTGGTCAACATGTGACTCAAAATTTTGTTAAAAGCTTTCACTGTCCCATTAGCTTGTGGGTGATAAGGGGTAGTCTTGTGATGGGCCACCATGAACTCAACCAACAAGATTCTAACCATCTCATTTAGAAAATGAGTACCCCTATCACTCATTAAACTCAATGGGCATCCATACCTACTGATTATATTCTCCCACAAGAATCTAGTTGTTGTCACGGCCATGTGTAATCCTTCATAGTCCTTCTTCCCCCCCATGTAAGATAGTATGTGCATGTAATGATATAGCATGAACTTGTCCTTCACATGGATGGGGGTAATAGGGCCTACAAAGTCAATTTCCCACTTTTTCAAATGGCTCTGCACTAGTGATAGGCCTTAATGGCATTTCATCTCTTTTCCTAGTTTACCAAGGCATTGGCAAATGGTCACAGCCTTGCAATACTTGATACAATCCTTGTAAACCATTTTCCCACCAAAGGCCAGCTAAAAGGATCTTTTACACATGGTCACATTCCCCATAGTGTCCTCGTAATTCCACCATGAGCCTCTTCCATGATTGTAGTGTGCTCATGCTCTAGCACATGCACTAACAAAACCTCATCATCACGACCTAGCTTGTATAAGTCTCCACCAATTAACATATAGGGCACGACACGTATGGCTAACTACTTCCTTTCTAATGCCTTCATCCCTTCTGGTGCCCACCCATTCATAGGAACAACACAATATCTTCCAAGTCAGAGGGTGTGCACATCCTGAATAATTGTGCATCTAACATCATATCCTCAATGCTCTATGCATCCTCACCCAAAGTAATTCTTGATAAATGATCAGGTCCCAAATTACTTTTCCCTAGTTTCACCACAACTATAAACTCAAACTCCTAAAACAATAGTATCCAATGACATATGTGCCCTTGAAAAATGGGCTTGTTCACCAAGTATTTTAATGCCATGTGGTCTGTGTAGAAAATAAAAGGAGTTTCTAGTAAATACTACCTAAATTTGTGCAGCATAGATCATTGATAATGCCTCACACTCTGTGGTGGTATAATTTTGTTCTACTGGAGTAAGCTTCCTACTAGAAAAACACAAGGGATGATCAACAATCCCCTCTCTAGGTTGTGTTAAGACTACTCCAATCACCATCCCAGATGCATCAACATGCACATGAAAAGGTTTATCCCAAGAGGAAAATGCAAAAAATGGGTGTGTGGTGGTAAGCTTTTCCTTCAATGTGTCAAATGCCACCTATTGTGTGCCTCTCCCCAATAGAACTTACTTTTATGTTTCAATAACTCTTCCAGGGGCACGAAAATCTAGGCATATCCCTTGATGAATTTCCTATAGTACCATATATGCCCTAGGAACCCACACACCATGCTTTGACTGGTAGGATCCTCTAATCCCACTATAACAAAAAAATTTTACGGGGTCTACTAGTAAGCCTTCTTTGCAAATAATGTGTCCCAACAACGTGCCAAAAGGAGTGGAAAAACACACTTCTTAATATTCAGGAGATGCTCAACTACTTCATACATCTCAAACATCAATCGTAGATTGTCACAATGGTCTTTTACTAATCCATAAACCATCTAGTCATCCAGGTAGACTTGAAGAAACTTGTGAATGAAGTCCTAAAATGCTGAACCATAATGCACAAAAACATAGTAGGCACGTTCTTTAGTCCAAAAGGCATTACCATATAGGAAAAACTTCCCCATTCAGTGGTGAAAGTTGTCTTCTCTTGGTCTTCCTTTGCAATTCAAACTTGGTGATATCCCAAAACCCATCTGTAAATGAATAGATCTCACACCGACTACTCCTTCTAGGATCTCCTCAGTGAATGGGGTTGGGAAAGGATCAATTACACATACTGCATTCAAATCCTATAGTCAACACAAATCCTTATTCTCCCATCCTTTTTTATACTGATGACCATCGAGACTTACCCATTCAGATTCTTCAATGACTTCTATGATCCTAGATGTTATCATCTTATCAATCTCCTCCTTAACTTTGATGTGTAGATTTGGATTCATCTTGTAAGGTCTCTTCCAATTAGGTGCACACACCATCCTTTAACTTGATTCTCATTTCTCCTAGCGAGGGTGAACTCCTTTAAGTTCATGGTACCCATGTGAACAAATAAATCCTAAAAATCACACAGAAGCTCAATAATATTTGAGACCTCTTAGTCCATCCAGTAGTCCCCAATAATAGCTTCCTTTGGTTCTACCTCCATACCAATGTTAACCTTCTTTTTCTTCAATGGATTATGGTAAATGCATGCTTTCTCATCAGCACTATCTAACACTTCATGCATGTACCTTTTGTATGGTTAACATCCAAATTCTCCACCTCTTCATCATCTATCAAGTAGACCAACTTTCCTTTCTCTTTCTCCACGTAGGTTCATTCAAGTTATACTTCCTCTTATTCTTCCTCCATGAAGCACGCCCCCAACTCTGGTTCACCTAACAGCTCTAGAATCCTGTCCTCTACCATGGCACTATCTCCCAAGGTAAGGCACTTGACTACCTACAACACCTCATTCACCGATGGCTTAGTACTCCGATATTCAAATGTTTGAACAAGATCCACCATCAACTCCTTCCATTTCCATGTATAACATTGCAACTCTAAATGAATATACCATATGTGCATGCAGCCTTGTAAGGTGGAATAGAACTTATACACCCATAGGGAAGGGGTAAAGCTTTTGCCTCCCATCCAAATATTCTCACACTCCTAAACATGGCATGAGGTAGATCCCTTCCCATCATAGTCACAAATTTGAGATGGTGCATTGCTTCGGAGAAACCTAATAGAGAGTGTGATTCTCACTTCATGCCACTCTAGAAGATTATCTCGATGTGTCACCCACCAATGTGTTGTTGTCCCATGCAAAAGTATAGGTAAGCATATTCCTTCTCTCCACTTGACACTTCCATTGGGTCTCCATTTTGTGCAAAAATACATTAGGGTTAGCTTCCCAAGTGTACCACTATGGTAAATTGTCTTCCTCCCAAGTGCCTAACTGAGCGTGTTTTAACAACTCAAGTCTCAGTATCCTTCAGATGCCTTCCAAACAACGTCATGTATGTCCCATGCACTCAATTGTCACAAGAAATGTTGGTTGTATCACTTATGGACTGTGCATCATCCCATTGAATGACCCCTTCCTTTGATGGCTGAATGAACTCTAGGTCCCTGATGGTGTGCACATATATCTTTTTAAGTATTCTTCATCCAATGGCTCCACATATGGCACAAACCATCCATCGATCTATGGAATTATCATGTGCTCTTCCTTATTCTCAAAAATAATGTAGCCCTTATTGAAACACAAATCAACATTGTTTACATAGCACTAAGGGTGCCCAAGTAATGTTGGGAAACTATCAGCCTTAGCAAGCTCTAGGACCTCAAAGTCTCTAGTAAAATTTTCCCCTTGAATAGTAATGGATGCACCTTTCAATACCCCTAGAGGCATGGCCTTTGTCTTATTAACTATATATAACACATTTGAACATGGCTACGGATGGCTCTGTTAGGTTATGCAAGATATTTTTCATGTGAGAAAGTGTTGATGACGGTACACTAAGAGTCTTGTACACTTTCTAAAGTTGTCTCGTTAGGGTTCGAAACGTGGTTTTTTTCCCTTAAAATGTGCTCCGATATATCGGGAAACATGCTTTTCTCATATGGGTAAGATTTTTGACCCATAGGTTTATGGGATGGTTTTGGCACATGGTTTTAATACCCATGGTTTAGTAAAACTTATTAAATAATTGTCTTTGTATATGGTTTTATGCATATGGTAGGTATAAGGTAACATTGTAGATGTGTTTTAAATATGGGTGTGAATTTTAATTTGAGAGTTTGTTGAGCATAGCTCCAAACAAATATGGGTATTATATTAAGAGATTTGTGGCTTGTAATAAAATATGAGAAAGTGATTCTTGGTAGACGTAGCCCAAATTGGGTGAACCACGTTAAATACTATCTCTTTGTGTTGTGTTATTTTATTTTGCAATTTTATTTGAGATTTGTAAATTTTCTGCATATTAGTTTCTATTGTTGTGATTCTATGAGGGATTATTCCCCATATTTTTATCCCTTATTTCCTAATAGCCTCCCCATTTGGTTCCATGCATTTAGATTAAGGACATTGACCTCCACACCTATTTCAATCAATATATTACTCAGAGCCACCCATTAATAATTGCATTTAATATGATCTCCTTTTCATAATCAATGTTTTAAGGAGGTAGGTTAGCATATAGGATTTGTCTCTCACACCCTCCTCCGGAGCGTGGTGCCTTCTCCCTCAGCCATTCTCCTAACATGGGAATAATGTTATCCTACCTCCACATGTGACACACTTCCCTAACCTCATTCATATCATGTTGAGGAACCCTAGTAATCTTCTTATGTTCCAATAGGCACGATTGCTCCTTCAAACATTGGATTTCTCCTTGCAAACTCTTAATCATCTCCATGGCTTCTTTGTACACTTCCTTCTCAGTGGGAAGGATCTGTATATTTCCCATGTAACACTTCTTCTATTGTGATAAGGTGCCTCTACTTTGGTTCCTCTTAGGAGCGTGCAACCTCAGTGCATGTAGTGACCAAAATAGGCTCTAGCTCAAAGTTAAGCACTACCCTCAACATCCATTATGGGTCAGTCCTCTTTACACTCACCATCCCCACACATTTTTCCTTCTTCTGATTCTTTCTCATGTGGTCATACAAATATACGAACTATTCATACTTTTTCTTATTTCCACACCATGAGCATTGTAAAAATTCATGGTACTTGTGCTTATAGTATTTAGTCGATCCACAATTGTAATAGGTACCATGGGGAAGTTTACCTCTTCCTCTATGACCGCTACGACCTCTAAGACTTCATAAAAACCTCTTCCTTGACCTCCTCCATCTACATTCCCTTCATACTGACAATCCTTGGCCTTAGAACTTCTCCCAATGTTGGTTTGGTACACACCAAGATCAATGGTGTCATGGATTTGGTCTATCAATCTATAATCCTTAGTGTCATAAATAGTAGAGGTGTAAATCTTCAATAAAGACACATTCTTACAGATTGCACTCTGCAACAATAGGAATATGCTTACATCATGATCTCCATGGAAAATCTCACAATCTATTGAATTGATGTGCACTAAATTTCGTGGGAAATCTATCCTTTGTGTGTCCCTCTACTTCACAATCTATGCACCATAAATCACTTGCTGCAAGTCTCATGAGCTAAATTCACAGACAATTTTTCCGGATGTTTTTCCATGAAAGAAATATGTGCTTGAAGAAATGGGCTATCTATGGTATCAACACTTCTCAATTCCTTACAGTGCACAAGGTAGAATCCAAGGCCTCATGGATATATTTGAAAGTCTTATGTGAAAGCTCCCTCCTAAACGGGTGATCAGTCCTCCAAAAAACCATTGATCATGTTGTGATAGATGAATATCATATGATAACTTTAATAGGAGATTCTTAAAATAGACATCATACTCTCAGCACACTCTCCACCTTACCTTGTTATCTTTCCTTCAATGTATTGATGCTCTTCTGTTTGAACTCAAGAATGTGAAACTCTACCAAGAATTCATCACGTAACACAATATAATCCACCACCATCTGATGGGGCTCATAATTCTGGGACCAACTATGCACGTGCCCCTACAACATAGTTACAAATTCACTTGCTTTCCTCTATAGGGTAGTGATACCATTTACATGCCACAATAACTCACATTTGTGCACATGCTCTGCAGTGTCTTCCACACCTTGTAATTCGAGTAAGTGGAGAGACATCTCATAAAACACTTGTTGATGGTGTTGTGGACCTTTCCCAACAGATCTAAAACCTTGAACTCCTCCTAAATTTCCTCCACCACCAACACAACTAGATCCACTAGACTCTATCCCTCTAGATCCTCTAGATCCTCCTCCTATCGTAGGTAAGGGGCTTGACACAGTTTCAATCTACATTCCCACCATCAAGCTAAACCGAGTGCCGAAAGCCAGCTACTTGTGATACCGAACCACTCCTAGATGTGTTTTCCATGCCACTTATAAACACGATACCTAAAATTTTGAACCCACACCTTTCCCAAATGATGTGTCAAACAAAAAAATCCCTCTAAACACCGAGAATTTATGTGTGTCCATAGATGGGTATAATGTAAAATTATATCTACTTGAAGCTATCTACTCACTCAAGACCAATCGAACTAGAAGTACTTTTCTTAGATACTAGAAAACTAAACACTAGGTTTTGGTCACTAGGTGAGCTAAGATACACACCTATGACTCTCATTTCTCCATATGCCAAGCTCTCACTAGAAGTTGAGGGGGTTTCTCTCTCATGCTTGCCAAGATGGGTTAGCACAGACTTGCTCATGTCCCACACACCAGCTGAACCTCAAATTTCCATCTCTATAATTCCATCACACCAACAACTTCGCATTGTCTCACTAACTTCCTCTCTCAAGATTCATTATAATTGAGCCACCTCTCCTATCTCTTTTCATACACCGCAATGTTTGACATCTCCACCACACTAGCTTCTGCCCCCACACCTAGCAGGAGTTTATCCATCCATAGGAAATGCTTCCAAACTCAAAGTAATAATCAAGATCTTGATGGCTACCAAAAATCACTCCAGAAAGATCCTTTAGGTTCTTGCAAGAACTCAAACTCAACAACCTCTGGACAAGAATAAGTTGAGATTATGTACTCCAACATGTAACTAGTTAACACACCTCTCCACTAGTGATCAACAACACAAGTACAGTCGATCAACATCTTGTAATCAAATATTCCTCCTCCCGGTCTAAACATGAGGTCTATAGTACCAACTCCTCTTGATATATATGATGAGAGCCATTCATACAACTCTACTAGGAAACAACAGAAAAATGTCTCATAGAGCTCATGATATAGGTTCTCCTCCACCCATTTACATGCATCAAACTTAGATCCAGTGCTGAACCTCTGAGAAAACTCATCCTCCATGCTTTTAAGCCAGGTATTGATGTTGTCCAAGGTTAGACACTTCGTCATCACACATCATTCTCACAACAACTTCAAAAGAGGTCCCGACAATGGAACTAAGATGTAGTCTTGTTTACCTCTATCCTCTAATATTTCTCTTAACCCCAAGCATGCCAACCTATCACCCAAGTGCTAGAGTGCTCACCCGAGGTGTGCGTGGGCATTGAGCCCCTCCTTTATGTAAGCCTTGTGAGAATGTTCCGCCATTAATGGAGGAAAGGTTTGCAGAACAAGAACACATGCATTTAATCTAATACAAAGGTAGTAGATCTAGTTCTAAGCATAAATTCTCCATGAGATAAGAATAAACATCACAACAACATAATGGAAACATATCTAAACCATGAATAATATGAAAATACACTAGGGTTTAGTCCATAAACACAAATATACAAAAAAAAGCTCCATATATTGATTAAATCCATTTACAGTAGCCATATTACATCAAACAGGGTCATCTCAGACCATATACATCATGAAATAATATTCCAACCTTATAAAACTACTCTAAACAAAGATCCTAGCTATGTTTTCCCATTACAACCCTTGTTCAGACCCGAGCACATACATATATGCCTAGTAACAACATTCTTGTAGCACTTCGTTGCCTCTCTAACTCTCTTTATTTCAGACCCAAGCACTCCTTTAAATAGAATCTGGATTCACCACCATAGTTTCACCCATGAGAAGATCACATGCCAAGTGGAAGTGTGGTCCTCCATGATTGATCAAGTGCTTATGCCAGCTTGCAAAGGTCTCCATTAACTATAATGATCCTCCTGGGAACATTCTCCACATGGGATATTATTTTTTTGACCTCTAAGGCTCCAGGATGATACCTTATCCATTCATCATGCATACTCGGCCCTCAAATGTTTTCTCTACGACACCACCTTTGAAACACGGCTAAGTCCACAAACCTTCTTCTTCGTCCATGTGCCAACCTCTTCTCCCTCGTGCCTTTACTTAAGTGCTTTCCTACTTGCTTGCCTTACACGTGCATGCTCCTTCTGCCTTGGGACTTAGTCAATTTAGGGCCCAATAGACCGCATGGATCCCAAATGATGATTAAATTGGGTACAATGATAAATGGTAAATTCCATGTTCCCCATGATTATGTGGTTTACCTCCCACGAACTATATTATTAAAAAGTTTTAAATGTGTTTTATTATTATTTTGGACCAATGTTGGGCATTTTGTAAAATGGGATGATTAAAAATATTCACTATTAAAATCATATCTATTATTATAAAAAGGGATTAGTAATTATTTAAAATATCTAATAATAATTTGGAATCATTATGTTTTGTTGTCAATAGAGAAGAAACATGTATCTATGTATTTTAAATGATTAACAAAATACATTCACATCACTATAACATTTACTATATATTATAGTTTGAAAATAAATCACAAAAAATAATACCAAGAAAGATGTATTTACTTTGGAATATAATACCTTCCTAATTCTAATTTAAGCAATACAAGAAGTAATTTTTATGACATCTACATAAGGCCAAAAATAGGAAAGAAAGGAAAATTATTATGATTGAATACAATATCTTCCTCATTCTTATTGAAGTAATACAAAAATTAATTTAAATGACATCTATATATGGTCCGAAATACAAGAAAATAAGATATTATGAGGCACACTTGTGAGAAGGGAAAATTTTAAGGAACCCCCATGAAAATAAATTATAGAAATTGTGGTGAATGTCCCTATAACTAGTTTCATAGTTTTGAAGAAAATTGTAAAAAAATATAAAAAATAGTTACAGATCGAATGTTGAATTTCATAAAACTAGTTTAGTGAGTACCCTTTTTCAAATTTTCTCTCTAGTGAAAGTTATAAATTATCTTTTCCAAATATTGACAAGAAAAAAAGTAGTTTCAATATTTTTTATAAAAATTGAGAATGCTTCTATTAATAATAAAATGTTATGACATGATCACAAAACTAAATAATAACAATAAGAAAGGCCCTAACATAGACTGAACTATGAACCAATTTATTGTTTCATTGTTTCACATGTTACTGTTTTGTTTTTTACATAATAAAAGAGGGATCTATTGGGGCCCTCACCCTTGAAACTTATATATACACATAAAAGTACAAATTAAATCCATATAATTGTACTACCTAAAGTTACAAAAGATATCATGTAGGAGGAAACAACAATCTTGACATAAAAACTTACAAATTGATCAAATATGTATACCTTATGTGGCTATACAAGACTATTATTACTCATATTTCCACACGATAAAGAGAACCTAAGGTCGGTACAAATCCAGAGTAGTCTCTCCTTCCTTTCATGAAATTCCTTGTAATCTTCCATGACCCAAAATATGTACAAAATTTTACTTGATGCACAATGAAGACATCTCATTTTAAATAAAACTCCTGTGGGATGGAGGGCTAAATAAAACCTTTAGAATCCTAGCCTTCCCTTCAGGCAAGGCTAACCATTCTTACATCACTTTTTCACCATAGGGTAAGGGTTATTTTCCCCTTTCCCCCCATTAATCATGACTTAGAGTTATCCCTCGAGTGTGATGTTACTCTCACATTTCTCTTTTTGAATAAATTTCACATCTTTCACTCCAATCTTCCTACTTTCTTCGATAAATATTCAAGAAAATGAAAAATATTCTAATTGAGGAATGTATGCATTTGAAAGATAAGGGTAATACTAGCTAGCCTAGCAAGAAAACCAAAATGGACACTGTCAACAGAAGAAAAATCCTCCACTGACTCCATGGGATTAAGAAAGGTTAAGAAATGATTAACATAGTATAATTCAACATCACTGGTATAAAATATCTTACACAATAAGATCCTTTAAATATAAGCCATAGTGGGTCACTAGTAGTGACTCGAGTAAACAAAAATAACAGATTTTAATGGGAAACTCTAAATCTTAAGAAACAAAGGTCCACGGGATGAGAAGAGAGAGAGAGAGAGAGCTCAAATTGGCATGCTTATACAACTTTTGAATTATACCAGTTCTAACTTGTCCTTATATACAATTCACCATGACTACAAGATCAAAACAATTATGCATTTAATTCAAATTTGTGTGAACTGTGACAAAATAGAAAAGTGTATTTGACATTTGTGTGAAATATAAAAAATTGAAAAGTGTAATGATAAAACATTTATATTTGAGCCAATATTAATTATATTCGTGGAAGATACATTAATGACAAATGTGTGACACCATATTCTATTTATTAACCCATGGGCCACTCATAAATCATAAATTATAATCATTATATGACTTGATTTTGAGCTATTTCCTACTAGTACTCATGGATTTTATAATTGATGTAGATTTAATATGCCACTTTTTCCTGATTCTCCACGTATTCCCATAGATATTTCTTGTCTTTTCATATCTAAGTACCATTAATTCATATGTTTCTTGCCCATTTTTCCCACCTAACCTCATTAATTTTTGAATATGATGATGCAAAATTAAAGGGCTTGAGGAGACCTCTCTAATGAGACCAATTTTGCAAGAATTAGAGTAGCAGAGTGAAAGTTATGGTCATTTAAAATTTTACATATTGGGAGGAATAGGAAAATGGCACATGGAAACTTCTAATTGTTCAATGATATTTCCTTTAAAATGTGTGACCCTGACATTGTCACTATGTAGTCAAGAGTGGTGTGAAATGGGCATTAGAGGAAGAAAAACAAATCCAAACAAATATGTTGATTCCTATCACCCGATCCTCTGTTGAACAAGAAGATAGTCAAGAAGTGTATTAAGAGGTTTAAGAGGTTGTAGAGTGGTGACCGTCGATCACTTTAAGGAAATATGGTATAGATAAAATGGTATCAATTCCCATGTGAGAAGAAATTTTAAGGGATGTGTCTTTTTCTCAGATGGATAAGTGGAATTAGTCTAATCAATTTCACAACATGTTACATTATCGTTAAAGAATACATAAAATACAAGAATCCTAAATATAAAATAAGAGATGAAGAAGATGGAGAATGTACAATAGATGAAGAGATGATTTGGAAAGAAATTATGATGGAATCCTGAATAAAAAAAATCAGACCTATTTGAAGATGAAGAAAACTATAGACAAGCAGAAAAATAGCTTGTGAAGATCCTAAATGGTGAAGAAGAAGTCAAAGAATATGAAGACCGAGTTGATTCTTTTTTAAGATAACATGGGAAGATGAAGACCTACATGAAAATAATTTTATATTACACATAAGAGTTAATGAGGAAAATAAAAGAAAAAATGAAGACAAAGACCAATTTTGCAAGATTTGGAGTAGTAAAGTGAAAGTTATGGTCATTTGAAATTTAATAGACCGGAAGAAACAAGAGAATGACATGTGGAAGCTTCTAATTTATCACCGATATTTCCTTTCCCATATGTTGCCCGACTTCCACTTTACCTCACCTCACTAGCATCGTGGACCTGAAACTTTATTGAATCGGTCCATTCTTTGATCTTGGATTCCATGAAATGAATTTTCCTTCAAGAGGACTATAATCCTATGATGTGTCCATCGATATTCAATTATGGGTGTCGGATTCTTTTGCATACCTTTATGCTTAGGTTCCCAAAATGGGTGACACTTGGGATACTCATTATTTTTTATGGTTTATCAAAAGGTTTAGCAGAGTATTCAAAATTTGGTGGGCCTTCTAAAGGTTTAATGGCTTCTAAATATGGATTTTTTCCATAGGATTTTAACAAGATCTACCTAAGTCCATTATAAATAAGTTATCCAAATTCCAAATTAATTTATGGGTTGATTAAAAATTTGGGATAAGAATGTCCTTGACTCTTTTGCAACGTTGGAATTATTCCACGTGTGACATTACCACATATAGATAATAAGATATGTATGGATACATGATGTGAAGTATGATTTTATTAAATTATTGTAAATATTCTGCATCATTCGATATATAAAAATCAATGACATACGATCTATTCTAGGATAAAGGCTTGACATAATCACACTTCGAATGAAATTTCCTGGAATAGGCCCAACAAAGTGAAAATTGTCATCCACTAAATGGAATTTTAAAAGGGACTAAATTTTTGCACCCACCAAGAACAAGGGAACCTCATGCACGTCAGCCTATCACCCGAGGTGCGCGAGAGGGAGTCGAGTCTCTCTTTTATGTGATTTTAGTGGAAGGCATAATTCATGATCTTGACTTAGTGATTTAACAGACATGAAGAAGCTATAGAGCTCAGAATGACTTCTACACCCCTTCAGTCATAACAAAAGCAAAGCGTGCAACAAAATTAATAGAACTAGGAAGTTGTAGATCCACAAATAGACTTAACATTCAAGTAAGGTTCATGATTATACAAGATCAAAAGCATAGTAGAAACATGTAGATAATACAGGGAGGAGATCTTAATGTAAACGTAGTGGTAACCTTATCATATTCATTCATAGTATTATTCCAAAACATCACAGAGTGGTAGACCATAGTCATACACCATCTCTGGATCTATACATGTATGCTCACAAAACAAAATTTTCATTCCCCATTACATCCTTCCTAGAATCATCTACCCATTTTATCCCATAGTTCTCGTAGTAATTCTGCAGAGCTCCGCTACCTCACTTGTGTCTCTGTTCTTTGCCAAGGGTGCACGTATAAATAGGCATATAATCTCTAACAAACTCCCATGCATCCTCAGATCTAGCCCCAAGTGTCAAGGTGTGGGTTGCCCCAGGTGCATGCCTCTCCATGTCATGATTATATTTTTGGATCTTATTATCATACGGTATATTCCTTCCAGGACACCTTGTCACCAGGCTCGAACCTTATCCAAATGGAACACATTCTTCATGTGTTCTGTCCAAAAGGCTAAAATGGATAAGTCCCAAATTGTTCTTTGCATGTGCATGTCCTTGGTTCTCCGAGAACCCCTTTTTAAATTATGCCTTGTGTGCTCCCCCTAGATGTGCGTGCCTACATGCCTTTAAGAATTAGTAGCTACATTAGGGGCCCAACATTACCCCACACTTCACCTGTTCTTGGCCCTCAGGAACCTTTTCAAAGAATCTAGTACAAAAATGCAAGGCCTTGCCTTGGAAAATAATGGAGGGAAAGAATAAATAATGGGGAGAGAAAGAATAGAAGGAGAACTACTTAAAGAAGAATAAGGGGAAGTTCTGCGCAGGTTGGCCTCCAACATGTTCCATTTGCTGACTTCATCCTACGCTCTTATGCAAAGGTTGCCAACCAATGTGCTCACCTCGTCGAAGGTTAACCCTTCCCCTTTTGTGTTAATGGTCTCTACCATCATCTCCAGTTCCTTTGCTTGGTCCTCCAGGGCATCCATCTTTCTTGTAATGACCATATAGAGCTCTTTAAGTTGGGTTTTAATTGAGACCCGCAGGGTCTCAATAGCTTCAGATTTTCTTTCTACCTCGGCTAGGATATTTTCTCGCTCGGCTCTATTGCTTTTGTTTTTCTCTCTAAATTCTTTCAGCTTGGCCTCATCGTTGGCAAGCAGCATGCTTGTCACCTTGTCTTGATCCGTGTAATGGTCATAAGTGACCCCTATAGTTTGTGTGGCTATCTTCACATCAGCAAGCACCTTGTTGTATTCAACCACGAGTGCGATGACTTTCAATTTTTCCTCCTTCTCCAAGTGTGCAGCTACCTCTTCTACCGACTCTAAGGCCAAAGGTTTCCTTTCCATGGTGAGGATCCAAGTCAAGTCCTCTAGACACTCTAGGGAGGATCTATACTTTTATGCGGGAGGGTTAAGGTTTGGGTGCTTCATGATAATCACTTGGGAGATGAGCTCCACCTTCTTAGAAACTTCATGTACCCTAGCTTTTTCCTTCTGAAGCTCCCTTTGTAGTTGAGTGCTAATTAGTTTCTCAAGGTTGAGGTCCTTTGTTAGCTTAACTACTTCTTCCTTCCTCTTTTCCAACAGGTCCTCCAAGACTTTAACCCTGTCATTTCTATAGAAGAGCCTAGCCTTAATTTCCATAGAGACTTTATTGAGTGCATTACACACTTTCTCATCTGACAGTTGTGTGTTTACAATGGGGTTGTCCCCCTTTCCTTCAAACAACGTTAATACCGCTCCTTAGTTAACCTTGAACTCAAGGTCGTCAAGGTGGGAGTCAAATGCCCATGATAGCATCTTCCTTGTGTGTGGGTACCCACACTTAGGGTAAAAGGATTCCATTTTGGTGAGCTCCTTGGTGGGCACAGTACTCTGGAAACACACGCGTAAAACTTTGTTGGGGTCATTAATGTATCCCATCATTGTTCTTCCCCCTTCCGCATGTTTACTTCCCATGCACATGCCCTTGGGAAAATTACTGAAAGATTTGGGCCTTTTGTGCTACCCACACTTTTCTCCCTTTGCTCTTCCTTAAATTCACTAAAGATAAGCTCCGCACTACGCTCCAACTCCTCTTCAACCAAGGTATTAATTATCCTCTCCGCCTCCCTTGTTACTTTCTCATCCACCTCCTCCTGAGTGAGCTTGGGCATATCTGGCCCCTTAGTACTTGCCCCTTCACTCCTTTCTTTGCTTCGTGCACCTTCCTCCCCTTGGGTGCCCTTCCTCCTTACAAAGATGAAAGCATCATTTGTATCCTCTACTCCCTCTTCCTCTGAATCATGGACATCAACCGGTTCCTAATTCACCTCTAAATCTTCCCCTTCATCATCATCTTTTTCACCTATATAGGCATTCGGGTCATTTGTATCTTCAGACTCTTGTTCCTCCGTCCCTTGTTCTTCTTCCTTTGTAGAAAATCCAGAGTTAGGGATGTTTTCTTCTCTTCATCTGAGGGTTCTTCAAGGGATGGTGGCTTCATAGGCTCTGGGGTCTTCCCCTGACCACCGTTCTCCTCTTCTTCCAGACATAGGTACTTAGCCCTATGGTATCTACATTCTACTTCTCCATCACCCTTTTTTCTTCTTCCTCTTCCCTCTCCTTGCACTTTGGTGCGGGATTATTTCTTCCCATAGGGTCATCTAGGATGGATATTTCATTCTCCACGTATGCACCCTTTTCAAATTTTGGCCTTATGCATAGGTAGATCCTAGTAGCAGTGCTCTCGAAATAGGTAAGGTCAGAGGCCTTACAATGTGCACATCATGTGACACATACCTTTCAACATACGTGCACTTCTCTGGGTAGACCAGCTTCTTTCTCATCTCCCTGTGCTCTCTATCAAGGGTGGAAAACTCCAAGTTTAATTTCTTTAATTCCTTGTATCTGTTTACCCCCGCTTGGAAAAATTGGGTAATAAACGAGAATGGTAGTTTACACCATGGAATCTAACTGCCATCCACCAAAATGAACCTACCAATGTAGAAGTGCTGGTAGACTATGAACTCTACTTCTCCTTTGGTCACTATAGGGAGTTGCTCAGGATTCACCATTCAGCCCCGAATGCATTCTAAGGCACATGTACCATTTTTCTAAGTGAGACTTGTGTACCCCTATCATTTATTCACATGTGTATTTATGAAACCTATCCGCATGGGTGAAGGGTCTTCAGTAGGGTACTCCCACATGAATTTATCAGATGCATCCAGCACCCCGATTTCTAAGAACACAATTGTTAACAAAATGTTTCCAAAAAGGATCTTTCCTCCTTTCTCCACGCTGCTTATGATTTCATCTACTATGTATTGGGAGATTTTGTATACAGTGCCTTTTGTGACCTTCCTGTAGACATTCAGCTAGGGCTTGCTCACCTGGGTCCACCTCTCTTGTCCATTCAGCTTGGAGATAAGGTGTGCGGCCATCTTCATCACCGGATCACTGATATCCGAGATGTCGTAGTACCTTGATCCCTTCTTAAATTCCTGGGATACTATGGTTTCTTTGATTACCTCCTCATCTATAAGGTCATCTATGAGCGCATCCCCTTTACAGCTTAGGCCTGTAAAGTGTGAAATTAGTTGGGGAGTTATGCACATTTTTCACCCTACAAAGCAGAAGAAGTATTTTTGTACGTACATCATCAACCATTGTTACAAGCGCTTGGGCTTCACAAAATATGGCAACTCGAAAAGTTGGAGAAGCCCTTCCTTCTCCATTTTCACCTTGACCACATCATTGTAGATTGGAAACCCGTCAGGTGTTCGTTTATTTGTGGGGTGCACCAGCTCCAGCGCCATTTCCTTCACGATTGTACTTGACCGGTGATTGTATTCGATCACGGCCATCTTCCTTATGTGGGACTCCTAATCTTGCCCTAGCAAAACCCCATCCAGGTATTGCATCTCCAAATACCATTCTTCATTGGTATCCAAGGGTATTTCTTCTTGTTTCTTCTTTCCTTTTCCTTTACCCTTTCCCTTCTTGGATTGTTCTATAAGTTTACCTACTGGTTTTGTGGCTGTCATTGCACCCTTTTCTTTCCTTCCTAGGTTATCTTGCGAGTTGTTTGAACGTTTTCCTCGTGCACCCCGTGCCCTAGAACACAAACCCTAATCTTTGATTTTTCTCCTTCGATCACGATGCTTCTTCACAACATTCTTCACACCCGTGAATCACTTCTACTCTAGTTTGTAGATCTAATGGACCGATTGCACTTAAGTTTTTGGGATTTTCCTTCGCACAAGTCAATTCTCAAAACCCTAGCTCTTGAAAGAAAATTGCTCTTCTTGTTTTCACAAAGTGAAATAATGAAATGCCCACTCTTGTATTTATAGCTTTTCCCACTTTTACGCATTAAAGGCTAGGCTACCTACCACCATACAACAATGTTTAATGCAATGTTTTCAAACAACACCCAACTTCAGTGCTTCTCCTTATGCACCTAATTCTTGTGCGAAAAATTTTCCACCCATGTACCCAATCCTTGCGCGAAAATTTTTCACCTGCGCCAATCCTTGCACAAAATTTTTTCCACCCTTCTAACACGAAAAAATCCATCTTGATAGAAGAATCTTGCATATGTGTTACCAGCGCCAAAGGCACCTCTTCCATCCTCATGATTCTTTCTTTTTCCTACCTCGTGTTTTTGCACTTGTTCTCATTATACGTGGGTTTCCAATGTCACCTTATTTTTCCATCCATCTACCTTGTTTTCTCCTAATGCATATTTTCAACAAGGCCAATTCAAATGGTATACCACCCCAATCCTCCTGGCAAAATAACTCCATGCTTCTCTTTATTGTCTCACCCCACACTAAAATGATGTACGGTCCTCTGCGCATTCATAATTCAAAAAGTAATAAGGTTACCAGCACCCAAGGTGCAAAACCAAACAACAACATGAAAGGGAAATACAAGAAAGGAAAAGCATAAAAGGAAATTCTAAACTAATTGGCAAAACTACCTTATTTACAAACACCAAGAAGCATTATTTATAGTAGGGCTTCAGCCTACTCCCATTGAAGTGTCCAGGTAATTTTGTTCCATCCAGCGCTTGTAACTGACATGCGCCTAAATCAAGGATGTATGAAATTACATAAGGACCCAACCAATGCACCTTCAAATTTCTAGGATGGCATAGGAATTTAGAATCATATAGTAATACCATCTAGCCAACCTCAAACTATTTGTTCTTAATATGGTGGTCATGCCATGCCTTTTGCTTTGCCTTCTTAGTTGTTTGGCTCCATCTTACTAGTGAGTGCCTTTCATCCAAATTTATCAATTCATCTATTCTTTCTTCCAGTGCTTGTTCATCATCCAATCCTCCTACTGCGCACTATACGTAGCGATGGTAGCATAAATTTGACTGGAAAAATAGCCTCCGTACCAAACACTAGTTGAAATGGTGTGGCCTTGTTCAACCTTTTATATGTTGTTTTGTATGCCCAAAGAACTGCTGATACCTTGTCATCCCAATCCTACCTACCCACATCACATATCTTAGTCAATGTGTGACTAAGGATTTTGTTAAATGCCTCTGTAGTCCCATTTTCCTGGGGGTGATAAGGGGTAGTCTTGTGATGGGCTACCATGAATTATGCCAATAGAATCCTGATGGTTTCATTTAAAATGTGAGTGCGCCTATCACTTGTTAAACTTAAAGGGCACCCATACCTACTGATAATGTTCTCCCATAAAAATCTAGCAGTTGTGGTGTGGTGCAATCCTTAGTGGGTGTGGCCTTTGCCCACCTTATTAGATAATCAGTACAGGTAATAATATACCGCGAGTTAGTCCTTCGTGTAGCTGGTGAGATTGGTCCAACAAAATCTATTGCCCATTTCTCAAAAGGTTTTGTCTCTGGTGATGGGGCACAAGGGCATCTCATCCCTTCTTCCAGAGTTTTCCAAGGCGCTGTGGTCACAGGCCTTGCAAAACTCAATGCAATCCTGGTGAATTGTCTCCCACCATAGTCCAGTGACTAGGATCTTGCACACGCAGTTGCATTCCCCACATAGTGTCCTCTAACAATCCCACCATGGGCTTCTTCTATTATAGCTACACGTTCATGTTCTAATACACACCGGCACAAAACCTCATTGCGGCCCATTTTATACAAATCCCCATTGATCAACATGAAGGGTGTGGCACGTATGGCTAACCTTTTCCTTTCTAGTGCATTCATCCCTTCAGCGCCATACCCTCCTTGAGAAAAACAACAATGTCTTCTAATTCTAAGGGTGCGCGCCATAACTTGAATAGTTGCGCATCCGGCATGGTTTCCTCAATACTTTGCATGTCCTCTCCTGAATCAATCCTTGATAAATGATCTAGCCCACAATTGTTCTTTCCTAGTTTTACCACCACTTTGAATTCAAATTCCTGAAATAAAAATACCCAACCGCATATGTGCCCTTACGCAACACACTTTGCTTTGTTTTCTAGATACTTCAAGACCATATGGTCGTGTAGTGTAGAATATGAAGGGAGTTGCTAGTAGATATTGTCTAAATTTGTGGAGCACGTAGATCGTTAACAATGACCCACACTCGGTCATTGTATAATTCTATTATGTTAGTGTCAACTTTCTACTTGCAAAACACAAGGGATGATCAACAATCCCCTCTCCTGGTTGAGCAAGAACAGATCCCATTGCTATACCAGAGGCATCCACGTGGACATGGAAAGGTTTATCCCATGATGGGAATCATAGAATAGGTGTAGTGATAAGCCTTTCTTTTAGAGTGTCAAATGCCATCTGCTGCACCTCTCCCCATTGAAAGGTACTCTTATATCTGAGCAATATTTCCAATGGCGTGGCGATCTTGGTGTATCCCTTAATGAACTTTCTATAGTACCCAGTGTGTCCAAGAAATCCACGCATGATGCTTTGGCTGGTGGGCTCCCCCAATCCTACGATCACTGTAACTTTCACGGGATCCACCAGTAAGCCCTCTTTGCATATGATATGCCCCAACAATGTTCCAAAAGGAGTTGCAAAGATACATTTCTTGATGTTGAGGGAAATCCTCAACTACCAACATCTTTCAAACATCAATCTCAAGTTATCACAATGGTCCCTTACCAATCCATACACTTTGTCCAATCATCCAAATATACTTGAAGGAAATTTTAGATGAAGTCCTAAAATGCTTGCACCACTATGCACAAAAATATAGCGGGCGCATTCCTCAATCCAAAGGGCATGACCGTGTATGCAAAGCTTCCCCACTTAGTGGTGAAAGTTTTCTTTTCTTGGTTTTCCTTGGCAATCCTTACTTGGTGATATCCCGAGAATCCATCCGTGAAGGAATAAACCTCCCACCTAGAAAATCCTTCCAAAATCTCTTCATGAAAGGGGTGGGAAAAGGATCTATGATACTAATAGTGTTCAACTCCCTATAATCCACACATATCCTAATCCACCCATCCTTCTTTATGCTGATCACCATTGGACTTATCCATTCTGATTCCTCCACAACCTTAATGATACCGGATGCTATCATTTTGTCTAGCTCTTCTTTAATCCTTACGTGCATGTTGGGATTCATCCTGTAAGGTCTCTTCCTGACTAGGTGCCCACCATATTTCAACTTTATCCTCATTTCCACCAATGAATGGTGGACACATTTCAACTCATGGTATTTGTATGGGAATAAATCCTCAAATTTGTGCAAGAGATTGATGATATTTGATACTTCCTTGTCCGACTAGTAGTCCCCAATGATAGCTTCCTTGGGATCCTTCTCTCGAGCTGATGTTAACTTTCTTAGTTTTGAGTGGTTCATGATACATGCACGCACATGCATCCACACTATCAACTACTTCACGCGTCCCAACTGAATGGTTGAAATTCAGTCTCTCCATCTCCTCTCCATCGATAATGTATACCATCTTTCCCTTCTCCTTTTTCAGCACACGCACACTCAAATTATATGTCTTTTGGCTCCTCCTCTTTGAATCGTGATTCCAAGCTAGGTCCACCAAGTAAGTATACTAATCTATCTTCCATCATGGCGCAATCCCCTAGAGTGAGGCACTTGATAGTCTGCAATGCCTCATCAACCACTTACATGGTACTTCGGTACTTGAATGTGTGGACTAGGTCAGCCTCTACTTCATGCCCATTTCCCATTTGGCGGCAAGTTTCAGAATGAATGTACCAAGCGCGCACACAACCTTGTAGTGTTGAATACAACTTGTGCACCCAAAGGGAGGGTGGTAAAGCTTCCGTGCCTTCTCCTCAGACCTCTCACATTCCTAGATATGGGAAGAGGTGGGTTCATTTCCATTGTAATCCTTGATAGTGGTGGGTATATTGCTCTTCGAAAATCAAATAGTGAACACAATTCTAACGTCATGCCATTGTAACAAGTTTTCACTATATGTGGCCCACCACCTCATTAGTGTGTCTATCAAAACATAACCTAGCATACCTCGTCACTCATCCTCCCTCCATTGAGCTTCCATTTCCCTCAAAAAGACCTTAGGGTATGCATCTCTAGAATACTTGGTTATTACCTTTCCTCTCAGGTGCCAAACTATATGCACTTGTGGTTACCACAGTTCTTGATCCTTTCAGATGTCACCCAATCAATTCATAAGTCCCATGCGCCCAATTATCACATGTTATACTAGTAGTATCATTGACAGATTGAGCATCATCAAACTAGATGACTCCTTCTGTAGGGTGGATGGTCTCTGGATCTCTTATAGAGTGCACATATATTCTGTCTAGGACCTCCTCTCCAAGGGGTTCAGTATAGGGTGTGGAATTTCCATCAGCAAGCGGTATAATCACCCTCTCTTCCTTGTTTTCAAAGCTTATGTACCCCTTGTTAAACTAGAGATCTACATTATTCTTATAGCACCACAGCACCTAAGTAACGCTGGGAAATTATCTTCCTCGGCAAGTGCCAAGACTTCAAAATCCCGATGAACTTAGTTCACTTTGAATGGTAATGGCACATCCTTCAAGACACCTATGGGAATTTCCTTTTCTTATTCACCATATACAACACATTTGAAGATGGCTGTAATGCAAGTCTTCCCATTTGATGCCAGGAATCAAGAGTGAGAACATTAACCTCCGTACTTGTGTCAATGAGGATGTTACTAAGTAGCCATCCATCCACTATTGCATTCAAGGTGATCTCTTTGTCATAATCAAGGTTGTGAGGTGGGAGGTTTGCATGCAGGATATACCTTTCGTGTTCTTCCCTAGCACGTGGTACCTTTTCTCTCAACCATGCTCCTAGCAGGGGAATAACATTCTCTTGCCTCAGCAGTTTACACACCTCCTTAACCTCATCTAAGTCATCCTTTGGTGCTTCTACCGGTCTTCTTTTCTCATCTTTTCTAGTTTTCTCTTTTAAGCATTGGATCTCCCCTTGTAAACTTTGAATTATGTCCATGGTTTCTTGGTAGACTTCTTTTTGGTGAGTTGGGTTTAGATACTTCCCATGTACTACTTCTTCCCTCAAAACTAGAGGTCTCTACCTAGGTGCTTCCCTTGTGCGCACTGGACTCCACCCTTATTGTTACCATAACAGGCTCTAGTTCTGATTCACGTATTACTCACGGGAGCCATTACATGTCATCCTTCTTAATACTCACCATGGCAGCACCCTTATCCTTCCGGTACTACTGACTCATATGTTCGTATAACTCTGGGCACTCTTCATACTTATGTTTTTTTCCACACCATGAGCATTGTAGAAGATCTGGACATTCGTGCTTCTAATGGTCTGTGGCTCCACAATTAAAACATGTCCCACATAGGAACTCACTTCTTCCTCCATGGTTACCATGACCACGAAATCCTTTGTGAAACCCTCTTCCATGTGCACCTCCATCCCTATGCTCTTCATACCCATGGTCATCTCCTTTAGAACTACTGGCAATGCCAGTCTGGTGCACATCAAGATCAATTACCTCATGAATATGGTCAATCAATCTACAATCCTTGGTGTCATGTGAGGTTGATGCACATATATTGCAATAACAAGACACATTTTTACAGATTATACGCTGTAAAAGGGGCACCTACTTGCATCATGGTCCCCGTGACATATTTCACAATTTACCACTACAACATGTACCACCTTCCAAGTACATATCCCACCATTATCCTTTGTGTGTCCCTCTACATTACAATCTATGCACCACATCCCACTGTGAGTCTCTGGAACTATGTTGGTAGATAATTTCTCCAACTACTTACCCATGGTAGCGATCTGAGCCTCTAGAAATGGGTTAATACCACTTTGTCACCACTACCAACTACCTCGGTGCACAAAGTAGCTTCCAACGCTTCACGGGTCCGTGAATTTTTATGAGACAAAGCCCTCCTAAAGGGTGTAATCAACCCTCTAAAAACAACTGAGCATTTTGTGAAGGGTGGATATCGTAAGACAGTTTAGACAATAGAGTTTTAAAGCATGCATAATATTCCCACACACTCTCTACCATTTCTGCTGGATTTATTTGAGAGAGCTAATGCACTGTTCAAACTCGGGTATGTGGAATTTCACCAAGAACACATTTCTTAGCGTGTTATAATCCACAAATGATGATCGATGAGGGTCATAATTTCTATACCAACTATGCACATGTCCTTGCAAGGTCATCGTAAATTGACTAGCCTTTCATCCTAGGTCATGATCACCTTCGCGTGCCATAACAACTCACACTTATGCAAATGCTCTGTGACATCTTCTATCCCATTGTAATCTGGTAAGTGTAGAGACATCTTAAAAAAACTTGAGGAGGTGGCTGAGGCCCTTGTCCTCCCGATCAAGTCCCTTGGTTTCCTCTGGTGTTTCCCCCTCCGTCGGACCCACTAGATCCTAATCCACTAGCTCCACCACTTCCACCTCCGGATCCTCCCGTGTTGGTCTGAGGCCTATGTTTGTTGTGCCAAATGCTCCCATCATCCCACTAAATTGTGACCCAGACAATTTGTGAACTAGTGCCACTCCCAGTCGTGTTTCCTCCACCACTTCCTAATGCACTCCCAAAACTAGTTGTATATGTGCCTTGTCCAAACATTCCACCAAATATTGGAATAGTGTGTGAAGCCATAGAAGTCCCAAATGAGAAGTTGTATCTTCTAGTTGTCAATCGATTACTTCTACTAATATCAAATGGATCAAATGTAGTTTTCCTTATTCAAACAAACAAAGCGCCAAGGTTTGGTTCTTCAGGTGGGGTCAGATGCATGCAAATGACTCTCCTTTCTCTACGCGATAGAATCTCATCAGAAGCCATAAGGTTTTCTCTCCCACGCTTACCAAGATGGGGTATCACAGACTGTTCGGGTTCCACATCCTCCACATGAACCTCAACTCCTTTCCACCATGTCTGGCTCCATAACCCACTTGTAATCCCGTGTTGTCTATCGATCTCCCTTTCACGCACTTCATTATACTTGAGTCATCTCTCCTCCCTTTCCTTTTCAGTCGTTATATCAACCATCTTTCCCCAACCTAGCTTCCTTGCCAAGCACTCAAAGTGGTTTAGCTGGCCATAGGAAATGCCTCTAAACCCATGGTTACCATCAAGATTTTGATTTCAAGGGGGATAACATGCAAAAATGATCCTCTGGGCTCCCGTAAAAACTCAAACTCAACAACTTCTAGATAGGAATATGTGGAAATGGCGTATTCTAGAGTGTAGCTAGTCAATACTCCCTTCCACCAATGATTTATAAAGACGGGTCCATGTTAGATCAGCATCTCTACGAAAAGTTCGATATGTTTCTTAGGTCCAAGGGTGTGACTTATAATACCACCCCGATCTAGATGTATAAGCCAAGAGCCATTCAAATAAATCTACTAGGAAACAACAGAAGAAGGTTTCATACAACTCATGATAAAGAGTATCCTCCACCCATCTTCATGTGTCAAACCCAGTCCAGTATTGAATCTCTGAGTAAATTCATCCTCCGTGCTTTTAAACCAATCTTCAACACCTTCCAAGGTTAAGTGCTCCATCATCACTTCTTGCATAGACCATGATGTATGCCATGTTCCACTACAACTTTGAAAAGAGGTCCCGAGAAATGGAACCAAGATGTAGTCATTTTACACCCACCAAGAGCAAGGGAACCTCATACGCATCATCCTATCACCCAATGGGCACTGGGCACTCACCCGAGGTGTGCGAGAGGGAGCCAAGTCTCTCTTTTATGTGATTTTATGTGATTTATGTGATTTTATGTGATTTTATGACTTAGTGATTTAACGAGACATGAAGAAGCTATAGAGCTCGAGAATGGCTTCTACACCCCTTCACCATACCAAAAGCAAAGAGCGCAACAAAATTAATAGAACTAGGAATTTGTAGATCCACAAATAGACTTAACATTCAAGTAAGGTTCATGATTATAAAAGATCAAAAGCATAGTAGAAACATTCAAATAATACAACTGCAGAGAGATCTTAATGTAAACGCATTGGTAACCTTATCATATTCATTCATAGTATTATTCCAAAAGATCAAAGAGTGGTAGACCACGGTCATACACCATCTTTGGATCTATACATGTATGCTCACAAAAAAAATTTACATTCCCCATTTCCCCATTACATCCTTCCTAGAATCATCTACCCATTTTATCCCATAGTTCTCACAGTAATTCTGCAGAGCTCCGCTACCTCACTTATGTCCCTTTTCTTTGCCAAGGGTGCACGTATAAATAGGCATCTGAGCTCTAAAAACTCCTCTATAACCTCAGATATGGCCCCAAGTGTCAAGGTGTGGGTCACCCTAGGCGCATGCCTCTCCATGTCATGATTAGCTTTTTGGATCTTCTTATTGCAAGGTATATTCCTTCTAGGACACCTTGTTGCCAGGCTGGAACCTTATCCAAACAGAACACGTTCTTCATGTGTTCTATCCAAAAGGCAGCGGCTAAGTCCCAAATTGTTCTTCATGTGTGTGCATCCTTGGTTCTCCAAGAACCCATTTTTGAATTCTACCTTATGCACCTTCACTTCCATGATCCCCCCGGCCATGCATGCCTACACACCTTTAATATTTGGTAGCTACATTAGGGGCCCAACCATTATGTATGGATACATGATGTGAAGTATGATTTTATTAAATTATTGTAAATATTCTGCATCATTCGATATATAAAAATCAACAACGTATGATCTATTATGGGATAAAGGCTTGACATAATCACATTTCAAATGAAATTTCCTGGAATAGGCCTAGCAAAGTGAAAATTTTCATCCACTGAATGGAATTTTAAAAGGGACTAAATTTGACATCTACATTGAAAGACATAATCATTTATAATAATGTTCTACTTCTTACGAGGTAATATTTAACATCCATTACATTCTAGAAGGCATACTACAAGTAAAACTAAAGGTTGAATATATTCATATAAGTTGTGGACTATGTAAGACTCAAAAAATATTCATTATTCCAAGTAAGTGTCATCTTACATTTGATACTTTAAATATTATATATTCATAAGTAGATTTTTATAAGCCTTGTCTTTGAAATATTTCAATATAAGGGTTTACAAATTAGATTTGAGGTTTTCCATAATCCAAAATTCTAAGCATGTCTACTTCAACAAGATCCCAAAATAAAACCTCAATCCCATATGCTAAACCGCATAAAACCCTAGTTTTACTGATGAATATCATGATATTTATGCTCATGTAATGGACACAAGATCCTCACAACTTGTATAATTGTCTAAGAATAAGGTAATTATAAATACGCATTTGAATCCATTAGGTTGGATAATATGGGGGTTTGGATTAGGATGCATGATGCTCGATATGGTTTTACCCTACCCTAAATTTTTCATGCTCATGCAAAAATTACAATGGGAAAACATTAATTGTTGCAAATGGCACTGGAGAATAAATGTTATCTATTACGGAGATAAATATTGGTCTGTACATTGGGGTTTGAAAGTAAATAATTAAGAACCATCAAGTATAAATCCAAAAATAATGGCTAACAATTATCATGCCACCACCGAAAATGACAGAGATGATTTTTAATGAAAAATAACAATTTATGCACATTACCAAAATGGAAACCACTTTACACAGTTATGATGTTTAAACCATGGGTTAGGGATACCATTTCTATGCTATCATTTTTCCTTGGATTTGATAATGATGAGCAAGTGGATGGAACCCTCCTTGAAATGGTATACAATATACATTTCATTTCTCCACCTTGTGCATGTAAATTTGTTGAGCACATTACAAAATCTATGCATAAGCAATTCTTAACAATCAAAGAAGGATTCATCTCTAATACCTTTACGTTCACTACCTACTTATGTTATTTATTTCTATAATGGTTTTTGAATGGTTTGAGAGAAACAAGCTTGCAATTCAACCCAACAATGATGTTGAGGTCCAGCCAAAAGTGATGCTTCCATTAACTCGAGTGGAACCCCAAGATAAGGATATTTGATAATCAAAGGGACTAGAATAAATTTTTGGACTTATTTTGGAATCCTATTTATCAATAAATTTCAAAAATTACAATTCCTAGATTTCCTATGGTCTATAGAGGTTGCATTCAATTGGGATCATAAATATAATTATCCGACTAGTACTTCATGGAGGAATATACTTGGTTATGGTTTTACAAAAGATTATCAATTTTATCCTTACAAATTATCAATACATGTGATAGAGAGGGTTTTTCCTGAAATATATATGGTAGACGTAAAACAAAAATAAACTATATTTTGTTACTCAATAAAAGAGGAGGATATTTCCTTCCTTACCATTTTCATGTGGAGGGTTCACATTTGAGAGAAAATCATTCATTGTAGCACATGAAATTTTACAAATTGTAAAGTTTGATGTTGACTCTCACTATATGCATGACCCATGTGAGGTGATTAAATATAGGGTAGTGGTGAACAAGAACTTTGCCACAAAAATTCAACATGAAAGTAAGCCCTTCTAAAAAAATTGAAAAACAAGAACTCTTGGGATGACGTAAAAAAGTAAGGAATGAAATAGTTATTGAGAAAGGAAATATTTTTCAAGAATTTTCAACATAAATCTTGGGTTTTCATTCAAAAAGAAGGAAAAGGCATTTCAAGACAATTTTTATGCAAAATATGATAAAAATTCATCTTCTAAAAACATGCCAAAGCATCTAGATGTTGTTTTGCAAGATAAAAATTATACAAGGTCAAAAATAACTTCCTTTTGGTCTATGAGGTAGGACCTAGGAGATCCAAAATTTGTTTCAGAGTATGATTATATTCCATAAGTATAAATTTTTAATAGATTATGGGATGAAGCACATCTTGCGAGAGGCAAGTAGTGATGATCAATTTGAATATGAGGAGGAATTACACACTCCCCTAGTTGGGGGATAACTCATATAAACCAAGTCTGAATGAAATCATGAAACAAACATATACTACATGGGAAGTTATCTATGAAAATATGGGTTTTAGTGGTGGTGGTTTGGGTTCAATAGGACAAGGCATTTAGATTCCACAAGAGGTACATCCTAGAAAAGGTTCTGATAGGTTAGGCCTTAGAGCTTCAGAGAAAGGACCACTACATACAACAAGTGGTAATCCAATGCATTTTTCTCTAGAGTTAAATCCTCAACAAGCGTTTGATCACGGGTTGAAAAATCAAGAGGAGGAGTTAGAAATTAATGCATTGGGGGATAACTCATATAAAAAAGTTTGAATGAAAAGATGAAACAAACATATACTACATGGGAAGTTATAGCGGAAAATATTTATTGGTGGTGGTTTGGGTTCAATAGGACAAGGCATTTGGATTCCACTAGAGGTACATCCTAGAAAAGGTTCTGATATACTAGGCCTTAGAGCTTCGAGAGAAAGGACCACTACATACAACAAGTGGTAATCCAATGCATTTTTCTCCAGAGTCAAATCCTCATCGACATTTCAGCCACAAGTTGAAAAATAAAGAGGAGTTGGCGATGAATATTTTAGTGTTGATATTGTTAGTGATTGTAGTGATGATAGTAGTAGTGGTCAAGAAGTACAAAAACAACAAATTATTCTAAAGAGAACAATATAGAAACTTCCTACTATCCAACAAGGACCTAAGAAGAGGAAAAATATAGAGATAGATACAATTAATATTACACAAGGTAACATTTCCTCAAGGAACTAATTACGAAGAAATTTACATCCCTCACAAAATTACTAATCCACAAAGAAATTTCCCTCAAACTTCAATTACACCTTATCCATTTAAGCGGTTCATTCCTCCAAATACCTCAGGTTTTGATTACCAAGCTGCTCATTTTCTCACAAATTATAAAGAGATAAAATAAATAAGAAGAAAATGCTACATGCTACTGTAAATTCAGATCTTGCAACAATTAGGGTATTTCGTACATATAGCCTAGACATAGATATCATGTAATACATGTATTTTGTTCCCAAAGTTGTAAAAGCTGGAGCATCAAATGGTTTCCAGGTGACTAAGAGCTAACCACCCTTCAAATTAATTTTACCATAATCAAACCTTGTGATGAAATAAATGTATCAAAAAGGAAAAATGATGTGGCATACGCAACATTTATAAAGGAAGAGAGAGAATAAAAAGTTGAAAAGTAAAATTCAAAAGTTAGAGGCATACATTTCAAATGAGAAAGCAACCAAAAAAGGGGTAGTTAATAAGACTGGTGAGTTAGAGAAGAGGATAAAATCATCTACCTTTATGATCATAGTAGTTGCAAATGAATAGGAACATGTGGAACTTGAATAAGTGAAGAAAACGTTATAGGAAATGATAAGTAATAATAATAGATTAGAATTTTTTTTGGGAGAATTATAAGAGGTTCTAAAAGAAGAGAATAAAATGCCAAAAAATGGAAACGTAGCCTAGAGGAAGAGAGAAATGTCAAGGAAAAATTGCACAAGGAAAAGAAAAACAAAATGAAATATTAAGAAAGGAGTTGGTGAAAAACAAAAGGAAATACAATATTCCAACACCAAACTATCTTAATTTTACACGAAGGTAGTGATTAATATGATGGATAATCTTTGGGGTGAAATAAAATAAAAAGATTGTTTGAATTCATGGCTAATATGTAGGGAATTTCTTATAAGCTTTCCAAATACGTAATTGGTAGCAGAAAAGTGATGGCTTTAAGAGAGGATACAAGGAAAATTTTGGAAGCTATCTAAAACTTTAGTGACATGAAACTAGTATCCAGAGGAATTCAAAACTAGATTGATGCCTCAATAAAGGTATCATCTATCATTAGGAAGTGTGCGATGCTAGGTGAAACACATGAATTTTTGAATAAGTTTCAAACAACGTTATAGGAGGTGCATGGAAAGGTACATGATTTCACAAATCTTGGTTTTCTAATGCCTTTTTAAAAAACACACCAATACATTAAGAAGGATGCATTCCATAAGAACATGAAAGAAAAAAACACGAGAAGAACCGAAATTGCAGTGAAGGTAGACAAGATAGATATTTTTGGCATCGTTAAACCATTGATAACCTTTTCAGTAAGTTTGCATACAATAATAAAGGAAATCTCCACTCCCAATTATGAATTGCTAACAAAGTTACATGTTAGTCACTTTGATTTACAATTTTTAATTTCAATAGATAAAGAGTGGAACATGTTAGAAAGGATGAGAAAATTATAAATTAAGAGTAATGTGATTTTCAAAATCGTTCCATTTGTTTTACTTTTCAAATTTTTTCATACAAGGCATGTATCAAGCAAGTTGGTTGAGGAATAGTGTTATTTTTCATTTCAATACATGGTGGTTACTAGTTAGCAAAACTGAAAAAACTTTTATGTTAATGCTTTGTAGGTGTATGAGAAACACAAGTTTTTTTAAACAATATATTTCTATTTTGAAGACTAAAAATCAATGCAATGTATTTCAAGTTTCATTCCAAAGACTACAAATCAACACCATGTTTTTAAAAAATCTACAAACAAGAAAAAATCTATTACTAGAACAATGTACTTTGAATATTTAAATATATTATACAAACATCTATATCATGTGATATCCATTGATAACCTTGTCAGTAAGTTTGCATATAACAATAAAGGAAATCTCCACTCTCAGTTATGAATTATTAACAAAGTTACATGTCAATCACTCTGATTTACAAAAAAATGTAATTCCAACAAATGAAGAGTGGAACATGTTACAGAGGATGAGATAATTATCCATTAATATTAATTTAATTTTGAAAATTGTTCCATTTGTTGCACTTCAAATTTTTTTCATACAAGGCATGTCTCAAGCAAGTTGAATGAGGAATAGTGTTATTTTTCATTTCAATACATAGTGGTTCACAAAACTAACAAACCTTTTATGTTAATTCTTTGTAGGTGTATGAGAAACATAAGTGTTTTTTAAACAATGTATTTCTATTCTGAAGACTACAAATCAATGCAATGTATTTCAAGTTTCATTCCAAAGACTACAAATCGATATTGTTTTTTTAAAATACAAATAAGGAAAAAGATATTATTAGAAAAATGTACTGAATATTTGAATATATTATATGAACATCTATATCATGTGATATCCATAAATGGAAGCTTCCATTTGATGGTGGATCATCTCTATCATTTTCTTGACCAGTTCTCTAAATCGCATTTCATTGACAATCGACTATTGTAATAGGTTCATATGTTATATTTGTAGCATTATTATCAACCCTTCTCCTTTCATTAATCGATTCCCATGTTTCCAAATCCCTTTCATAGGAAATTTATCCACTTCGTACCATGATGTGTAAATTCTCAAACAATTTTCCAATTTTTTTTCAAGCTTGCTTCGTAATTTTGACTTTATAAAGGATAAGGCACTGAAAGTTCTCTCATTTTAACTCGAACCCAAAATCATTTTTGACATAACTCGGAAATGAGAAAATATCGGACATGGTTTATAGTAAAATAGTACTCAAACCAATTTTTTTCCATAGCCGAGTTATTGCTCCACACTCTAAGAGATTATCCAAAGATTTGAATTGCTTAATCATTGTAGAGATGAATTCATTGGATTGATCAATCAAACCATCCTTGCTTGAAATACATGTAATATTCATTCCATTGATCTTAACGGCTTACAAAAATGTTGAATCAATGTAGTCAATGTCTTGTGGTAGTCTTCTGCAAAATATTTCCTTTTGAAACTATTCCAATAGGTGGGATTTACTAAATCCATTGTTTCAAGTAAATAATTTGTACTAAAATGTTCTCGTATTCCTTATAGTAGGGAAAATGTGATTTCTCTTAACCTTACCCTTATTGATGATACAATGTTATCAAAGAGCATCCCTATGACATTTACCTTCTCAACCTTATTAGCTACTACTTGAAACATGTGCATTGGTATCTCATATCCACATACAGAAGAACATAATTCCCCAAATAATTTGAACTTTAGAAAGCTACTTGAATTTCTAATATTTATCAAATTATTCCAATAATCAAAATTTGGACCTAAAAAAGTAGTTTCATTGACAAACAAATATTCTAATTTCATACAAACTCATTTCCTCAAACTAGAAAATTCAGAAATATATATAGTTCTTTCTTAGGATTTTTAATTAAATGATGCATTTCATCAAAATGGGAAGAAGACAACACAATGTCACCAATGTCTCTATATCATTCAAATGATGTATCAAATCCTTATCCTTGTCCACTTCCATGTAATTCTGCCACATTACTCCCAATAAGGATTGAAACTCAGCGTACATCCTACAAACTAGTCAATACAATGAAATCCACCTGGTGTCGACATATTTTAATAGTTTATGCCCATTTTTTAGTCCTTATGAAAATATTTGAAATTTCATGAACCTTTTAATACTAAGGAAAAAATAAGCATGTACCTCTAAAACAAGTTCTTTAACGTTTCCTCTGATTTAAATTTGCTAACTATTTGATATGCTAGATTCATTCTATGCATCATATAGTTAATGAAAATAATATAAAGGGTATGAGATGTTTAGATTCTTACACACATACTATTACAATGAACTTGTATTACAGATGCCCCATCTTCCCCAACACATACCAACTTTGATGCAATTATAGCATCATCTATACGACCGATCTCCTCCAAACTTATTATCACAAATTCACAAAGGTTTTCAACATTAAAGTTCTCTCTCATATTGTGAATAATAAGTAAGTGAGGTTGTCTCAAATGATCATCAAAAAAATAAACATGTATACATACCCAAGCAATATTATCTACTATTGTAACTGATTAAGCTAAAATGTAATATGCAACCTAATCTAAATGAAAGATTGTAGTAAACAAATGATAAATTAAGTATAATAATTACACTCAAGTAAAATAAAAAATAAATAATGAAACCCTAATGTTAAAAGAAGGGTAAGATGACTTAGTTGGTTCACCAAGTTTTGTGAATTGCACAAAGCTAGAAAATAAAGAAATGGAACACTAACCATCGCACCGAGCTCGAGAAAATTGTAGATTTGGAGAAGGAGGATGGACTAGGGTTCCTAGAGAGGAACAAGGGAAAACGTGGGTGCACTGGGTCTACAAAAATGATCGAAACCATAATTCTTAGGGTCACAAGATATTCTTTGATATTTTCCTTCATTCTTATAGATTTGAAAAATTATCACTTTGGATTCACTAGAAACTCGCAACAAAGAATAGACCTTTTAAACCCTCATTTAGACATCAAATCCTAAAAAAGAAAGATATAAAATGAGGGGTCAGACTATCATTAGATGCTATAATGATGGAATTACAACTGAGTATTGTACTACATCTCGGACTCAATGTAGTTTTGTGTGTGTGCAAAATTTTTCCCTAGGTTACTTGTTTGCTAGTCGCATGTGGATAACAAGAAAGTAGCTAGATGCGAGAATGTAGTAAATGTGTGCATGGAATATAATGAACTTCCCTCCTATGAAGTTTGATGCAAAAAAATCTCTTGTTTCCCTTGTGATGGAGCTATATGTATGCAATGGAGCTCTTAGATGCCTTGATGGATGTAACCTTAGGTGGTGATAGACAATGTTTATTGTTTGGTCCCTTATTATGATCATATTTATATTTATATGATTCGTTTGCTTGAATTTTTTAAGTAACCCAAAAAAGTAGACTACTAAAAATATAAGATGCTCAAATGCCTATAAAAGACCCAAAAAGTTTGAGTAAAGTACAAAGGGGATAAGAACACCCGAAGGGATGAGGGTGCCTTGGCGGCTGGATCCTAGCTGGGTGCTAGTGTCCAGGATGAAAAATACCGAAGATTAAAAAGGAATATTGAGCAAGTAAGAGTGCAATACTGAAATTAGTAATAAAAAGAAATGAAATTTGGCTAAAGACATGGGCTGATTTGTAATTTTCGTACTTACTAATCACATGAATAGTAGTATGTAATCAAGACTAGATAATTACCCAAATTGCATAATTATATGTCTACATTCACCCCCACTTTATGTTGGTGAGTGGAGAGCTCAATAACATGAAATCGATACATATGCATACTTGATAACCATGTATATCGATGTAGAAAGCATGCCAAGGGACTACAAATAACATGGAGTGATATAAATGTGAAGCATGGATGCTAAGGAGGAAAAAGTGTAAAAAGTGATGATGAAAATTAACCTACGGAGAAAGTGCATGTGTATGTGTCATGATGTACTTGTTATTAATGTCTATTTGTGTGATGATGTTTTTTGTTGATGTTGAATACCGTTTCCCATACGGATGGACATGCAAAAGAGAAGCCAAAGTATAGTCAAATATGATCAAAATATGTAAAAATTGTGTATGTAAAATGTTGAAAATGAAAAAGGAACATGTGCACCTGATCTGTGATGAGAAAAGGGTGTAGAAAGGATCTTGTAGATGATATCGATGTGTAATTTTTTTCGTGATCTCATGTCGGTTTAATGGAATAAAAGTAGGGAGCACTATATGGTGTCATCTACCAACCTTTAATTGCTTCCTGCTATGTAAAACACCATTGCAAATGGTGCACATGTGCTAAGGAATGTCTGCCATATAAAATCCATTATGTCTGGAGTTTTGTAGATTACTGTTGAACTACAAATCATTATATAATTTTCCCCACATATTAGGCATCCAGGAAATACCAATGTATTGACCTTTGATCTCGAGCATCTAGGAAAGCTCATTGTGCTAAGGACCCAAATATGATTCTAAGCCTTGTAAACTATGTTGTCTTGGTACCATGTTATATATAACCTTATATGGGGTGAATCATTCTTTCAAATGATTCCTCCCTCATTTAGGGTGCATGCAACATCATTAAAGTAGTATGTGGCCCATAGGAGGACCGACCATTGTCTGAATTATGCCTTGTAAAGGGAAGGGAATGTGCTTGGTATAAACCAAGCCACATGTTAACAAGCGGCTAGGAAAACAAGTGTTAGTACAAGCAAAGACAAACACTCATGTAAGAAGATGATATGTTATCTAAGTAGAAAATGTATAAGATATGATACAAGCATAAAACAATGTAGACCATGAAAAGTGGGTTGCAAACATGGGACATCATTTAGGATTTCACAAGACAATAAATTTTGTAGTGTCAAAGTAATCAAAAAATAATCAAGACATAGGGAAAATCCCAAAAACAATGACAAACAAAGTAAAAAAAGTAATGTAATAGACAACCATGGAAGCAACTAGTCTTCCCAAATAAATATTCCATAAGAAGCACCCATTAACATGTTAGAAAGATATAAATGTATGTCAAAATGTGTAAAATCTGATAAGGTAATGTATTATGAAATAAAATTAAATAATAACACCTGCACTATACGAAAGTGGATTCCCCCAGGAGCCGCTTGTGGGACTGGTATGTATGAGGTATTGTGCCAAACATATATGTCACATGTAATAGATCTATAGGGTCTGTGATCAAAAATAAAAATCAAGTGAACATGCATGTGTGTATGATAAAGATAATGTCATACAAGATATGTATCTAGCATGTGCAATAAGTTGAACATGTAAAAGCATAAGTAAGAAAGAGTAAATGCAGAAAAGATATGTAGTATGTTGTGGATAAGATGGAATGGAATGCAGTATGAATGATAGGGGCAGCGTGCCCCCCAAGTGGATGTGTATGTATGTAATGAGGTTCATTTTTATGCCCTATCAGCAATCAAGAATGAACCATAAACAAGAGTGGGTCATTAGGAAAAGGTTTGAGCTATGTGTTGTATGTAGAAAGGATTTGATAAACGAGTAATGATTGTTGAATGGTAATACGTTGATGATATTGTAGGAAACATAGGGGTGATGGATTTTGAATGTGTGATGATTTAGCCTAAAGCATATATCACTAGATGGGTGAGTAAGATGCTAGAAAATGTGATGATGTAATGCAAGGTGGATATCAAGAAATGGATGAGTATGATGATGGTAGAAAATGTGATGATTTAGCACAAGGCATATATTAGGAGATATATGTATAAGATGCTAGAAATTGGTGATGATTTAGCCTAAAAGCTTATATCACAAAATGTTGTAAATAAGGTGATGGATAATTTTTTTGGATAGTATGATAAGAATATTGATGGATTGATGGTGAAGTTTAAAGTGTAGAATGATGTAGGTGTGATGAGGTGAGGTTCAATTTTTATTTAGACCCTCAACAGTCGAGTATGAACCATTGGACTAGAGTGCGTTATTAGATAGTTAGTACACTGCATAGAATAAGATGAGTTAAATGTGTAATATGTGTATTAGACGTGGTTACCAAAATATTTCATAAATATGTGACATGTGAAGTGGGTAATGTGTGATAGAGAATGTGCAATGTGTAATGTAAGATGTGTAGATTGTAAAAATGTATAATAATGTAGTGTGTAGAATGTGTGCAATGTATGGGTGTACAAAACACAAAGTGAGGAGGATTCATAATAGACAAGGATGATGTGCATGTATTAAATTCCATAACACATGAATATGTGTAAGGTGTAGTTTCTACTATGTATTTGTGTGAGGTTCATGTGTATAATATGCCCTCAACAGTCAAGTGTGAACCATAACACAAGAGTGCATCATCAGATAATCATGATTCTAACGTGTGTAAATATGTATATGTGAGAAGGTGGATGTGTAATAAGGTTAATGTAAGATGCGTATTGATGTTAAAGGGAGGGGGAGAAATAAGTATAATTCAGCCCAAGTGGGTGTTAATGAATGAGCTATCTAATAAAATTATAGGATGAAGGTCCTCTGCTGATGTTGTGATGATGATGGTGTGTGACCATGCCTTAATAGTCATGGTATATGATATAGATGTTGTGTAGGTGAGTGAATTATATATGCATACGATAAATGAGTATTTTGTGGGAACCTTGGTGTAACAAAGTGTGTAGGTTATGGAGACCTATGTGAAGCAAAATGTGGAGATAGTGGAAACCTATGTGAAATGTAATGAGGTGGTGAAATGCATCTAAAGGTTAGAAGCTGTCCTAGCGATGATGTACTAGCGAGCGATAATACCATAGATATGTCATGTGTGATTAGTAAAGCTAAGAGGAGATTCTTCTTTAGATTCTAGAGGTCATGTCATACTAGATGGAGTAGGTGATGCGTTGGTAACTGTGAAAGGATATGGTGACCATGAAGCAGATTGAGGCACCCCATAGATAGAAATGAATTGGTTTTTGTGAATGAATTTTAGATGTAAATGATTAATGGATATGATAGATCTGGAGCTACGGGATCCAATTAAGGCCTAAGATCATGTCACACCCATCAATTTACTATTCGACAAGGAAGGGTACTAACATAATGAGAGGACTAATGGTGATGTGGATTTTGAAAACACCATATGAATTATTCATGGGATATGAAATTTGTGAAAGTGGATAACTAATAGAAACAAGAAGTGAAACATAACACGTGATGATGGGACATGATGGATCAACCTTGGTATTATTAATAGGGATAGATATGATAGACACACTTTGATGTTTAAGGGATTAGAAGAAAAAATTACATGATAATTGGTCGAGAAATAAATGACCGGTGGATAATCTGTTGGTATGAGAAACTAAGAAATCAAGAGCCCTTGATGCGGTATGAGACACTACTTAATATGTGTGATTATCGAGGATTCAACTACTTTATTTTCATGTTTTGGAAGTAGATTATTAAAGATCTTGAGCTCATTAATTTCATTGACAAGGGAAGAAATGGGAGGTTTTAGAATCGTAATTTTACCATTGTGGATCAGATCTTGAATTAGAGTATGAAGTTCAAAACAATGATATGTATAATTCCCTACACATTGATGATAATCACAATGGGATTTTTCATCATAATTACAACCTTTTGGACGAGATGGATCTAATTGGAGTGGAGGAGTAAGGGTGATGAGATTTCTATCAATAAGTTTTGGAAGTAAAATATGTGGAAGGATCATTATTTTTGTGTACATACACTTAGGTGGTTTCGATTGAAGATCTTTAGTGATGGACAATACATTTACATGATATTGGTGTTTGTTGGTTTGATTTTTGATGGTTTGATTGTTTGATTGTTTTAAAAACGTGTAGAAGATGATGCTTTCTCTTGATATTTAAGATTTCCTATAGATAAGAGCTAATTTTCATGAAACTTGAGAGTATGAAATAGTTGATCGAATGAAGGAGATTTTTCAAAGAGAACACTCTCTTGGAGAGGTGGTAATAAATTTGAATGAACAAATATTGCAGTTTAGAATCCATAGGCACATTTGACATCTTAGCTAAGTTATTTTGTATCACAAAACATAATATGATAAGTGTTCATTAGATCCTTGTTTAAGTTATGCGAGTTGAGCATAAGAGATATTGGAACTAATGTTGATAGAGAAGTGAGTGTGAAAAGTATTGGTTAGATGCATGAAATATGTTACAAAGTGGACAAGTAGGTCATAGAACCAATGCATCACATAATATTGTAAACTGTGGGAAAGAGATTTGCTAATATGATATGGTCATCTGCATAGTTGAGGCATGCCACATGAAAAGCTCGAGATGTTCTCTTGTGGGTCACCATGGCCTTTAAAGATGGGTAATTTAGGAGAGATGAAGTTAGGTGGTAGTGGATAGGTGGAAATGGAGTGTTCGGAATCAAAGTGGAATCCAAATATGGTGATACATGGGAGGTAGTGAGTTGGAGCTAGAAAATTTAGGTCTACAAATCATGATATAAAAAAGTTAAACCAGGATGATTTGATGAATATCTAGGCTATGCATTGGGAGTTCTAGGGTGAATAATAAGAGTGCTAGTTGTAGGAATGAGAGCTTAAATATAAAGAGGTTGAGTGGAGGCCATGGGAACCAAAGAGTGAGAAAAAAGAGGTACCAAAGCATTATGGGTATTCTTAGCAGTAATCAAAGAATGTAGAATATGTGGAAGATGAGTGGGATTATTTCATAAATATTGTCAAAAATTAGTGAGCATGTCTAATTGTTCTTGGTCAACATTGGTATCTTCATCATATGATTTTTCACTATCAAATGCTTCTATGTCGGTAAGAGAAACATTGTGAGAGTTATCTAATGGATTTTTGGTTGTAGCCATTGATGTGGAGATATAAGGCATTGGATGGGAAATTTTATGGGAAGATGAAGGAATCTCATGAATATTGAAAATACCCAAAACGACCACTACTGGTGATGGGCATTAAAAGAAAGGAACGTTAGAGAGAAGGTGGAATCAAAGAGTGGGTTCACCAAAATGATTAAGCTAAAATGTAATATGCAGCCTAATCTAAATGCAATATTACAGTAAATAAATGATAAATTAAGTATAGCAATTACACTCAAGTAAACTAAGCAATAAATAATGAAACCCTAATGCGCAGAGAAGGGTAAGATTCTTTTGTTGATTCAAGTTTCTGGAAAGTGTATAGATATGGGAAAAAGAGAAATGTGAAGCAGTGACCATCACATTGGAGCTCAAAAAATGTAGATCTAGAGAAGGAGGCTAGGCTGGGATCACGGAGAGGGAAAGGGGCACTTGCGGGTGCCCTAGGCCTATTTCTAGGTGCTTAGGTCTGCGGAAATGCTCAAAAGCTAAATTATCAGGGTCATAAGATATTCATTGATATTCACCTTTTTTTGCTACATATTTTCACAATGATTATTGTATTCATTGAAAACCTGCAACAAAGAATAAACCTATAAAACCCTTAAATAGAAATCCAATCCTAAAAAAAAAAGATACAAGTTGAGGGGTCAAACTATCCTCAGATGCCACAATGATGGACTTACAACTAAGCATTGCACTATATTTCAAACCCAATGTAGTTTTGTGTCTGTAGAATTGTGCCATAGGTTGCTCTTGTGCCGGTCACACGTGGATAGTGACAAAGTAACTAGATGTAGAATGTAGTAAATGTGTGTATGGAATAGAATGAACTTCCCTCCTATAAACAGCTTGGTTCCCAAAATGAAATCTTCATAGGTAATTGAAAATATTATTATAAAAAACAAGTAACATGAAAATAATTGTAATAGGAAAATATAGTCTAGCATGTCTAGAGTAGTAAAAATCATGGCCACCCTAAATATGGAAAACTCAAAACCTAAACTTAAATCTTAAAAGGTAATTTAATAAATTACTATAAAAAATAGTAAGCAATATATGAAATGTCCTTGAATATACAGCAATAAGTAACTTATGCGGTGAAGAAACGACAATAAATCAAAGTGAAATACTAAGTAATTGATTCTTCTCAATAACTTATCATTTCAAACCCATAAAAACTTCTATATGTCTAATAATTAGTAGGGAGTGAAGGTAAGAAGAAATTTTCTTATTAACTTCTTCCTATTAAAGTATTTTCAGTTCCCTATAATGGCATTCAACAACAATTTGATGGAAAAAAACAATATTTCAATATTTAATCCATCTTCCTATAACAGCATGTGATAACATTTTGACAAAAATGTAAACATTATTTTCAGCTTTCTCCATGCTTCCTATAACTACATGTAAAAACAGTTCAATGGTAACATAAACACTATTTCCAAATTTATCCTTGTTCCCTATAAGTGCATGCAACAACAATTTGATGGTAATGTAAACCCTTTTTCCATCTTCCTCCCAAAAACTAGGGTGTCAAATCATCATGATAAGATATGAATTGAAAAGAATCCAATTATAAAATTAATTCTAAATGATGATTAAACTTGACCCCGTGGATTCAAAATGAAGATTAAATTGGAAAAAATGATAAGGGGTCAGTTTAAGTGTCCCACCTCATGATTATATTATTTACCTCCCTTGAACCATATTAGTAGCATATTAAATGGAATGATTATTTTTTTCTGGAAATTAAAATCATATCCATTATGATTATTACATGTGTATATGTAATTTTTATAAAATCATATCTTTTGTGATTATTACATGTGCATATGTGATTATTATAAAATATTATCCATTTTGATTAATAGGTATACATACATAACCCATACACATATGCATATATTTTGTTGTAGACACCTAATTTTGATATGTTACTAATTAATTACATTTTTTTTTACAAAGTATATTAATGTGTTTACTCCATTTTGGTGCTAACTACAATTTGAATATATATTTCATCTCACATTTGTGTGTGTGTTTTTATAGTATTAATGTCACTTGCATTTGTATAGGATGTTCATGTAAAGTTATTCTCAAAAGATATTGTTATCTCTCGAAGTGCACCTGGTTGAGGGATAATAGTAGGGTTTATGATCTTTCTTTATTCCTCACTTATGTACATACACTGGAAATGCCTCAATTCTAGGGGTATACCTATTGTTGAGGTGAATATTTGGTATCAAGGATGGTTCCTTATTGGTATATCCTAAAACTAATTTTTTGGGATTTTCAGAGTTTTAAGGGTAAAAAGATTGTTGTAACTGAAATTAAAATGGGGTGATACACCAAAATTATTGAGGGATTTGACAGAGTACATGCACAATAAAATTGAGAAAAAATGTAGATGCACAAATGAATAGGTTTTTAGCTTGATCCTAAGTAAAACACTTGTTTGTTGAGGGAATAAATCACAAAAACACAACAACTAATATGCACACTAAGACTGTATATAAAACACCAAATTCGCAACAAGGTAAGATAATTAAATCGTGGAATTATCATTCACAACAACTAATAGAAAGATACGAGACCACTTGCAAATAATTGGAAAGGCAATAAATGGTTCTCATTCAAGGGAAAAACTAGAAAAATAATGCTTTAGCACTCCTACATCTAAAAATTCTTTCTTGTGCCTTACTAATGCCCACAATATATAGCAAAAATACTTCACCTAACTCCTCCTAAAAATAGGATGCAATATTTCTATTTTTCTCTTTCACTCTTTCTTGCCACGGGTGCTTTCCAATTTTCCTTCATCTACCTAACTGTGGTGAATTGTATGCTTCTCTCTCATGTAACCCCTTCCTACTTTATTTTTTTCTTTCCTTCATTCTATACCACAAGATCATACCACAACTCACATAACTCGATTTTTTCGTGAGAAGTACGTCACTTTCTTCTTAAAAACCTCATCACACTTTAAGATAGGGAGCACACAAAAAAATATCTAAGTAGTCAAAATGACTACCTTTACCCTTTATTTTTAATTTTTCAACACCTTAAAGTTCCTCTGACCATGTTTCTTAATGTCTCTTTTTTTTAAAACATTTTTATTTAAGTTAACTTCTGCGACTTCCCTCCTCACACCACAATCGTAACCTTCTGGCACGCCAACACTATTTTACTGCCATAGACCTCCTTCATGTGCCTCACCATGCCCAAGTACATAACCTCTGTGCTATCCAACAAGTAATTACCCATGGTACCGCCTAACTCATGTTGCACTGCGCAATCATTTTTCTCGTTCTGCATGGTATTTTCTCAATTCATTTGTTTCTTCCCCAAGAAAAATTTATACCCACATGAACTTGAACACCTTATACACCAAACCACTCAATCTTCTACCTTTGTGCTCATCATCCCAGAATGAGTTCTCTAATAGTTTATCTTTGTAAAGAATTTGTCAACCATATCCAAAACATATCTACCTAGTCCACCCCACACTAAAAGTATTCACAATCCTTTACACATGGAATCATTTATAATTGAATTAGCTACTGGAGCACCAACACGCAACACAACATAGAATGAAAAGAAAAAGAAAAATGACGAGGAAAGGAAACACATACAAAATAAAATGTAGGAAGGGAAATCCTAAGCTAATTGGCACTACTACCTTATTTACAAACACCAGGAAGACTTATTTATAGTAGGGCTTCAACCTACTCTTGTTAAAGAAACTGGAAACTGTGTGCCATTTAGCACTTCTAACTAACAAGGACTTGAATCAATTATATGTGTGATAATGTATGGTCCCAACCAATGGAATTTAAACTTCCCAGGGTGGTGTAGAAAATTTGAATCATACAAGAGAACCATCTACCCCACCTCAAGCTTATTTTTATTAATATGCCTATCATGTCATGCCTTCTACCTAAATTTTTCTATTTTCTCGACTCCAAAGCAATGCTCTCGCCTCTCATCTAATTACATCAATGCATCGATACGTTTTTAAGTGTTTGTTCGTCACTAATCCTCCTATATGTAAAATATGTAGAGAAGGTAACATGAATTCAATTGGTAATACTACCTCCGTGTTAAACACTAAATGAAATGGTGTTACTTTTTTCAACCTCTTGTAAGTGGTATGATACGACCATAACATGGTAGAGACTTTTTCATCACAATATTTTCTTCCCACATCACAAATCTTGGTCAATGTGTGACCCAAAATTTTTTTAAATGCCTCAACAGTCCCATTTGCTTGTTGGTGATAGGGTGTAGTCTTGTGATGCACCACCATAAATTGAGCTAACAATATCTGAACAGTTTCATTCAATAAGTGTGTGTCCCTATCACTTATTAAGTACCATGGACATCCATACCTAGTTATTATATTCTCCCATAGAAATCTTGTTGTTGTAGTTGAAGTATAATCTTTCATAGGCACACGCTTCTACTACCCACCTTGTAAGATAATCAATAAAAATAATAACATATTGCTAACATGTCATGTGGTGATGGGGAAATTAGGCCTAAAAAGTCAATTTCCCACTTCTCAAATGGTTCTACACTAGAAATTGGTCTCAAAGGAATTTCATCATGATGCCCAGGCTTTCCAAGGCACTGAAAATGATCACAACCTTTTGCATACTCCATGTAATCCTTATATAAGGTCTCCAACCATAAGCCTACCATTAAAATATTGCATGTAGTGTGCCTCCCAACATAATTTCCACCTATAATATTGTCATGATCTTCCTCCCTAATAGCTTTGTGCTCATGTTCAAGTACACACCGGTGTAAAATTTCATCTTGGCCTAGTCTATACAAGTCTCCACTAATCAGCATGTAGGGTGAGGCGCGTATGGAAAGTTTTTTTCTTCTTTATACTCTTCATTCCTTCGGAAACACACCCATTCGCAAAATATAACAATGTCTTATAAATTAGAGGGTGCGTGTTGTAGTCTAAAAAATTGAGAATATGATATTGTGTCCTCAATGTTCTATGTGTCCTTACCTAAATTAATCCTCGAAAAATGATCAGGTCCTAAATTACTCTTCCCTAGTTTTACCATAACCGTAAATTCAAACTCCTGAAACAATAATACCCAATGACATATGTGCCCTTGTAAAACAGGCTTGTTTACCAAATACTTCAAAGCCATATGGTCTGTGTAGAATATAAAAGGCATTTCTAGCAAATACTATCTAAATTTATGTAGCGCGTAGATCATAGAAAATGCTTTGTGCTTTGTGGTAGTATAATTATGTTCAGCCAAAGTTAGCTTCCTACTGGAAAAACATAAGGGGTGATCAACAATTCCTTCTCCAATTTGTGCTAACACCACTCAAATCTCCATAACTAAAGCATATACATATACATGAAATGTCTTACCTAACAAGGAAAGCACAAGATGGGCATTGTAATAATATTTTCCTTCAAAGTGTAAAATTCCACCTTTTGTGCCTCACCTCGGTGAAATGTTCCTTTATGCTTCAACAAATCCTATAATGGCATGATAATTTTTACATACCCCTAATTAATTTTTTGTAATACCCCATATGCCCTAGAAACCCATATCTTTGGGCTCGATTGGTGGGTTCCTTTAAACCCAAAATTACAACAAGCTTGGAAGGATACACCAACAACCCTTCTTTGCAAATGATATGACCAAGTAGCATGCCAAAAGGAGTGGTGAAAATACTATTCTTAATATTGAGAGAGATGCTCAATTTTCTACACCTCTCAAACATTATCCTCATATTATTGCAATGATCCTGTCACTATCCCATACACTATCCAATCATCTAGGTAGACTTGAAGAAACTTTTGAATGAAATCAAGAAATGCTTGTACTATGATGTGTGAAAAGATAGCAGGCACATTCTTTATCCCGAATGGCATAACTATGTAAGAAAAACTTCCCCATTCAGTGGTGAAATTCATTTTCTCTTGGTCTTCCTTCGTAATCCTTACCTAGTGATAACCCAAAAATCCATTTGTGAAAGATTAGATCTCATGCCCCACAACTTCTTCTAGAATCTATTCGATAAAGGGAGTTGGAAATGGATCTATAATGTAAACAACATTCAAATATTTGTAGTCTACACATATTTTTATCCTTCCATCCTTCTTAATATTGATTACCATGGGGCTAACCCATTCAGATTCCTCAATGGCCTCAATAATCCCAAACTCCAACATCTTGTCAATTTCTTCCTTCACTTTCACATGCAAGTTAGGATTCATCCTGTAGGGCCTCTTTTGATCGGTCATGCCCATTCCTTCAACTTGATCTACATTTCTCCAAGAGAGTGATGGACCCCTTTTAACTCATGGTACCCACACGGAAACAAGTCTTGGAAGTTGCACAATATCTCAATAATATTTGACACTTCTTGATTTGACTAGTAATCTCCAATAATGGCTTCCTTGGGTTCCGCTTCAATACCAATGTTGACCTTCTTCATTTTTAAGGGCTCATGGTAGGCGTGTGCCTTGTCATATGCATTTTCTAAGACTTCACGTATACCTTCCATATGATCAATGTCTAAGTTTTCCAATTCCTCATCATTAATCATGTATATCAACTTACCCTTTTCCTTCTTTAGGTAGACACTCTCAAACTACACTTCTTCCAATTCCTCTTCTTTAAGGCATGCCCCCATATCAGGTTCTCACTACAATTCAATAACAATGTCCTCCGCCTTGGAACTATATCCTAATGTAAGGAACTTGATCACCTATAAGGCCTCATTTATTGATGGTTTAGAAGATAAGTACTCAAATGTTTGAACAATACCTATTGTTAACTCTTGCCAATTTCCTATTTGTCTCCATAACTCCGAATAAACATACCATGCATGTGCGTAACCCTGCAAGGTGGAATAAAACTTGTGCACCCATAAGGAAGGGGGTAAAGTTTCGAGCCTTTCCTCTAGGTCCTCTCACATTCCTAAACATGGCATGAGGTGGATCCCCTCCCATCATAGTCTTGTATCTTAGTGGGTGTGTTACTTCTGATAAATCTAATGGAGAACATGACCCTTACCTCGCACCACTCTAGAATATTATCACGATGTTTCATCCACCAATGTGAAACTATTCTACACAAGGTATAAACAAGCATATTCCTCCGCTCTATCTCACAGTCCAATGCATCTCCATTACGCACAAAAAGGTATCAGGGTTACCTTCACCAATATAGCTTGGTAACTACCTTCCTCCTAGGCACCTAACCAAATGTGCCCTAACCATTTGAGTCACATTACCCTTCATTTATCTCCTAATCAACTCATATTTACCATGCGTCCAATCATCACAAGAAATAGTGGTGGTATCGTTCAAAGACTATATGTCATCCCATTGAAAGACTCCCTCCTTTGATGGTTCGACAAACTTTGAGTCCCTGATGGTGCGTACATATATCTTGTTTAAATATTCTTCTCCCAATGGTTCCACATAGGGCATAGACCTTCCATCAGTTAGTGGAATGATCACGCACTCCTCTTTGTTCTCAAAACTAATGTATCCTTTGTTAAAGCATAGGTCAACATTGTTTGCATAACACCAAGGGCACCCAAGTAATACTGGGAATCTATCTACCTCGAAAGCACCAAGACTTCAAATTCCCTAGTGAACTTGACTCCCTAAATAGCTATTGAAGTGTTTTTCAAAACTCCAAGGGGAGTAGCCTTATTTCTATTTTCCATATACAACACATTTGAATATGGATGCAATGGTGGTCTCCCCATCTGATTCCATGCATCTAGGGTGAGAACATTAACTTCTACACCCATTTTAATCAAAATATTACTTAAGATCCATCCATCCACTATTGCATTGAGTGTAATCTCCTTGTCATAGTCCAGACTATGAGGGGATAAGTTAGCATGTAGGATCTTCCTTTTCCGCTCACCTCCAGCGTAGTAATTTTTCTCTCAACCATTATCCTAACATGGGAATGATTTTCTCCTAGTGAAACATCTTACACACCTCCTTAATATCATCTATGTCCTTCTGAGGAGTTTGAGTTCTTTTCTTGCTCCAACTTCCACGATTGTTCCTTCAAACATTGAATCTCTCCTTATAGACTCCTAATCACCTCCATAGTCTCTTGATACACCTCCTTCTAGTAGGTAGGATCAGGTTACTTCCCATGCAATACCTCCTCTCTTGTAATAGAAGGCTTCTGCTTTGGAATTTCCCTTGCGTGTATAACCTCGGCATGAGTGGTTACTAAAATAGGCTCCAATTCTAAATTAGACATCACCTTAGGGATGTACAATGGCCCAACATGCTTTACACTCACAATCCTTGCACCCTTATCATGCTTCTTCTAATTATGAAGCATATGACCATACACATCCGAAAAATTTCGTACTTATGCTTCTTTCCACACGATGAGCATTGTAACAGTCTAGACATTCAATTATAATGCTCTGTAGATCTGCATTTAAAACAAGTTCTACGGGGGAATTCACCTCTTCCTCCACCATGACCATTACGTCCTCCAAATCCTCTACAAAATCCTCATCTTTTTCCACCACCATTCGTGCCCCCTTCATAGTTCGACCCTTATCCTTATAACCGTTCAAAATGTTGGTCTAGAGAACACCAATTTTAATGACATCATGGATCTGGTATATCAACCTACGTGTCTTTGTGCTCATGGGTGGTAGATGTACATATCTTAAAATAATATGACACATTCTTATAGAGTGTGCATTACAACAATGGGAATCTACTGCTAACTCCATGCACATACCGACTTCCAAGGGAAAATATCTTTTGTATGTCCTTCTACTTGATAGTTTGTACACCAAAGTCCACTGTGAGTCTCATGTGCTAAATTCATAGATAACTTCTCAATTTTCTTCGCCATATAAGTAATATGAGCTTCCAAAAAGGGGCTCACTCTAGTGTCAACACTTTTGATGGCCTCGGTGTAAAGCAACCCCCATGGCCTCGCACTGTCTGTGAAAGTCTTATGTGAAAGCAACCTCCTAAAAGGCATTATCAATCCTTTAACAGACCACTAAGCATGGTGCTATAGATGGATTTCATAAGATAGCTTGGATAAGGGGCTTTTGACATGTGCATCATACTCCCACACACTCTCTATCATACCTTGTTGTATCTCGTTCAACACGATGATGCTCTTTTTCTCAAACTCAAGGATGTGAAATTACGTCAAGAATGCATCATGTAGTGCAGTATAATCCACCACCGTCTGATGTGGGTCATACTTCTGGTACTAGCTATGCACATGCCCCTTCGACATCGTTGTAAACTGAATTTCCTTCCACTCTGGGGAATTGATCCCCTTCGCGTGCCATAATAATTTACTCTTGTGTACATGTTTTGTAACATCCTCAACACCCTTTTAATCTGGAAAATGGAGTGACATGAACATGTGCTACTAGGGTTATGGTCCTTATCTGCGCTAGGTCCATAACCCTAATTTTCTTGGTGTTTCCACCACCAGATCCACTTGATCCACTCACTCTAGAACTTCCCAATCCACCATATCCTCCTCTTGTAGTAGGTATAGGGCCTAAAGTGGTGTTACTTTGTGTACCCACCATCAAGCTAAACTGAGCTCCCATGGTTTGTGAAGTGGAACTACTCCTAGACGTGATACCCATGTTCTACACACCCAAACCTTGCTAAAACAATGCACCAAAAAGATACCACCAAATACACGAAACGTTTGTGTGGCCATAGAACTCAAGGAAAAATGGTAACCACTTGATGCTTCTTGTTTATCAATATTAATTAAACTAGCAATACCTTTGTCACAACTTGGAAAACTAAGCGCAAGGGTCTGGTTTCCAGGTGGGTCCAGATGCATGCCTACGGCCCTTCTTCTTCCTCCATCTGATGATCTCTCATCAGAATCCAAGGGGGTTCTCCCACATTTTCCAAGATGGGGTAGCACAAACTACATAGGTTCCACATCCTCCACGTGAACCTCAAATCCTTCCCGCAACATCTGCCTCCATAGATCCATTACTCCTGTAATCTCACATTGTCTTACCAACTCCCTCTCCTGAGCCTCATTATACTTGATCCATATTTCCTCTCTCCATTTCCTCCGTAAGATCTGCCATCTCCTTCCACACCTACTTCCGCACCCTACGCCTAGTGGGAGTTTAGATAGCCATAATAAATGCTTCTAAACTCAGGGTCACGATCAAGATATTGATGGCTAAAGGTAAAGCACACAAGAAATATCCTCTAGGTTCTCACAAGAACTCAAACTCAACAACCTCTGGGAAAGAATAAGTGGAAACTACATACTCCAATGTGTAACTCATCAACACACCTCTCCACCAATGATCAACAACACGAGTCCATACTAGATCAACATCATGAAGCCTCTGATAATCTTCTTGAGTCCACACATGAGGTCAATAGAACCAAATTATCTTTAATGCATACATTAATAACCACTCATACAGCTCCACCGGAAAACAACAAAATAAGGTATCATATAGATCATTATATAGGTGCTCCTCTACCCATTTACGTGGATCAAACTCAGGTCCAATGTTGAATCTATGAGAAAACTCATCCTCCGTGTTTCTAAGCCAATTTTTCACATAGTCCAAGGTCAAGTGTATTTCCATCCTTCACCATTCTTGCAACTACTTCAAAAGAGGTCCCGAAACATAATCAAAATATAGTCTCTATTCACCTCTATCTTTTCTTCAAACCCCGAATGCATTGACATATCACCTATCCCGACTAGAGCTCACTTGAGGTACACACAGTGCAAAGCCCTCCTTTATATGAGATTTACAAGAATGTTCATCACCATTAGAGAGAGACAATGCACATATATGATTATATGCATTCTAAGACAGAAATAAGGAGACTAGATCTAAGTATAAATGCACCATGCTATAGATGTGAACATCACTATAACAAGGAAGAATCATATCTCAACCATGAGCATTACTAAGAACACAAGGGTTTAGATCCATAAACATGAAAGAAAAATGTATAGATCAAGACCATAACACAGATATTTAGAACCTATTCATTTATATATAGTCATCACATTATAGTAGCCAACAATAAATTAAACATTCCATGAATGGAGATCATAAAGAAATATAGTCTCAACATGCTTCCATAGTAGCTTTATAGATCTTACACTTTCCCATTACATTCTATCTATCTCATCTTACTATCTAATCTCTAAGGTTTCATGTAAATTAATACATAAGAGAGAACGTGGAAGGAATCTCCCTAATCAATCATCATTTTTAAAAAACATGCCAAATGTCATCATTTCTTTCCCTAATCAAGTATCCTTAGCATGCAAGTTCCAGCTAGTCCATAACAACCTTGACTCCTTATTTGATTATGATAACCATAATGATGCCTTGGAATATTCTTTCTTGAGCCACAAACCTCCATAACCTAATGTTATCCATAATTATACCTAGTTACTTTTCTGTTTTCTCCTTAGAACCACTTTATTCATAGTCTAAAATGACTAATTCATGGATCCATCCTTCTTGGGTGCGAGCCCTCGCACTTCCCCAAAATCTACTTTTGTGTGTGCCTCTATGCCTTGTTCCTGCGTGCCACATTCCTTCACGCCCTAGGTACTTGGTGATTTTAGGGGCTCAGCATTATATTATAAGTTCATACATATATATATATACAATCTTACACTCCCACCATTGTTTTATCCTTCCTTTGTTTAGGAGAGTCCCCATTAAACATGCACAAGAAATGAAATAGAAGGTATAGGAAAAAATGAAATAAAATGAGAATGGAAGGAATAGATAAATAAAATGTGAAACATAGGGTTTTTTTCTCGACCTAGATCCTAGGGTGAGAATTAGTTCAATCTTAGGGCTTATAATTCTTCCTCCCCCTTCACTTGGGTCAAGTTTACCCAATCATTTGATAGGTGTATTTTGTTATAAATGGGAGTGTTTTTGTATGTATAACTATGGTTTTAATGTTAATATAGGCCTCATTTTTTTATTATTGGTAAATAGTTTTTGAAAGGGACTATACCGTTGTAAACAAAGAGGGCCTAGAAGCCGAAAAAGGAATGGAAAGCATCATAAAAGGATCAAGATCCGGATAAGTCATAAGAACCCAAGGTAAACAAAGAGAAGTTACCACAATATAACTAACCAATTCAAACACTACAGAAAAGAAGCCAAAACACAGCAAAAAAATAGCAAAAAACACGAAGGAAGACAACAATAGTAGTAGTGCTCCACATTATAACTTATAATATAATGTTATTATTGGTTTAGAAATCTCTATTCATTTGAAATAAATGAACCTATTATAATGTAAATGTGATCCTTTATTTAATAGGATTATTATTATTTGTTATAACCTAAGACTCTAAAATAAAATTAAAATGGATGTCAATATACTATATAAATTAGAATAACTTGCACATGGAAAACCTAGATAGAAAATAAAGTTTTAATTATATTATGGGTCTTGATCCTCTTAATGAATTTGATCCCTTCAGTATCGATGTTACCCTCTTTTTTAACTTACAGATTGTAGTTATTAGGAACCAAAAGTTAGTGTTATAGTGTGAAATATCAAATTGGTTACAAAACATATTAGTATGGTAATCCGTGGAAGATAATGGGTTTCCTTGTTGAGCCAAATAAGGCATTAGGAGCCTTGAGTTTGGGGTAATGAGAGAGGATGGATATTAAAGTCAATTTGATTAATTGTAGAATTGTTTAAGAAAAAAATTGTTTAATGATAGATCATTTGCTAAAGGGGTCATTTGCACTTAAGTAAAACATAAAAGTAAAAATTTTCCCCAAAGAAAATATATAATAGTGTTTATTCTACTTATAATTAGTGCCATTGTGATATTTTCTCTTGACTACTACTAGCTTTGCCTTGTGGAATCGGTAACTCATCACGCTTATTGGATTTTCCAATTCAACCATATATTTCCTAAACACACAAAGTGGATAACTCACAAGTGCGAGAAACTCCGGTGGTGTCACACACGCTGACTCGTAGTACCTAATCAACAATATAAACTTGAAACTTGCATCCCATTAATTATTTATAAACCAAAAACAATTATTCCATAATTTTTCCACCTCTAACTTGGTTTTTTTATGAGTAAAATTTTGGGGTGTTACATAATGTTTTTATATAATTAATAAGTTTCATTAAGATATGTTTATAAGGTAGATTTCATAATATAAACTATGGAATTTACAATTATAACTCATTGATTAAAAATAGTTCTTAGTCAATATCTTATTCTATTATTTCATTATAATTACAACATAGAATAAGAGTATGCGGACTCATGCTAGTTCATATGAAATAATCCATATCTATCTCTCTCTCCTATAGTTTTGTAGGAAATGTCGGCATACTTGAAGTAACTGTTTGGATTAGATTTTGTGATTGTTTTTACATCTTGAGTTTATTGGGAAATAAATCAAAAGGATTATTTGTAATCAATTTGATTATGCGATTGAAATATCATCAAGATTATTAACCAAGATTAGAATAATTTCCCCTTATTTGAAATCTAGTCTTATGACTTATCTTATTTGAACTAAAAATGTAGATATTTTACTTATAAAGTTGATTTATTAATTAAGTTGATAATTTCTTAAGTTATGTGATTATTTTTTATTTCATTAATTCAGATAGAATAATCAAATAAAAATGAATATCGAAAGATAAACCAAAAGGATAACATAGGAAATGAAATAAATATGTTTATGTACTTTATAGTAATAATGGACTAATCATGACAAGTAAATGTATTTAAATGACTCGATATGAAAAATAAATAATTAACCTACACCTAACGATAATTACTAAGTTATTAAAAGTATGACAAGAGGAACTAATATTAGTTAGTAACTCGTTGAGTTACTATGACCCTCTTATGGAAACCTATTAAGTATTGTGAAATAATACTTTTAAAACGACTTGCTAAGGATGACTTAGTTACATTACTCAACTAAGGTAACCTAAGTATAAGGAGTGTATTTCATAATGTTACGAAGTCATCTTAGTGCCAACTTAGGATGGTTATGGGAAGGGTAGTGAGGATGTAATGATGGGTAATCATTACATGGTCCCTATGTTTCCCTTAGGAATCCTAAGATGGTACGGATGGGATTATTTACATATAGGGAAATGAGACAGTAATGGAATCTCCCTCTTCTTATCTAGTTAACCTTCTTAAACAATAAAGAATCCAAATAACTGTATTGAGATAGTTGTGTGGTGATGAAAGATGAGTTTTGTACGTTATTATGCAGTTTTAGAACTAAGCTTGCAAAGCAATGCTTGAAACTTTGGCCAAAATAATGTATTAGTTGACTACATTGTCTGATCACTAATCCCTAAATAATAGTGTTGGATACCAGATGGAAGTTGCATGAATGTCTTCCAGGTAGGAACTTAGGAGATGAGCATATTTCTTATAACCCATAAAATGTTAAACCAAGTATACAAAATTGTACACACTCGGTTAGAGTGACTTAAGGGAGATCGTGGAGATCTGGATATACCCTTACAATTGCACATGGTTATTATATGTTATTAGATGGATTATGAATATTTTAATAATGTTGGATTATTTAGCAATAAGATAAATAATAATGTTAAACATTAGTAGTATTGAATGTATATTAAGGGCATACTTTTAAAAAATACCTAAATTTGTTTTATCATATCAAGGGTGTTATTGTTTGGTATCAGAGAAGTAGGTTTATTAGCTCTTAGACTCAATAGGTTCATAATGATAATGGAAATATCATCCTTTCATTGACAAGATATGATGGTTTGAAGAAGGATGAACCATGAAGTTGGAACCATTTTAGCTAATGTTGACGTTTGAAAACTAATAAGTTAGATGAAATTTTCACAGTCCTTTAGGACACCCATAACCAGAGTAGCTTCCTTGGAACAATGGGTAGGGGTGAAAAAGAAGAACATGAGGAAGAAATGCTTGAATAACATGATGATGAAAATGAGTGAGGGGATAACGGATATCGTTTGGTTGTTAAACTATTTAGATACATAAAAGGATCAACACACCCAAATTTGATCGAACTACCTTAGGGCATGGTGCTTTAAAAATTGGTTAAGTGAGATGGAGAAGTACTTTGAAATAAGGGATTTTTCTAAGGAAACTAAAGTAGTATGGGGTGCTTTCTAACTCTCTAACAAAGCATCTTCATGGTGGGATAATCGTAAGATGGAATTAGGAGTAGATACTTCCTCCATCACTTGGTATCAATTAAAAGCATATTTTCATGAAATCTAGTTGCCTCAAATTTATATCGATCGGAAAATGTTATAATTTCAGAAATTAACTCAAGGAAAATTGAGTGTTATGTAGTATTGAGAATATTTTACAAGGTTGTTAAAATATATTTTGTAATACCAAAAAGATGAGAATTTTAGGATTTGTAAGTTTATCATGGACCATCTACAATGGAAGTGGTGTTTGAAAAGGCGATAAGGAAGGAATAGAAATTGAAAGTGATTTCAACCTTCAAGGAAGAGAAATGAAATAATATTTTAATATCACCTACACCAAATGCTCCTAAAAAATTTTACGGAAGAAATAGGAAACAAAATGAAGTCTTCTAGGAAAAATACAACTAAACATGTTGTAAACACAAGAAATAATTAGTAGAACAATGTTTTTTTTAGAGAAAATAAATTTGAAAGGAAAGGGCCTATTGGGGATGTTTCAAATGTGGGGGTGATCACTATGCAAAAAATTGTCTACAAAATAATCAGGGGAATAACCAGTAGTAAAGAATTCATGCAATGGTGGGTAATTGTGAAGAAAAAATAGGCTGCCCTAATAGAAATGCCATGTAAGCTTTATGGTTTTCTAGTTACTATTTTGGTTAACACTGGTGCTAAAAAGTGTTTTATTTCAAGTAAGTTAGCTGAAAAATTATCTAATAAAGATGGATTTATGGAAAACACTTGGAATTTCCAAAACGGGAATGATGTTATTCATATGGTGGACCAATGGTTGTTTAAAGTGGCATTAGAATTAACCAGTTTTACCAATGAAGTTAACCTTTATTTGACTCCTTTAGGGTCTTAAGACATCATAATAGGATTAAAATGACTATCCAAATATAAGGCACTAGTCGGTTTCTTTGAGAAGCATATAGAATGTCTTAGTGACACATATAAAATAACCATCATTTTGGGCATTAAGAGATATTTTGAAGTTAGACAAATCTCTACAATGCAACTAAAGAAAGACAAAAACAAAGGATGCATGTTGTACGCTATTAAGATATCCTATTTTATTGAGGAAGGTAAGAATTTTTGTAATATTTTCCAATTTTACACGAGTTTAAGGATGTATTTCCAAAATAATTTCCTAGATTTCCTCCTAAAAGAGAGATTGACTTCACATATGACATTAAACCAGGAACATAATTAATATCAAGAAAACCTTATAGAATGATGAAAATAGAGTTAGTTGAATTTAAAACACAAATACATGAAATATTTTCAAAATGATTAATCTAACCTAGTGTGTCTCTTTAGGGAAAACCAGTCATTTTTGTTAAAAATAAGGATTGAATATTAGGGTTATGCATTCACTATCACATACTTAACAAAGCAACGATAAATAATAGATATAATTTACCAAGAAATGATGATATCTTCGATCAGATGAGAGATACATTTACTTACTCTAAGATTTATTTATGACCTAGTTATCATTAAATAATAATAAAAGATGAGGATATTCACAAAATAGCATTCAAGATACGCTATGGGCATTACGAGCTCATTTTTATGCCATTTGGACTCACTAATGTACCAATAACATTTTTAAGAATACTTAGATAAGTTTGTTCTATCTTGATGATATTATAATTTACTCAAAGAACATTGATGAACACAATGAACACTTAAGAATAGTGTTGGAAGTATTGAGAAAAAGGAAACTCTATGGTAATATTTCAAAATGTTCCTTTTATCAAAGTAAAGTACAATATCTTGGCCATATCATAAATAAGGATGGGATTTATGTTTACCCATAAAAATAAAAGCTATTACTGAGTAGCCAACACATAAAAGCATGCTTAAGGTAAGAATTTTTATGGTCGTCTGCAGCTAGGTACTACAAAAAAATTGTTAAAGACTTTTCAAGAGTGGCTGGACCAATTACTTCATTATAGAAAAAGGATAAAAAAATTTATGGAATGAAAAATGTGAGAGTGCATTTAACTTGCTGAAATAAAAATTACATCTACACCTATATTAAAGGTTCTAGATCCTAATGGAAACTTTACCATGGTTATTGATGCCTCGGGTGAAGGATTGGGTGGAATAATTCTTGAAATGACCACATAATTGCATACAAAAGTATAAATATAAAAGGGCATGAGCATAACTATGCTCCCCATGACTTAGAGATTTTTTTCATAGTCCATGCCTTACAAGTATAGAGGCATTATTTGTTAGGAAATCCATTTGAACTAAAAACATATCATTTGGGGCTAAAATACATTTTTACGCAACCCAATTTAAATGCAAGACAATGTAGGTTGCTAGAATTTAAATCCCAATATGAATTTAAAATTATTTAATTTAAAGGAAATATATATTCAATTCGCTGATGCGATGAGCCACATGAAGCATATTTCCACAATTGTGACCCTTAGAACTCAGTTTAAGGAAGAAGTTAAGAAATAACTTTAAGATTATTCTTACTATCAACAAGTGAAAAATGTGCTAGAAACAAAACAAAATAATATAAGTTACAAGGGTTTTAGGTTAGAAAATGAATTAATTTTATGATTTAACAATAGAGTATATGTACTCTTGGGTAGGGATCTAAGAGTGAAAGTATTGTAAGAATTTCATGATGTACAGTATTTTGGGCATCTAAGAGTAATAAATATATTGGTTGATGTTAAACAACAATATTTTTCGAAAGGGATAAAGAAGGATATGATATAATATGTTGTGTATTGTGTGGAATGAAAACATGTAAGGTGGGACACTTACATCCCGTAGGTCTGCTATTGTAGAAAATAACTCCGCTAGATATTTTGACAACTTATAGCTCCATACTATCTCTCGAGTTCAATTTTTTTCACATTACATGCACCTATGGTTGTATAGTTGGCACATTTTCTTGGTTGCAATTCTTCACACGTGCCCTCACACAAAGATTCCCACTTCTTTCTTGTAATTCATTCTTCCTTTTCACCCTCCATCACAATCTTTGCATGCTTCCACTTTTCCTCTATATTATTTTATCTCCTTTTATCTCCCATTCACATTTAACCCTTGTGCACCCGCTTTCCTTCCCAGAATATCACACATTCCTTGTGCACATTTACGAGTTTCCTTCCAAATTCAGCAAAATTCATAGCATTATTTCCCCATGTATGACCTTCCTTTTGAGTTTTGTGCATTCCCTTGCACTCGCTCATTTTCCTTGTCAACATTCTTCTCTTGTGCATCTTTCCCTTGAATTTTTGTCCTACACACTTCCTTCATGGCTTTCCCTACGCACCCTTTAATTTCTTTCCACAATGCATTTCTCATTTTCATGCCCACTTGCATACTTGCATCCTTTTGCGAGATATGCCCCTTTATCCACTTCCGCGCATACCCTTTTTGTGCACCCATATTTTTCCTTCTCAAACACATTGTTTGCATGCCCTTCAAGTGCATTCTCCCATGCCAATTCATTGTTCCATGTGGCAAATTTTCATGATTGAGTGTGTTATATGTAACCTATCAAAGTGTGCCGATGGACATTAAATTCCTCTGATGAACCACTTCAGTATGAAATGTGGTAGAAATGACAAGTAAATGTACATTTAGTCGATCTTTCAACCGATTCTTATGCACCATGTGTCATTCTATGTTCATTTTATACTACATAACTTATAATCATAATAACTTTTGATACATGGCTCGACACACGTGTGTATGGTATTGTTTAAAAATACTTGACACAAGCTATATGTTGAACTATTCAAAATTAGATTTTGGTAGGATTTGGTAGGCGAAATATAGGGAAATGCATCTCAAATCATTAATGCAGACATCTAATTGACTCAACCACTAGATTTTCTTCATATCTTTCCTCTTTCCTTCTTCCACAAGGAAAACACACATAGAGAGGAACATCTAAGATCCTTACAAATGGAATTATATGCATTATATGATTGTTGTTGGTGGTTTTGATTTCAAATTTGAGTTTCCATATTTTTTCTCCTCTCTAATCTCCTTCCTTTTCTATAAATTGTAGAGCTCTACTCATTGAAAAAATCCCTCTTTGTTGTAATGGCACCATGCCAAAATGGTGGCCGACTTCCCATGAGTTTCAGACCTTGAACTTGGTCTCTGCAATGTATTCTCACCTTCTGCCATGAATGTAGTTGACTATGCATTCTTTAAGCAATAAAATCAGGTTTTGTGGCACTTATGTTTTCCCTTTTCTCATTTATATTATTTCTTTCCTCTTTGTTAACATTTTTGGCATGTTGTGCGTATTTCCCACTTGCAGATTCCATTTTCATATGTTGTCAATGCATGAGAAAGCTAGGTCTCGTGTGGTTCGTATCTATGGCACTTTTTTCTACCCTCCCTCTCATGTTTTCTCTCTTTTATTCCCCTTATGGGTAGAAATCGACCATTTTTCTGGTGTTATCACCACCCTTTTAGCTTAGGATTTCCCTTATGCATCTCTTTCTAACCTTGGTCCCTTGGAATGTTAGAGTAGTGATAGGTAGTTGCACTTCCCTTCCTAAGAGTAATTTTAGCATTAGAAATAATATAGGAACCGTCCTTCTTTGAAAGTATGTTTTGGATTGTAAGGTCCCACAAATTGGAGACAGTCCCATGTTTCTTCAAAGCCCCAGTTTATCCTAATCTGGGATGGGTGAAATTTTGAGCTCCAATAGTTTTAGCACACTTGGTGGGACAATTTTGAAGAGCTATACATATTCAGCTCAACAATTTTGATTTTTTTCTTGTTGAGGTCTAGCTTTTATAGGCATCTTTCAACACATGTGGAAAATCCACGATTCAACCCACCCATTATCTCATTTGCATACCTTTACCTTCATTATTTCATCCATTTCCTTTTTTTCCATCTTTCCATTTTCTTCTTTCATGAAGTTGTACAATCATGACTTCATTCTCTCACTGGAATCCCCATTTTCAAGAGCAATACCAGTTCCCTCCATCCCCATATTTTCAAAATCCTCCTCTAGATCAAGTTTTGAACCCTATCATGAAGAATGCACATATGACCCAAATCCCATTAATGAATATGGTTATTCTAATGAACATGTTTTTCAAGAACAGGGTTATGTAGGTGATAGTGGCAATTCCGTGGAAGATACTGATTTTCAAAGGAAGATTCAAGAAATGGAGGTGAACATGGTGCAGGTGAAGGATACATGTGTGATAAAGGCATGTAAAATTGGTTTTAGGAAGCCCTATCCTTGGGTTAGCCCTATGCAAAAGTAGATCAACCATTAGTAAAAGCTATCTTTTATGGCTGATTTGTCCCCTCAAATTGAAAAATGGTATGATCAATTAGAGGATTATCAATCTAGTTGTGAGGAACCATATCAATGGGGAAATCCCTCACTACTATCACAAATCCCTCCCATTTCTCCTTTCCAACTTACACCATATCAACCCATTGTCCAAGTTCCTATATTTCTTCCTGCTCCTCTTGAGGATTCTCCTTCCCCGTCTTCTTACCTTTCATCTCACCTTTATTTCTCTATCATCATTCCTTCCGCATCACTTCAATTCCTTTCATATGAATTCCCTTCATGCCCATTCTACCATCTTATTTTGATTCCCTTCTATCAAATTATGTTGTAAATGAATAACCCCTTACCTATGTATCATCCCCAACCAATATCATCATGTTCGATGAATGTAGAACTATTAAAGAATGGTTTGAATTTGATTAGAGAAGATGAGGTCACGCAGAGTGAGAAAAGAGGGAACCTTCTTCAAAAGAAAGTTAGTTAGATTCAAGGGAGTGGTTTTAAAGGAGACAATTTGTTTTTTTCAAAGCGTAACATCATGCAACCTAGCCTACAAAAACTCACCTTCGAAGGAAAGTTTGCATGAGGATCCCGGATGTGGGATTGAGCTCTAATGAAATGGGAAAATCAAAAGGAACGGCTCATTCCCAATTAGATATTTAACTATTCTAGATCCAAAAATAGATTTTCTACCAGTTATGATCATTTCAGAGCATGAGGTAGAGCTTCAGTGTGCCAAAGGTCAATAGTTACGCCTCATGAATCTATATACAAAATAACTAAAGGAGGTGTTTGTTTTTTTTATACTTCGAGGAGAAGGGTGGAATACCGTCTTCAAGATAGTTTTTAACTCTTGTTACCAACCATGTTCATTGCCAAATCAGTTACATGGTCTCATGTTTTGAGGAAAAACAACTACTTCTCCCTCCCTATTGGAGGTTTTTTTAGATTCTTTTGCCTCTAGTTAATATAGGGTAGCATAGGTTTTCTTTCAATAAAACAAGTGCTTACGCAAACTCTACATATTTCCCTTTTAGCATGTATGATCTTCAAATTTTTAATAGTTTTGATTTTGTTTTGGTATGCTCTTATAAGTGTTGTATTCTTTCTTTCCGCGCACAATTACGCATGTCCTTTTGTTACTTCTGGGTGGCAGTTCAAATTTCATAAAAAGCAGTTCCAATAGCTTGCGCATAATTTTCCACTCTCATAAATTCAAATCAGAACATCTTTTATGAGATCATTAGCTCAATACAGAGTTTAAGCAGTACTTAAAGTGACTTTAAGGGTGTTCTTAAAGTTACATATTAGAAAAATCAGTTTTTCAGGAAGACTCCATGCCCAATGGATGCTTCTAAGGCTACTAGTATCTTCATCTAGCAGGAAGATGGCCCCGAAATTCGTCAAATTGTTGTAAAAACTAAATCCTCTAGTTATTTTTACAACTTACAGTTCCATACTATCCCTGAGTTCAAGTTTTTCAGGTTGTGCACACCTTTGGTTGTATAATTTTGAACATTTTTTGGGATACAATTCTTCATGTGCACCCTCACATGCCCTTCCTTCTTCTTATTTGTGCTTCATTCTTCCTTTTCTCCCTCCAGCATAGTCTCCATGCACTTCCAATTTTCCTCTATATTCTTATATCTCCTTTCATCTTCCCTTCACATGCAACCCTTTCCCGCTCGCTTTCCTTCCTAGACTATTACGCATCTATAGACTTTCCTTACAAATTTGGCTAAGTCCACAGCATGATTTCCCCATGCATGACCTTCCTCTTGATTTCTACACATTCCCTCACACTCACTCATTTTCCTTGTCTGCATTATTTCCTTACACATATTTCCCTCACATCTTTATGTTGTGCACTTCCTTCCCGACTTTCTCGATGTGCCCTTTCCTTTGTTGTTGACGTGCATTTTTAGTTAAATGCATGTGCCCGCTCATACTTTCATCCTTTTGTAGATATGTACCTTTATTCACTTCCTCATTCACCCCTTTTATGTGCTTGTCTTCTTCCTTCTTGCACCCCTTGATCGCACGTGCTCCAATGCATTCTCTCGTGCCAAGTCATTGTGCCATGTGGCAACCTGTCAGGCTTGAGTGTGTTATACACAACACCAGCTAGGTGCCCAATTCCTTATATGAACCAATGCACAACATGTGGTAGAAATGACAAGAAAATGAACAATTGGTCGATCCTTCAACCAATCGACACGTGCCACATGTTATTTCGTGTTTATTTTTCATTGTATACCTTCATATCGTAATAAATTTTGCTACATGGATTTGACACACGTGTTTCTCGGTCTTGTTTTAAAGATGCTAACATGGGATACATGTTGAAAGATTAAAAATCATATTTTGGAAAGATTTGGTAGGCAGAAAATAGGGAAACGAGTCTCAGATCATTAATGCAGACATTTAATTTACTCAACCACCATATTTTCTTTAGATCTTTCCTCCTTCCTTCTTCCACAAGTAAAATAAACATAAGGAGGTGCATCTAACATCCTTTTAGATGGATTTATAGGCATTCAATGCTTGTTATTGGTGGTTTGGATTTCAAATATGAGATTTTTTCTTCTTTCTCTTCTCTTCTCTCCTTCATTTTCTATTAATTATAGAGCTCTGCTCATTGAAACAATCCTCTTTGTTATAATGACACCATTCCAAAATGGTGGCCAACTTCCCATGAGTTTCAGACCTTGAACTTGGTCTCTACAATGTATTCTCACCTTCTTCCATGAATGTAGCTAACTATGCATTATTTAAGCAATAAAATAAGGTTTTGTGGAATTTTTGTCTGACCTTTTCTCATTTCTATTGTTTCTTTCCTCTTTGTTCACTTTTTTGGCATGATGTGCATATTTCTTACTTGTAGATTCTATTTTCATGTATTTCCAGTATGTGGGAAAGTTGGGTCTACATGGTTCTTCTCTATGGAGCATATTTTTTCCCTCTATCCCATGTGTTTCACCCTTTCCTTCCCCTTGTGGAGAGTGATCGATCCTTTTTATGGTGCTATCACCGCCCTTTTAGCTTAGGATTTCCTTCATGCATCTCCTTCTAACCCTAGTCCCTTAGAATGTTATAGTAGTGATATGTAGTTGTATTTCAATTCTTAGGAGTAATTTTATCATTTGAAATAGTATAGGAACTAGCCTTCTCCTAGGAGGTATGTCTCGGTGCAAAGGTCCTACAACTTAGAGACAATCCTATGTTTCCTCAAAGCCCCGATTCATCGACCTAGGGCGGGTGTGATTTTGAGATCCAACACCTACTATATCCTCATAGTATTCTACAATATAAATGGTAGGTAATCAACATGGATTTTTACAAGGACTACCACTATCCAAAAATAAACATGATATGATTTTGGTAGTAGTGGATAAACTAACCAAAGTAGCTCATTTCATACTAGAAAATATTAAGAATGACTCCCTGATACTTATAAAAAGGTTTATGCATGATATTTTTTTATTATGTGGAACTACAAAACTAATCATTTTAGATAGGGATCCAAGGATGACCTCTCGGTTTTGGAAAACATTAAACTCTACGTTGGGAAAAAATTGAATTTTAGTTCACCTACTATCTTGAAATAGATGGAAAAATAGAAAGAGTGAACCAAGTTATGGAAGATATGATCATAATGTATTGCATGGATCAACAATACAAATGGGAGGAATATCTACCATTTTTTATTTTCTTAAACTAAAAATTTCCAATCCTTACTGAAAATGGCTCCATTTGAAGTGTTTGATGGAAGAAAGTGTAGAATTCCATTTAGTTGGGATACTAGGGATGAAAAAGAGGTGGTGGGTCCAGAAATGTTGACTGAAATGGAAGAGAAAGTTAAGCTCATTCATGAGTGATTGAAAGAAGATGCTGATAGGTAGAAAAGATATACTGATTTGAAAAGGATTGACAAAAATTTGAGCAAGAAGACATGGTCTTTTTAGGCTAAAACCCAAACAGAGCTCTATTTTATTTGGAAAATATGCCAAGTTATCTCCTAGATTTGTAGGACCCTTTAAAGTCCTAGAAGTTATAAATCTGATGAATTTCATGTTAGCCTTATCTCTAGATTGTACAAGATGCACAATGTTTTTCATATATATTTTCTTAAAAAGTATGTTCTGATATATCATATATTATTAATTAGAACTCATTACAGGTTCAGGACTCGGGAATCATCGTAGTTGAACCAATAAGAGTGTTGGAAACTCACAAATTACGTCTCAAAAATTGATAATTTTCTCAATGTAAGGTCCAATGGACCAATATTCTGAGAACAACACAACTTGGGAGAATATGAATGATATGATGACTATTTTTCCTTTCTTGTTCAAGTAAACAAAATTGTTGTTTTTGATAATTTGTGATGGATTGGTTGAAAAATATTTGATACCTATTATAAATAAATGGAAATTTAAGCCATATTGAAAGACTTTTTGTAATTACTTGCTGAGATAAGGATGATATAACCAATGTAACACCACTATTTACTTCTTAAAAAATAAGGGAATTTTTTTACACATTAATCATAGTTAACGCCTTGATATGAATTTAATATGCAACAATTAAATTTTCGAATACAAGATTTATAAATCCCTTAAGTTATCTTACGTTGAAATGAATAACATCATTTACAAAAATCACTGAATTATTCCAACATTAGTTAATGTTTAGAATCCAACTAAACAACCTATGATAGTCACATGCAACTGTAAGGGTTCATATCCTACTTGACCCCCTTTCAATTCTATACACAAGCCAATATACCTAGTATATCATTTGGTTAGAACTTTTTAAAGGTATGAAGAATCATGTGTATCTTCTTAGTGTTAGCTTCCCACTCATGACACAATTTAAAATAAGAAATGGTGACAGACAATGCAATCATTCATTTGCACTACTATGCACATAGTTTTGGGCATTGCACTAGCAAGCTTGGTTTCGTGACTACACATAAGCCACTTGAAACTTGTCCCTACATTCACTACAAAATCATATCATTCATAGTATTGATATTCGTTTATGTTTCTTACTTGTTAAGATCATTCTTGATCAACTTAAGTAATCATTAGTTATTAAGTTCAATAATTGAAGTTTGAAGTGGACACCATATGTGTCATGAAGTTCATGTCTACATTGCTTCTAGATCCCTATAGGAAAAGGTACATTCATGTAATGACCTAAGTCATTATGGGTCCTCCCCTCTCCTGTAGCCATCCCGAACAGATGCTTTGGTATGACTCACATGACACAAATTTGATGTCATGACATATGCCTTCGATTTCAGCTCAAATGCTTTAGTTTAAAGAATCTTATTAAGTTCTCTCGAGTGTGTTAAAGGTATGCAATGCTCATATATTAATGTACATACCCTTTATCAAGTGATCGTCAACTATAATGACCCATAATCACTGTTTTGGGTTTACACAACTAAAAGACTCATTCTTCTCAAAACATCAAATAAGCATAATTAATTATCCATTATTATGTACTAGGTCTATTTATCTTACTAAGGACAAATAAGTACATCTATACTACCTTATGGTTTGGCAATGTACCTTCATACTTGTTACATAACATCGTAATTAAATTCCACTAGAATAATAAGATATTTAAAAACAATTATATTTAATATTAACCATGAGGGATATTATTATGAAAGTATAACGATATTCATCATATCATTTCATATTATGACTTAGTGAATATCATCTTATTGCTTATGAAGTGCAATTATAATTTTATATTCTTACTTATCTTTACTTTGTATTTTATTAAGTCCCTTTTTATAACTTACTATTTTTCATACAAAGTCTATTAATCAAACTTCTTTGTTTAAATGGTAATTTACAATAACATATGGTTTGGAATAATTCAAGTAAGTCTTACTACACCAAGTAATAAAAATCATTAATAAATAACTTCATTTTTAAACATGATACATAGTTGAATGAGAGACTATTGAAGATAGTCAAACAATTACTAAGCCCAAAGACCTTTTATAAATCATATAGGAAACTCTTCCATTCTAAATCCATGAAAGTACACTAATTTCATTTATAATAATAGGTATAAAATAGGCATTGAAGTCAAGTCACTTTTTTCCTTCATCAACTCGAAAAAACCCATCAAACCTGCAACTTAGATAATAGTTGAACATGGATAGATCTAAACTACCCGACATGGGTTGGCACCTTTTTCTAATTATTTCTTAGGAAATAATTGAATTGTTAAAGCATGATTTAATGACATTAATCATATCCTATTAATATTTCAAGTACCATATCCATGATTGAATAATGGGATACCGAAAATTAATGTTCTTATCTACTACAAAATTATAAAACTTCATGACATATTTAGATTGTAGTGCCACGAATTAATATCACATAATATAAACAATCTTCCTTTTTCACTAGCTATCTCGGTAAGCGGCTAACATTCACAATATCTAAATGAAATGCCTTAATGAAGTTCAAAAGGAAGAAAAAATCTTTTCATAAAATCAAACATCAATTTAAGCACTTCCATAAGTCATTAAATAAACTTATCATTTAATTTTTAAATTTATTATCAAAACATTAACAATTATTTATAATTTAGGACAATAGTCCTGAACACACATCTGCGTAAGGTATGTACCACCTTCTTCCAATACGAGATATTTCTAATTCTTGATAACTTAATTCTTACTCGTGTTTTGTTATAAATCTGCAACTATTATTACCAAAATTGGTATTGCTTATTAATCTACAAGAAATTAGAAGAGGAGTGGGATTCCACTTCAAAATAAGTTCAATAGTTCCATTTCGAGTAGAGTTTCGAAATATCAAAACCCACTAAAGTTTCTAGTTCCTCGAGCTCTAATCTAAAGAGGGCTCAAGAATTAGGTCCCTATTTAAATGGGTACTAGCTTTTGCACCGGTTAGGGTTGGTTCATTAAATACCCAAAACTCTAAATCAGATAAAACCAAATTTTATTCAAACCCTAATTCAGTAGCTCCTTCAATAACAAGTAAAACTTACTTCGCACCATGTTCAAAAAAAGGGTTCCCAAACTCATTTCAACAAATACTAGCTTAGTTAAATAATATAATACATATTATCCTGGGAAATTAATTCCCGATTTCAACATACAAGTTTATAACAGACATAGCCATCCAAAATACCCGAGATTTCACAAACATTACTAGGTGAAACCGTCTAAGAACAACATTTCAGCATCGAGCTCAACGAGCTCTTCCAAGTTATATCCATGAGTAGGGTCTTGACCCTTAAAGGAATACATGCTCATACATGAACGATATAGGCCATTTTTGAAAAATAAACAATGATATACAAAATTAAATAACTCACCCACTGGAAATACCGATCTTTGGGTAAGATCATTTTGTAAAAAGTCACCCACACGATCATGGCTAGGCTCATTACGGTAGTGGTTTCTCTGTTACAAGTTCGGGGATCTAGGATAAGTTTTCCATTATTTTAGAATAATACAATGATATTACCCAATAACTAGATCCATTTTCCGAAAAATATGCACTCATATTATAAGTAGGTAAGGTAAATAGACTAACCGAAAGCTTCCTCATAATATAGTTAAACTTTAAAAATAACATCCATCTATGGGAATATCCAGATCATCGATTTAGACACTTGAATGAGGAACTAAGATCATATGTCACGAAAATCATTCAATATCCATACAAATATTCCGAGGAAATATCCAAAAAGGAGTGGAAATCCAAGCCTTTGATTTAGAAGACATATGATCTTTCATGACATCTGTCTTGAAACATCTTTGAAACATCCAACTCGCCTAAAAACTATACAATCTAGATTTGAAAGAAGAGCCCCAAATAAAATCATGAAACTCATATTTAAGTAAATATGGGTCGGTCATTATGGCTCCATAGCAATCTTTACATAAATCACCGATATTTCAAAAACAACTTGCCCAAAAACCACATGCGAGAGCTCTCAAAAGGGGGAAAGAAAATGGTGAAGAATAATGAAACTACTATGAATCTCATAATAGCTTCAACCGAAGCTTCACCATTCCTCTAAGTCCATAGGAGTTTCAATTAAATGCACATAAATTCTAGATGTTCCACATCTTAGACTCTATTAACTACCACCACTACAATTTACTCATTCCCTCCAAATCGGATTAGTGGAGGTTGTATTGTCACCGATTAAAATTTAAACCCTAATTGCATGGAATTCCAACTTAGCTTCCTTATCTCCCAAACAATTGGTCGAATATTTGTTCAATAACAATTCAACTCATTTATAGTTGCATGGATATCTATTCGATCGGCGAAAGATAGAAAATTTAACCAATCTTAATTCAAACCTTCATGGGTTGATTTTATCATTATCCAATGATAAAACAAATTCCATTTGGATTTTATTAGGACATATTTAAAACTTTATACATGCATGGGTCAATTTAATGACCATTTTAATTATCAAACCATTCATAAAATCTTGGTTATGGTCGACATCATAATAAGAACCATTTTGGATGGTGATCACAACTATAATCAACTAAGAGAACAATTAACCAACATTACATGGTTGGCGATACCCATAACATCAATCAAAACCATTGGATATGGTCTAAGGCCAACATATATTATCTATTAGAATTTGCATGGAGACAATAATTCAACTAATCTAATTTACCTTTTCAATGTATTGCACCCTTACCAACATAGCAATGAAGACCCTCTCATGCACTATAATCCATAACCAACAAATTCAACGCATGAATCACTTCTTTCTTAATAACAAGAGGAATCAAGTATAACCAAGAATTACACTACTATTGTATAACCTAACATTGTTAGCCATTACTTCCAACAATTTAGGTAAACTGATCATATAAATGATAGTTACAACAACCAACAATCCATCAATGCATCATATCATCCAACTTAGTTAAGTAAGTACATTCTACATTATAGCAAAATAGGAATATGTCGTAAATTCAAAGTATGTTATGAGTTCCAAATGACAATTGTTGTTACATGGTTGTACACACAACTACAAATAAGTGTGTATATCCCTTTTAGGATATGCATATGCATGTGTTCCTTCATATGTAGCTACACAATAGATTTTATCCTTCGTCTCTCGTAACCTACTCTTCATTTATGACTTATCTCTTTCGGCGAGCAGGACCAAAATTGCGGGATGTGACATAATTCCCCCTTAATGAATCATCATCTCGATGATTTTTTTACTCATTAATCATAATCAAAATAATCAATCACAGAATTATATCTAATAGCTAAGGAGAACATCGACATTTCACCAAAACTTACAATTTTCCAGTGTCAATTCAAATTTATTGGTGTAATAGAATTTTAACCAAGAAAAATTGTCACCTAATTAGAAATATGACATAATTTTTGTCATTACATCTAGTCATATCATGTAATATTATTAGTTTATATCACAAATAATAATAAAAAGTTATATAATGCTAAAACAAACAAGGAAAATGATGTTTTTAACTCCAACAAGCCTTACCAAGCTATTTTGTTTCATTACTCCACTTGTCTTTCCAAACTTTTCCTTGTGCAATTTTCCTAGTTTCTTTGAATTGCACTCAACAATTCTCCTTTTCCCGGATGGTTTTACTAAAATACATCTATGGTTTTCATCTTTTGGATATCTTCATCCTAAATTTATTTCTAATGATTATTTGAATAATTCAATATGTTTCTTTCTTTTCCATTCAAGCTTGTTGTTTTCACATACTTCCAGATATTGGTTTGTCTTCCCTACAAATAAACCTTGATTTACATTGGTAATAGTCAATATTATTCACTATGTCTTAAGTCCTTTAACAACTTATTTTCAACTCCAATTTTTGTGATGAAGCTTAAGCGACATCACTTTTTCATTCACGAGACACAAGTTTGCAATTTTAACTAAATTTATTCTCATATGGTAAGGAAAAATCATATTCCTAATTATGTTTTCAGCTAATCACTAAATACAAGGAACTCGGCTATACTAGTACCAAATTTATACAACAGAAGTTCTATATAACTTACGATATCACATTAGGAAAATGTGTTCCTTACTCTTACCTATTAGCCACCGCAACGTTATTGTTCTTCTTACTAGAAATTGTAGCAAGTATTTTTTTGTTTTCATCTTGACAAACACATTTACTGCCATATAGTTTTCACCACTTTTCCTAAAGTTGCATGTGAAGAAGAGCTAATTAACTTGTATACTTTTACTATTTTTTGAGTTGTAATTTGACTATAGATTTTGTTCCATCCTTTTGGATTTTTGGAACACCGCTATTACAGTAGATATTCCATGTTTTCTACATCATCTACCTTATTTGGGTTCAATTTTAATATTGGATTTAAATTCCAAAATATACCATAAAGACAACTCAACAATCAAGTAACTCCTTTGTTGATTGTTACTAATTAGTTCAAGTTATTTTACCTTTACTGATCATTTTCACATTTTACTAGTTGTCCTAAGTAACCTTCCACTTTTGTGTGTCATGAAGTCTCTTAGAAATTTATCGAACTTACTTACCACTACTACTACAGATTTGACTACTACTACAGATTAACTTGTATACTTACCGCTAGTACTACAAATTAACTTGTATACTTTTCTTTTTTTTGAGTTTTAATTTGACTAGAGATTTTGTTCCATCCTTTTGGATTTTTGGAACACCTCTCTTTGATAGATATTCCATGTTTTCTACATCATCTACCTTATTTGGGTTCAATTTTAATATTGGATTTAAATTCCAAAATATACCGTAAAGACAACTCAACAATCAAGTAACTCTTTTTGTTGATTGTTACTAATCAGTTCAAGTTATTTTACCTTTACTGATCATTTTCACATTTTACCAATTGTTCCAAGTAACCTTCCACTTTCGTGTGTCATGAATTACTGTTAGAATTTTATCTAACTTACTTACCAACTAATGTACAACATATCTCGGTCTTGTTTTTTTTTCCACGGTTCATCCTTCACTTAACCAATTTATTCTATTAACAAAACTAGATATTCGAGTTAACATAAGAACCCATTAAGTACGAGGGATGTTCACCTTTAAACCTAAATCTCTAATACCGAAATGTAACACCACTATTTTATTCTTCAAAACTAAGGGATTTTTTTACACATTAATTACAATTAATGTTTTCAATGAATTTAACATGCAAAAATTAAATTCCAGAATACAAGATTTATAAATACCTTAAGTTATCTTACGTTGAAATGAATAACATCATTTATAGAAACCACTAAATTATTCTAACATTAGTTAATGTTTAGAATCCAACTAGACAACCTATGATAACCATGTGCAACTATAAGGGTTCAGATCCTACTTGATCCCCTTTCAATGCTCTACATGAGCCAATATACCTAGTATATCATTTGGTTAGACCTTTTTAAAGGTATAAAGAATTATGTGTATATTCTTAGTGTTAACTTCCCGCTCACGAAATATTTTAAAATAAGAAATGGCGATGGGCAATTAGTCATTTACACTATAGTGCACATAGTTTTGGTAATTGCATTAGCAAGCTTTGGTTTTATGACTGCACATAAGCCACTTAAAACTTATCACTACACTCACCAAAAAATCATCTCATTCATAGTATTGGGATTTGTTTTAATTTGTTACTCATTAAGTTGAATGTTCATCGACTTAAGTAATCATTAGTTAATAAGTTCAATCATTGAAGTTGCATACATCATTACTCATCATCCAAGTCATGCAGTTCATGTCTACATCACTTTGAGATCCCTACATGAAAAGGTACATTCATGTAATGACCTAAATCATTACGATTTCATTCCTCTCCTTGTAGCCATCCCGAACTGGTGTGGGTATGCCTCACATGACACGAATTTTGTGTCATGACATATGCCTTCGATCTCGGTTCAAATGCTTTAGTTTAAAGAATCCTATTAAGTTATATTGAACACATGTTAAAGGTATACAATGGTCACAAATTAATGTATATACCCTCTACGATGTGATAATCAACTATAACGACCCACTTTGTCACTTTTTTTGGGTTTAAACAAGTACAAAATTATTGTGCTCAAAATGTCAAATAAACATCATTAATTATCCATTATTAGGTACTAGGTTTATTTATCTTAGTAGTAAGGAAAAATGAGTACATATGTACTACCTCATGATTGTTCAATGTACCTCTGTACTTGTTACATAACATTGTAATTAAATTCCACTAGAATAATAAGATATTTAAATAGAGTTATATTTAAGAGTGACCATGAGGGCTATTGTTAGGAAAGGACAACGATATTCATCATATCATTTCATAATTACAACTTAGTGAATATCATCTTATTTCTTTTGAAGTGCAATTATACTTTTATATTCTTACTTATCTTTATTTGGTGTTTTATTAAGTCCCGTTTTATAACTTGATATTTTTCATATAAATCTTATTAATCAAACTTCTTTGGTTAGATTGTAATTCACAATAACATCATATGGTTTTGCAATAGTTCAACTAAGTCTTACAACACCAAATAATAACCAAATCATTAATAGATAAATTTATTTTTAAACATGATACATAGTTGAATGAGATACTATTGAAGATAATCAAATAATCACTAGGCCCAAAGGCCTTTTATAAATCATATAGGAAAATCTTCCCTTTTCAATCCATGAAAGTTCATTAATTTCATTCATAATAATAGGTGCAATTACACGTTGAAGTCAAGTCATTATTTTTCCTTCATCAAGTCAGAAAATCCCATCAAATATGTAACTAAAAATTTGTTGAACATGGTCGATTTAAACAAACTAGCATGGGTTAACACCCCCTTTTCTAATTATTTCATAGGAAATAATTGAATAGTTAAAGTATGATTTAATTACATTAATCATATCCTATTAATATTTCAATTACCCTATCCATGATTGAATAATTTGATATAGAAAATTAATGTTATTATCTACTAAAAATTATAAAACTTCATGACATATTCATATTTTGGTGCCACGAATTATTAGCACATAATCTAAACAATATCCCTTTCTCACTAGCTATCCCAATAGGCAGCTAACATTCACAATATATAAATGAAATGCCTTAATGAATTTCAAAATGAATAAAAAGTATCTTTCATAAAATCAAACATCAATTTAAGCATGTTCATAGGTCATCAAATAAACCTATCATTTCATTTTTCAATGTATTGTTGAAACATTAGCAATTATTTAGAATTTAGGATAACATTCCTAAGCACACATCCTACCCAAGGTATGTTCTACCTTATGCCAACCCACAAATTTATAATTCTTGATAACTCAATTATTACTTATGTAATGTTATTAACTACAATTATTATTACCAAGATTGGTATTTATTGTTACTCTTCCGAAATTACCGTAGTAGTGGGATTCCACTTAAAAGGAAATGTAATAGGCTCGTTTTACGGTAGAGTTTCATAATCTCAAAACTCACTAAGGTTATGTGCTCCTTAATCTCTAATCCAAATAGGGCTCAAGAGTTAGGTCCCCATTTAAATGAGTACTAGATCTTGTATTGGCTGTGGTTGGTCCATTAAATACCCAAAACTCTAAATCGGATAAAACTTATTTTTATTCAAACCCAAATCCTAGTATCTCTTTCAACAAGTAAGACTTGCCTTGGCACCATATTCGAAAAAGGTTTCCATAGAATCGTTTCAACAAATATCAACTTAGTTAAATAGCGTAATACATATTACCACCGGGAAATCAATTAATAGATTTCAACACACAAGTTTATAACAGCCATAGTCGTCCAAAAAACCTATGCTTGAATAAACAATGCTTAGTGAAACAGATCTAAGAACAACATTTCAGCATCATGCTCAACAAGCTCTTTCCAGTTATATCCATGAGCGGGTCTTGTAGTCATTTTTATGTACCCTTAGTACAACTTTCTAACACCATACACATCAGCCTATCACCCAATGGGTGCTAGACACTCACCCGAGGCACGTGCGGGCGTCGAGCCCTTCCTTTATGTGATAATTGTGAGAAGGTTATGCCATTGATGGGGGATGGTTTATAGAATGAGAATACATTTACTTAGTTAAAATAAAAGTGGAAGGGAAGCTTACAGATCCACATATTAACATATTAAATGAACTAAGCATCATTTGTAATAAGCATGATGAATCGATCTAAGTCATGATAGTCACACAACAAGAGGGTTTACACCTTAAACATGATATACAAAACAAACCCTTAGATATATATTCATTTAGAGTGATTTTGTAGCCATATTACAATCAAAATAGGTCATCACAGACCATACATATCAAAAGACTAGGACTCATCTCTCACAGATCTTCCCGGTATGATATTATAACTATGCCTTCCCAGTTCATCCCTTATTATAGACTCTAATTCCATACAAAGGATTATTACATCCTTTAGAACCCTTATCACTACTAAACCCTAATCTGATACTCCACATCTTACTCTCTATTCATCCTTTGCTTTTACTCATGTCTATCACTCGATATCTTTCTTTGCTTCCAAGCATCTCTCTTTATAGGTTCATCATCAAACGTTATGCCTTCTCTCCTGAATAGATCACATGTCAAGTGTCAAATGTGGTCCTCCAATGGTGAATTCTTATCCCCTTGTGAACCCTCCACTCTCTGTAATGATGTATTTCGGGAATATTTCTTGCGTGGAATATTTTTTCTTGACCTCCAAGGTTCCGGCTAGCACCTTATCCACTCACCATGCCTAGTCAGCTCACATTTTTCCTCAAGTGCCTTCAGAATGTCAAATATTGATATGTCATATTAACCCCATGTTCTACCTTCTATGCACACCCTAATTTCTCCAAAACCCTTCTTAAACCTTTGTCATGCACACTTCTCCCCACCCACCATTATCTTTACTAGTCCCTCGAATGCACGCGCCTTTCGATACGTAGTCAATATTCAAGGCCTAACATCACCCCACACTAAGCTTATTCTCCATCCTTGGAAATATCCTACTTCTTTAAAGAATAAATAATGGTGGGACTTGGAAAAATTGAATGAAGAATGAAAGAATGGAAGAATCTTCTACTGCTATAAGAGGAGTGGGAACTCCTTCTTTACTGTCACCTCAATCTTCTCCCAGGAATCTACTTCACCATGTGCCTGCTGAAGTAGGTCACCCACTAGAGCACTTACCTCTTCAAAACTTAATTCATCATACTTAGCATTAATCATATCTACAATTCCTTATAATTTCTTGCTAAGGTTGTCTAACGTGTCCATCCTACGAGTGATCTGGGATATAGCTCTTTAAGTTTTTTTTTTATCGAACCTCGAAAGGTTTTGATTATTTCCATCTTCTTCTCAACCTTGGCTAGGATTTTATCCCACTCTACCCTATTCCCTTTATTCTTCTCCTGGAATTCTTTTAGATCCACCTCATGTGTAACAACTAGTATGCTTGTTATCCTATCTCTATCAATAGATTTATCATACAGGCCTCAACCATTCGCATGACGGTCTTCTACATAGCGGAAAGGAGCTCAGAATACCATGCAACTGTCTCCCTGATATTATTCTTCTCTTCCTCCTTGTGCTAATGCCTCTTACATTGATTCTAATGTTACCATGGTAAGGATGTGTGTTAAGTCATCCAAGCATTGCAAGGTTGACTCATATTTCTGCTCAGGCGAGGCCAAGTCTGGGTGTTTCAAGATTATAGCATATGTGATCATCTCTATCTTTTTGTACACCTCATGCACATTCACCTTTTCCTCCCTTAATTTACGCCCTTAGTTGTGCGTTGATCAGCTCCTCTTGCTTCAAATCCTTTCTTTTCTCAATGATTTCTTCATTCTTCTTCTCCATCTCTTCCTCCAGGACCCTTACTCTGTCATTCCTCCCAAAGAGTCTCACCTCAACCTCTACTGACACCTTGTTGAGTGCATTATAAAATTTCTCATCTGATAGCTACTGAGCATTCACCAGAGGGTTTACTCCCTTGGACTCTAGTATTTTCATCAATGCCCCTTGGTTGACCTTGAATTCTGTCTCATCAACATGGGACTTAAAATCAATATAACATCTTTCTTTACGCGGGTATGCACCTTTTTATTCGAATGAATACCATGCAAGGAGTTAGTTAGAGGGACAATACTTTGGAAATGTGCACGCAGTACCTTAGTAGGATCATTGATATAACTCATTCCTTGCTCAGCCACTGTTACCACACCCTTTCCTCCCATGCACACCGCCTTAGGAAATATTACCACTAGGCTGGGATCTCCACCCATGCTTCCATATTCCTTCTCGATGCTTTTTCTCTCCATTTCCTTGAGCACTTCATCGGCATTGTGCTCTACCTCCTGCTCCACCAAGTCCTTTATTATGCTCCACTACCTCCCTTTCCATGGCATCCTCTATTTTCTCCTTGGTGAGGCTTGGGGTCCTTTGATCCTTGGTGTTTACCTCCTCACTCTCCCCTTTCCTTGAGCACCTTCTTCTTCCCCATCCTTCTCCTCATTCCCTTCCTCTAAGTCATGTACATCATACACGAGATGGTCTTGAGCCTCTCATGCTCGTCATCATCCTTATCACCCCTGTAAGCCTCTATAGGATCTCGTTTCTTTTGACTCCACCTTTTCTGCTACTTTCTACTTCTTCCTAACTGGTGATTCCAGTCTAGGAGATTCTTCTTTTCTCTTCTTTTTTAGGTGACTCCTTCCTTGCTGGCAACTCTTCTTTCATAGGGGGCACTTCTTTCTCTAGTGCCTCCTCTTCAGGTGTCTTTTCCTTTTCTTCTATAGGGGACTTCTTCCTCTATGCATATGTGCTTGATGTCACTCCTGAATCTTTCACACCTATAGATTGCATTGTTTGTGTACTTGGTGCCTTTTTCTCAAGTGCCTCTTCTCTCTCCCTCTTCCTCGGTGTGGCCTTCTTCCTTACTTAAGGTAGGGTACTCTAGGATTGAGAATTTGTTTTCCACATAGGCTCCCTTCTCATATTTCAGCCTTATGCATAGATATACTCTTATTGTGGTTCTTCTAACAACATGCAAGGTTACTAGTTTTATCATATGCACGTCATGGGAGACATAATTCTCCACATAGGCATGTTTCTTTGGGTATATTAGAGTCCTTCATGTAGCTCATGAAAATCTTGGTCCACTATGCTAAGATTGAACCTCAGCCTCTTTTCCTCCTTGAAGTGGTTGACCCCGGCTTGGAAGTATTGTGTAGTGAAGGAGAATGGTAATTTGCACCATGGGCTCTTAGTGTTGTCTGCCAAAGTGAACTTGCCAATATAGAAATTTTGGTACACTACAAACTCAGCTTCTCCTTGCACTAGAGATGGAAATTTCTCAGGTATTCTCCACTCAGCCCCAAACGCATCACGCATTCTCTTGTACCACTTCTCCGGTGCATCTTGTGGGCAGCCTTCATGGTGTCACAAGTATATTTCTCAAATCTCTTGGCCGGGAAGGGTTCTCATCCGGGTACTCCCATACAAATTTGTCTTACCCATCGGAACTCCAATTTCTAAAAACATGATGGTAAGGAGGATGTTACCAAACATTATCTTCTCCCCATCATACATGGAACTGATGATCTCCTCTACTATGAATGTTGAGAGGTTGTAGATGGTCCCCTCTGAGATCTTCTAGAAAATGTTCAACCATGCCTTGTTGATCTGGGTCCATCTTTCCTATCCATTTATTTTTTTGACCAAGTGCATGGCCATCCTCATTACAGGGTCTGAAATTGTAGAGATGTCGAAGTACCGAGACCCCTTCTTGTAGTCATAGGCCTCCATTTTTCTTTATGGCCTCCTTATCATCCAAGTCATCATCAAATGAATCCCCCTCATAGGTAAGACCAATATATTTGGAGATTAGCTTGGGGTTATCCTCATCCTTCATCATGCGAAGTAAAAATGATCTTCATGTACACATGTGACATCATCCATTGGTACAACCACTCAGGTTTACCAAAATAGGGCAACTCATATAGTTACAATAATCTAACCTTCTCCATCTTTACCTTCACCTCATCATCATAGATGGGTATTCCATCTGGTGTTCACTTTGTCTATAGGGAGAACCATTTCTAACGCCATCTCTTTCTTTGTGGTGTTTGTTCGATGGTTGTAGTCACTTACAACCATTTTTCTTACGTGAGACACCCACTCTTTTCCCAACAATACACCATCTGGGTATTGCATCTCTGCGTACCATTCCTCATTGAAGCTAGCAGAAATAGCTTGTTTCCCTTTTCCCTTGCCCTTCTTCAGTGAAACGGTGGTTACTTTCCTTGGTGCCATTTTCCTTGTCGGGTTATTTAAAATTTCTTTTCTTCCTTTTGATCCTAACTCTACTCAACTCTACAGCTCTACTCTTACGTGAAGATCCCTTCAATCATGTGCCCTAGCTCTAGAACCCTAACCTAGAAAAACCCTTCCTTCCAAAAGATGATGTATTCACTTACGGGTTTCAAAACTTTAACAACCCTCTCCTTTCACACCCATGTACTATTTTTCCACACTAGGTTCGCTTCTCAAACTGGCTATGCACTCATATCTTCGCAACCTCCTTTTGCATAATTTTTCTCAAGGATGCCCTAGTTTGCAAGAGCTCTTCAATATCACAAATGCAAGGTAATAACAATGTATCTCGACCTTCTACTTATAGATTTTGCTTCTTTTCCCCGTAATAAATGCAATGCCACCTACCATTGTACTTTTGTAATAAAGGTGGATTTTTCAGCTAAATCCATCCTTAAGCACTTTACCTTTTTGCCCAACCCTTTGCAAAAAACCCTTATAACCTTCTAGCGTGAAAAAATACTTAACTAATTGAATATCCTTACGCGCACGCATGCAGCGCCGAAGGCACTTCTTCCATCGTTACATTGATTTTTTCCCTCACCATGTTGTTCATGTACTTCTCATCCTTGTACCTGGTCTTTGTAAAGCTCTCCTGACACTAAACTCCTTATGTCCACCTTTTCCACATGCACTCTTCCAAACTTCATGCTTTTGATTCTTAAATCCGGGCCATCAAAACATAGCTTCCACTACCAACTTCTATTATTTGTCTTATGAATCCACCTGACACTAAAATGGGTCCATGGTACTCTGCACATAGAATTTTTTTGAAAATAATAAGTAGCTACCAATGCACAATGTGTACACAAAAAAAAAAAGGAACAAACAATGAGAAGGGGAAACACACAGAAAGGAAAATTCACTAAAGGAAACCCTAGGCTAAATGGAAATATTGCCTTATTTATGAATACATAGAAACCTTATTTATAGTAGGGATTCAACCTACTCCCATTGAAATGGCCTGGTAATCTCATCCCATCCAATGCTTTTAACTATCATGCACCTAAATCAAGGATGTATGAGATGATATATGGCCCTAACCAATGGAATTTTAGTTTCCTAGGATGGCGCAAAAATTTGGAGTCATAAAACAAGACCATTTGCCCAACCTTGAATTGTTTGTTTTTAATATGGTGATCATGCCATGATTTTTCTCGTGCCTTTTCAGCCTTTTGAATCCACCTAGCAAGTGATTGCCTTTCATCTAACTGCATTAATTTATCCATGCGCTCTTGTAGTTCTTATTCATCAGCTAATCCTCCTACACACGTAATACACAGGATGGTAGCATGAATTCTATTGGTAACATAGCTTCACCAAACACCAATTAGAATGGTGTGGCCTTGTTCAATTTTTATAGGTATTCTTATATGCCCATAGTATAACTGAAACTTTGTCATCCCAATCTTGTCTTCCCACATCACAAATTTTTGTTTAATGTGACTTAGTAATTTTGTTAAATTCCTCAATAGTTTTATTAGCTTGTTGGTGATATGGGGTAGTCTTGTGGTGGGTTACCATGAATTATACCAAAAGATCCTAACTATCTCATTCAATAAATGAGTACCCCTATCACTCGTTAAACTTAGTGGACATCCATATCTATTGATTATATTTTCCCACAAGAACCTAGTTATTGTTGTTTTGTAAATCCCCTTATAGGTGCTGCCTTACCCACCTTGTTAAGTATTTAGTACAGTAATGATATAACGTGAACCTGTCCTTTGTGTGATAAATTGGTCTAAAAATCAATGACCAAATTTTCAAATGGTTTTGCTCTAGTTATCGGTCTCAAAGAAATCTCATCCCTTCTTCCTAGTTTTGAAAGGCACTAGAAATGGTTACAAGCCTTGAAAAAATAAATACAATCTTAGTAGATGCTTTCCCACCAAATCCCTTCTAATAGGATTTTTCACGTGGTGGAATTCCATTCATAGTTTCCTCTTGTAATCCCACTGTGTGCTTCCTCCATGATTTCAACATGCTCATGCTTCAACACACACCAACACAAAACTCATCGCGCCTACCTTGTATAAGTCACCACTAATTAACATGTAGGGCACAAATAATATGGCTAACTAATTTCATTCAAAATTCTTCATTCCCTCTAGTGCCACACCCATTTTGAGGAATATGGAAATATCTTCCAAGTCATAGGGCACATGCCACAACCTAAACAATTGCGCATCTAGCATAGTATCCTTAATGCTCTATGCATCCTCTCTTGAGTAAATCCTTGATAAATGATCAGGTCCTAAGTTACTTTTCCTTGGTTTCACAATCACTATAAATTCAAATTCTTGAAACAACAAGACCCACCGACAAATGCACCCTTGTAAAATGGGCTTGTTCACCAAGTACTTTAGTGTCATGTGGTCTATGTAGAATATGAAAGGTTTTTCCAATAGATATTTTCCAAATTTGTGCAATGCATAGATCATTGATAATGCTTTGCGCTCAGTAGTAGTATAGTTTTTCTCTACTAGTGTTAACTTCCTGCTAGCAAAACACAAGGGGTGGTCAAAATTTCTTCTCCTAGGGTTGTGCTAAGACTGCTCCAATTTTCATCCCTGAAGCATTAACATGTACATGGAATGGCTTATCCCAAGAAGGAAAGTGTAATATGGGCACAACAAAAATCCTATTCTTAAAAGTGTTAAACATCATCTGCTTGTTCCTCTCCCTAGTGAAATGCACTCTTGTGTTTTAGTAACTCCTCCAATGATGTGGCAAGGTGATTTTAGCATACCCCTTAATGAATTTTTGGTAATACCCCATATGTCCAAGGAATCACACATCTATTTTCTGGCTGGTAGGTCCCCCAATCCCATAATAATGGCAACTTTGGTGGGATCCACCAATAAACCTTCCTTACATATAATATGCCCCAACAAGGTCCCAAATGGAGTAGCAAAAACACATTTCTTAATGTTGAGGGATATCCTCAACTATCAACATCTTTCAAACATCAGCCTCAAATTATCACAATGGTATTTCACTAGTCCATATATTGTCTAGTCATCAAGGTAGACTTATAGAAACTTATGGATGAAATCTTGAAATGCCTATACAACAATGCGTGAAAATACAACATGCACATTCTTCAATCCAAAGGGCATGACCGTGTAGGAAAAGCTTCCCCATTCAGTGGAAAAGTTGTCTTTTCCTAGTCTTCCTTTGCAATTCTAACTTGATGATATCCTGAGAATCCATCCATGAAGGAATAGATCTCATGCCTAGCTACTCCCTCCAGGATTTCTTCAGTGAAGGGGGTTAAAAAGGGTCAATGACACATACTACATTCAGGTCCATGTAGTCAACACAAATCCTTATCCTTCCATCCTTTTTAATATTGATGACCATCAAACTTATCCATTATAATTCCTCAATGGCCTCAATGATGATTGATGTGATCATCTTGTCTATCTTCTCCTTGAATTTGACGCAAAGATTTCGATTCATTAAATAAGGCCTCATCCAAATCAGGAACACACCTTCCTTTAACTTGATTTTCCTTTCTCCCAAGGATTTGTGAATGCCTTTAACCTCATGGTAGTATCCATGAAAATAAGTCCTGAAACTAGTGCAATAGATCAATGATCTTCGAAACCTCCTTCTCTACCAATAGTCTCCAATAGTAGCCTCTTTAGGTTTTTTTCCAAACCAATGCTAACCTTCTTTATTTTGAGGGGTTCATGGTAGGTGCATGTTTTCTTATCAGCAATATCCCTAAATTCACACATACCTTTAATATGGTTAGAATCCAAAATATCCATCTCTTCACCATCGATCACATAGACCATATTTCCCTTCTTTTTCCATGCATGAGCACTCAAGTTACATCTCTTCTCGACTCTTCCTCATCATAACGCATCTCCAAACAAGGTTCACCTAATAACTCTAGTATTTTATCCTCCACCATGGCACTATCTCCCATCATAAGGTGCTTAACAACCTACAACACCTTATCCACCAATGGTTTAGTACTATGATATTTGAAAGCTTGAAGGAGGTAACCCGCCAACTCTTGCCAATTTCTTATCTCGAAAACGCATCTCGAGTGAATATAACATGCATGCGCACAACCTTGTAAAGTGGAGTACAACTTATGCACCCATAAATAAGGTGGAAATGCTTCTATGCCTTTCATCCATGCTTTCTCACATGTTCATACATGGAGCGAGGTAGATTCCTTCCCATGATAGTCTTGTATGACAATGGGTGCATTAATTTAGGAAAACCTAACAGATAATTCAATTCTCACTTTGTGCCACTCTAGAAGGCTATCACGATGTGTTTCCCACCAATGTGTTGTGGTCCTAAGAAATTTATAGCTGAGCATACCTCTTTTTTCAATCTCATTTTTCTACTGGGTCTCCATCTCTTGTAGGAAAACATCAAGTTTATCTCCTCCATAATAGCTTGGTAACTTATTTCCTCCTAGACACTTGATTGAGTGCACCTTTTTCACTCTCATAACAAATCCTCTTAATTATAGCCCAATTGTCACATGCCACACTAGTTGTATCACTCATGCACTAAGTATCTTTAAACTGAATAACTCCTTCTCGTAGGGTGAATCACCTTAGGGTCCTTGATAGAGTGCACATAGATCCTGTCAAGAACTTCTTCTCCCAAGGGTTCAGTATAGGGTGTTGAATTTCCATTGGTCAAGGGGATGATAACCCGTTCTTCCTTGTTCTCAAATATTATGTATCCCTTGTTAAATTATAGGTCAACATTGTTCTTATAGCACCACGGGCACCCAAGTAATGCTCAAAATTTTTCCACCTCGACTAGCGCCAAGAATTTGAAATCCCTAGTGAACTTTTCCCCATAGATAGTGATAACAACATCCTTTAAGACACTAATGGGCATTGCCTTTATCTTGTTAGCCATATACAACACATTCGAGGATGGATATAATGGGGGCCTTCCCATTTGATGTCATGCATCTAGAGTGAGGAAATTGACCTCCGTGCCCATGTCAATCAGAATATTTCTTAGAAGCCACCCATTCACAACAGCATTTAAGGTAATCTCCTTATCATAGTCAAGGTTGTGGGGAGGAAGGTTAACATGCATAACCTACCTTTTGCACTTTTCTCCGGCCCATGGTACCTTTTCCCATAACCATTCTCCTAACAAAGGAATGATATTCTCTTGCCTTAACATTTTGCATACTTCCCTTACCTCATCCATATCCTTTTGTGGAGCCTTTACATTCTTCCTTTTCTCTAACTACCTTGACTATTCCTTTAGGCACTAGATCTCTCCTTGTAGGCTTCAAATTACATCCATGGTCTCTTGATACACCTCCTTCTGATGAGTAGGGTTTGGATACTTTCCATGTACCACCTCTTCTCTAATAACAAATGGTCTCTACCTTGATACTTCCCTTGCGCGCACAACCTCAACTCACATTGCAATTAGTACAGGCTCTAGTTCTGACTTGCATGCGCCACCCTTAACATCCATTGTGAATCAACCTTCTTTACACTTAACATTTCGACACCTTTTTCCTTTTAGTGTTGTTGGATCATATGTTAAAATATATCCAAGAACACCTCATACTTGTGTGTTTTTTCCATACCAAGAGCATTATAATGATTCGAGGCATTCACACTTATAGTGCTCTATAAACCCATAATTATAACAAGTTCCACGGGGAAATCATTTCTTCCTCCTCCATGATTACTAAGAGAATGAAATCCTTCTCAAAAACCTCTTCCATGTGCCCCTCCATCCATGTTCCCTTCATAGTGATGACCATCATCTTTAAAATTACTTGTAAGGCTAGTTTGACGCACACCAATATCAATGACATCATGTATTTGGTCAATCAACCTAATCCTTGGTGTTATGAGTAGTTAAGGTGAAAATATTACAATAGAAAGAAACATTTTTATGGATCACTCAATACAATAGTGGGAACCTACTTGTATCACGATCTCCATGGAAAATCTCACAGCCCACCATCATGGTGTATACTTGATCTTTGTGAGAAAATGTCCTTTGTATGCCCCTCTACCTAAAAATATTTGCACCATAGGCCATTGCAGTCTCATGTGCCACATTCGTAGAAATATTCTCTAGTTGTTTTTCCATTGGATCAATCTAAGCTTCAAGAAAAGGGCTAACACTGGTATCCATGCTTCCAACAGCCTCAGTGCATAATGCAACCTCCAAGGTCTTGCGCGGTCTCTATGAAAGTCATGTGAAAATCAATCTCCTAAAAGGTGTTATCAACCTTCCAAAAAACCACTGAGCATGTTGAGAAGGATGAATATCATAAGATAGTTTTGATAAGAGAGTTTTAAAATGCACGTCGTACTCCCACACTTTTTGCCAAACCTTTTGAATCTCCTTCAAATGCTAACACTCTTTTGTTCAAACTCGGGATATGAAATTCAACCAAAGAGGCATTCTACAACATGGTATAATCCACCATTGTTTGATGGGGGTCATAATTTTGGTACTAACCATACATACATCCTTGTAACGTCGTTACAAACTAGCTTGCCTTCCACTCTAGGGTAATGATCCCCTTTACGCACCATAGTAGCTCACACTTGTGTACATGCTCTGTAACATCCTCAACACCTTTATAGTCTATTAGATGTAAATACATTTCACAAAATAGTTGCTGAGGTGGTTGAGGCCCTTACCTTCCTGATCCAAAACCTCGATTTCTGCGGTGTTACCTCCACCACCAGATCCACTAGATCCACCAAGTCTTGTCCCTCCTAACCCATGAGATCCCCTAGATCCACTAGGTCTACCAAGTCTTCCACCTCATGTAGCTAGTAACATGCACGAAGTGGTCATGCCTAGTGTACTCAATGTCCCATTGAATTACATTCCAACAGTTTGTGATATTTTATTGCTACCAAATGTGTGTTTCATGTCACTTCTAGACATAATACCCAAGATTTGTGTACCTATAATTCACCCAAATGTCATTCCAAACAATATTCCTCCAAACACATGAAATGATTATGCAGCCATGGATGTGCCAAATGAAAAGTTATACCTCCATGGTGTTGATCAGTCACTTCCACCAATACAAACTAGGTTAGCAATACTTATCTTTAGATTTGGAAAACTAAGTGCCAGGGGTTAGTCACCAAGTGGATTTAGATGTGCACCGACAAGTCTCCTTTCTCCAAGCGATGAAATCTCATCGGAAGTATGAAGAGGTCTCTCTCCCACAATTTCCAAGATGGGCTAACATAGACTTCTTAGGGTCCACATACTCTACATGAACCTCAATTCCCTCCCACAACGTCTTCCTCCATAAATCCATCATTCTTGCAACCTCACATTGTCTAGCCAGCTCCCTTTCATAAACTTCACTATAGTTGAGTCATCTCTCCTCCCTCTCCTTTTCACCCACAAGTTCCGCTATCTTCCTTCACCCTAGCTTCCTTTCTCAACACTCAAAATAAGTTTAGCTAAGCATAGGTAATGCTTTAAAACTTAGTGCAATGATTAGGATATTTATAGCTAAAGGGATATCATGTAAAAACAATCCTCTAGGCTCCCATAAGAACAAGGAAACTTTTAGTGGAGGATTATAGAAATTTGAATTGGTGAATATTATGTGGTTCACAACCAACTTATTCACCAAAAAATTGACCGACATGTCCCTTATACTATTCATTTCGCCTATATTTTACACATATATAAGAATATTATGAATGTAATTCACCATAATTTCAAATCATATCATGCACATATTCACCGAAAGTAAACATAAGAAAATTCAAAATCCATAGCCACCAACATAGAAATCTGAGCCATCCAACCTACAAGCCAACTCCAAACTCTTTCAAACCTAAGTCATCCAACCCTAACCCATCTAACTCTAAAATATGAGCCATCCAACCTCTTAGCCATCCAACTCTAATCCACCCAACACTGATCCGTCTAACTCCGATCCATCCAACTCTATCCATCCAAATATGATCCATCCAACTCTAATCCATCCAACCTTATTTTTCCAAATCTAATCCATCCAACTTTGATCCGTCCAACTCTAATCCATCCAAATTTGATCCGTCCAACTCCGATCCATCCAAATTCTATTTTTCCAACACCTATCCATCTAACCCTTTGCCATCCAATGGTTAACCCCTAGCCATCCAACCCATTAGCCATCCAACCCTTATCCATCCAACCCCAAGCCATCCAACCCCTGATCCATCCAACCCATAAGTATTAATTCATCCATCCACCCATAAGGCTTAAGTCATCCAATAACTTAGGCATCCAACCCTCTTGTCGTGATCCATCAAACCACTCAGTGACTTAGTCATCCAACCCTTTATCATCCAACCTTTTACCATCCAACCAATACCATTTAACCTTAAACCATCCATTCCCAGAGCCTTCAACATAAGATCCAACCCTAAGGGCCTAAGCAATAAGTAAGTCATGGATACTAGAAATTAGGGCAAGAAGATTACAAATTCAGCCAATTCAAAAAAGGGTACAAATACTTTGCTTGGCTATTTTGGAAAATCACAAAAATGAAGTCATTTTCTACATCAATGAAAATATCAGTATGTGGCACGTGCTATTTACTAGTTATTTAATCTTACATAATTTAATAATTATGTTTATCATACTCTTCTTGGAACTCTTTGTACTCTGTAAAAATTTAACTATAGATAAAATTAATACTAAATAAGTAACAATTTTATAGAATTATATGTAGATGTTTCAGAAATACCTTCATAGAATAATCAATTTAAAGATATCGATGATCCATTATATGTTGAGGAAAACATTCGTCCCTTGATGAGTTAGAAGTACAAGAAAATTCATCAAATTCTCAAAGTACACCAGCAGAGGAAGCTTCTACTCCAAGTTCTATTTCCAGGAAAAGGAGACATGAGAATCAAAATATTCCTACTGATAACAACTTAGATGCAAAGTTAAATCCCAAGAAAAAAAAAAAATATGTCAGAAAGAAAGAGGGAAAACTAGACAATTGGAAGAAAATTCCAGTTCGAATGGGCTACAAAATATCCTTTTATTGAACCTATGTACACTAAAAATTGTAATGTTGTTCCAACACAATGTCGATGCAAAATATGTGGTTGGAAATAGGGGAAGGAGCACACGATGCAACTCAAACTGACACAATTGAAAAGCACTGTGGGAAAATATACATTTCCCAAAAGCTAAAGGATGGCAGCATAGTCAGAACACATAAATGGAAAGATGCAAAAGATTGTCTACATGTCAAATACGTAGAAGAGTATGAAAAGGAACAAAAACATATCAAATATATAAATGAAAAAGGTGGGACCATAGTAGCCAGATTGAGCAAAGCTATGGAGGTAGAAATGCAAGCAAAAGGTATTCAGTTTGCTACCGTATTTCATATAATGAAAAGGGGAAGACCGATGTCGATTTTGAGAAAAATAAAATGTTGTATCAAGTTATTGGTCTACAAAATGTTCCTCAATCTCATTGGTCAGATACTAGTGGTAGGAGATTGCAAAATGTCTATCTATGGTAGAAAAGGAGGATCTGAAACTATGTGTTCAAAAGGAAAAGTATATTTCCCTTTCATTAGATGAGGTTACTACAGTCGATAATACTTCATGGATATGTATTCATGTTTACACATTTTCTAATGAAATAAGGACTCCACACCTCTTAACAATTCATAAAATGACTGAGAATTACAATTATGAAAATATATATAAATTGGTGGTGTCAAATCTGAAGGATATCGCTGGAATGGATGAATTTTCCATTGCAAAAAAATTAGTTTGTGTCGGAACCGATGGTGCAACTATAATGCAGGGAGCTAGAAATGGTCTCGTGTGTTAGACTTTAGACAACTATTACTCCATATATATGGTTTTTTCCATTGCATGGCTCACAAAATGAATCTCACCTACAAAATTGTGAGCACATTTGAAAATGTAGCTAAAGTGGAGGAATTGATACGTGATCTACATGCCTATTATTCTAGCAGTCCAAGAGATTTTTAGAATTTCAAAAAAATTTCTATTGGACTGACAGAGGGAAAAAAACTTCTCAAAGATGTAGATACCAGATGGATATCTATGTATGAACCTATGTGTAGAATATTTGATGAATATCCTTCACTGACAGATTTATGTTTAAATACCACAAGGATGTAGATAAAGCTAAAGATCTATTGTGTCATCTAACTAACATAGAAAACTTTACTCACACTCTGCGGTATTTTTCCCATGTTGAGGGAGCTTAATATTTTAACAAGCATGCACAAGATCATTCTTTCTACATTACAGACTTCATAAGACTCAGAAGACATGTTTTCTGGAGTTTAGAAAGTTTATATATTTTTTATGGGAGTTTTCAGGGTGTTGCTTTTGAAAACTGGAATGCATTGATAGATTTGAAAATTCCAGTGCTTCTTAAAATACAATATACATGATCATCTGTGTATAACAACACATGGAAGAGAGATTCCACTTCATATGTTCCAAAAAAGAGTTGATATGGCTAACTCAGAAATAGAAGAAGTACGAGTGACATGAAATTTATATGATGCAATATTAATGGAAACTAGGAATAAGTTGAGAAAGATCTCTGAATCATTAGCTAAAGAGATCTAGGAAAGATTCAAAAATGATAAAATACTTGAAGCAATGGGAGTTGTAAATCCATAGTTTTGGAATTTTCAGGTGGAAAACCATACACATCTATCAGTCCTTTATTTATCAAAAACATGGGTGATCTAACTGATCATTTCTCTAAGACTGAAGAGATAAATGGAGTTTCTTTAGAAGGTATTTTGAAAAGAAAACTACTTAGTTCACAGTCAATGGATTTTGCTAATACTATGATATGACAAGTTCAACTTCTACAAAACCCATAGGATTACAGTGCCATGAAAAGGATTTGGAAGGATATTTGTTCCAGTAGTATTCTAAGTGAAGATTTGAGCGAGTATATTAAGTTGTATGAGCTTTGCCAAACAATGATTCTGGGTTCAGTGGAAGATGAGAGGGTTTTCAGTGCATTATCCTTTTTAAAGTCCAAAGTTGAAAAATGGATAGGAATCTAGAAAGTTGTCTCAGATTGTATGTTTCACGTTACTCAGTGGAGTCTTTTCCTTATGATAGAGCACTAGCATTGTGGAATTCACTAGTAGAAAGAAGAGGAGTTAGTAATATTCTTCCTAACCCAGGGGATCGAGACACATCAACAGATCATGCTATAGTTGATTTCCAAGACACAAATGAAAGTGTTTCTCCAGGACTGTTCCAATTCACATAGATTTCATTCCAATTCACATAGATTATTTATTTGAGATTACAACTTTTCCATTGGAACAATGTCATTATATGTTTTAATTATCCCATTTGTGTTTTATATTTGGTTTTCAAATTCAGACTGAAATAAGTACACATTTGTCTTTTATATCTATTAATTGATTTATTTTACATCTGCAAAAATTAGAAATGTAAATATTTAAAAGAAACAAAATCAAGTAAATTTAAGAAACTTTCAATAAATTTAAATATTGATGTATTTCATACAAAGATTACAACTTTCAATAAATGCAATATTATATTTGTCTTTATTTGATCCTTTTCCATTTGAACAATGTCATTATATGTTTCAATTATCCCATTTGTTTTTTATATTTGGTTTTCAAATTCAGACTGAAATAAGGAGACATTTGTCTTTTATATCTGTTAATTGATTTATTTTACATCTGCAACAAATCAGAAACGTAAATATTTTAAAGAAACAAAATCAAGTAAATTTAAGCAACATTTACGTAAACAATAAAAAAGAAACATAGTTTGTATTAACAACATATAGTAACATTGTACAATTCTAATTTCCAAAGTTCTTTTGAAATCGATCTCTCATGTGGTGGATTACTTTATGAAGAAAAGTACAAATTCATAAAGCATTGTCGGCCAATACAATTCCAAAAAGGGGGTTGTCATAACATATCAAAGCTTCCGACAAGTTCTGATCATATAAGGACACATTACGAGGTCATCCTCTTTTTTGCCTATGATTCAAAATCATAGTTGTCCTTACATCTACCACATGGAATAAAAACTAAAAAGGGGTTGGCCACTATCTTTTAATTCCTACGCCAGTGTCGGAATTGTGACAACACACCTGTCACATGGTGAAATTTACTAACATATCTTATTTTATGTTGTAGGTGAGGCTTGTTCTTTTTCTTGCATTAGAGGTGGAGGATTCTACTACATCTGTGCAGAAGCTATCTACTATAACTCCTGATGCCTACAAATCTCATGTTGCGGTATTGATATTCTCTAGAATATTCAGCTCCTCCCTCACTACATCTCTTGCAGACAAAAGTGTTGCATCTGCGTCTTTGTATTTTCCTTCAGTAAGACTTCTAGATCCATCTTATGCTCCTTTATTATCCTTCTCAATGTATTATTTTGTTTATTTATAACAATGAGTTTTTCCTTCAACTGTGCAAATGAATTCAGGATTTTGTGGGCATTCTTCAAATGTGCTTCAAATAAATAATGTTGCTTTTCTTTAAATTTTCATATTTTTCCTGCAAAACAAAAATATTAAATTTTTAGTCTATTAGATAAAATGAAAAATATATTGCAGTGCTTATAAGATAAGGATTTTGCATGTAAAACTAAAATCCCACTCACAACAACTTTTTCTTTTTCAACATTTGCTATTAAGACATTTGTCTTGTCTTTAGCCCATTTATCAGTAAGCCTATGTGCTTCGACATTGAGATTCTCCAACCTATTTAGCATTATGTCTATAATTTCATCATTGTAGTCATTACTATATGAAATAGTCCCTGAATGAGCTTTGTTTAGCAAAACATCCTGCCATGCTGGTTGGCTCTCTACGGTAGTGAACAATGAATGCCTTTGAGTGTGATTATGGTATCGTGTATTTATTTCTTTTATCAAAAATTTTTTCTCTCTCTCCCAAGACCGCACCAAATCCACATCAGACATTACAACCTCTTGAATTGTTTCCCCCATACTATCTGATATCATATTTTCTAAAATAAAATGTGTCTTTTCATCATCAGTTTGTGGAGCATTTCTTGGAGGAGGAGAGAGTCACTACCCTGTATTACATGCACATTTTGTTGTGGTTGAGGTGGAGTAGATTGAATCATATCGTGGGTGTCAAAATAGTTACCCTTATCTGCATCACCACTTTTTCAAAGCCAAATACTCCTCATCAAGGGCGATGTTGTTGAAAATTTGTGTGGTTGTTACACTTAAAACACCACCTAGTGACAGTCCAAGAAATTTTGTGGTAGTAGGATGAACTATTCCTGCTTGACTCTGCAGGAAACCTTATATTCTTTCCTATGCAGTTCTTCTTTTTGTTTGGACTGGACATGTGTTGGAGGTATTGGTGGCCTCCTTGCAAGCAAAATGTGCCCAAAGCCACATTACCTGCATGAAGCAAACAAAAAATTGTCATAATATTACGGTTGTGCTTTGTAAATGCTAAAAAATTGTAAGGAAACAAAACATGCTATATATTATACATTACAATATACCTTGCATAGACGGAGACACAATCGTGACATTTCGATCTTCAAACCCGAATGAGTTTGATCTTCATCATCAAACTCAGTAGTTTCTGAATACAATAAATGTATAAAAGAACAATAGAAATATTAAAATATAGTAGTACATACATAATCTATATTAATTGTTTGAATTAGTTATTTATAAAAAAAGATAACTTCATACCTGAAGTTAAATGTGATGGTAAACGTGATGCACATATCGACCCCCGAGGTCACTTTTGATGAGGAGGTCTTACTGGTGTTGATTCTGCTTGAATCCATGTCAGAATCAATGAGAGACCTCTGGAGGGGCTTTACCTCTAGCAATTGCCTCCTTATGAGATGTTGCAGCTATAATTTTTCTCTGCAAAATAAAATCACACAATTATTATTTTATCCAAAAATATTGAATTTGAAATCCTTAGAACAAGTAAACATAAAAGTAATTGTTACCAACTTACTTGTTGTTCTTCGAGAGTAAGACCAATCATTTGATCATTGATTGCAGTTGGAATTTTATCTTACATGGAATTTTGTAGTATACTTCATAATAAAAAGCAAGAATATAATTACAACAAGAGAATACAATCCTAGATTTATCAGATTGATTGGCTTTGCGGGCATGGGAGATATTTATTTTTATTCTGTTGGACAAATAACTACACCAATCAAATTGTTTCCCTACTAGTGTCCATAATAAATATTGAACTACCCAATACAAAATGTCTGTAGATCTACCTTGTATAAAACAATCCTTGCCTAAAAAAGTGACGCAACTGCAATAAAGAATTTGTTTGTAATACCTTGTAGAAGAAGGCCTCTTGATGAATGATTAAGAGGAGCTACAATAACAAAGAAGAAATACGTTAGAGCCTTGGGTGGTCCAGTAATGTTAAGAACAAAAGAATTTGAAAACAATAAACTTACCATCAACTTGTACATTGTAATGAGACTCCAAAAAAAAATTTTGTCTTCATCTGTAAGAACAACCTTTGTAGTAACGACCAACTTATTTTCAATGGTAAACCTGTTAACCGATGTACATCCTCGGTTCAATTGAGAAAGAAATTTGATGACATCTCTCGATGCATGAGGAGAACAAAAATTTACCATCACTCTCATTGTAAGAGGCGAGAAGGTAATCAAGGACTGAAGTATCAATATCGAATTGGGGCATGTCCACAAGCCCGTAAATTATGAGTTTTCAACCCAATCCTTTTTGTGTCTTTTTCTTAGTAGAGCTACAATCTGTGGGCACATGAGGTTTTTGTATTGAAATTTGGGTGTAGGAATAGATGTGGTGCTGGCCATTGCTGAAATTTGGGAGAAGTTTGAAGATTGGAGAGCTCAGAGCACTAGAAATTTTCATAGAAAAGTGAATAATTGAACCTTGAAGGGGTATTTATAGGGGTCTGTATGGTTCAAAGGACACATGATAAAAACTATTGGCTGGTAGTGGTGGCCCAACCCTTACTCGCCCAACCCATGTGACCAAACATTAACCATCTAACCCACCCGCACAACCCTTACGCGTCCAACCCTATACCGTCCAACCATTAGCCACCAATGCTTTATCATCCATCACACCCGCCCAACCCTTAGCCCTTCAACCCCTCAAGGCACAAAAATTTAAACCCCCACCGAACAACCCACCCATCCAACCCTTATCCATCCAAACCCTAGTCCATCTAACCCACACAACCAACCCTCATCCATCCAACCGCTCACCCACCCATCCCACCATCCAACCTTAGCCATCCAACCTTCACCTATCCAACCCTTAGCCATCCAACCCCTCACCCGTCCAACCCTTTGTCTAACCCTTAGCCATCTAACCCTCACCTATCCAACCCTTAACCATCCAACCCCTCACCCATCCAACCCTCCAACCTTGGCCATCCAACCCTTAGCCATCCAACCACTTTCCCCATCCAACCCCATCCAACCCTTGATTTCCCTACCCTTAACCATCTAACCCCTCACTGTCCATCCCTCCCGCCCAACCTCAACCATCCCGACCCTCACTCGTCCTACCCACCAAATAGTCGCCAAATCCCTCACTCATCCAACCCACCCATCCAACCCCGGTCTTCTAACCTCGACCTACCCAACCCCCTGCTAACCTATCCAACCAAATTCCCGTCCAACGGCAACTCCCGAACAACCTACCCAAAAACTTTCTGAAACAAGGAAAAAATGATCTCTAGGAAATCGCCTTTGCCATGAAACATTTTTTCAGATATTCGCCAACGATTCGAAAGTTGATTTTGAGATTCGCTAATGTTTCAAAGTAAGTTTTCGAGGGGTTTTCTTAAAATGAACCCTACTTAAGAACTCAAACTCAACAACCTTAGGACAAGAATACGTATAAATAACATATTCCAAGGTATAACTGGTCAACACTATCCTCCACCAATGATCAACAACATGTGTCCAAGTCAGATCAACATCCTGCAGCTTATGATACTCATCTTGGGTCCACACACGAGATCTATACTACCACTTTATTTAGATGCATAAACTAAAATCTACTCATACAAATCCACTAGGAAACAAAAAATAAGGTCTCATACAACTCATGATACATATGTTCTTCTACACATCTGCGTGCATTAAACTCAGGTCCAATACTAAATCTCTAAGAAAAGTTATCCTCCGTGCTCTTAAACCATGCTTCGAAACTATCCAAGATTAAGTACTCTGTTATCGGATGTCATTCTCACAACACTTCAAGAAGAGGTCCCAGCAACAAAACAAAGATGTAGTCATTTTTATGTACCCTTAGTATAAATTTCTAACCCCATGCGCATCGGCCTATAACCCAACGTGTCTTTGGGTGCTCACCCAAGGTACGCGCGGACATTGAGCCCCTCCTTTATGTGAGCATTGTGAGAAGGTTTTTCCATTGATGGGGGATGGTTTACAGAATGAGAATACATTTACTTAGTTAAAATAAAAGTGGAAGGGCAACTTACAGATCCACATATTAACATATTAAATGAACTAAGCATCATTTGTAATAAGCATGATGAATCAGATCTGAGTTGTGAAAGTCAGAAAACAATAAGGTTCACACCCTTAAACATGATATACAAAACAAACCCTTAGATATATATTCATTTAGAGTGATTTTGGTAGCCACATTACAATCAAAATAGGTCATCACAAACCATACATATCAAAATACTAGGACTCATCTCTCATAGATCTTCCTTGGTATGATATTCTAACTATGCCTTCCTAGTTCATCCCTTATTATAGACTCTAATGCCATATAAAGGCTTATTACATCCTTCAGGACCCTTAATACTACTACAATAATCTGCTACTTTGTATCTTACTCCTTATGCATCCTCTTCTCTACTACCGTCTATCACTCTATGTATTTCTTTGCTTTCAAGCATCTCTCTTTATAGGTTCATCATCCACTGTCATGCCTTCTCTCCTGAATAGATCACATGCCAAGTGTCAAATGTGGTCCTCCAATGGTGATTTCTTATCCCCTTATGAATTCCCCACTCTTTGTAATGATGTCTTTTAGGAATATTTCCTACATGGAATATTCTTTTCTTGACCCCCAAGGTTCCAGGATGGCACCTTATGCACTCAACATGCCTAATCGGGTCACGTTTTTACTCAAGTGCCTTCAGAATGCTGAATATGGATAATTCCTATGAACCCCATGTTCTGCCTTTTGGACATGGCTTGGTTTCTCCAAAACCCTTCTTAAACCTTTGTCCTATTTACTTCTCCCCACACACCCTTCTATTTACTCGGTCTCGTGCATGCACGTGCTTTTCGTACTTATCCAATATTCAAGGCCCAATAGGTTTTTATTATTAAATTAATACAAGCTCATACATGACAGATAAAGGTCATTTTTGAAAAATAAATAGTGATATACAAATTCAAATCACTCAACCACTACAAATACCGATCTTTGGGTAAGATAATTTGTTTTAAAGTCACCCAGATAGTCATGGATAGGCTCATTACGGCATTGGTTTCTCTTTTACAAACTCAATGATCTAGGATAGGTTTTCCATTCTTTTAGAATAATACAATGAAACTACCCAATAACTAGATCCATTTTCTAAAAACCATGCACTCATATTCTAAGCATGAATAATCAATAGATTAATTAAAAGCTCATCAAAATATAGTTAAATCATTAAAACTAACATCCATCTATGGGCATATCCAGATCATAGATTTAGACACTTGAATGAGGAAATACGATCATATGTCATCGAAATAATTCAATAGGCATACAAATATTTCAAAGGAAGTATCCAAAAAAAGGAGTGGAAATCCATGACTTTGATTTAGAATACCTCTGCAATAATACCCACAACAATCTTTCAAAACATCCAACTCACCCTAAAATGATACATTCCATATTTGAAATAATAACCCATAAAGCAAATCATGAAACTCATATTTAAGTAAATATGGGTCGGTCATTAAGTCTCCATAAAAATCTTCAAAATAACTCAGCCAAATACCACATGCGCAGAGCTCCCAAAGGGAGCGATAAAAATGGTGAAGAACATTGAAACAACTATGAATCTCATAATATCTTCAACTAGAAACTTCACCATTCTCCTAATTCTATAGGAGTTTCAATTAAATGCAAAAATTTCCAGAGGTTCCATGTATTAGACTCTATTAACTATCACCACTACAATTTACTCATTCCCTCCAATTGATTAGTGGAGTTTATATGGTCACCAACTAAAATTTAAACCTTAATTGCATGGCATTCCAAATTACATTCCTATCTCTCAAAAAATTGGTTGAAGGTTTGTTTAATAACAATTCAACTCATTTGTAGTTGCATGATGATCTATTCGATCGGCAAAAGATAAACAATTTAACCAATTTTAATTTAAACCTTCATGGACCGATTTATCCATTGACCAATAATCAAACAATTTCCATTTGGATACTATTAGACAATATTTAAAACTTTATACACACATGGGTCGACGGAATGATCATTTTAATTAGTAAACCATTCATAAAATATCGCTTATGGTCGACATCATAATAAGAACCATTGTTCATGGTGATCACAACTATAATCAACTAAGAGAATAATTAACCAACATTACATAGTCTATTATCCCCATAACATCAATCAAAACCATTGTATATGGTCTAAGGACAATGTATAATATCTATTACAATTGGCATGGAGATAATAATTCAAATAATCCAATTTATCTTTCCAATTTCTTACACCCTTAACAACACAAAAATGAAGACTCTCATGTACTATAATCTCTAACCAATAAAGTTAACACAATAATAATTTATTTCTTGATAGTGAGATGAAGTATAACCAAGAAGTACATTATCATTGCATAACCTAACATTGTTAGCCATTAATTCTGAAATATAGGTAAAATGATAATATCAATGATAGGTACAATAACCAAAAATCCATCAATACATCCTATCATCCAACTCAAGTAAAGTAAGTACATTAATCATTATAGAAAAAAATAATATGTTGTAAATGTAAAGTACGTTACAACTTCCGAATGACAAGTGATGTTGCGTGATTGTACATGCAACTACAAGTAAGTATGCATATACATTTTATGATATGTATACGCACGTGTGGATGCATATTTAGCTACACAATAGAGTTTATCCTATGTCTCTCATAACCTACTTTTAATTTATGAATTATCCTTTCGATGAAATAGACCAAAATTGGGATGTGACAACCAAGTTTTAGAACTTTGATTGGTTAAATTCTAGAAAATTTTCCAATTGATGAGAAAACTGAATTGTATTCTACAATTTTATTTATGAATTTTGCTTATGATTGATATATTAGAAATGATTATAATTGAATCATTGGGATGATGATTATTTTTAGAGGGGAAGTATGTAACATCCTAGATTTAATTAAATTCATTTATTGAATTATTAAGATCATTATTATAAAATTTTAACCATTTTATGGACATTGCTTTAGTAAAATTATTATTGACCACTGTCCATTATGAAGGAAACAAGTATCGTGAATCGGTTTTACTAGTTAAGTTTGATCTTTCAAATGTTAGAAAGATGCCATGGAATTTCACCAAGCACTGTGAACTGTGATTGTTAAGGATATTAACACCCCTTTTCCTAATGAGTGTTTGATATGTTTTTTTATTATTACTTATCTAGTAAAGGAGTTTTTGGTGAAGATGTAATGAATTAATAATATATATAGATATATATCTTCTGGCATTGTTGGCATATTATCTGTCATGAGACCACTTATGTTATGCATTTATGGAGTTTAGTTTGGTTGTTACATGGCATTGTTAATTGGTTAATGAAATTGTGTGAGGTGGAGATTTGACCCACCCCACCATGTGGGTTATGTGGTTTTGAAATTTTATAGAACTTAGGTTAAAACCTAAGTTGAATGGAATATTTGTCTTGGATGTTAAATAAGTTTTATGTTTTAAATGGTTGTTTGACGCTGATATGCTATGTAGTGGAATGGAAATTAAGAAGGTTTTCTTTGAATTTAATGTAGATAATAGGGATTCCTTGGGAAAGGTTAGATTCCTTGACAAGATAGGTCATGCAAGTAATATCATTGTTTCATTTTGATCCGGTTGTTTGTAGATGTTTGTTTGAGGGATATGCATGGATTTTTTAGGAGAATAATTTTTTTGGTGAATTTTGCATGGATATTTCACTATTTTTATCTCCATATATTATGGCATTTTAAAGGTTTAAATATGTTATTGAAATATTTAATATAAAATGTAGTGTTTTGAAGTTTTCAACTTGGAAAAGTGTAGAGAAGTTTGGAGGTAAAATACGCAGGCATGAGTTTTTCTACTCTTATTCTTTGCTATTATTTTAATGATGTAACTAAATACATTTTGGTTTTGGATTATTATGTGAGATCTAGAAAATGAAATAAGGAGTTAGTGTGAAATAAAAAAAACTTGATTAGTTTTACAGCTCCTTAGAGCATTTTTGTTATCATTCTTTTTTTTATTATGAATAAATGGTGGAGGTAAAACCTTCCTGAGTGCATGGATTAAATGGATTTTGGGTTATTGTTTGAAAATTTGGTTTGGTTTTGGGGAAATATGGTTTTATAAAAGTATGGATTATTTTTTGTTTCATGGAATCCTCTCCCTCATGGACATATTGGAGTTAATTTACTCTATTTTGTGTGGGTTTAAAACTTGGGAAAATAGTTGCTAGGAGTAATGTGATTATTTTTGTATAGTTGTATTCTATTCAAGAAAAGTTAAATGTCATTTTAGAATGGGAAGATATCTATTTTCATTCAGGTTAAATATAGAATGAATGAGAAAGATGATTGTACAAGAATGAATAGAATGGGAAGATGGCCATTCTCCTAAAGACAATTTAAGGAATGAGAAATATAATTTCATGAGAAATGAATGGTCTAAAGAGAGAAGTGTGAATAGTTTGGATCTGGAAGTATAAATTACCAGTAGTGATAGTGTTAATGGTCCTAATATGGAAGCATTTTATAAAGTGATTGTAAGATTGAACAGAGGAAAGTTACGGAAAACATAAACTGGACTTGCGTTTTAGTTGAATTTTTCTTTCAATTTTTTCATATGGGAATTTTAGGAACAATGTTCAAAGCCTTTTATTTTTAACAATAGTGAAGGACATCACCTTTTCATTCTATATGTATATGATTTCAAATTGGGATAGTTTTGATGTTACCGTTGTTGATATATATTAACAATGGATTGTTTCTATGATAACTAAGCATGACTATTTTGAGTTAGTTGGGGGAATTCTTAGGAAGGGAATAAAGTTGTCTCCTTCTATTATTTATTTCTTATATGTGTAATATAGTCAATGATTATTTGTTTATTATTGATGAACTCTCTCTCTCTCCTTTCTTGGGACTAGACATTTTGGTTAACTTTTGCTATGATTAAATGATTCCTTGCATGGAATTGTACACGTTATTATAAAAATGATAATATATATGTGTAGTCAACTAAAAAGGGTCTCTAAAATAAAATTAATTCATTAGTTTAAGTCTGCTGAAATATGATTTGTTATATAGACCATTTTTATTATTGACCATGTGCATTATGAAATTTCTATTTGTTATGAATAGTGGGAAAGTGGGAAACCAAATATTTTGAGTTAATACATGTTTAATTCATGTTTTTGATATAGTTACTGACCCATTATTGTCTAAATTTCTAAGTCATATTAGGTTGGTTGTATATAGTAACAATGGACATAATGTTTTTATATAATTAAGAAGTTTCATTAAGATATGTTTATAAGGTAGATTTCATTATTCAAATGTAGACACCTATAGTTTGATCGAGACAATATTATTCCTAACATTACACTAACTTTTCTCCTCCCTGCAAATTGATGACACTTCATCAATTAGGCTCTTTTTCCCTTCAATTCCTCTTAATTGACCATTATACATTGATTAGTATTCTTATCCTATAATTGACTAATGGATATTCTCATTAGCTAACTCCCACTTCCAGGCTTCCAAAATCAATCAAAACCCCCTCCAGATGAGCCCAGAAAGCTACCTAAGCCTACTTGGGACCCCTAATTAATCCTAAAAGATTAATTAGCCTCTAAACCTAGTCAAATCTTGCTTTGACTTGCTAAAAGTGCATTTCACTTTCCAAAGTCCATTTCATTTGGATTTCACCTTTTTGGACTTACCTTTTTTCCCACATGCATCCAAAACTTCCCTTTCTTGAAAACATAAATCTATAAATAGACCTCTACCCCTCTCACTTCTCCCTAAGAACACTTCTCCTTCTTTAGGCTAAACTATAGTATTTTTGCTAGGATTTAGAGCATTCTTCATTGTTATTGAGCTATCATTATCTATTGCATTTTCCAACTCAAGCTTGAGTAAATGAGAAGAACCATATGGCCTTGTAGCCATTAATGGTGAGCTCTCACTCTCAAACCCTTAAGTATCAAACAATCAAAAAATTATTGTTAGGATCTTTATAGGTTCATATTGTGTAGCTTTTAAAGAGTAGAGAGTAGTATATATGTTTAGTTTGATGTTATTTCAAAACCTAGAATCTACTATATAAATCCAAAAAAAACTGGCACATCACCCATCATGAGCTGAGTGCTCACCCAAGCACACAAATGCACCATGCCCCTCTTTAGAGTTCCTTGTACAAGATGTTAGTGTGATGAAGATACAACATATTTAGAACCATAAATAAGAATAAACATTCCATAGAGCATAACCAGATCTAGATCTTAGATAATCATGAATTAAAAATAACTATAATAAGATTAACCATACAAGAACCAGTTACAGTCATGTTTAAAACCATTATCCATCTAATATACTCCATTATATTAAACACATTGTAATACATAAAATCTTCTTACATTACAAAGCATCACCATAAGTTATGCGTGCATCAGATCCAACAACATAACTCTACAATAATTCACTATTGTCTAAACTACATACATAGTTCAATACATATTTATAGGGGTGGGGACTTTCCCTTCACCACCTACGCACTTCCCAAAATAGGTCACATGTTGATAATAACCATGCGCCTTTACATTAACATGCACACATGCAAGTGCACTAATAATAGACATCCTATAGTTAACTGGAAGAAGTAATCCTATTATTATCTTGAACTCATGCATGGTGCTTATCAGATGCTTATTCCCAAAATACATTTGTGTGTCAAAGTTCTCCATCCCAATGTGTGCTCCACATGTTATCTTCAAAAATAGCCCGCATCCATGAAAATGGCTAAGTCCTAAATCAACTTGTCTAGTGCATTTCCTTCCCTATCCTTCTGCGCCTTCAAGTATGCCTTGTTCTTGTGTGCACATCCTATGTGTGTCTTCTCCTTAGGAAAATATTGTTTTCTCAACATTACCCCACACTAAAGTACATTTCATCCCAAAAATGGGGATTCTTTCTGATGTTCCCAAAGAATAAAGAATAAGAATGGAAAGAATATAATGAATCACTATACAAAAGAATAGAACTTTACTCTGTAACACCTTCTTCTTCAACCGAGGGAGGATCAATTCTAGATATTTTGTTTTAATCTCAGCCTCCAATGTCTTTCAGTCATCCAACATGGTCCTTGTCTTCTCTGGAATGTATGTGAAATGGCTTCCAATTCATCTCTGAGTAATCTTTTCCTTCTCATTCTGTAGTACTTGGACAACATTGGCCATAATAGTCATCATTCCCTCTAGAAGATCCATCTTCTACGCTATGTGCTTCCCAATCTCATCTATTCTCTCCTTATGTGGATCTTGGGCTGCTGCAAGGGCTTCGTGCTTCTATTTCACTAAGTGCCATCTTTCTACGCATCCCAGTGTCTCATCTTTCATGGCCTTCAGAATATCATTATCTTCAACCAGAGTTCTGATCCTTATCACTGCTTCTGGTGCCACATAAATATTCAGAGCTTGGTTAGATTTCTTTAGTTCATCCTTCAAAGTTTGGAGTAATGCCTCATAATTTGAAATTTTCCTAACCACAGAGGCCCTTGCTCTTTCTACTTCTTGTTCAGATCCTTTAGTGCTAACATTTGAATTGGTCCATCTTCTAGCACCAAATCAACCAATGTGTGCACATAATGCATAGCCGAAGGAAACTTCTCAAGTACCTTAGACTCAAGATGAGGTCTTGCTTTAAGAATAAAATTCACCAATTTCTTTTTCATGCTAATGAAGGCCTCATTCTTTTTCTGTTCTAGGTCCTTTTCTCCTTTTAAATGCACTTATTTCTGTAGTTTTTTCCTTGTTATCTTCAAGTAGTGCTCTAATGGTGGCAAGCCTTATCAATGTTCCTCTGTGCCACCTCTACAGATACCTTAACCAAAGCATTTCTCACCTACTCATCAGACATTAGAGTAGGCTTTATCATGTGTGTCTTCTTTGGGGTGCCTTCTTCACTCTCCTTGATACAAAAGATTCCTTACATCAAAATATGGCTCATCCATATGGGTCTACATGGACTCAGGATAATTGTTTCCTTATGTGCATGTGGTGGCCATGTCTGGATCCATCATCCCCATCATAATTCCTTAAGGCCTATTGTCTCTAAAATCGGGGATGATTTTTCTTGTGTCCTCAGCATAGCCCATACTTGTATTCTTCACTTGTTCTCTTTGTTCTTGGCCCTTAGGAACCTAAGCGCTAAGGTTTGGAGTTGGCCCTTCTTCTTCCTGAGTAGTAACATGTGTATTGGGTTGCTCTTGCACCGTATCTTCTTCTTTCCTTCACCCCTTCCTCTTCATATTTCATTTCTTCATCTTTGGGTTCCTCCATATCTTCTAGTTGTACTAGGGTTCTAGGAACTCTCTCTTCGACTCTTCCACCTCCTCATCCAACTTCAAATTTCTCCTTCTCTTCTTCTCAAGTGCCTCTTTTGAGGGAGAGTCTAGGTGATCTTCTTATAGGTTGTGGTGTTCCCATGCCTTGGGTCCTAGTTCTTCTGAATACCTTCTTAAACTGGTGCTCTTTAGGGACTGCATCCACATCCAAGTCCTCTTCTCCTTCTTACACATGTGGTGGAGTATCATGTGCTCACTCTCCACTTTTCTGTGGGTTACCTCTGGCCTCTATGATCCAAGCCTCCACTATCTTTGTGTTCCTCTTCCTCCTCATCTATCTGTATGGTCACAATAGGCTTTGGAGTTGGCACATTCTCCATTGTATGTTTTCCCTTAGGTGGCCTTGGGAGCATGAACTCATTCTCCACATACTTATTATTCTTCTCAGCTAGGCTTGAGCTGAAGATATATGAGCATGGATCCACTGTCCCCAATAGCCAACTTACTGGCTTCATACTTATGACATCTGAAATGAGCCTCTCAATGTAGGAAGACTGACTATATATACATATGTTTTCCTAAGAGTGTGGTAGTCACAATCTACCTTGTCTACATTGAATTTCAGCCTACACGCATCATCAAAAAATATATGAATTGAAGCCTAGAAGTAGCGTGTTGAAGGCATAGGGAATTTTTCACCATGGACTCCATGTCCCATCCTTCATGGAAAACCATGTGATGCAGAAATGTTGATACACCACAAATGTACTTACCTTTCCTACTACCAAAGGTAGTTCCTTTGGAATGTGCCATTCCTCCTCAAATACCATGTGAAGTTGGTCATACCACATTTCTACCCTTTTCTTGAATGGGCCACTCATTGATCCTTCACATAAATATTTCTCAAACCTTTCCATGAGGGACTTCTTCTCAGTGGGGTATTCCCAAATTTTGTTCTTTGGCCCATCGGGCACTCCAATTTCTACAAATACAAGAGATAAGAGGATGGCACCAAAACTTATCTTTTCACCTACATGTGCACTTCCTCAATAATGGTTTCTATAATATAGCCTGCTAAGTTGTAGATTTCTCCCTTTGTCATCTTCTTTGCAATGTGTAACCACATTGTATTTACCTGTGACCATCTCTCTTGATCATTCAGCTTGGTGAGAAGATGTGGCTGCTGCACCATAGGGTACTTCCTCAATCTATAGATGTCCATTCCATGGACCCTTGGTATACCCCAACTCCTTGCTTATGGTGGCTATAACCACTTCTTTATCAATTAGATCACTAACAATGATATCCTCCTGCCCCTTCAATCTTTAATGTCATAATTAGGGCCACTTGTGATCCTAACCCTCCATCTAGAAAAATAGAAAAAAGTCCTCATGGACTCTTCTCATAAGCCATTGGTATAAAGGTTCATATTTTCCAAAATATGGGAGCTCATACAATTGATAAACTCCTACCTTCTTAAGCAACTTTTCCCCAATGTCATCATACATACACTAGCATATCTTCCACCATGCACTTGTTGGTCTTCTTATTCAACAAAGCATCCAACTCTCCCTTGTTATCAGTGGTGTGGTGGTTGTAGTCACTTACTTTGCATTTGCGGATGTGGGAATCCCAATCTTGTCTGACTATTACTCCTTTTGGGTATTGCATCTCTAAAAAATTTCTCTCGGGAGTAATTTCAACCTCAACTTCCACCTTTTTCTTTCCTTTTGTGCTTGCTTTGCAGTAGTGCTTTCTTTGGTGCCATCATAAAAATCCCACCTTTTTTCTTCTATGTCGAGTAAGTTCAAACCCTAGCTCATAAATCAAATGTGCCCTAGCTCAAAACCATGTGCCCTAGCTCCTTCTCAATTCTCAACTTCACTCAAACCCTTCACCAATGGGGATGTAAGCCTTTTCCACACAAAATATGCTCTCCATGTCTAGTTTCACAACTCTCCACACCTCAATATGATTCACTTGGCTTGGTTGCACTTAGCTCACTCGAATACTTGTGATTGCAAAGGTAAAAATGAACCCGCATCACGTCCTTATATAAATTTTCAAAAATTTAGTGCATTTATTACTCCTTCACCTACCAATAATCCTCTCATTAATTGACCATTTTCAAAATTTCCAAAAAAATTTCCATGCATGGTACAATTTCGCCCCAACTATAACCTTCTAGCATGCCTTCCTACCCTCTAGCTATAGACTTCTCTTCTACATGCATTCCATGCATCCGAGTACCTCACCACTATGCCCTCTCATAGTAGTTTCCATGGCCATTACTTACCTCATGTTATATTGTCCCTTCATTCATTTCCATCTATGGTCTTCTTTAGAAGTAATCTCCTTTCTAACAACTCCTTTCCATACTTGAATAACACCTGTAATAATTTATTCTCATGTGTACCCATTTGTGAATAAAAAATAACAACCACCCCACACCAATGGTATGTGTAGTCCTCTACACATAAAAATACTTCAGATTGTAATTAGCTTCCATCTGCAAACGTGCAAACACACTTATTACACAAAACACCAAACTAAATTGAAAAATCATAGTGATGAAGAAGGAAATACATTAAAGGAAATACATAAAGGAAACCTATACTAAATGGAAACACTTCCTTATTACAAACACCAAGAAGACTTATTTATAGTAGGGCTTCAACCTACTCCATTAAAGTAACTAGGTAACCACATTCCATCAAGCACCTCTAACTAGAAAGCACTTGAGTCAAGTATATGAGTGATAACATACGGTCCCAACCAATGCACCTTGAGCTTTCTGGATGGTGCAAAAACTTAGAATCATAAAGTAGTACCATCTGTCCAACCTCAAGCTTCTTGTCCCTGATGTGTCAGTCATGTCATGCCTTCTTCTGGCCTTTTCCTTGCTTCTGACTCCAACGTGTATGGCATGCCTCTCATCCAACTATATTAACCTATCAATTCTTTCTTCTAATGCTTTCTCATCAGCTAGACCTCCAAGCATGTGCAATACAAAAAGGTAACATGAATTCCATAGGAAGAACTACTTCTTATGCCAAACACCAATTGAAAGGGTGTGGCCTTATTCAACCTCTTGTAGGTTGTTCTATATGCCCAAAGTATAGAAAAACTTTATCATCCCAATCTTTCCTTCCAACATCACAAATTTTTTTGTCAAGGTCAGCTCAATATCTTGTTAAAGGCCTCATAGTACCATTTTCCTAAGGATGATAGGGTGTAGTCTTGTGGTGTGTAACCATAAATTCATCCAATAATATCCTGATTGTCTCATTCAAAAAGTGTGTGCCCCTATCACTTGTCAAGCTCAATGGACATCCATACCTAGTAAGAACATTTTCCCATAAGAACCTGGCTATTGTAGTTATTGTACAATCCTTTGTAGGTGTTTCTTCTTCCCACCTTGTAAGATAATCTATGTAAGTGATGATATAATGCGTGATCCAGTTCTACATGCATGGCTGGTGAAATAGGACCTACAAAGTCTATAGCCCATTTCTCAAATGGCTCTGCACTAGTAAATAGGCCTCAAAGGCATTTCATCTCTTTTCCCAGGTTTTCCAAGGCATTGACAGTGATCACACACCTTACAATACTCTTTACAATCCTTGTATAGGGTCTCCCACCATAATCCAGAGTAGAATCTTGTGCACGGTGGTGGCATCACCTACATAGTGCCCACCTACTAATACCACCATGAGCCTCTTCCATGATATCTATGCACTCATGTTCTAGTACACACCAACGTAATACTTCATCTCAACCTAGTTTGTATAAATCTCCACTGATCAACATAAAGGGTGTCACATGTGAATTGCAAGTTGTTTCTTCTCCAATGCTTTCATTCCTTCGGTGCACCATACCCATGCATAAAAAGACAACAATATCCTCCAATTATGAAGGTGCATGATGTAACCTATATAATTGTGCATCTAGAATTGTATCTTCAATTGTTTGCATGCATCCTCCCCTGATTGAATCCTTGATAAGTGGTCTGGGCCTAGAATTACTTTTACCTGGTTTTACCACAACTATGAAATCAAATTCTTGAAATAAGAGCACCCATCGACATATGCACCCCTATAAAATGGGCTTATTTACCAAGTATTTTAATGCCATGTGATCAATATAGAATACAAAAGGTGTTGCTAGCAAAATACTTATAAATTTATGTAGTGTGTAGATCATCGAAAAGGCCTCACACTCTATTGTTGTATAATTATTCTCTGTAGGAGTCAAATTTCTACTAGAAAAATAGATAGGATGATCTATAATACCTTCTCTAGATGAGCTAACACCACACCAATGGGTTTGTGCCAGAGGCATCCACATGTACATGAAATGGTTGGTTCCATGAAGGAAAATGTAGAATAGGCATTGTTGTAAGTCTCTCCTTCAATGCCTCAAATGTGCATTTGTTGCGGTTCTCCCCAATAGAACATCCCTTTTCCTTTTAGTAACTCTTCTAGGGGTGTGGAAATATTCACATATCCTTTGATAAAATTTCTATAATACCCTGTGTGGCCCAAGAATCCATGCACCTCACTCTGACTGGTAGGCTCTTCCAGGCCTACAATAACTACAACCTTAGCTGGATCCACTAACAAACCTTCCTTGCAGATGATGTGCCCTAAAAAGTTCCAAAAGGTGTAGCAAACACACACTTCTTGATGTTTAAAGAGATGTTTAACTATCTACATCTTTCAAACATTAAGCAAAATTGTCACAATGATCCTTAACAAGTCCATACACCATCCAATCATCCAAGTAAACTTGTAGGAAGTTGTGAATAAAATCTTGGAATGCTTGAACAACTATGCATGAAAATATAGTAGGCACATTTTTTCAAACCAAAGGGCATCACAATATATGCAAAAAAATTCCCCATTCAGTGGTGAAAGTCATCTTCTCTTGATCCTCCTGTGTAATTCTAACTTGATGATACCTAGAGAATCCATCTGTAAAAGAATAAACTTTGTGCCCTGACACCTTCTAATATTTCCTCTTGTGAAAGGTGTAGGAAAAGGATCAATCACACATGCAGCATTCATTCCCATAATCCACACAAATCCTAATCGACCATCTTTCTTTATATTGATCACCATGGGGCTAACCCACTCTTGATTCCTCTAGGGGCTTGATGATGCCAGATTTCAACATTTTGTCAATTTCTTCCTTAACTTTGATGCATGTAGGTTAGGGTTCATCCTGTAAGGTCTCTTCTAACCGGGCACACACCTTCCTTTAGCTTAATCTTCATCTCTCCTAATGACTCATGCACTCCTTTTAACTCATGGTAGCCCCTAGGAAATAAGTCCTAAAAATCCCATAGTAACTCAATTATCTTTTCCACTTTAGAATCAGTCCAATAATCCCCAATTATTGCCTCCTTAGGTTCAACATCCATGCCAATGTTCACTTTCTTGGTCTTCATAGGTTCATGATAGGCACATGCATTTTTATCCACATTGTCTAACACTTCACGCGCATACTTTGAATGATCTATATCCATATTTTCTACTTCTTCATCATCCACTATGTAGACCATCTTTCCTTTTTCTTTCTCAAAAAGCATGCTTAAGTAGTGTGGCATCTGTCTCTTCTACTTCATCAAAATGTGCTCTGAGTCTACCTCACCAAATAACTCTGAATGAGTTCTTTAGCCTTTGCACTGTCTCCCATAGTTAAGTGCTTTATAACCCTTAATGCCTCTTCCACCAGAGGTTTAGTAGAGAAGTAGTCAAAAGTTTGGGTCATTCCTACAATCAAGTCCTACCAATTTCCAGTCTCCCTATGTAGTTCTGCATAAACATACCAAGCTCGTATGCATAGCCTTGTAAAGTGGAATAAAGTTTGTGCCCAAAGTGAAGGTGGTAAAGCTTCCTACCCCTCTGTCAGTCTCTCACACTATTGAACATGGTGTTGAATAGGTTGATTACCATGATACATGTAGATTGTAGTAGGTGCATTGCTCTTGAAAGAACTAAGTGGTTAGAGAAATTATGACTTCATTCCATTCCATAAGATTATCCTTATGAACCATCCACTAGTGTGTTGTTGTCCCATGCAAGGTATATACTAACATATTCCTTCTTTCCACTTGATTTTCCACTACTCCTCCATGGTGTGCAAGGAATACCATAGGATCTCCTTCTCTAGTGTACCGAGGTATAGGGTTGTTACCTATCCTCTAAATACATCGAGGTTTTATTCTCCATGTAAAATGTGCTTCTTACTTCACGCCCAACCATCTCATAGGTGTCATGTGCCCAATTTTCACAAGAATACTTGTAGTATCACTAATAGACTATGCATCTTCCCACTGGAGGATTCCTTCCTTTGATGGCTCAAGTACTTCTAGGTCTCGAATGGTGCACATAAATTATGTTTAGGTCTTCCTCACTCAAAGGTTCAACATAAGGCATAGATTTCCCATCTATCAAAGGGATAATCACTCTTTCTTCCTTGTTCTCAAAACTTATATACCCCTTGTTGAACCATAGAATCAACATTATTTTCATAACACCAAGGGCACCCAAGTAGAGCTGGGAAGTTTCTTGCTTCTTGCAAGTGCTAAGACCTCAAAGTCCCCAGTGAACTTGGCCCCTTGTATAGTAATGGATGCATCCTTTAAAACTCTTATGGGAGTGGCCTTAGTTTGATTGGCCATGAACAATACATTAGAGGATGGTTGTAATGGAGGTCTTCCCATTTGTACCCATGCATCTAAAGTAAGCACATTAACTTCCACTTGTGCATGTATCAATCAATATATTACTCAAGAGCCACCCATCCACAACAACATTCAGAGTGATCTCCTTGTCATAATCCAAGCTATGAGGGGAAGATTAGCATGCGGGATCTTCCATCCATTCTCAATATACTTGCATGTGAGTGTTTCCCTTTAGCCAATTCCTAATAATGGAATGATATTCTCTGATGCAACATTTTGCATACCTCTTTTAAGTCATCAATATCTATTGAACTATCTTTGTTTCCTTCTTTTGTTCTAACTTCTATGACTATTCCTTTAAACATTGTATTTCACCCTAAATATTTATGAGTACCTCCATGGTTTCTGATAAACCTCCTTCTGATGTGTAGGATCTGGGTACCTTGCATGTAAAACTTCCTCCTTGGTGATGGTAGGCTTATGTTGTAATGCCTCTCTAGCACACACACAACTTCAGCACGTGTAGTAATCTTCATAGGTAATACCTCAGGTTCGGTGCCAGCTTTGGCATCCATTGATTTTCCATATAATGTGTTGTATTCTAACCATCCCTGCACCTTTGTTCTCCTATTTATGTTGCTTGCTAAGATGCTCATATAAGTCTGGGCATTCCTCATAGTTGTGATTCTTCCCACAAAAAAACAACAAGTAATATTCTAAGGACATTCACACTATAGTAGTGGTCAGGAGATCCACATGTAAAAACATGTTCCATGAGGGAACTCACCTCATCCACCACCACTGGCCTCGGCCCCCAAATCCACCATGGTATCCTCGACCTCTACCACGACCTCCTTCAAAGCCCCTTCATTCGATCATAGCGCACTTGAGTGTGATCATGATCATGGTGCTCACTTTTACCTTTAGAGTTATCTGATACTCTAGTCTATCACACACCAATATCTATGGCATCATGGATCGACCAATCAACCTACAGTCTTCTATATCATGAGTCATGGACTAAAAATTTTACAATAACAAGATACATTCTTCCTTATCACACATTGTAATAATGGGTAATGACTTGCATCATGGTCCAAATGACATATCTCATAGTCTAGCAGAAATGAATGCTTGATCTGTGAGGACAACTATCTTTGGTGTGCCCTTCCACTTCACAATCTATATACAAAAATCCCAGTGCATCTCATGTGCTGAATTTTCCATAGTTTCTCCAACTACTTTTCCATAGCTATAATCTGTGCCTCCAGAGAATGGGCTCACTCCAGTGTCTATACTCCCAACTTCCTCAGTGTGTAAAGTAATGCTTTTCAAGTGCTTCACATGGGTCCGTATAAGTCTTATGTGACAATGCCCCTCCTAAAAGGTGTGATCAAGCCCCCAACAAACCACTTTGTGCATGTTGGCTTGCATGAATATCATAAGAAAGTTTAGACAATAGTGTCTTGAAATGGGCATCATATTCCCAATGCTCTCAAGTAGTTCCCTACTTAATATCCTTGAGCGCACTTATACTCTTTTTCTCAAACTCAGGGATATGAAACTCCTTAAGGAAAGCATCCTTTAATGTTGCATAATCTACATAAGTCTGATCAGGGTCAAACTTCCTGTACCAACTATGTGTGTGTCCCTGTAATGTAGTTACAAATTGACTTGCCTTGTGCTCAGAAGCCATAACTCCTTTTTGTGCCACAATATCTCACACATGTGCACATGTTCAAAAACATCTTCTATGCCCTATACTCTGAAGATGAAGAGACATCTCCATGTAAATATTCTGGGGTTGGTGTGGACCTTGCCCACCTGATCCAGAACCTCTTGTGTTACCTCTACCTCCAAAACCACTAGATCCACTAGAACTAGAGCCACCTATGCCCCCTGATCCTCCACCTATAGCTAGGAAGTGGACGAGTGGATGTACTTCCCTGTGTCCCAATAGTAGTACTAAACTAAACTCCTACAATCTGCGAAGTGGTACTACTCCCAGAAGTGAGTCCAAAATTTTGTGTGCTTGAGTTATGTGTGATGATGCACCTGAAAAGGTACCTCCAAACAAAAAAGAATATTTTTCCCTACCATAGATGTACTTGTTATCTAACTTACTCTTCTCTTCTACTACCCAAACTAGCTTGTTGACTGACTACTTGGTTGTACTAGATACTAGAAATCCAAGCAAGGGCTAGGTTACTAGGTAGATTCAGATGCACACCCATGGCCCATGTCATCTCTTCTTGTGCACACTCCCATGTGAGGCCAGGAGGGTTCCTATTATGCTTTCCCAAATGGGGAGTTCCAGATGCTCTGGCTCCACACCTCTGCGTGAGCTTCAAATCCTTCATGAGCCATCTCTCTCCTCAACACCATCCACTCTATAATATCACATTGCTTCTCTATCTCCCTCTCACACACCTCATTATACTTAAGCCACCTTTCTTCTCTCTTTACTCTCTACTTTATAGGTCTTCCATATCTTTCACCAAACCTTTTCCTACCTCTGCGCATGGTGGGGTTTAGCTAGCCATCGGTTTTTCTTCCAAGTTTAGGGTTACCATCAATATTTTGATCACTAGTGGAATGCCTTGCAAATAAGTTCCCCTTGGATAATGTAAAAACTAGAACTCAACTACCTCTGGGAAAGAATAAGTGGAAATTGAGTACTCCAAAATATAGCTATTCAAAACACCATGGAAACCAAGTATCCACATGCATGCATCCAAATCAGATCAACATCATAAAGGGCCTAAAATTCTTCATGCATCCAAACAAGTGTGTGATACCTCCATTCCTTTTAGATGCATAAGAAACCAACCACTCATACAACTCTACTGGAAAAATAACAAAAGAAGCTCTCATACAAACAATCATACAAATTATGCTCCACCCACATGCATGTGTCAAACTTTGAGATCCAGTGTTGAACCTCAGTGTACTCTTCTTCTAGATCCTTTATCCACTCCTCAACACTTGCTAAGGTCAATTGGTACATCTTCATCATGAAACATCCTGAAAAACAACTGAAAAAGAGGTCCCGAAATGGAACCAATGATGTAGCCTAGAATCTACTATATAAAACCCAGAAAAAACCTAGGCACATTGGCACATCACCCACCTAAGCTGAGCACTCACCCAAAGTGTGCAAAGGTACCAGAGACCCTCTTTAGAGTTTTCTTGTGTAGGATGTTAGTGTGATGAAGATACAACATATTCAAAACCATAAATAAGCATAAACATTCCACAGAGCATAACTAGATCTAGATCTTAGAGAATCATGAATTAAAAAATAACTATAATAAGATTAACCATATAAGAACTAGTTACAGTCATGTTTAAAACCATTATCCATCCAATATACTCCATTATATTAAACATTGTAATACATAGAATCTTCTTACATTACAAAACATCACCATAAGTTATGTGCATCGGCATCAGATCAACAAATAACTAATTCTACATACTAATTCATAATTCAACCTACACTCTAGATCTAAACTAATACATAGTTCACTACACAAATACATATTATAGGGGTGGGGAAGTTCCCTTCCCTTCACCACCTTACACTCTTCCCAAAATAGGTCACATGTCATAATATCCCATGTGTGCTCCACATGTTACCTTTAAAAATAGCCATGCATTTACATGAAAATGGGTAAGTCAATGCATACATGTGCAAGTGTGCTAATAATAGACATCCTATAGTTAACTGGAAGAAGTAATCCTATTATTATCATGCATTGCTTCGACACTCATTAGGTTTTCTAGAAGAGCGTGTATACGTTAAAACACACGTGCACCTATTTGAAGGAACATGCATCTATCCATAGGGACACACACACATTTACATGGCTATGTACTTGTTACCTTGTACTTTTGACCCTCTGTCAAAATTTTTGACAGAGTCACACATACGTCATGAACTGTGTGCACATGCTTACATACATGCGCATATGTCTCTCGGGATGCGCAAGTGTCTATTAGCTATGTATTAAACTAAAAAAAATTCCATGCACATGCACATAATTTTTGAGGTGCACACATGCTTAAACCCACGCACATGTGTCATTCTACCCACGCTGGTGTAATTGATCCTGTCTTTTCTTAGAGTCACACACTTGTCATTTGAAGCACACATAAGTTGTTAGGAGCATGTACATGCCATAAATGTCACACAAACATTTCTATTTGAAGTCAAAAAAAATTCTAGCATTTTTAGGGGTTGATTTTTTAATTTCTAACATTTTTTAGGTTTCTTGTTGATGTTAATTAGTGTTTTGCAGGTTACTTTGATAAATATTGTGGTTTTAAGATAACTCTACATAGTTTGTCTTTGATAAATGTTGCATTGATATTTTTAAGGTTTGAAACATGTATACTCTTCCCTCACACCTTCTAGGTGATCTTGGGAATAAAAATGGTTTAATACCCCTTTCTATACTTTCAAAGCAATTCACTAAGTTTTCTAAAAGGATTAACTTCAAAATTGGTTTAAAACGAACTTACTTTTCACATTTTGATCGAGTATTTCCCATTTTTGCAAAATTAGTGAGGTATTTTGTTGTTTATAATATTTCCTTGCATCTTAGGATGATCTGGGAAATCAAAAATGACATTCTATCTCATTTATATGATGTGTTAATTGGTTGGAAAATTACTAATCATTGTGTGAATGTCCTTATCCCGTGTGTTAAAGAAATCGGGATCTAAACCAAATCTAACGTTTTTAGAGGTTTCCAACAAAGTTCAAAACCTCATAAAGATCATAAGATTAAAAAAACACCATATTCAATACACTTGATTTATAGGTTCGATAAAGGTACACCCTACTTACTTTAAACTAGAACATAAACCCTTTGGCACAAGCCTTAAGCTACAACAATGGGGGTGGTCCCAGGAACCCTAAAGTAGTCCACTGTTGAGTAACCTCGTGGATGAAATAGGAAGTGCTCCAATTATCCACTTGACTAGATTTCACTTGTGATTTTAACAACAAAACATTCTCCATTACGACCCCAGTGAAAGATACGCATGAACACATTCATTTCTCATCATATTTGAAGGGGGTAAAGTAAATTTGAGATAATCCAAGATTAGTTAGTGTGAATTTCTTTGTAGATTGAGCTTGCAGAGGGTGTTTTTGATATCTAGTTGAGTGAACCACCTAGAAAATCCATATTTTCTTAGAGCCCACTTTACTTGTATCAAACCATCGTGTTTTATAGAGACCTCACAAAGTGACAACCTGCTTGGAGTCAAAACCTTGTTTCGAAAAAAGTGAGAGTCCACTTAAGTTGAAACTAAGTGTTATTCATCACAAAATTACGATGTGTCACTTTGACATAGTTCTTCACTTACCCTAAGGTAAGGTGAAATTCTGTCAAAGTTATACTTAGTTTGTTTCATCATCACTTGGTCTACACCTTTGTTATCTTGTTTCCCATTTGGGACAAAAGAGAAACAACACGCGCAGATACTACTAGAAATAATTGTGTCCACAAATTTTGTATTCTACTTGCATGACTAGGCTACACTGCTAGAATGCAAGTGTTGAAAGTGTGAATGGTAAGTCACCATGTTGTAGTAGGCGTTATGTGTCAAACTCATATTGAGACACATTATCAATATAGTAAGGCTTGGTTCATCTTTGTATCTCCCTTAGACGTGTTACTTTGTCCACATTGCATTGACATAATAACGATACTTACACCTTGTTCCTTGTGAATGAGATATAAGTGTCCACATTATGGTGTTACGCTACCTACATCTTTAAAAATCCTTAGTATACTTACACTTAGTTTTTTTTTAAATAACCTTAAGCCTTGAAGCATGGTGGTTATGTTTTTTTGTATAGTATCCATACTCTTTCATTTCTAACACATTGATTTCTCTTGAAACTTGGTTAATGTGCCTTATTAGTATTATTATGTTCATTACGTACATAATTTCTATCCTTTATGACTTGGATCTTTCTTGTTTCTAAATTGGTCATAGTATCCTTTGAGTGGGAGTTGCATCTACCCTTTGTTAATATTTACCCCATGTTCATCTTGAACTTGACATAAACATAGACCACGAGTTGATAATCTATATGTCTAACTACCGTTATGGGAAGCATAAGGTGTAAATAGATAGTTGACTGACTAGTTTACATGTAGGCTTCCATGATTGTTCCTTGTGCTATAATAGTTGCATGCACTTATATCTAGGAAAATTCATTGGATTCTTTGACCCATCATTCATTAGAAACATTGATTAGTCAAGCATTTAAACTTTAGGGAACTTATACCACATTGTACCTAGGTTTTTTACATCTTGATTACATTTAGACAAAACCTAGTATAGAAGAGACTGGTGATGCCGCCTATCACAAGGATGAAATCTAAGAAAATTGAACGTGAAGCAGAGTTAAATTATTTTTCCAACTATCCCTTTAGTGGCCATAGCTTGGGTCCCCTATTTTTGGAGGTTAAATACACATAAGTATTAATTGGCCATAGTGGTGATGCTTTTGATTCATCTAAAGAGAAACACACTCTACATCTTACTCGTTTTGATGAACTCCTATGCTATAATAGAGATCAACTACTTTTGTGAGTTCTATAACTTAGAGCCAAATTACCACAAGAACATGAAGTGACTATCAAAAATATTAACCTAGAATAGGAAGATCCAAAAATACCTCCCCTTATTGACATGGATAATCCTTTTGATGGAGGATATGCTTCCACTTTTGGTGTTCGTAATAAAAAATTAAGAGTGAAGGGCCAAAACAAATAGATGGTTCTCGAAGACCATACTTTAAATCCTCATGCAAAGTTAAGATCGAACATGAACACAAGGAGTTACCTCCACCTCAATATGATGAAGAAGATGATCCTCAAGCTGAAGAAGAGGTTATACAAAGACAAATACTAAAGCTAAGTCAAAAGTTAGAAAACTTAGGGTCCTCAAGAAAGAATACACGTAAGGAAAGAATTTTAAAAAAATTGGGTGAATTTCACACCGAACCTTACAATGATGAAGCATTAAAGGTCACTCAAGTGATTAGACCATCATCCCCTAAAAAAGAGCAACTCATTCAACAAGAGTTACAATCCATGAAAAAATTCTCACAACCCTCTAGGAGAGTAACGTAGAGTATGGTAAAAATTACTAATATGAGGAAATATGTCCTTATCCCTTCAAAAGAGACATGTTACGAGTGTCGTTCCCAACAAAAATTGATTTTCCTAAATTTGAAAAGTATAAAGGTAAAGGTGATCCTTGTGATCATATTAAATACTTTTTCACATAGAATGTTTCCGTTCTTAGAATAGAGTTGCTTTTATCCTTTCATTCTCTTGAGAAACAGATAAGGGTTAGGGCTAGGAGGAATACCTATTGAATGTTGGGAGGGTGTGCACGTACCAGTAGAGAGAGAGATCAGATCGATTGCGAAGAACTCCTTTTTGTCTAGGAAGGACTACCTGCAAGTAAGAATACAAGACCACCAGATTATAGTTAGACAATAAATGAGGGAACTGCCTTGGGCCCAGGAAATATTAGACTTCCTTTTGAAGGTGGTCAGTTCCCCTTTTAATACGAATTAACACAAATGCTAACAAAGAAGTTATTGCAAAATTACAATTTAGTTACCTCGTTAAAAGGAAATTGAGGAAAGGCTGGTTTTGGTTTGAGTCACAGTGACCGATGCCGGTCAATGTATAACCGGTACCGGTTGTTGATAACCGATATCGGTAGGGGCAGTGATTTAGGGGCTTTCAATGAAGGTTGGTTGTAAGGCGGTTATGGTGTTTATAAGGTTGGTAAATGATTAGGGGTAGGCAATAGGGTGATGGAGAAGACTCAGAGAGTGTGGGAGCTGTTCTTGGGGCAATGTAAGGGTAGGGAATGAAAGTTAGATGTAGGGTGCTATCGGGTAGTAGATCTAGGAGTGAGCTTATAATTACTATGAATCAGAAGTTCAAGAAAATGGTATTTAAACGTACAAGACACCACTTACTAGTTCTTGATGAAGATACAGGTTCAAGGACTGTGATGATGAAGGCAAGGCTTAGGTGGGATTATCTGACAACCAAAAGTGAGCTATCTTCTCCCCCAATGCTGGACGAGTGTCACTGTGCTCTAGTTACTCAGTTGCAGTCTTGGGCTTGATGTCCTTCTCTACAAACTCTTCTCTTTCCTTCACCTGTCTCTGCTTCGCCAAGTGAATTCCAGATCTTTCAAATGAATTCGGGATCCTCTATTTTTGGTTGGGGGGGTCATTTATAGGGAACCGATGGCGGTTATGTAACCGACGCAAGCCTTGTCAGTAGGAACCGATGTCGGTTAAGTCAAAGTGGGCTATTTTTAGTAAAATAGCCAACTTTCCCTCCTTTTCTTCCGAGGGATTAGTTGTGGGCTTGGTCAAGTCATTATTAGGTTGGTTTTGGTGCGGGTGAGGAGTAATTAGTCATGGGTATGGATGTAGACCAAGTTATAGGTCTTAATCGTGTTCGTTTAGGGTTAGGGCTAGGTAATGATGAGGTGGTAAAATGAGGTGGCGGGTTTGGAGATGTGGATTTATTAATTATAAGGTAATTAATAAATAATTGTGTAAGGTTTAGGTGGTGAGGTTAGGTTATGAAATGAGATGCGGGGCACGGGGTGTTGTAAGACACAAATTGTGTGTCTACATTAGCCCCTTGTTGTCGTGTAGCTTATCTTGTGAAGCTGCACTGACAATAATAAGAAGTGGTTACTCCCGTTAAGGGTATAGGTAATCCCCCTCAAATCTATCACAGATTGAGGCGACGTGAAATCAGGGATAGGGTTGATAAAGGGTGAATGATGATGAGAGGATGGTAAGATGGGTGGGGTAAGTTCAAGGAAGCAGACGCACGTTGAAATGTAGTAGTGCGACCAGGGTACACGATTTGAAGAGAAAACAAGCAATACATAGGCAAAGGTCGATAGTTTATCCAAACAAGGTTGATATAATCCTGGTATCCAAGGCATAGGAAGTAGCTCCAGGGGATATAACGGGTAAGGTACAAGAACGTTTAGGTATGTTCGGCAGTACCAAATGGTTGGTTTGGTTGAGATAAACATCACGGTCTCGGTCTAGGAAAAGTTAGTCGACTGATCAAGTCAAGTATCCTAATCATGCTAACACACGAATAGGTGAGCTCGATTGAACAAAAGGCTACATGATGGGTGGATAAAATTGTAATTTACGGGTCTTGGTCGAGGTACTTAATTGGTGCGGCCTTGGGTCGGGCCAATTGATTGGTGAGGGCCTTGGGTCGGGCCTGATTGGTTGGGTGCGGCCTTGGGTTGGGCCGATTGATTAGTTGTGGCCATGGGTCCAGCCTGATTGGTTGGGTGCGGCCTTGGGTCGGGCCAGATTGGTTAGTTGCAACCTTGGGTCGGGCCTGATTGGTTGGTTACGGGCTTGGGTCGGGCCTGGTTGGTTGGTTGTGGCCTTGGGTCAAGCCTGATTGGTTGGTTGGTTGCGGCCGTGGGTTAGGCAGATTGGTTGGTTGCGGCTGTGGGTTGGGCTGGATTGGTTGGTTGTGGGCTTGGGTCGGGCCAAATGGTTGGTTACGGCCTTGGGTTGGGCCAAATGGTTGGGCTGTGGCCTTGGGTCGGCCGATTGAAGTCCAAATAAGGCTAGTCAGCAAAGCCGGGGTAGGTGATGTGGGAAAAAGTGGAGATTGTTGGATAAAGGTGGGAGTTAGGTGAAGGAAGTAGGTAACCGATATCGGTTATGTGCGACCGATATCGGTTACAAGACCGATACCGGTATTCTAGGGTGTGAAATAACCGGTATCGGTCATAGGTCAAAACCTATAAAAAGAAAAATACAGCATGTCATTGTCACTTTGTGAATTTGAGTGCCTAATTTTGTCTTATCTGAGGTGTGAAGTGCTTTTGTTGAGTTTGTGGGCTAAGTTGGTGCTAGTTGAGTGGAGGATTGAGTGATTGGTTGAGGACTCAGTGAGGAGATTTAGAGCCATGGCACGGCCTGGAGGAGCAGGAGGTGCTTTGAGGAGCTGGACCACCGTCACCTATCCCACCATGATGACGTGTAGTAAATGCCGGTGAGGCTCTAAACCCCTACTTATGTGAATTTAATGAATTTAACTAAAATGTGGGTTTTTGGGTAGGAATCCAAAAGGTAATAAAATAATGAATAAATTAAAGTAAATTGTAAAATGGAGTGGGTAGGTATGTTAGTTAGGCCAAAACGGCAGGGTGGGTAAGTTTTAGGTATTTTTTGTGGGTAAATGGGTAGAAATAGGTAAAAATAGATTTTGCGGGCCGTTTTGGGTTCGGCCCCAGAATCGGACAGTGACCGATGTCGGTCACTAGGCGACCGACATCGGTCACATAATAGTTTGTAGAAATTGCTTGGTTTGTAGACCGGCGTCGGTCATATATCGACCGTGTCGTACATACAATGTGCTCGGGGACCGATGGCGGTCGAGGGTGACCGGTACCGGTCATCATGGGTAGGAGTTAGGTTTGTGAAATTTGTGGTTTTTGTTTGTTGTTAGAGTTTTGTTTTTTTTTTTTTTTTTTGTTGGGGGTGAAGGGGGAGGAGGTAGAGTTGATAGGAAAGGTGATTGGGGTGGGGGGGAATGGGGTTGTTGGGGGCTGGTTTGGGTAGGATAGATTATGTGTTGTGTATGAAGTAGGAGGTGTTAAATTGGCGGGGGTATAGTTAGATGGCTAGAGTAGATTGGGGTGGTTGGTAGGGTGTGAGATAAGTAAAGGGGATATCATAGATGTATAGGGTAAGATAGGTGGGTGTAGATGTGTGTTATAGAGTCGGGTTGTGGTTGGGTGGGTAAGTGGGTATAGAGGGTTAAGGTAGTTGTTTTTGTAAAGGGTAGGCCTGATGAAGTGGGTTATTTTTGCAGGCACGCCAGCAGCTCACGATGCGGGATCGGATGCCCCCTCTATTGAGGTGGATGCGGCCACATGTGACTGCAGCGCAGTGGGCCGTCATGCGAGAGGTTGGACTCGATGGAGTCCAAAGGTATAGGGCTGTGGATAGGGACCATAGCCTGATGGTTGCCCTCATCGAGAGATGGGATCCGCAACCAATGTCTTCCATCTCCCTACTGGAGAGATGACTATCACATTAGAGGATGTGTATTGCATCTTGAGACTACCGATCGTAGGTGAGGCAGTGTTCCAGGTGGATGCGGAGACAGTGATGGACAACATCCTGCATGTATTCGGGATGCAGCCCCATTGCTTACATATCATAGCGTGAGCATTGCCTATGGCGATATGTATCGCGCACACCGATAGGAGACACGACTTGCCATGTTGATGATGATTGGTATCACCTGCTTCGCCCTCCCTGACTCAGAGGGAGGCCGCTTCCCACGGGCTTTGATGGGAGTTTTACATGAGATGGTGGAGGAGCATACCTGCTATGCCTGGGCACCAGTGTATCTGGTGTAGCTATACAGAGAGCTCTGGGGTTATCACCGTATGAGGTGATTTGGTATCTGTTTGACATTTTTGTTACACTGACTGGGCTTACAAGCATATCATCTGTATACTGACCAGTAGGGTTTCCCCAGCAGCTAGGGCCACAGATAGTGTATAGGTATGGATTTCAGAGGTGGTTGGGGGTCGTGGGCCAGCCACGAGTGGTGATTGCTGGGTGAGATGTGGCATACTACCGGCACATGTTAGAGGGCCTGACGGCACTCGATATTATTTGGAGGCCCTACAGAGGCCATCAGCCCCGAGGAGGAGCCCGAGCACAGCTACGCTGGATCCAGTATAGCTTCTGGATAGCTGGACGGAGGCCCGGGGAGTATGAGCGGATACCCCTAGAGAGGGTACGATGTCAGTTGGGCTTACGACAGGATGAGCCACCTCCCTTCCCACAGTACCGGAGGGATGATGTAGAGGCACCACTACCTACTCCGTAGCCATTAGACCCAGTCTGGTTGCAGAGAGACTAGCGGATGATACAGTGGATGATGCCGGAGTGACAGGTGCATTTTTGGTGTGGTGGGCAGGTCAGAGAGCAGCCAGGAGAGCACAGCACACAACTAGATTTGGCAGCTGTTATAGCGGAGAGGGACCGTCTCTTGGGCTAGGTGCAACTATTACAGGGGTAACTTACTACTGCATAGGCACAGATTGGGGTGTTACAGGGGTAGTTAGCCCAGAGCACAGTACGGCTCAAGCACGGCCCGTAGGCACCAAAGACGAGCATAGGCACCGCCTCGAGCACAAAGTGCAAGCAGCACCGCCACAGACAAGGTGTATCGGCAGGTCGGCGCCACTTCTATTAGGAGTCGGGGGACCAGCCCCACCAGCCATGGTGGCACGGGCCCACTATATGGAGGTGAGAGCAGAGGCTCGTTATTATCAGGACATGCTCGATGGTACCGGGGCCGACTATCAGCCATATGCAGCGCATAGAGCCGAGACATCCCGGAGTCAGAGATCACAGGGGGCCGCAGCCACAGCCGGTGGGTCGGTTACAGGGAGGAGGCGAGAGCCAGCACAGAGACCAGCAGGGGGACGGGCCGAGGGTGGTGGAGAGAGTTGAGACATCCTAGGAGCGGATATGGGTTTTTGTTATTGGATATAGACACCGGTCTGCGAACCGAGTATGTATATAGAGGCCTGCGTGCCCACATAGGATTCATTTATTCATTTTTGTTGTATATACCGGCCTGCGAGCTGAGTACATTTTGTATAGTTGATACCAGCCTGCGAGCCAAGTATATGTTGTATATGAGAGACCGGCCTGCGAGCCGAGTCAAGATTTTGACAGAGACAGCGGCTGCATGCGTGCTTTGTATTTTTATATCACAGAGGCCCCATGCAGGGTAGTTTGTATATTTTGACATTGAGTTGATGATGATATATATAGATGAGATTGATTCACATGGTGTGTAAAAAAATGTTTGATTTGATGCATATATTAGAATGTCTTATGTGTTTTGTCGATGGTATTGAAATTTAATGTATATAGATGATGTTTGATGAAATTTTGATGATATGTATATGTGTTGATGGTATTCTGATGATAAATATTGATAATGATGTCGTTATGTAGGGAAAAGAGGTGGGCGCCACCAAATTTTTTCAAAAATGAAGAAAAGGCCTAGGTTTAAGCAAAAGGAGACATGTGACCGATATCGGTTAGCTAACCGATGTCGGTAGATATATGACCGATACCGGTTAGGTAACCTATATCAGTTATGTAAAAACGAGTTTTTCTAAAAATAGAAAAGCTTGGGAGGCAACTTAATTTCTTATTTTTAGAGTCATGCAACAAGTTAAATACAAGAATACGAAGTTGTTGACGACTTATACAGGTAATTGCATGGTAGAATTGAGTGATAAGGAGGAAAGGGACATGTAAAGTGATTGTGGGCAGAGATTAGGAAGGCAGAAAGGAAAGTTATATTGAAGAGGGTGGTGAACATGGCTGAACAAGGAGAAGCATCCAACGGGCAGAGAGGAGAAAGAAGACAGGTTCCACCTCAAACTACTGGATCCCCTGAGGTATAATTTACTTTTGGTTAGAATTAAATTTTGCATGGTTAAAAATAGAATGTGGTAAGGTAAATGGGCAGAAAGGTGATTAGGCAAGAGTTTGGGATGGGGTGAGTGTTAAGGGGTAGGTAAGCAGGGATTTCGGGTATGTGTGTAGGTAAGCAGAGAGGGGTAAATGAGTAAATACTTATCGTAGGTGGTGTTTTTAAGCAGGCTATGTAGAATTGACAGTGACTGATATCATTTAGAGATAATCGGTATCAGTTAGGTAACTGGTGTCGGTTATCTATAACTGATATCGATTCTTCGTAGGAAATTCCGAATGTGAGAAAAAACACTTAGGGATTTGATTTATTGAATGTTTGTTTGTTGATTTGATGTATGCGGCGAGGTAGGGTTGAGGATGAATGATAGGGTGCCACTTTGTTGTCAAAATTCGAGCGGATGTAACACCAGCTGAGTGGGCATTGATAAACCATGTGGGGTTAAGTGGAATCCGCTATTATTCACGAATCGCATGTAATCATGCTATGTTGCAGGTGTTGATTGAGAGATGGAATCCAGAAAAGAATACCTTCTATCTGCCAATAAGGGAGATGACAAAGTGGCATTGGAAGATGTGTTTCAATTTTGAGGCTTCCAATTATAGGAAGACTAATTTATCGAGCGAGGCCTAGCGTGGCGCGGGGAGTAATAACAATGATTTTGGTCCAAATTACACGAGATTTGACACAACGAGGTTTGACATTCACTTATGGTATAATGTTTGCAGCACACCCTGAGGCAACAAGGTTGGCAGTGGTATTAATGATAGCGGTGGGGTATTATGCATTACCAAGGGCGGATGGGGGAAGATTTCCAAAAGAATTGATGTGTATTATTTGGGAAATGATAGAAATGAGCATGACTTTCACATGGGCACCCGCATATCTGGCGGAGCTATACAGGGGTTTATGGGCCTGCAGGTGAAATCACAAGACTACACTGGATTGTGCATACTTATTACATTGTTGGGCCTATGAGCACATTGTTTGTGTGCGACCAATAGGCCGACCCATCCAGTCAAGAGAAATAGGAGTGAAGAGGTTGGGATTCAGGTGATGGGTCCAGACATAGCAAGAGGCGAGATCCCATGCCGTGACATATGACGTCGAGTATTATAGGCAGGTGTGGGAGATGGTGACAATTACGGATATCCATTGGAGGCCTTACGGGAACTATATGGTGAAAGAGAACATAGCTAAGGATTTGAGGGGTGTAGAGCGATTAAGGTGATCACGGGGCACAAGCCAGGTGATTATGAGAGGATTCCTCTAGATCGCGTGCGGTGATAATTTAGATTTGTTCAGGATATACCCATGGCTTATAGACCATATATGAGGATCAATGCCAGGCATCATTCTCGCCTTCCCGGCCGACACCTCCAGAAGGACCAGAAGAGATAGGAGTCGATCATAGGGTAATGGATGTAGGAGTGCTAGAGGCTTATAGATTATGGTGGGTAGCAGAGCTGCGAGGTTCACGTGAGAGGGCTGATCATCCTGACATAGCTGTGATTATAGCGGAGAGAGATCGCCTGCAGGGTTTAGTTCACCAACTTCAAACGCGGGTGAATGAGACAACGGGATTGTTAGCGGTTGCACAGTAACGAGTGGAGAGACTAGAGGTGAGATTCCTCCATGTGAGAGGGCATATTCATATGTTATAGGAGAGATTGGAAGATCAGTGGGAGGAACCAATAGCAGTGGCACCTTTGAGGATGGAGAGGCCAGGCGAGCATTGTCGACGATCACGATCATCACCTAGTGCAGGATGAGGCGCAAGGGTCTAAGTGAATTTCATAGGGGTAGAAGAATAAATAAGGATGCCGACCAAGCGATGATGATAGAAGATGTATTTGTTTAACATCTAAATAAAATTGAATATGTATGTTTATTTGAGTTATGATAATAATAAGAATGGTTGTGTTTTGAATGTTTGTTTTGAAAAAGGATAAATATGAATGTTATCAAATAGAAATACACAAAAATATTTATATTTACAACACATGATAGGTTATGGTAGGGGATGGTCGAGCTAACCTTTGGAGACCCCATGTCTCCTAAGTGCTGCCTACATAGCCCATTGCACAAAGCAAGGAGGGGCCTCAGACCGATGTAGTTCTCCCTTATGACCAGGGAGAAGTGACTTGAGAAATTTGGTTATGGTTAGGCAATTTGTTGGTTGGTAAAAATATTGATATTGGTAGGGTAATGTTGTTGGTGTTGGTAAGGTATTGGCGGTATTCGTGTAGGTATAGGTGAAGCGAAGGTTAGCTTATCCAAGTATTAGGGAACCGTGTCCTGATTAAGGTCAACACATAATCCTAGATTCGGGTAAAAGAGGGAAAAGTGTCCCATAGTTGGAAAGAGCTAAACAAACCACGTATTATCGGAGGATGAACTTGAATCCCTAGGTACCTTGCATAGGCGAGAAGTCGATAAGTGAAAAGAGTTGTATAATCACAATATATCGGATATACGTCACGTCCCTTGAGTTTTGTGGTTTTGAAGAATGGTGAGATGAGGTGGATGGTATAGCTGGGGTGCAGAGAACTTGTTATAAGGTGATTATGCTGACGAAAGAGGACCAAACCTGAATAGACAAGTCCATGACTCAAAAGTGCTTTGAAATACTGCTTTTATTTTTTTATTTTATTTTTTTGAATATAGACTGATCGATGCGGGAAGTCTATATGGGATATGCATGTTATTATTCTTGAGCTCTTCACGAAGCTGATCAATGCGAGAAGCTTCTGATAGAGGCTAACTTTGTATAGCTTTCCTTCAAAGGAGCAGTCTATTTATAGTAGCAGATGTGGCTTTTGTGTATAGCTGTCCTTCGGGAGCAGTCTATTTATAATAGTAGATGTGGCTTTACACATAGCTATCCTTCGAGGGAGCAGTCTATGTATAACTTTGAGGTCTAGATGTCCGTTTGGCATGAAGCATCTAGTTTTGTAGGAAGTTTGACTCAAGAATATCCCATAATTGTATAATTGAGAACGTGTTATTTTGATACTTTTAAGTCATGGACTAGACTAAAAAGGGGGAGGCATCTTTAAGAGGAGGTGATGACCGAACCACGTGAGCTTGATTCTATTTTGAGATGCATGAAATAAAGTGTATGAGGTGGTAAATGAGCTCAAGGGACAAGCGCAAGGTAGATAAAAAGTGATATACATTAAATTCAACAGTAGAATGGTCAGAGATGCAAGGCATTAAGGGGTTCAGGCTCAGGCTTACCATTAAGTGAAGCTAAATGGTAAGTGCCTGATCCATAAGTGTGAGTGATAATGTAAGGCCTAATCCAATTTGTAGCAAATTTTCCATGTTTTCTCTTTTCTAGTTTGGTTACATGTTGATTCTCTTTGAGGAAAAGATCACCAACCTTAAAGGTACGCTCATGAAGTCACTTATCATAAGCACGCTTGATGTGCTTTTGATAGATTTGAAGGTGGTCAAGAGCTGTAAGATGACGCTCATCAAGAAACTCCAATTGGGCTAACCACTCTTGGCGGAAATCATCATTGGTGAGAATATCCTGGAGAGATATTCTTAGGGAGGGTATTTGTATTTCGAGAGGAAAGACAGCCTCGGTACCATATACCAAAGAAAATGGGGTGGCATTAGTGGAAGTATGAATGCTAGTATGATAAGCCCAAAGGGCAAAGGGGATGTGATCAGGCCAATTACTTCTAGAATCGTTAACAAATTTCATGAGAATTTTGGTTAGGGTTTTGTTAGAAGATTCGGCTTGACCATTTGCTTGAGGATAGTAAGGTGATGAGAAACTAAGTTTGATACCAAAGTTGTCACAAAGGTCTTGTAACAACTTATTTTTGAAAGATTTTCCATTATCTGTTATCAGGCGATGAGGAACACCAAAACGACAGATAATGTGATGGTTAATGAAGTCTACGATTTTTTCTTTTTTGGTTGAAATGAGTGGAATGGCCTCCACCCATTTAGTGTAATATTTGGTTGCTGTGATTATCCAATGGTGATGTTGCGAAGAGGGCGGGTGAATCTCACCAATAAGGTCTAAACCCCATTGTGAGAAAGGCCAAAGATCTCGTGCAACCTGTAGCGGATGGCTAGGGGTATGTTGAAGGTTGGCATGTTGTTGACACATAATACAATGCTTAACATATTCGTAGTAGTCGTTATTAAGAGTAGGCCAATAATAGCCTAGGCGAAGGATCCATTTGGCCATGGCAAGGCCACTAAAATGTCCACCACAAATGTCGTCATGGACTTGTTGGATGGTATAGGTGACCTCCATGCCGGTTAGACATCGAAGGAGGATGCCATCAAAGCCACGTTTATAGAGGAGTCCCCCCATGATGACATAACGAGAAACACTTTTAAGAAAAGCACGTTTTCCATTACTAGTAAGGTCAGGTGGGAGAACAGAGGTTGTAAGGTAGTCATAAAATTGGTGATACTAGGTATCCTACGAATTAGCAGATACATTATTTACCATACAAACATCCGGGACTGAGTAAGATGGGGCAAAGAGTTGTTGGACCAAGAAAAATATGTCAGAGTCAGTTGGTGAGGTAGGAATTTGTGAGGCCAAGAAAGCCATAGTATCTGTAAATTTATTAGTTGAGCGGGGAATGGTTTGGATAGAATAATGAGTAAATAAGGTCAAAAGTGACTCCATGTAATGTTTGTACTTTTGAAGTTCCTCATTTTTACATTGATAGATGCCCGTAACTTGATTGACTACCAGTTGAGAGTCACTAAAAATGTTAATAGATTTTACACCTAAGTGTAATGCAACCTGGAGACCCAAAACAAGAGCCTCATATTCCGTTGTATTATTAGTGTAGGGGAAATTGAGCCAAAATGAAAGAGGCATAGGTTCAGCATCCAGAGGAATGAGAACAACACTGGCCCCTCCGCCGCGGCATTTGGATCCATTGAAGAAGAGGGTCATTGGATACGACTCCTCACCGAGTGAAAGAGTGGCGATGAGTTCGTCGAGAAAAAGTAAAATTGGTAAATTGTTCCCGAGGTAAAGGGGCTTCGCGAGTTGGTCTGTAATAGTTTGTACTTTGGTTGATTTTTGGTATAAAAACTCAAGGTCGAGGTTGGCGAGGAGCATAAGCCATCAGGCGATGCATTCATTTAGATGAGGTTTGGCATACATATAATGGATGGGGTCTGCGTTGGTGATGACAAAAGTTTTGTGATTCAGGAGGTAGTATCGGAGTTTGGTGGCCACGAATGATAGGGCTAGGCACAACTTTTCTACATGTGTATACCTAGTCTCATAATCCACAAGAGTATGACTTATGTAATAAACGGCTTGTTCTCGATGTTCGGAGTCACGATGTGCGAGCATGGCTTCTACAGCATGGTCAGTGGTGGAAAGGTAAAGGTAAAAAGGATGATCGTCCTGAGGTGGGATAAGCAATGGTGGCTTTAAGAGATAGGCTTTAAGAGCCTCAAAGGCTTGGTGGCACTCTTCACTCCATTGAAAGACAATGTCCTTTTTAAGGAGATGATGGAAAGGTTGACATCAATCCGAGAGTTGTGAGATGAAACGCCGGATAGATTGGATTTTCCCTGCAAACTATGCAATTGTTTGAGGTTAGTGGGTGGGGGAATTTCTAGGATAGCTTTGACTTTAGCTGGATCAACCTCGATGCCATGCAAAGAGACAATAAAACCAAGGAGTTTTCCCGAAAGGACACCAAAGAAATATTTCTTTAGTTGAAGACAAACACAGTATTGTAATAGGTGATCGAAAATAATGGCTAAAACATCGAGATGTTCACTACGATGTTTAGATTTGCCAAGAAGATCATTGACATAATCCTCAAGGATAGTGTGCATACTATCATGAAAAATGTAAGTCATAGCCCGCTGATAAGTCGCACCAGCATTCTTAAGGCCAAACGGCATGACACGATAGTAGAAGGTTCCCCAAGGAGTTATGAAGGTGGTTTTATGTTGATCGGCTGGGGCTACCAAAATTTGATTGTATCCCGAGAAGCCATCCATGAGAGAAAGCATCTCATGGCCTGCAGTGAGATCAACAAGTTGATCAATACTTGGTAGGGGGAAGTCATCTTTTGGGAAAGCGAGGTTAAGGTCCCGGAAATCCATACATATCCGAAGTCCACCCGTTGCTTTAGTGACAGGTACGATGTTAGAAATCCATTGAGGATAGTCAATAGGTAAGATGAATGAAACAGAAAGGAGTCGTTGAAGCTCTTCTTTGACCAAGAGGGCAATGTGTGGATGCATTTTTCTCAGTTTCTATTTAACTGGTTTGGAGTCGGGTTTCAGAGTAATGTTATGGATAGCAATGTCAGGATCGATTCCTGGCATGTCAGCGTAGGACCAAGCGAAAGCTTGGTTGTGGGCACGGAGGAAGGTAGTGAAGGTAGTTTGTTCTGATGCGTTAAGAGATTGTCCGATCTTCACAATGTGAGGATCGTCATCTGTGTGGATGTTGGTTTCTATATTCAACTCATTCAACATGGTTTGAGTATCAAATTGTAATGCGCGTTGAATATAAGAGTCGTCCGCACCAAGGTAAGTGAGGATGGAGTCGCCATCCCGGCACTCAACAACATTAATTGAAGGCAAGTCTTCTTTGATCATGTCCTGATACGAAGGGAAGAGAAGACAGGTCTTCATTATCACGTTGATAAGTGAGAGGACCCGGGAAGATAGCGTTTATGAAAAAAAAAAAAGGTAGGAGGGATAGATTCTGGTCTATCGACTCGCTATGGGAAAAATGGGTGATGATGGTTTGGAAGGGGTGACTTCATCATCTTCCTGGATACAATGGCTATGCGGTTTTGTTGGTGTAGGTGGTTCAGAGAATCCAAGACCACGACGATCTTTGTGTTTGCGTGTAGTCATGGGAATGATCGTATGTCGGCCTTGTTCATAAAGACCGAAACCGAAGCCCTTCCAAGCACAGTGCATCAGGAAGGTGAGGGCAAAACGACGATTAGTTAGATATTGAAAATCAGATTGGAAGGGAACCACACCAAGGGGAGGTTCAGGGGTGACAGAGGATGTATCTACACCCCCATATGTTAGGTTGGTGCGGCAATTAGGTGGTCCGTAGGAGATTACTTCCCCCACACGACAGTCGTAGGTAGGATGCGCATGTAATTGTCCATACTCCTGTGGGGTATGGAAAGTGCTAATGTTATATAGGTGATACTCCCCCAGCATAAGGCGTTGAAAAACATCTACCAAAGGATCTAAGGTTGGGATGTTGTTCGCGGGGAAGGAAGTGGTATTTGTGGCGGCGGTTTCATTGGTTGAAGGTGTAGGTGCGGTTGAGGTGGATGGTTGAGGTGTGGTCGAAGTAGATGGTTGGGGTATGGTCAAAGTAGATGGTGGGGTTGGATGAATGGGTGTCTTGACTGGTACAAGCACATCATTAGGGTGATATAACATATTGCAGGTTTTGAAGGGGGGAGCGTCAACTTTTACGGTGTAGGACTTCCCCTCATACTTGAATTTTATGCATCTATGTAAGGTGGAGGAACGCATCCCATGGCCCGATCCAAGGGCGGCCTAACAACATGTTGTATTGGAATTATCCCTCAATGACATAGAAGAGTTCGGTAAAGTACATGGCCCTACACGAATGTTAAGGATCACGGTGCCCAAGGTAGAAGTAATATCATCATTGAATGAACGCAACATGGTGGGGTTGGCACACATGCGGCTAGAAGGGATATTCATTTGTTGGAAGGCTTTGGAAGAGATGATTTTTAAGCTATCACCCCCGTTGATCATAACACGACGTACTCGGATGTCTCGAGACGTAAGCCGAGATAAAAAGAGCAGGTCGGGGATCTTCATACTAAAGTCGACAATTTCATCTTCGGAGAAACCGACAGGCCATGCTTTGTGTATTGGGATGGAAGTGGTAGTTTTTTTGGTGAGAGAAGCAACGTGGTTAGGTGTTAAGATGGAGGCAACAAGCAAGGTTTCATTAGGTAAGACCTCTATCCCTTGAAGGATTTCAATGAGAGCTTGTCGATGAGATTCGAGGTTTGAATGAGATCATACAAAGTGTCATTTTTACAGTGATTGGTGAAGTTTGTTTGATCATGGTACAGTGGGGAAACTCCATCGAGACGGGTAGGAAGGTCCACGAATAACCACTTTAGGTGGTGGTGTGATCGGGATGGCGGATGGAGGAAGAGAGGCTGCAGTGTGCTTTCTTTATCTTTCCCATTGTTTTTCTGCCCTCGAGTAGCAATACTAATCATGTTGATCTCGTGAACATGAGAGGAGGAAGATGGTAGGGATAAGTCATTGTCTTCGAGAGGTGGGGTTGCAATAATGATAGATTTTGGTGAGGCGGGGACAGGTGGTATAGGAGAGGGGATTGAAGCTAAAGGTTTTTCCTTTCGTAAGTTGTCTTTCTTAACCTTTCTATCCGAGAGAGGTGACTGATGAAGGATGGATTTCAAAGCTTTGCATCCCTCTACATCATGTCCTAGTGTGTGGTGGTAAGCGTAGATTTTAGACTCATCATAATCTATAGGTCGAGGTTTAGATGGATCATAGGGTCTAAGTGGGGGTAGGGAAATGGTCACATTCTCCACCAACATATCAAGGATCTTAGCGTAAGATCCTTTGAGCGGGTCAAAGTCAGAGGAAGATGAGGCTATTGATTGGGTGGGTTTTGGTAATGGTTGGGTATGGTTGGTTTGTACGGGTGGTGGTTTAGACAAGGGGTTTTGATAATTGGATTTAACTAAACGTGGCTTCTTTGGCGCAGAAGTCATGTTTAGCTGGTTAGATGATGAGGCCACAGATGACGTGGTGGCAGGAAACAACCATGGGGAAAGAGGAGTGACTATAAACAAATCCTTTGACGATCAAGTTTGTTTAGGGTTGGTAGGTGGACCAGCTATTTGGGGTGACGGTGTTGATACACCCATGGATCTCTGTATGGGTGCGGAAGGTGCAGGTCGTTTTAAAGAAAACACAGGAGGTATGATGTATTGAGGCAAGGTGGAGGGGTGAGGTCCCAATATAGAAGATAGGTGTGATGGTGATGGTTTTAGTTGTGACAGAGGCATAGATTGGAGTTGAGGAGATTGGGTCTGTCTCCTAGGTGAATTGACGACTTTATTTTTGGATAAATCTAACCATTTAGGTGGGTGTGTCAGACTAGGTATTGGTGACGTCCCAAGCATAGGGGAAGGTTTGGTTAGGTTAATAGAGGTGGATGAGGTATTTGGTAGAGATGAGGGGGTGAAGATGAGGACATAGGCATTTTGAGCTTTTGTAAATACCTCGGGTATATGGTAGAGGTGTCTGGATCGGTCATCTGCATTTGAGTAGAGCATGGTGTACTCAAATGCTCCCATAGGACTCATCTATCTTCTGAGGGATGAAAATCTTCACGTGTGAATAGGAACTTTGATATGGAAGAGAGGTGGGTTGTGATTCCGGTCCACTATGGGTGTGATACAGGGGGTAAATAAGTCGCTGTATCAATGGGTGTTAAGAGGTCAACCGGTCGCTGAAAAGATTTAGGTGATGAAGAACTAATAGGTAGGAGAGCATGTTTGAGGGGATCTGTCATGATTAAGGAGTTTGGTGATGTCAGTTCGAGAGGTTTCTCTTCTAAGGATGACAGAAACAGTGGCGAGCCTTCTTCTTTTACAGCAAGAGTGATGGAAGGAGATGTTTGGGAAATAGATAAGTTAGATAACATCCGCTCACAATCTTGTAGGGATGTGGTGTAAGAAGACTCATTCGTGAGAAGAGAACTCTGGTGGTTAATTCCTTTATGGGTAAAGGAATGGAAAGATTATCATTTTGTCTTGATGGTGGTGAAGGGGGTGTGGCTCCCTGCATTAGTGACGAGGCTTGATTCAGAATTTCCTCGATAGAAGCTTTTGGTTGGGAGTCGAAAACTGCATGGATTTCATGAACACTCTCCTCGGCTAAGATATCTTGGTTTATGTTACTATTAGATGAGTGGTTTGGGAATGGCTTGTTGAAGATTTCCAAATTTCGGTTAGCAGGGGTATTAGGATTATCAAGGGTTATATCCCCGCATCAACTATTTCTGCACTATATTTTTCAACATCTTGCGATTTTAGTGACTATGTCCCTTCACATGGTGGAAGTTACAGAAGTCATTTTCTTTGTACCAAGAAGGTATAGCACAGGTGGAATCAAACCCAGAGTGAGGTTTAACAGGAGGCAAGGTGATAGCTCTGCTTTGAGAAATTTTTCTAAGATCACACCATAAGTTTCTCCCAAGGAGTGTAATTGATGGGCTCGATTTATACTTACAGTGGTTTTGGTGGGGTACTGTAGACGGTGCTTAGTATTTGACCATCACCGTGTGTACAGCTCCTTTTGATTTCAAGCGATCGATGCGTGAGAATTGGTGGTGTTGGGTTTTGGTGGAGTCTTGGGTTCGAAATTAGGGTTTTTGTTGCACAACCACAATTTCTCTTCCTCTAAGGCTCAAATCTCTAGTTTCCAAGCCATAGTAAAGGCCTCATCAAAGGTGTGGAAAGTTTGAATTTGGAGGGTGGGAGAAATGTGCTTAGCGCAGGCCCGCGTAAAGATTTCGATGAGTTCGGTCTGAGGTAAGGCATAAGTGAGTTGGTTGATGAGGCCCCGCCATCGTCCAACGAAATCTGCGATAGATTCGTCTTCAAATTTTTGGATGGCATAGAGGTCGGTGATGGATACTTTCTTGGCAATATTAATGGAGAAATGATCCAAGAAAGATTGGGCTAATTGGTTAAAAGAGAAGATTGAGTGCTGGGTTAAAGCACTGTACCACTCCAAGGTGGGTCCTGATAAGGACATGGGAAAGGTGTGAAGTAGTAAGGCATCGTCATGAGCAATCAGATAGCAGGCATGTCTAAATGATCACAAGTGTTGTTGAGGATCCTCCTTACTATTAAAATGAGTAAATTTTGGTAATTCCCATTGAGGAGGATATGAATGAAGGGGGATAGAAGGATGAATAGGCTCTGAAAAACTTTCTCATATGTCGTGAGTGCTACGGCTTCCCAAATGTAAAGCCTCAGATTTTGCATCTTGTCCATCATTTGTTTGATTAAATCAGTGGTTGGGTAAGATGATGGTGCGGTTGTTGTAAATGGAGGAGGATTGGGCCAAGAGCCACTACTAGACAATGGTGGGGCTAAATGTTGATAAGGTATTGATGATGAATATGTTGAGGTGACCAAATAGGGATGTCCTATATAAGATGTTGAAGCCACTGGATAAGTGTGTGGAAATGAAAAGGTGGGCGGAGCTTGAGAAGGAAAGCTCGTGTGGATAGGTGGCAGAGAGCAAGTTATGAAAGGGGTAGTCTGTGAGAGAGACGAGGTAGGAGCAGTCGGCGGTAATGATATGTGGGGCCCCAGATTAACCAAAGGAAAGCCAATCTGTGCCGTATGAACCCCCAAAGCCACTGAGTTGGGAGATGGGGCTAAGGATGAAGAAGGTAAGGTAGAGTTATCTGGTGGGGAAGGAGCTAGGTGAGCAGCTATACTAATAGGCATACCAACAAGGAGTTGACCATCGGGTGTACAGTCAGGGGTATGAGACAAATAGTACTATACGGTGCTAGGATTAGCATCCAAAAATTTCACAAAGTCCTTATCTCCTACAGGGATCTTGGGAACATCACTGGTGTCCGTAGGATTCCCCATAGGATGTGAAGGGGGTGATTCAGAAAAGGCACGAATAGGCATGTGAAACCATGGCTGTGGCTTGTTTCTGAGTGATAACAACCATGGACAAGAGTACATAGCAAGGATTCAATCTATCAAGCACAGAAACAACAACAAAATGTTGGAATTGGTAGGTTGTTGGTTTGTTAGGAATTGTGAAAGACAGTAACCGATATCGGTCAGATAACCAATGTCGGTCAGACTATAGCCGGCATTGGTCAGTTAACCGATGTCAGTCCCTGTGAAAGCAAAGAGAAGATGTAAGAAGCCGCTGGTTTGGGATTAACAATGCTTAGTATACCCACCAAAATGTTCTAAAGTGATCACCTAAAAAGTGTATGACAGAGAAACAGAACTAAAAACAAGAAATATGCACAAGCAAATCAAGAGACTAACCCTAGGATTAGTTTTAATTATTGTGGGCTTATGCCTTAGACACAAGATGATGTCAATCCTAAACAAAAGACCTAAGGGAGATGTCAAGTTTGTTTTGGCTTATAAGGTTACCTCAATCGGGCGGAGGAATACCGTGGAAAAGGGGGGATGTTTGAGCTGTTGTGTTGATTATGATGTGATTTGGTATGTGTTGTGCAAAGGTGAAATTAAGATTAATTTCTTGTCAATATCATGGATATCACCCCCACGTGTACGACCTATTACTTAATCTACGTTCACTAGAATTAAAAACAACAAGCAAGAATGTGATGCACGTGTTTTAAACCCAAATCGAAAATGATATTCGATGAAGCAAAGGAGATGACTTTCACTAAAGCAAAGATGAGGAAAATTCTTTTACCAAAATAACAAAATATCTTGTGAATATTTAGAAGAAGAAAATAGCAAGTGTGCTCCCTATATGAAAGCAAGCAAATGAGAAAGAAACCCGAGAAGGGTCCCACCAGGCGTGCCAAAATGTTTCACACAAAATGTTTCCATTCTTAGAATAGAGTTTCTTCTATCCTTTCATTCTCTTGAGAAACAGATAAGGGTTAGGGCTAGGAGGAATACCTATTGAATGTTGGGAGGGTGTGCGCGTACCATAGAGAGAGAGATCGATGAGGTGGAGAAATGAGGTGGCAGGTTTGGAGATGTGGATTTATTAATTATAAGGTAATTAATAAATAATTGTGTAAGGTTTAGGTGGTGAGGTTAGGTTACGAAATGAGATACGGGGCATAGGGTGTCGTAAGACACAAATTTGTGTCTACAATACTTCTACGTGGCTTTCCAGGAAGTCGCTTTTGGTGACAACTATATTATATGTTTTTTCCTCATATCCTAAGAGGAAAAGTGTTATAATGGTTCCTCCACATACCCAAGGGAACAATCGTGACATGGCCTCATTAGTCTGAAACATTTATGTGTCACGTATCCTTTAACATGGAGAGTGACATTACATTGGTAGACCTTTGCGATGTGAAAAAATTCTGAATGAGACCTTCGCTAGTTTCTTATAGTGGTGGCGGGGGGTTAGCAATTCGTTTCCCTTGTCCCATTCCGGAAAAACAAATGATCAATATATTTGTTCTAAACCTAAATCAAGACATATCCTTTCATCTATAAATACAATACATCACTAACTTCAATAAGTTATTGATAAAGGAAGCAAAATTGAGAAGGGTATTATTTCACCGATTTTAGATTGTTTCTTCAAATGTTGTGAAAGAAATAAGGGTAATGGGCTAGGAGGAATACATGTTAAAATGTTGGTTGATAGGTTGTTGTGCGCGTATGACTTCTGAATCCACAACTGATCGTGAGAGCTTCCTTTTTCTTAGAGGAACTACCTGAAATGGAACACAAGACCACCAAATAAAAGTTAAACAATATATGCAATGGATTGCCTAGCGTGTGCTAGATCCGGAAGTGTGATACTTCCTAGAAGGTGTCAATCCACTATTTAAAACAACTTAATGCTGATAATAAAGTAAATCCTACTGTAGTTAAAATGATTTAGGTATCTCATTCATCTATAATAAGTAAATTTGTTCATAACAGGCTAGGCTATGATTGAAGCTGAAGGTTAAGGTCACTGTCAAGGTATTGGTATGGGTCAGAGTGAGGTTCTGGGATACTTTGGGTATTTAGTGGAGGTTTTAGGCTCTGATTTGGGTTTTGTAGTAAAAGACATAGAGATCGACATCGGTCTAGTATGACCGATATCGGTTCAAAGCTAACCGGTGATAGTTGTGGGTAACTAGTGTCGGTATGGTCGGGGTACATGAAAAATCAATAAAAACTTGGTTGGGTGATAGATCTGAGGTTGGATGAAGATGGAAGAGAAATGACAAGATCTCAGTATGGATCCTGGATATGCACAAGAATGATTAAATTATTGATATGGAAAATTCAATGGTGTGGGTAAAGAGATGGTCAATTTTTCATGGAGATAAAATGGTGGGGAATGGAAATGAGAACAGAAACTAACAACATAAGTGAAAGGATTTGCTAAAATGATAAGGAACCAATGCAGGTTAACAAAACTTATTGTTTTTACGAGCTTGATGCCTGGTTGTTAATGGTGGGTGATCAAATGAACTTGGTGTGGTGCTGGAACTTCCTTGGATGCTCCTATGAAGGCAAGTGGCTATGTGATTACTTTGGGTATTGGCTATGGATGTTCTGATGCTTGTACGGATGTTTGTTTTGCTTGCATGCAGCTCTGGTTTTGTTACTTGTTCTCAGAAGATGTCTCTCTCCCTCATAAATGTTCCAACCTTTAAATAAGGTTGTTTTGGGATTTAAATGGTAACCGATGCGGTGGTTCCGCTTAATCGACGGTGTTAAGGGTAGTCGGTGTCGGTTAGGGTGGGATTTCCTAGGTTTACTAAACTAGGCGAGATCACCTCAATTTTCTAGGATCTTGTTCATTTTCGTCACTGGATTAGAATGGAATATTCCTTCTAACATGTGGGAATGTGGTTAGAGGGAATGTAAGCATTGATTTTTAGGATTTTGGTAGGTCTTACTTAGTTATGACAACTTACTAAGAATAGGTCTTAGGGTGAAGTGGATAGATGAGGTTTTTAGGTGAGGTGGATATGTAAGCATTATCTCAATTAGGATATTAAAATAATAACTATTGTGAGATAATGAATTAATTTAATTAAATGAATTAAATTAATATTAGAGTGGGATGAAAGGGGCCATGGTTAAGTGAATGTGTTCAATGGTGTTTATTTGATGAGGGACCAAAGGGGAGTGTGACCTAATTTTAGTGTCTACATTTTGCCACTTTTTGTTACATTGCTTGTATTGGTAAGCGAGGCTGACAAAAATAATATGTGGTTGCCCCATTTGTGGGTGAATGTGATCCCCCTCAAACTAGGAACTAATGAGATAGAAGGTAGAAGTGGTGAGTGGTTTGATAAAATGTGAATGTGATGAAGAGGAAGGTGGGCAACGGGGGTAAAAAATGAAATAGGTCTACTCGGGTAATCTAGGTAATGGGTTAGGGTCAAAGGTAGTAACATTCAAAGACACACACACGTATAAAATACAGCACGGTACTAGATTAAAGAGCAAGAAAACTTTACATTGTCTAAGGTTGATAGGTTTATGCAAACAAGGTTGAGGTGATTCCGGTATCAAGGTATAGAAATGGTCGAAAAACATGACGTAGGTTAGGTGTAGGAACGTTTAGGTATGTTTTGGTACACCAAGGGTTGTGTCAGGATAAACATCATGGTAATAGGCAAGGTAAGGTCATTAGGTCAATCAACACAGTAAAAATGTCACAAGGTTATAGCGAACACATGGAGTAAAATGTCACCGGCGATGATCTAGGTCTAAGTATCTAGGTCACGACATAGGTAGGGTCGTGGTATGAGTAAAAACCTCATCCCCAAATGAGGACAAGGTTAGGTAGTAAATGATGAGGTCAAGAGGGTGAGGTGAATGGTCGTGTTAAGTGTTGGGTGAGGAAAAAAAAGAGTAACGGGAAGGGGTATAGGGTTAAAGTTAGGCAATGTGGAAGAGAGTGTGACTGATGCTGGTCAAGGGTAACTGATGTTGGTATAGGGTAACTGATCATGGTAAGGTAGGGAACATGAATAATGTTGGTGAAGGTAAAAATGGCATCGGTGAGGTCGAGGATGTTATAAAAAATAAAAAATCTACATTTTTGGCAAATCATTTGTCTTCTTACGAATCGGGAAAATGACATGAGAGAGAGAGAAAGGTGGAAAGTGTCTAGATAGAAAAGAGAGATAAGTTGGTGAGATGAACGGTGGGTGATTGGTAGTTGAGAGATGGTTCCACAAGATCGATTAAGCAATTTGATTAGTTAGAGGCACGGTTAGTGATTGGTGATGGTAGAGGATGGAGAGGGATCAGGCGGGCCATCGGTGCAATGGTCAGATGTGCCACCATGGTGATGACAACATGATGAGCTAAGGATAAAACCCATGTTGTGTTTTGTGAGGTAGATTAGGTGAGAGGTCGGGTGGGGAAAAATTGGTTGTTTTGGGGAAAAATGAAATTTGAAATGTGGGAGGGTAAATTGGGTAGAATAGGAGTAGGGAAAGAGGTACGTGGAAGAATAGGGGGTGGGGATGTGGTTAAGGGAAAGTGTAGGTGAGAATGGGTGGGTAGAATGGTTAGGAGAGGTAATTTTGCTAAGAGGGGAGGGTTTGGGGTTACATTTTTTCCACGACAATGACCGGCATCGGTCGAGGTTAGCCGACGCCGGTAGGGTCAAACTAGTATTGGTCACGAAACAGTGATCGATGCCGGTTTATGGGTGATCAAGGTTAGTTAGAGATAACGAACCAGTTTAGTTTTGGAGAAAAATGGGTTGAAAGGGCCCTAGGATGAGTAGGTGAGATAAGGAAGGGTAGAATAGGGTGTGTTGGTTAAAAACCTAGTGCGGGTGGGGGGGTAAAATGGGTATGGGGAAATGCTAGTGGGTGAGTATGGGTATGATAAAGGTGGATTAATTTGATATTTGTATTGGATGTAGGGGAAAGATCAACTGTGGATGAGAGATAGGTGTCACCCATGCTCTTGAGAGTGTGAGGAATGGTGACAGCTTAAGGAGTGGCAGCATGTGGAGGAGGTGGGCCTGATTGACGTCCCGGTGCCCCAAGACATGATCGTGGTGAGGCCACCAGCTTCCTGGAGGCCGGCCCAGTGATGTACCAACAGGGACCCAACTACCACCTATGATGGGTGGGGAGATGTTATCGAGTCACCGAGATAAGGGCCGAGGAGGTAGAGGAGACAAGCGATATAGATATGGAGGATGTCCACCGATATGATGCCTATATATGGCTCCCGATTTTGACATAGTTTTTATTTTTGATATATATACTATCCCATGTGCCGAGAGTTGTTATATTTTTTTATCACATACCATCTTGCATGTCAAGAGAGTTAGGATGTACAAGATTTTTGTATTATTGAGCATATACTAGCACATCTGCCTCGTAAAGATGGTGAGGTCAGATATGAGAGATTTTGAGAGATGTAATTTATTTTGATATCAATGTATATTGGATGGATACACACCTATTTTTATGATGAGATGGATGACATTCTAATGATGTAATTTGATGTTGATAGACTATGATGGTTTATGCATAGATGGACTTATGGTAGGTGTGTTAGGCACGATTGAGTCCGGTTGGTGTTAGGCATGAGGGAGTCAGTCATGGTTTTAGGCATGGATTGAGTTAGGTTATAGGCATGGTGAGTCATGTTGGTGTTAGGCATGGTTGAGTTAGGTCATAGGTATGGATAGAGTTAGGTTATGGTCTAGGCATGGATTGAGTTAGGTTTTAGGCATGGTGGAGTTAGGTTTGTGTTCTAGGCATGATTGAGTTTAAATTGGTTGGTGTTTTGATTCATTAATTTGTATAATGAATGATAATATGGGTTATGTTTAAGATGTTTCATAATACATGCATGATGATGGTAGAGAAATAATAGTCATAATAAATGTATGTTTTGATTATGATAAAAATGTGAAGCAATTTGCCATTTGGTTGGGTTAATTTCCAATTTTTGATATAAAAAGGAAACTAAGTATGGTAGAATGTGATTTAGGAAAATTAAAAATGAATTGGTTAAGGTAGAGAGTGGCTGAGCTAACCTCCAAGGGCCCCATGCCCTTGGAGTGCTACCTACATAGTCCCAGTGAAAAGGGACCTCAGGCCAATGTAGTTCTCCCATAAGCTAGGAAAGAATATGAGGAGGTATGAAAATGAGCTGGTAGGTTTTAGGCATGATTTGGGTTTTGGTATGTTAGGTAAGGGTGAGTTGTGGGTGAATTGGAATAGGTGATTTCATTGGTGGTAGAAGAAGAATATTACCCCAAAGGTAAGTGTCGAGGACCAAGTCCTATATAAGGTAATCAATACATAATAAAGAAGGTTAAAATATAAGAGGGGGAAAGAAATCCACCTGATTGGTTAGGATCATATTGAGTAGGTCATACCTTGGAGGAGGTGATGAACGTAAGACCCTAAAGACATTACATGATTGATTTTTCTAAGGGTGAAAAGTAGTCACATGATCACCAAATGTCACAATTTCCAAGAGGTCCCTTGAGGTGGTAGGAAAATGGGAGTGTGAATGGTGAGAGGGGTGAAAGGTGGTTAATTTTGATATGGTATGAGGTAGCATGCTCTTTGGGCAAGAGATCCAAGGTCACAATGGGAAAGTCCATGACTAAAAGGTTTTCTATGTTGAGTGATATTTGAGATAGACTGATTGATGTGGGAAGTCTATATGGGATGAGGAAATTAACTCCTTGAGGTCTTCATGAAGCTGATCGATGTGGGAAGCTTTAGATTCTCCCTCTCCTTTTTTTGGGAAGAGATTTACATAGTTGTCCTTCGAGGGAGTAGTCTATTTATAACAATGATTGTAGAGAGGAAGATGTCCTTTTGAGGGAGTCATATTTTTATTAAAAGCTTGACTCAAGGCGTTGGGTCCCATGTGAGGGATTTGAAGTCATGGACAAGACCAAATTGAAGAATATGATTCTTTTTCAGAAAATAGGGTGAAATGACCATGACATCTCATCTAAAGGTAGATGAAAAGTATCCATGAGAATCATGCTATGTGTAGCACCGTGGTACACATATTCAAGAGAAGATAACAAGTGAAAGGTACACACACGATTCTTGTTTAATCATTGGTGAGGTGTAAGAAGTGGATAACACTCAAAGGACAAGCATGGAAAGAGGCAAAAGGTGAGGTAGGACTAAAATTCAACATTAGAATGGTCAAAGATGCAAGACATTAAGGGGCTCAGGTTTGGATTTACCATCGAGTGAAGATAAATGATAAGCACCTGATCCATAAGTATGGGTCACAATGTATGGTCCAAGCCAATTAGGAGAAAATTTTCCCTGTTTACTTTTTTTCGCTTTAGTTACATGTTGATTTTCTTTCAGAATAAGGTCACCAACTTGGAAGGTTCATTCATGGATGCATTTATCATAGGCACATTTGATAAATTTTTGGTAAACCCGAGGTGGTCAAGAAGGTTAAGATGACATTCATCTAATAACTCAAGTTGTGGTAAAAGGTTCGGTGAAATTCATCATCATTGAGCATGTCATGAAGATAAATGTGGAGTGAGGGGATCTGGACTTCGAGATGTAGAACAACCTCTATACCGCAGACTAGAGAAAAAGGTGTGGTGGCAATGGAAGTGTGAATACTAGTGTGACATTCCCATGGGGAATGTGCATATGCCAATCCTTCCCAAAGATATCATTTACCACTTTCATGAGAATTTTTTTCAAGGTTTTTTTAGTGGAATTGGCTTGGCTATTTGTCTATGGGTAATAAGGTGATGAGAAACTTAGTTGAATGCCGAAGGCATCGTAAAAGTTTTCGCAAGGTTTTATTTTTAAATTATTTTCCATTATCAGTGATGAGGTGATGAGGAACACCAAAGTGACAAATGATGTGATGATTGATGAACTCACATATTTTCTCGACTTTCGTGGAGATGAATTGTATGGCTTCAACCCATTTTGTGTATTATTCGGTAGCGATGATGATCCATTGATGTCATTGGGAAGAATGGGGGCTGATATCTCTCGATAATAGATCCAAATGCTATTGAGAGAAGGGCCAAAGGTCACAGGAGACTTGTAGAGGGCATGACTGGGTGTGTGATGAAGGTTGGTATGTTGTTGGTATTTTACACAACACTTGATGTAGTCGCAACAATCATGGTTAAGGGTTGGCACAAGAATATCCTAGGTGAAGAATATGCTTAAGAACAAAGAAGGCCACCTGAAGTGACCTCCACATATGCCATCATGAACTTCCTTAATGGTATAAGGAATTTCAAACTCGTGAGGCATTGTAAAGAGAATACCATCAAAGCCATGCTTATAGAGGAGGCCCCACATGATGACGTAATGAGATACCTTTTAAGGAAGGCACATTGTCCATTACAGGTGAGATTAGGAGGTAAGATGGAGAGAGAAAGATAGTCGAGAATATTGTGTATACCAAAGGTTTCTTGTGTCCCGGTGATGGTTCTGATTGAGTAAATGTCATGAAGTAAATAAGAGGGTGATTGGATTTTTTATATGGTGACAAATATTTTAGAATCGATAGGCGAAGTGGGTATTTGAAAAGCCAAGCGAGTGCCATGGTATCTATAAATTTGTTGGTTGAACGAGGATAGTTTGAAGGGCGTAATAATATCGAAAGGTGGTCAAAAGTATGTCTACATGATGTTTATACTTTTGAAGTATCTCATTATGACATTGGTATATACCATTGAATTTGTTTATGACCAACCGAGAATCACCAAATATTTTGATTGATTTGACATCTAGGGCCTAGGCAACTTGTAGACCTAATATGAGTGCTACGTATTCGAAAATATTGTTTATACAATAAAAATAAAGTTTGAAAGACAAAGGTATGGGTTCACCATCAAGTGTAATGAGGATAACACCAGCCCCATCCCCACACTGACACTTGGGACCATCAAAGAAGAGTGTCATTTGGTAAGTGGGTTTGTCCAGAGAAAGGGTAGTAATTAACTCATCTAGAAAGTCAAAATTAGAGGGTTGATCCCCAGAAATAGGTGCGTTGGCCAATTGGTCGGCGATATCTTGACCTTGATGGAATTTTGATGAATGAATTCAAGGTTGAGGTCAGCCAAAAGCATAAGCCATCATGCATCACACTAATTTTGATAAGGTTTGGCATACATGAAGTGTAAGGGGTTGGTGTTGGTCACAACATAGGTTTTGTGGTTGAGTAGGTAATGCCAGAGTTTTGTGGCGATGAAAACTAAGGCTGAGAAAAGTTTTTCGGGATGGGTGTATCAGGTTTCACTGTCCAAAAGAGTACGGCTTATGTAATAAACCACCTACTCCCTGTGTTGTTCATCGTAATGAGTGAGCATGGCCCTTAAAGAGTGATCGGGACCTGAGATGTATAGGTAAAAAGGTTCATCATATTTAGGTGGAATGAGTATGGGGGGTTGAAGATGGTATTGTTTTAAGGCCTCAAAAGCTTTGTGGTAGTCATCATCACATTTAAAGGAGACATCGTTCTTGAGAAGATGATGAAATGGTTGACATCAATCAGATAATTGTGAAATGAAATGGTGAATAGAATGCAACTTACCTTGCAGGCTACAGAGTTTCCTAAGGTTAGTGAGTGGAGGCATTTCGAGAATGGCCTTGACTTTAGCAGGGTCAAATTCTATATCACATAGGGAAACGATAAATCCTAGGATCTTTCCTAAGAGAACCGCGAAGACACACTTCTTGGGCTGAAGGTGAACTCAATATTTAATAAGGCGGTCAAAGATGGTTTTGAGGATGAAGAGATGCTTATAGCGGTGTTTAGATTTGGCAAGGAGATCATCCATGTAATCTTCTAATATATGATGCATGATGTCATGGAAGATATAAGTCATATCCCACTAATATGTGGCACCAGTGTTTTTAAAGCCAAAAGGCATGACTTGATAGCAGGTCCCCCAAGGGGTGATGAATGCGCTTTTGTGTTGATCCTCTGGAGCAAGAAATATTTTTTTATAACCCAAGAAACCATCCATGAGTGATAGCATCTTGTGACCAGTGGTAAGGTCAACCAGGTTGGTCATTACTGGTAGAGGGAGGTCATATTTTGGGAAAGCTAGATTGAGGTCATGGAAATATGTGCAAATGCGGAGTCCCCTGTCATCTTAGTAATAGGGACAATGTTATAAATCCAATGAGGAAAATCAATGGGTAATATAAAGGAAATAGAAAGAAGGCACGACGTTATTCTTTAATGAGAAGGGAAATTCCAGGATGCATTTTCCTCAGCTTTTGTTTTACGGGTTTAGCATCAGGAATGGTTATGATATTGTGGACCAATATCGTGGGGTCAATACCAGGCATGTTTGCGTAAGACCAAGCGAAAGCGTGGTTATTATTTTTGAGAAAAGAGGTGATGGTATCCTCGTTTAGTAAACATCTAAAGATTGACCGATCTTTAGGATGTGCATGTCTCCCAGTATGAATGTTGATCTCAATAATCGATTCATTCAACATGGTTTGTGTCTCAGAGGGTAATGACCAATGAATATATGAGTCTTCTACACCAAGGTAGGTGAGTATATATTCATCATCCTAACATTGAATGATGTTAATTGAAGGTGTATTATCATCGATTATTTTAGGATACAGGAAGGCAAGAGAGGAAGGAGCCTCGCCCTTGCGTTGATAAGTCAGAGGCCACAAGGAAATGGTGTTTATGAAAAAAAATAGTTAGGAGGGATAGATTATAGATCCATCAACTCTGTTGGTGAAGGTGGTGATGAAGGTGGAGCGGGTGAAGAGGGTGGAGAAGGGTTGATGTCCTCACCGATTTCAATATGGCCTACTTCGTAGGTGGTTCAACAAAGCCAATACCACTACAATCATTATGTTTTTGTGTAGTACATGGAATAATAGTATGGTGGCCTTACTCGTAAAATCCAAAACCAAAATCCTTCCACACACATCGGTGCGGGAAGGTGTGGGTGAAACGATAATTAGTGAGTGATTGGAAGTCGGCGGAAAATGGGCGAGGTTTGTCTTTGGTGGTGCGGGTGTGTAAGTGGTAGTATTAAGTCCCCATATGTGAGATTGGTACAAAGATGGGGAGGACCATAAAGGAGGAAATATCCTATACGTTGATCATAATGAGGGTGTTGGTGAAGAATTCCATACTCTTGTGGAGTAAGGAATGTGTTGACACTATATAAGTGATATTTCCCAGAGTGAGGTGTTGAAAAATGCCTTCCAAGGGATCGGTGGTTGGTATGTGGGTAGCTGGAATAGATGATGTGTTAGAGGTCGATGCGGAGGTGGAGCTAATGGATTGGGAGGCTGATGGGTCGACCGTGGAGGTTGTGGCAGCGGTAGGAATGGAGGAGGTATGTGCGGTTGAGGTAGCGACTGTCTGGTAAGCGAAGGTATAAGTGAAGTGGTAGTGGTCATGGAGGTAGATGCCTTAATGGGTATAATAACTTCATTGGGTCGATAAAGCATGTTACATGTTTTAAAAGGTGATGGATCAGCTAGAATAGTATAAGTGTGTCCTTCATGCTCAAAATTTACACAACGATGCAAAGTGGAAGGAACACAACCCATGACATGAATCCAGGGTCTGCCAAGTAACAGGTTATATTGAAATTCCCCTTCCAAAATGTAGAATAACTTTGTAAAAGTATAGGGGCCAATGCAAAAGTGAAGGATGACAAGATTGCCTAGTGTAGAGGTGATAGCATCATTGAATGAACGCAACATTACATGATGTTTATGCATGCAATTGTTAGGTATGTGCATTTGAGAAAATACATGGGATGAAATGATATTAATGCTAGTGCCCCCATCGATCATTACATGTTGTACATGTATATCATCGATGTGGATAGAGATGAAGAGAGCTAGTTCTAGGTCATTAGTTTGGTACGGTGTAATCTCTTCCTCTGAGAAGCTAAGGGAGGATACTTGGTGAGTAGGTTAAGGTGTGGATAAAGGTGGTAATTTGGTGAGAAAGGCTACATGATGGGGTGTGATAATGGAGGCTATAGGAGTAGGGTCATTCAAGAAAAACCTCAATATATTGTAGAACCTCCATGAGTGCTTTCCAATGGGATTCCAAGGTTTGGATGAGGTCATATAAGGAAATTTTAAGGGGATTGGTGTAGTTGTTTGAGCATGGCGTGATGTGTGACCCCATTAGAAATAGGATATGTGGGGCCATGGATAGTGATTTTAGGTGTGGGTGTAGATGGTATGTTGGGTATAGGATTGGTTGGTGAGTTAGTTGCCTTTTCCTTGCCTTTGTCCTTCTGAGCACGGGTAGCAACGTGGATCATGTTGATCTGAGGGGAGTTGGTAAATGGAGAAGGTGTAGGATGAGTGGTATAACGACATGATGGGAAAAAACCTACCGGGGGAGAAAAGCCTTGTGAAGTGAGTTGGGTGTAACGACATTTAGGTGATGGTGTGGCAAGTTCTCTAATGCAAACCATGTTAATTTTGAATCTTGGGGTGGCTCTAAGAGTTGAGGGGGTGGAGGTCATGGTTGTTGAGTAGGAAGTGAGGGAAGGACTGTGGAAATGGGTGTTGGTGAAACAAGGTCCTCATCAAGAAGGTCGTCATTGTCAAAGTTTGCTTCAAGAGGACACAACTAGATAAGGATGGTTTTCAAATCCTTGTAGTTCTCCACATCATGCCCTGGCACATGATGGTAGGCACAAATTTTAGTGTCATCAAACCCTTTTGGCTTGGGTTTGAGAGGGTCATAAGGTCTGAGTGGTGGTAATGTGATGACAGAAGTCTCAAGGAGGTTGGTTAATATTTTGGCAAAGGACCCTTAGTGGGTCGTAATGGGAGGTGAAAGTGGGTTTGGCTGTAGGTGTGGTTGATTGTTGAGGAAAAATATTTGGAGGAGGGGGATTGGGTCGAGCCATGGTTTTGGGTGTTAGAGTAGTCTTGGGTGTTGGTCGTGTTTACTTGGGTAGGGGTATGGTAGATGAACGGGTAGGAGGGTGTATGGTTGTTTTGACTACCTTATTGGAGGGTAGCAGATTTTTGTCTTTGGGATACACCTTCTTGGGTAAAAGTGATATGGGTGTATGAGATCTAGAGGGAAAAGTAGATGGGGAAGAGGAAAAGTTACCCAGGGGGATAATGGAGGTGCTGTGAAGGTAGATGACATGGGTTGTGCGGGGGTGTGAGGGATAAAGACTAAAGTGTAGTGGGTAGTGAAGAAGTTGCTGAGGGTATTGGACGTATGGGTGGTAAAGATGCTGTAGGTGTAGGTGTAAGTCGTGTCGGTGTTTGGGTATGTTAGAGGTCCGCAAGGAAGGAATGGGTCATGTTTTTGTTTATTGACAAGTGGAGCTTTCTTACCATGATGGGAGGTTGAGGTCCTAAGACAGACGAGAAAGGGTGAAGGTGATGAAGGTGTGATTGGCGTAGTTAGAGTATGGGTTCTATGGGCTTGGTTATTCTGCTTGGGTGCTAGAGTAGGTTTGGTGTTGACTTTGGAGGATGTAACTAAATCTAGTTTGATAGGTGGATGAGTAAGGCTAGTAGTTGGGGTGACCCCTAAGGTAGTAATAGGTTTAGTCGAGGAAAATGATGTAGGTGTGGGTTTGGATTTAGATGTATGTTGGGTTATGGGTGAGGGTGTATGTTGATATGTGATGGGTGTCATGGAAGAAGTTGTGATAGAGGTGGTTGTGCTCGGTTCAATTGGTCGAAATATTTTTGGGTAGATAGTGGAAGTATCGGCAAGTGAAATTTGCATTTGTGTTGAGACAGGAAGCAAAATGTGCCCCCATAGTAAAGATCTATCCACATAATATAAGTGATTGGATAAATGTGAGAATGAAACATCTGTAGGTGATGTTGATGAGGACCTAATGGAAATTCCTATAAAATGTGTCTTAGAGATAGGAAATTCGCTAGCTTCAGCTTCCATGGGTAAGAGAGCCGAAAGTAGGTCTACAGGATCTTGGGTAGCTGATGGAGAATGGTCACCTAGAGGAAAAGGTATCTCTACTAGATCCTTGATAGGTGGAGGAGAAAATGATTACTCCTTTGTAGGTGGAGGAGATGATGGGTGCTCCTCTGTGGGTGGATGAGATTAAAAGTATCCTCCATGGACTGAAGAAGTATTGTGGGTGATAGTTCTCTAGGTGGAGAAGCCAAAGGTGAAATATCCTCGATGTTAATGAAAGACTCCTCCATGGGTGAGGAAGGAGGTGAAAGGTGTTCCTCTGTGGGTGGAGGAATAGGTGAGGTGGGTTCCAATGGAGAAGGAGGACTTTGGGCTAGAATTTCCTCTATGGAAGGAATATGAGGTAATTGGGAAGCAACGGGTGCATCGCTGAAAATAACATGGACCTCATGGGTATGGCTATCATGAGTTGAGGTTTCTCCGGTTTGATCACACGAAAGGTATGATTAGGAAAGGGTTTCTTGAATATGTGTAGGTTTTGATTGGTAGGTGTGTTAGGATTATCCACGGTTAACTCACCTTTCTCGAGCATTTCTTGGATAATGTTTTTGAAAGTGATGCAATTTTCATCACTGTGACCCTTTACTCAATGATAGTTACAGAATTCTTGTTCTTTATACCATGTGGGTGTGGGGCGAGTAGGGTCAAAACTAGTGTGTGGTTTTATAGGAGGAAGGGTGATGGCCCCAACTTTGATGAGATTCTCTAAGACAAAAGAATAAGGTTCCCTAATCGTGGTATATTTCCATTGTTCCCTTATGAATTGAAAAGTATGAATGGGTGAGAGATTAGATAAGGGGCTAGCTTGATTTGATGGATGAGATAGTCCAGATTTAAGTACCACTATGGTAGTGGTCCCTTTGGCCTTTGAATAATTATTTTTGGTTTTGAAGAAGAAGAGGTATCATTTGACTTGAATGCCAAGTTTTTATTGCGTAATCCAATATTCTTCTCTTGGCCCGAATCTCAAGATTTCGTGCCATGGTGAATGCTTCACAAAGGTTCAAGGTTTGGAGTTGTAAGGTTGGTGAGATATGCCTAGCATAATCTTGCGTGAAGATTTTGATAAGTTCGGTTTGTGGTAGTTGGAATGTGAGTTGATTGATTAGGCTATGCCAGTGAGAAACAAAATCTGTGATAGATTCATTGTCATAATAACGCATGGAGTATAGGTTAGTCATGGTAACCTTCTTAACAATGTTAATGGAGAAGTGCTCCAAGAAGGCTTGGTCTAGCTGATTAAATGAAAATATAGAGTGTCTAGGTAACCCACTATACCAATCTAACGCAGCCCAGTCAAAGACATGGGAAAGGTCCTCAGAAGCAAAGAATCATCATGGGTGATCAAATAACACCCATGTTTGAAAGACTAAAAATGTTGTTGCGGGTCTTCTTTGCTATTGAAATGGTTGAATTTAGGCATTTCCCAATGCATTGAATATGGACCGATAGGAATGGATGGGTGGATAGGCTCATTACAAATCTCATCGTAGGTGAGAGATTTGTGTGTGCCAGAAACCAATGCTTCTAATGTTTGCATCTTGTCCATCATTAACTTAATTAGGTCATTGGTAGGTTGTACTTTAGATGGGTGCTTCCTACAATGTAAGAGGGTTGGTGGTGGGCATGTAACAAGGGTGGCATTGTAGTATATGGTGCTTCCATATAGGTAGATTGAGAAGAAGGCACTGAAATAGGGGGTATGTACCCAAAGTGAATAATAGATGAAACATGAGGCTGCTGATAGTACATATATGGAGGTGGAAGGGTCATGGTGAACCTAGTGGTAATGGGGGATAAATATTGTGGAATAGAAACGATGAAATTTTGAAAAGGGGTAGAGGTTACCGACACCAGGGATGGTTGTGTAGCTATAGGTATATGAGAGACAATATGTGCAGATGAGGTTGTATTCTGGGTGGTTGGAAAAGGTATAGTAGATGTGGTGGGTACAATGGATGTAGTAGATGCGAATTCATAGCAGGTATAGGGCCTAGCTACGAAATGAATGGGGGTAAGGTAAATGTGGGTAAAGCGCGGGGTTAATAGGAGTTCGATCAAAGTAGAAGCAAGTGTTGGGGGATAGATACGGGCATGCCGTATATCAACTGACCCGAGGCATCTCGAGTGGATGAGTGGGAAAGGTAAAACTGCAAGGTGACAATATTTTGGTCAAGGAGTCATGTGAACTCCTCATCTCCTGGTAGCGATAGAGATAGGCTAGATAGATTCCATGGCGGGTGATAAAATGGAAGGTGGTGAAGGGCTAGGTGGGAGTGGTTGACAACTAGTGTGGAATACAAGGGTGCTTTCTTGTCGATGCATCAATACCATGTGAATAAGTACTAATGTGGTAAGATTTCCTTATGTAAGTGACACAAAAATTTAACATAGGTAGGATAAATAATGGGTCAGTAGGTAAATTGAGGTTAAAATGTCAACTAGAAAATGACATAGGCTAACTAATGCCGCTTAGGGTAAACCAATGCCACCATAGGTAACTACATTCGGTCACCGTGGCAAGTGTACAGGTTGGTCAACATAGGGTAAAAGGCCAATAATCTACCTAGTATGCAAGATGTTAATGGGACTTACTCAGTCAATGAATATAATAACAACGACATAGACTTTACATAGTCAAAGAAGGTGAATTGGTGTCCTTTTGGGTAGGTTAACCAAAAGAACAAGAAACCGATGCCGGTTGGGTATAACTGATGATGGTCGAGGTTAACCGACGATGGTCACCGGACTGACATCGGTTACTATGAAATTGAAATAGTGATGAAAAAATTATGGTTGTGAATTGAAATTTGATATGGAATCAAATCCAGAATTCTAGGAATGATGAGAATATGTTGCAGTACACTCAAATGAACCTGGAATACACCAACCGTGATGAGGAGTGTGCAAGGAGAAATATGAAAAATGAAAAGTGTGACCTCTCACCTCAAAATGCAAGCCAAGTAGAAAAAATAAGAAAAATATGATCTTAAGAGTGCCTTTTCTATTATGTTTGTTTAGCTTATGATATTTCAAGGACTCGACTCATGAACTATAAAATATATTTTTTTGGTGAGGATGGTTTCCTACGAAGAAGGAAATCTACAAGGAGAGGTTTCGGTATGTTATGGTGAGTGCAAAGAGTCGGTGGCCTTGTATCTGTGATCATGTGATCACCTATAAATTCTTCCAGGAAAGATGTTGTTTAAGAATGTGTGTATTTTAAATTTGTGATGTTTGGATGAGACTCAGAGAGACGAAAGAGAAAGGAAGTGTTTTTCTATGATTCGTTTATCAACTATTAGCTGGGCATGACTTCTAGTGTATAGGTTTCCCTCAATTAATGTGATCTAATGTAGAAAAGTAGAATTAAATGCATTGATTTTTAAACTGAAATCGAAATGTAGAATTTGATGCCACAAATAGATGAACAGAGAAGGGATGCTCTTTCACTAATGCGATACTAATGAAAGGGAAGAAATGTTCATTTTAAAGCACCAAAGTATGATTACTTTTATATAATAGAAGAGAACAAGGTTCTAGGGGAGAAATTTTAATGTAAGAACTTTTAGAAAATAAACAAACATACAACATTCTCACCAAGGAATGAATGAATGTAAAGGAACCCCGAATGGGTCCCACTGGTGTGCAAAATGTTTCACCCGATTCTAAATCATTTCTTTGAATGTTGATGAAACAAATAAGGGTAATGGGCTAGGAGGAAATGTTGGTTGATAGGTTGTTGCACGCATATGACTCCCGAATCCATAGCTGATCATGAGAGCTTCCTTTTTGCTTGGAGGAACTACCTGAAATGGAACATAAGACCACCAAATAAAAATTAAACAATATATGTAGTGGATTCCCTAACGTGTGCTAGATCCAAGAAGTGTGATACTTCCTAGATGACTGACAATCCACTGTTTAAAACAACTTAATATTGATAATAAAGTAAATCCTATTGTAGTGAAAATGATTTATGTATCTCATTCATCTACAATAAGAAAATTGGTTCACAAAGTTAGGCTATGATTGAATCCGAAGGTAAAGGTCACCACAAGGTATTGGTATGGGTCACAAGAGCTTCGGGCTATTTTGGGTATTTGGTGGAGGTTTTAGGCTCTGATCGAGGTTTCTTAGTAAAAGAAATAGAGACTAACATTGTTCTGGTATGACTGGTATCAATTCAGATAACCAATGATGGTTGTGGGTAACTGGCGTTGGTATGGTTGGGGTATAGGAAAACTCAATAAAAACATGGTTTGGTGATAGATCTGAGGTTGGATGAATATGGAAGGGCAATGACAAGATTCGTATGGATCCTGGATATGCACATGAATGATTAAAGTCTAGATATGGGTAGTTCAATGGTGTGAGTAAAGAAATGGTCAAGTTTGAATGGAGATAAAATGGTGGGGAATGTAAACGAGAATATAAACTAACAGAAGTAAAAGGATCTGCTAAAACAATAAGGAACCAATGCACGTTAGCAAACTTACTTTTTTATGTACGAGCTTGATGCCCGGTTTTTAATGGTGGGTGATCAAATGAAGTTGGTGTGGTGTTGTCACTTCCTTGGATCTTTGGTGAAGGTAGGTGGTTGTGTGATTGCTTTGGGTACTTACTTTATGGATAAAATGATTTATGTATCTCATTCATCTACAATAAGAAAATCGGTTCACAATAGGCTAGGCTATGATTGAATCCGAAGGTAAAGGTCACTGTCAAGGTATTGGTATGGGTCACAGTGAGCTTCTGGGCTATTTTGGGTATTTGGTGGAGGTTTTAGGCTCGATCGAGGTTTCTTAGTAAAAGAAATAGAGACTAACATTGGTCCGGTATGACCGGTATCATTCAAAGCAACCAACGATGGTTGTGGGTAACCGCATTGGTATGGCTCTGGGTACACAGAAAACTCAATAAAAACATGGTTTGGTGATAAATCCGAGGTTGGATGAATATGGAAGGGCAATGACAAGATTCGTATAGATCCTAGATATGCAAAGGAATGATTAAAGTCTAGATATGGGTAGTTCAATGGTGTGAGTAAAGAAATGGTCAAGTTTGAATGGAGATAAAATGGTGGGGAATGTAAATGAGAATATAAACTAATGTATAAAAGGATCTCGCTTAAACGATAAGTAACCAATGCACATTAGCAAACTTACTTTTTATGTACGAGCTTGATGCCCGGTTTTTAATGTTGGGTGATCAAATGAAGTTGGTGTGGTGCCGGCACTTCCTCGATGCTCTAGTGAAGGCAGTGGTTGTGTGATTGCTTTGGGTACTTGCTATGGATGTTATGATACTTGTACGGATGTTGGTTCTACTTGCATGCAGCTCGGTTTTTCACTTGTTCTTAGAAGATGTCTCTCTCCCACGTAAAATGTGCCAACCTAAAAATAGGGTTGTTTTCGGAGTTAAATGGTAACCGATGATAGTTCGCTTAACCGGTGGTGGTTAAGGGTAACTGGCGTTGGTTAGGGTAGTATTTCCTAGGTTTACTAAACTAGCAAGATCCCCTTGATTTTCTGGGATCTCATTCATTTCCTCTATATATTAGAATGGAAGCTTCCTTCTAACATGCAGGAATGTGGTTAGAAGTAATGTAGGCATTGATTTTTAGGGTTTGGGTAGGTCGTAGTTAGTTATGGCAACTTACTAAGAATAGGTATTAGGGTGAAGTGGCTAGATGAGATGTCTAGGTGAGGTGGATATGTAAGCATTATCGTAATTAGGATATTAAAATAATAACTATTGTGAGATAATGAATTAATTTAATTAAATGAATTGAATTAATATTAGAGCGTGATGAAGGGGCATGGTTAAGTGAATTTATTCAATGGTGTTTATTCGATGAGGGACCAAAGGGGAGTGTGACCTAATTTTAGTGTCTACGTGTCTCGAGCAAAGGGAATGATCAAGACATTTATAAAAGATAAAAATGAGACAAAATCTGCAGATAAACCCAAATTTTTCAATAAGAATAATAGTTTCATTGGAGACAACATCATAGAATCAAAAAGCATCCAAGCTGCATACAAAATGGGCCGCTCTTAAAACTTACACAAGGACCTCACCCAAAAGCAGCCCCAAAACAAACATTTACACATTTAACTGAGTCATTATCTACCATCCTTAAACAGTTGGATGTTGTAAACATGGTGTAATATCCAACCACAATAGTACCTTATCTAGATGATGCACCTAAACTAGTATGGTTCAAAGAACACGAATACTATGAATTTCACCATGTCAAAGGGCATGTAACCAAAATATGTGTTAAATCACAGCATTTCATTCAAGACCTTATTAAAGAAGGAAAGATTAAGGTGGATTCACCTGAGTTAGGACAAGGTCCCAATGAAAAGATGGGGATATTCAAACAATCTTTTCCCAATCATGATAAAAAAGAAACAAGAATCCATATTAGGGTCAGTCTTCTAATGAATATATAACTACTAATTATGTGTATCCATCAAATGATAATCCCTTTGATTCATTTATAGGTTATATATGGTCATCTAATGAACAAGTCAACACTATTAGGATCTTAGGTAAAGCTTTGTTGTGGGCACATGATGTGCTCACTTAGTTATCCCAAAACCATCTTGTACTATCCCATAGGAAGGTCAAGTATGACTTATTAGAGTAATTAGAGAAAATGATGACTATGATCGTGATATTGGACTTACTCAAAATCTCAAATTCTCACAAGGAAATACTTTATAAAATTCTTAAGGGATCAAGAGTATCCACAGATGTAGAGCCTGCACACCTCCAAAAAATAATTGAAAACCTTAATCCTAATGACTATATCTATTTTGATCACAATGAAATCCAACATAATGATCTTGAACACAACCTAAATTTATACATAGAGGTCTTCATTACTCGTCGTAAGATAAAAAGAGTGCTTGTGGATGGTAGATCTGGTTTGAATATTTTTACATTAAATCTTTTCAAGAATCTAGGTCATAAATAAGAATATTTGGATGTTAAAACCATTATGATCACGACTTATGATAATTAAGAGTGTGGTTTAGTGGGTACCAAAGTGCTTCCATTAGAAGTGGGGCCCACATATCATGATATAAAGTTATATGTCCTTAAATTGGACCTTCCATATAACACGATCTTGGTTCACCCATGAATTCATGCCTTACATACCATTCCTTCAACCTTTCATCAATGTATCAAGCTATGCCATTAAGGATGAAAAATTAACATTTCAGTGATCCTAAATTGTTTAGACATTGTAGAGCACTACACATTTTTTCACGTGTAACATATGAGTGTCCTTCTACCGATATTGTTGTCCCATTACAAACTGAGGCTTTGAAGGATCGTATATATCTAGATACATTAACTTCTAGAAATTAGAATTTTCCCTCGTTGGTCAATCCCTTTACCTCATGGGAAGAAACGTTTGGAAAGTATGGCCTAGATGATGAATTCCACGCTCAATGAGACTCTTCTAATATCTGATCTTTTAGTGTCACTAAGACATGTGGAAAACCATATTTTTAGTTCAAAAGCAATCAGGATAGTTTCCCTAAACCCTTTGAGAGGTTTGTCCCTAGTGGTCTCTTGTTAGATGAGAAGATGTTAGATACACCTACCAAATGGGTACCAGAAGGAACAATGGATTCATGTCACTAGGATCCATAGTATGTCAAGGGTCCCTACATGATGCATGTCATGGGTTATAAGGGATTCAAATACGACACAAATACACAAGGTAGATTAGAGCTCATCCCTATTCCTCATTATAAGTCAAACAAGCTTGACCTTGGTATCAGACATCATGATGATCCACCCTCAGAGATAGATGTTACCTCTTCTGAATGTGAGGATAGCTCGTCTCATTTGAGTAGCGATGTAAATTCCCAATGTAGCCTATATGAGGACCTTGCCTCTACCAATTTATTCCTAGATTCAACTATCTTTACCCTTTCCAAGTTCAATTTCTAAGCCAATCACCAAGTCACCCTTATATATCCTAACCTCATTGATTGGGATCAAAAACTTCACATGCCACTCAATTTCTTTGAAAATGATGAGGCCATTGCAAATTTCATGGGACTTAGAGATACCATTCCAAGTAGTGATCATAAGAAGGGATTTTCCATCAAATTTGATGCATGTGCATAATTTGGGGAAGAGGTAGAACTATGTGGTCACCTAAGCAATAAAATAGAAAACAAGGGAAAAAATACTACAAAGAAGCCTTACAGCAAGAATAAGCACAAGTTTTATAGTGACAAGCTCTTTGAGACACTTGTAGATGAACAAACAGAATAATCAAGTAGAAAAGGTAGTTCCATCATGAGAAGAGAAAAATCTTTTAGAGCCACCTATAGAAGTGGATCTTACCCTTCCCCCTGATCCTACATGGATGGAGGACACATCAAAGATGTTAGTTGAAGAAAGCTTTAGTGTCAACATCAGATGAGAAGAGGATCCTAAAATGATAAAACTAGAAGTGTCACTCTCAACATAAGAATAGAAAACCTTCGTATCCCTATTACAAGAGTTTGCAAACATTTTTACTTGGTCATATGTTGATATGCTAGCTTTAGACCCATCATTGGTCATGCACAACCTTATTTTACACCCAGATGCCAAACCTATCAAGTAGAAACTAAGAAATATGCACCCAAAAATTATACTACTTGTCAAAGAAGATATAGATAAACTATTAGCAGCAAGTTTTATCAAACTTGTTGACTATTCTTACTAGATATCTAATATAGTCCTAGTTCCAAAAATCCAATAGACATCAGAATATGCACCAAACTTAGAGAAATGATTTCCGATTCAATTAATAATTATGAGATGTTATCCTTAATGGATGGATTTTTAGGCTATAACCAGAACAAGATTGTGGAAGAATACCAACAAAAAACTTCTTTCATCACCCCTTGGGGACATTTTGTTATTAGGTCATGCCTTTTATGCTCAAGAATGTCAAGGCTACATATCAACAAGAAATGACCATCATTTTCCATGACATGATGAGTCATATCATGGAGGATTACGTGGATGATATCTTAGCAAAATCTAAAACCAGAGAAGAGCACCTAGAAGTGTTGAGGTGTATCTTTCAATGCCTCTGAGATTATAAGGTTCACTTGAATCCCAAGAAGTGCATATTTGGTGTATAATCAGGAAAATTATTGGGTTTCATTGTTTTGCACAAAGGGATAGAGGTAGATGCCTCCAAGGTTGCAACTATTAAAGATATGCCTCCACAAACAAACCTCAAACAACTACAAATTCTATAAGTAAATATTTAGGTGATCCACAAATTTTTATCATAGCTTATGGATAAGTGCCATCCTTTCATGCATTTATTGAATAAAGATGTTACCTTTAACTGGGGACCCGACTTTAAAAATCCTTCGAATTTCTTAATTAATATCTTGCCAACCCACCTATTCCCATGTCGCCTACCATAGGTGAACCCTTATCGTTGTATATTTCAGCTACACAATTTATTATTGGTGCACTACTTTCTCAAAATGACCTTGCCACAAAGAAATGGTGGTGTATTACCTTACTTGCACCTTAATTACTTATGAGTCAACTATCCTCAAATCGAAAAAGCTTGCCTAGTTGTGGTTTTTACATTTCATAAAATTTTCCATTATCACTTTAATAATAAGAACAAGATAATATCCAAATTTGACCCTCTAAAATACATCTTATCTAAACCTTACCTTATAGGACAGATGGCTAATTGGATCATACTCCTTAGTGAGTTCTACATTGAATTGGTTAACACGAAATCTCTAAAAGAATAGGTACTTGCAGATCACCGGATGAAGCTTCCCTACCAGAATGGAACCATTGTATCTAGATCTCGATAGATGCATCTATGATGTATATTGAGGAATCATGTCATGTGACAAGCCTACTTTGACAGTCATTCACCTTCCATGTTTCAAGAGCCGGAGTGGTACTTATCACTCCCAAAGGAGACGTTATTCCGTAGGCATTTCATTTGCTATTCCTTTGTACAAATAACATTGCATAATATGAGGCACTCGATCTCCACCTAAAATTAAATATCACATGGAACATTAGGAAGCTACGAGTCATTGGTGACTTGTAATTGATCACTAAGCAAGTTAATGATGAATACAAAGTCAAAGATAAAAATATCGCTTCATTAAAAAAACTGGTTGAATATTTGAAAGATTACTTTGAATAGGTTATCTTTGAAAAAGGACAAGATCACACAACCGATCAATAGATGTCATGGATACAATTAGATCTTTACTGCACATTCCACCTTAGGAAACAAGATGCATTTCTTTTTGAACACTTTTGAGTTCCTACATATGACATGCATGAGTCTTGTCTAGCTTATGAAGTTGTTAGTCCTCTACCTCCTTGGTATGATCCCATCTTTAACTACTTACAAGATGGCATTTTTCCCCGATATATCCCATACAAAGTGAAAATATACCTTATCTATCTGTATAACCCATTATACCCTTCTAGGAGGAACCCTCTATCATCGTGGGTATGACGGGAATCTATTACGTTGTCTTGATGTGACTGAGTCAGTCCAAACAATTAAAGAAGTACATAGAGGAATTTATGGAGAACATACTTGTGGAATGGTTCTTGCAAAAGAAATTATTGAGAGTAGGTTACTATTGGCCTATAATGGAAGTAGAATGTTGTAAATTTTTCAAGCGATGTGAACTTTTCCAAAAGTATGGGAACTTGATACATGTACCAACAAAGGATTTGTAGCCCATCATGACACTATGACCATTTTGAAAATGGGGACTTGGTCTCATAGGGAAGCTCACTCCAACTTCCTTAGATGGCCACACTCATATTATCACCGCCACCGAGTACTTCAAAAATGGGTATAGGTTGTGCCTCTCACTTACATAACTGGTGCGCAAATCTCTAACTTCATAATGAGCCATCTCATTTTCTGTTACAACATCCCCTCTACCGTTATAAATGATAATGGTAAATATTTTAAGAACAAGATGGTCAAACCGTTATGCCAATTCTTCCACATCCAAATCAAGTGGTCAAATCCCTATTACCCTCAAGGTAATGGATAAGATGAAGCCACCAATAAAACCCTTGTTCATATCATGGAAAAGATGGTTAGAAAACTGGTCATAATTGGCACCTTCAGATCCATCCCGCCCTCTGGACCTATCAACCTCCATTTACACCCCTACTAGTGCTACTCCTTATTCATTATTCTTTGCACTAAGTCCATTATACCCTTGGAAGTTGAGCTTCCCTCCCTAAGAATATCTCTCCGAGACTATCTGGACAAAGATGAAGACTACAGGGTAGCTCGGCTAGTAGAGTTAGAGCTACTTGGATGAGAAGCGTATGAGAGCACTCAATCATTTAAAGGTTTATTAGAACTGAGTTTCATAAAGATACAAAAAGTGGATCATACCTCATCAATTTGATGTAGAATATCTCGTCTTAAAATAAAACTAGTTTAACATGGTCAAGGATCATGAAAAGAAAGGAAAATTTGAGCCCAAATGGTTAGGACCATATGTTGTGGTTGCTAAGTATAGTTTAGGGGCATATAAAATGGCTCACTCAAATGGTGAGGAATTAAAGGAACTAATGAATGTAATGAACATCAAGTGATTATATTCTTGAATATGAAGTTCCTTAGAAAAGAAATAAAAAACAAGTAAAAATAAATTTTTTGAGAAAAAGTAAAAAGAAAACATGTCATCTAACTGTGAAAATCATACAATTTTGGCACATTGGGAAAGTCCTTTAGTGAAAAATAGTGATGCTTAAGGAGAATTCATTTTTCACAAGAAACTCTCACATCTAGATGGGTGACTATCACTTCTATCTAAGGTTAGTTTTCCTAAGGTCTAGGGATCCTCTTGAGCCTATTTGTTAGGGCCTTAATCTGGTTGATCTACTCCTTTGTATTTATGTGAAGGAATATACCTTTGTATTTTCACATCTAACGCTGGGGAACCTTTACATATGCACCTTCTTACACATACACATGGAATTATTCCTTTTTTTATTCCCATCTAATGCTAGGGGCATCCACACTTCTTCATTTTCTATATATAGTTTCGGAAAACCTTGGAAAATTCCAAAATACCATCGTAAAACCTTTTGTAAAACACATAAACATTTAAATATGTTAGAAAAACCCTAAACATTTGGAAAACCCTTTTAGGGAAAAAAATACAAAAACAATGTGAACAATAGCCTTTAAAATTATCTTTGAGATGACACCAAAAATAGTAGAAAACGTTTCAAAACTATCCTGCAAAAACAAAGTAGTGGTTTGATTACTTTTAGTTGTCGGTTTGTAGAGTTTTGATTGCATTATATTTTCATGTTGTGTGATTTAAATTGGATTCATTTTCTTAGTTTAAAGTGTTACTTTAATTTGTTATACATAGGCATTGAGTTCATTTTATCTTGCATACTTGTATGTAATTGTGTTTTTAGTTAGATTTGATTAAGTTATATTTGTTGTTTGTGTTGTACAGTTTGTTGTCATCATAACATCATATCATCTATCATCACATCTATACATCATATATCAATAAAAACTAAGCTACATCATCATGAACATGAAAAACATACATGTATGCTAAGATAACATCATATAATATTGCCAAGAGGGGTAAGAGGGACTACCTTTTTCCCCCTCGAACATAGATCATAACAAAAATGTGGATCATCATAAGTATTACATGTAAAATAACAAGACATCATCTACTGCAATCTCATTATCAACAACATATGATACATAGAACATGAATTAAAAACATAAAAACATGTGATATCATCTAAAAATGTTATATCATACATCAAATAAACATATAATACAATCATAGAACATCACGAATGAGTCCATAATCATCATAATCATTATCATGTATCTCATAGAATCAAATGTCCATATACTGTGTGTCTCGATATGTACATCCGGATACAAAATAGGGCATCATGGGCATGGATAAAAATTTCCCTTCATAAGAGGCATAATCAAAATGAATACATGTATAATCGATTGAAAATGAGCCTTTATAAAAGATGTACATATGATACATACATCTCAAATACGTGATAAATAAAACAAACTCAACCAAAAATATCACACTCTCTTAGAATTCCTAGGCTAGGGCCCTAAGGAAGAGGATGTTGCTAATGTGATGGGCCTATAGAAGCCACTACACTCTATTTTACCGTAGGTTTCTGCACTAATTGGGTTGATCGTGAGGTCCTCTCGAGACTTGGATCCGGATGTGCTAACATCTAGCTGATCAAATGGGGTGACCCTATGCCTATATGGAACTACATGGTGGTATGTGGAACTCTAATAGGATGCCTCACCACTAGCTCTCACAATAGATGATAACATATTCTACATCCCTATTGTTGAGGATGCTCATAATAGAGCATCAAACTCTCCTCGTAACTCTAGCTACATCACCGAGCTTGTGTGCGCTGTGTAAGAAGCCGATATCTCTCTGTTGTAATAGTCTAAACCTATTCTTGGGCATGGTATATCTATGTAGTTTGTTGCAGCCTGGTCTATAGACCAATATCAAAGGTCTCCCTGGCCCGATGCTAATACCACATCTCAAGTTCATGCACATCTCAGTATGTGCCCCAAATTATCTTTGACATCAATCAATCCTATAATACTCTCTAATGTATCCGTAAATGCCCATAATAAAATTCTCTACCAAGGCAAGACTGATCTTGAATGTATCCTTTGGCCACTAATATGCCCTATACAGCCTCCACAAAATCGTGTGTATTTGAATATCATTAAATGCACGAAAGTAAAAATATGTATCCGCTATATGGCCATGTACATCATCGCCAACAGGATCCCAACCAAATACTGAAGGATCATCCATGTCCTGAGCTTATAATTATCTTGTAGGGCTACCAATAGCTATATGGTCCCAGCCCATATCTATAAAAGTGTGGTTGGACCTACCATCTTCAAATGGTAGTATGTAATCAAGTGAATATTCCAGTATAAGTGCGCCAGTATGCACTAACCCCAAAGATATCACTATCCTCTGAGTAGGGCTTGAATCATAGTAATCAAACCCAAGGGGGTTGATGAGCATGTATTTTCAATAAGTAGGATGCCACTGAAAAGATTCATGAGATACATGGGCATGTGATACAACCTAGGATCGACAATACACTGATGAATGTGAACTGTCATACCTCGTCGAGGTATCTCATCTACACTAAAAAGCTCTATCAAATTGTCTATAAGATGTGTGGCATCAATCTCATACTCAATCAAGATCCCCATGATTGGGACTCATAACATTCTCCACACATCCTTAAGAGTGACCATCATCTCAATAGTAGGCATCTTGAAACATTGACTCTCACTATACCACCGCTCGGCTAAAGTTGTAATCAAGTTGTGATCTATAGTGATTGTTGGATTATGTGCCACATTGGTAAGCTTGGCCACATACAAGGTAATATCTAAATACTTCCTTCCACGCTCCAAGAGGGAAACATCAAGGTTGGCCAATCAGCCATATCACTCCCGCACCTGCAACATGGGTAGCTGCCTCTGTAAAATCAAACAAAAACTTGTTAGATTTTTCTTCTATCTCACATCAGCTAGCACTTGGCCTATTTTCGTATCTAATTTCTTCTAGAATTCCCTATGTTCTTCTACATTCCTCAAAAAAACTTTCAAGTTTTCTTCTAAGTGTTCAACAACACGTTTTGATGCATGCGCAGCCCTCGGTAGAACATGTACATCCTTGTTCGTACATGCACATACAATGACACCTCGCACCCACACTTGGACACCTGTTTCGCATATTGGCAAGTGCACGTGTAACCTAATTTAGCCCCCTCTTTTCAATGCCTACACATCTCTTATGACACTTGCAAACCTATTTTGGCACATGTGTTCATGCGCATCTTGTTTTCCCTTTTCGATGCATTCACGTATATTCCTACCCACGCATATACGTGTACCCATCAACCCAACCCTCGCATGCAACCCGACTACCCTTGCATGACTATAAGGCACATGCATGTGTTTAACCCCCCTAAAATACCCTAATAAATTATATTAAATGATAAATTTGACAAGAAAGGATGGGGTACTCACATAGGGTCCGTCTCCCTACATCCGTGCATACTCATGAACCGTGTCTTCCCACCTCATGCACCTCCTCGAATTTTCACCATCTCTTCTCATGGTTAGAACCAAAGTAAATAGTAAATTAGAAAGGAGTCGCTATCAAATGAATTTATTTCAATGATTTTACCCCCTGGGAGGGTTATATATGATCATTTTTACCCGTCGATGCATTCTCACCTACCGTGATGGCTGAAATGTGTCATTTCACCGCCAAAATCATTCTAAATTCTTCTATTACTTGTCGTGATGATTATTTTTATTAAATAATTATTTTTGACCCATGTTTCTTCTCCATAGGGCATCTTTTGTACTTTTAGGTGATCTTATAATTCATTAATTCTTCTAACCAATCAAAAACTCTAAAAATTGTAAAAATCAAAATTTCCAAAAAATTAGAAAATTATTCAAAATCTAAAAAAATTGTAAAAATTTAAAAATGGAAAAAAATTGGTAAAAATATCATACGTGGCTGAAATTTGTGTCACACACATGGTATTCATCTCATATCTTGCAATACGTTTCCATATGTTTTAGAAGCAATGAATCATAGATCATCTATGTCTATAATCATTTACAAAGCTAGATTGCTTACTTCATCTAGACATTGGGGTATAATGAGTTTCTTGGTATTGTTTCATAGTACATAATGCTTTTCATTGGCCCACAGCTTCCTCCATCAATTCACCTCACATGTATCCTTACTTTGGGCATCACTTATAACTCTTGTTGTTTCTCATGAACATTTGGAACTGAAGCTCGATAACAAACCATTTTTATACCTATCTTGAATGTTGTTGGTTTGAGTATGTGCATTTGTACTTCTTTCCCATTTAGATCAACTTATTTATTTCTCATATTGCATTACATTTTATATGTTGCGTGGAGTTTTCCTTTTAGAAATGGAAAATTATTTTTACTATGGCTTTTCATGTCATTCTACACTTTTGTCGTATGCTTATATTCTTCATAAGGAACGATGATGAAGATTCCTAGCAATATGATGAAATAATTATTATTATACATGGTACTAGATCGCTCATAGCTCAATATCCCTTAATCATCATTTTTCTTCACACTATTATTTCTTTTGTTTTCTTTCTCGTTATATTTTCAATTGTCAATCGAGTTCACCATCACCCCATCGACACTTGAGGGGGCATCCTTCACTCTACTAATTTTTATTCCACCCCTATCAAAAAATTTACTTGTTTATGCTTGTCTACTCTCTTTGAAGTGACGTAGCTTACGCCACCCCAAAGAGGGGAAAATTTAGGCACCTATAGTTTGATCAAGGAAATATTATTCCTAACATTATACCAGCTCTTCTCATCCTCTCAACTTGATGACACTTCACAATTAGGTTGTTTTTCCCTTAAATTCCTCATAATTGACCATTATGTGTTGAATAATCTTCTTATCCCACAAATGACTAATGAATCTCCTCATTAGATAACTACTACTTCCAACACCTCAAAAATCAATGAAAACCCTCCGATGTTCCTAGAAAGCTACATAGGCCTACTTGGGACCCCTAGTTAATCCTATAAGATTAATCATCCTCTAAATCTAATCAAATCTTACTTTGAATTTTTAAGTGAATTTCAATTTCCAAGGTACATTTCATTTGTATTTCACCTTTTTGACTTACCTTTTGTCCACATGCATCCAAAACTCCCCTTTCTTAAAAACAAAATCTATAAATAGACCTCTACCCTTCTCACTTCTCCTTCTTTAGGTTGAACTATAATATTTTTTTGCTACGATTTAGAGAATTCTTCATTGTTATTGAGCTATCATTATCTATTGCATTTTCCAAATCAAGCTTGAGTAAATGAGAAGAACCATATGGCCTTGTAGCCATTAATGGTGAGCTCTCACTCTCAAACCCTTGAGCATCAAACAATCAAAACTTATTGCTAGGATCTTTATAGGTTCATATTTTGTAGCTTTCAAAGAGTAGAGAGTAGTATACATGTTTAGTTTAATGTTATTTCAAAGTTATAATGCATGCATAGGAGTAGTTTTTATTTATCTCATATCTAGATGGTTTGTAGTTGATTTTGTGAAAGCTTCGGGGTTCCTTTAGTGTTCTAACCCTATTTTTATAGCTTTCCTAACTTACTCATGTTCATAATAAACTATGGAATTTTAAATTATAATTCATTGATTAAGAATAGCTCTTAGTCCATATCTTATTATGTCATTTCATTATAATTATAAAATAGAATAATAATATACAAACTCATGCGAGTTCATATGAACTGATCCATATTTATCTCTCTCCTACAATTTTGTAGGAAATATCAACATACTTGAAGTAATCGCTAGATTATATTATGTGATTTTTTAATTTCTCGAGTTTGTTGTAAAATAAATCCAAAAGGATTATTTGTAATCAATTTGATTATGCAATCAAATACAATCACATATTAACAATGGCATCATGGCCCAATGTATTATTCTTGCTGACTATTGTAAATCATTATTAATGAAGATTAGGATATTTGTCCCTTATTTGAAATATAGTATTCTGACTTATCTTATTTAAACTAAAATTATAGATATTTTACTTATAAATTTGGTTTATTAATTAAGCTATTAATTTATTAAGTTATGTGATTATTTCTGATTTCATTAATTCAGATAGAATAATCAAAGAAAAATAAATATTGATAGATAAACCAAAAGGATAACATAGGAAACAAAATAAATATGTTTATGTACTTTATAATAATAATGGACTAATCATGATGAGTAAATGTATTTAAATGACTCAATATGGAAAATGAATAATTAACCTACACCTAACAAAAATTACTAAGATGTTAAAAATACGAAAAAACGACTAATATTAGTTAGTAACTCATTGAGTTACTATGACTATGACCCTCTTATGGAAACCTATTAAGTATTGTGAAATAATAATTTTAAAATGACTTGCTAAGGATGAATTAGTTACATTACTCAACTAAGGTAACCTAAGTATAAGGAGCATGGGGCATAATGTTCCTATGTCATATCATTAGAATCTTAGCTTGGTGCTAGTTTAGGATGGCTATGGGAAGGGTAATGAGGAAATATTGATGGGTAATCATTACATGGTCCCTATGTTTCCATTAGGAATCCTATGATGGTATATATGGGATTATTTACATATAGGTAAATGAGCCAGTAATGGACTCTCCCTCTTCTTAGCTAGTTCACCTTCTTAAAAAATAAGGAATCCAGATAACTATATTGAGATGGTTGTGTGTTGATGGAAAACAGGTTTCATAGGCTAGTGCATGGTCTTAGAACTAATATTGCAAAGAAATTCTTGAAACTTTGGCCAAAGTAATGTATTAGTTGACTACATTATCCGATTACTAATCCCCTAAATAAAAAATGTCAGATATTGGATGGAATTTGCATGAATGTATTCTAGGTAGGAACTTAAGAGATACACTTATATATCATAACCTCTAAAAGGTTAGACCAAGTATACAAAGTGTACACACTCCGTAAGAGTGAGTTAAGGAAAATAATGAAGATTTGGATATACCCTTATAACTGTACATGGTTATTATATGTTATTAGATGGATTATGAATATTTTAATTATGTTGGATTATTTAGCAGTAAGCTAAATAATAATGTTAAACATTGGTAGCATTGATTGTATATTAAGGGTATGATTTTAAAATAATTCCCTTAATTTGGTTGATCATAAAAGGGTGTTACACACAAATACATTCACCCATCAAATTACATCTATCTTTCATGATAGTTCACTCTCTTAGTCAATGATTAGTCACCAATTTCATCTATGTGTGTTCCAATCTCAAAGATATTACCATGATTTATATTAGGAAGGTGGTTTGGATCCACTCTTATATTTTAAATATAAACCCGTGATGACATGATATGGGAATCCATCACATTATAAGCCAAATTTATTAGTTTTTGGCTGGTTTTCTAATTAAAAAGTTTCTCTCTTAATATTACAACCCCAACATCAACAACATAATAAATAGATGCTAGAGGAATTGTAGATGGGAGGGTGATTGGAACCTCTCATTAGACACTAATAACAAGGTCACATTATGTAGTGGTGAAATCATCATTTTCTCATTGTGTGTTTTCTTTATGTTGTATGAAAAATAATAATAAAAATTCTTGTTTACTTGGAATGTGTGATCATTCCTAATGTAATATCTTAAATTTAAAAGTGTTTTGATATTGCACGTAAGGTGTGGAACTATAAAAGTACAATTGTATAGGAGTGTAGATATCATCTAGAGGAGTAGTATGTAGACCTAAAAGTATGTTGTGGCATATGATTTTGATTTCAGTTGAATGTTTCCCATGTTTACACTAAAGGGTGAATGTTAGGAAATATTCTTAAGAATATTATCATTATTGTTATATATAGTTAAGATTAAAATTTAATAAGAATTTATATAATATTAATAACTCATTAAAAGGCTTTAGTTATATATGGATTTAGTTGTTGTAACTCTCAAATCATTCAAGGAAGAATAGGGTAAATAAGAGGTGTCTCTTATTTGTAGATAGTCTTTGAATCTTGCCATATTGAAGTCTAAAAATATATAAATATAATCTCGGATAAATAAACTGAAGTGTGGAATTTTATACTAGTAGTTTTGCTAATTGTTTGTTTTTCTTTAAATCGATCCAAATACTTCATATATAAGGTTATCAAGGCATTGAAATAGATCAACATTGGGATTAACATGAAGTGGTTCATCAAACCAATGAATGTCTAAAAGTTTACATTGATTCCCCTCCTTATCCCTCTAGGCATGAACAACCTAACCCTAGTTTTCTTAAATAAATCATGTAGCTACTAATGTTGTTGATACCTCATATCTATCTACTAGTACATATATGTATAACATGGTTAATATGCATGGTACTTAAATGTATTTTTTTGTACTATATATCCTTATTATACTAATATTAAAGCTTAAAAATTCATCTATCCATATTACAAAAATAAAAATAGTGTGGGTATTATTTTATTCTTATCCCCATACATCAAATAAACTCCATCAGCCCATGTGAACATCCCTACACAATTGATCATGTTTGTTGTACCATCACCATCCTCGATGTCATTGTACCCTATCATCCTACATGGTCAATCCCATATATTTCTATTTCTATAATTTTTACAACATAATCCCTTGTTAAGGTACATTTACCCCATTCAATCCCATATACTATAAAAAATTCAAAATATCACATTACCTACAAGCCCTAATTCTTCATAATCTATTCAAACTAACACCGCTAGGTTTAGCTTGCAGTATAGTCCAACCTTAATGATTAGGAATCCATTTCATAACTCTCTTATCTCCTAATTCCAATACCATTTTTGGAGTTTATTTCTACCTCACCTCTAAACATCATGAGCTTATTATGTTAAAAATATTTGGTAGAACATACCATTTCCACTTGTTGGTTCCCATTTTTACAACCAAAGACTCAATTTGAATTCAAAGAAGGAACTACAATAAGAATGATATATTCTTAAGATGTTTCATTTACAACTAAGTAAAAATTTAACATTCTTCCATGAATAATATTTTGAAATGACTAAGAGGCATGTACAAAGAAAGTGGATAATCTCCTGCTACTTTTGGATAATTATAGGGGATGGATACTATGATTCAATCCCCTTATAATTATTGGAAAATAAATTTGAAGAAAGTTTATTCACAAATGTAATGCTCACTCGAGATATTTTTCACACAAACATTACACATACTTAGCATCAGACGCATGCTAATAACGAAAGATGGAATATGATTATGGACATCATTCAAAGTATGTTGTTAACAACTTTGTACAAAATGACATTCAAGAATGGTAAAATTTAATATCATAGTAAAAATCACTTAAAAGATGTAAACATAACGTGGTATAATGGAAAACACATGTTAGATATGTGAGGATGATTATAGACACAAAATATATGCACTTGGGTACATTTCTAGGTCCTATAGCATACTAACATATACATGATTCATAAGAAAGAAAAAATAGTGATTGAAAACATATTTTGGGCCTTTTGTCTTATTTAGTATACTTTGGTTCAACTTACACACCTTACAACCTGCCAGGGCATAACTTATTTATCTTTTATGGATTCGACACTAGTGCCTAGTTATGACACTAGAGCCTAGGAACTCCTATCCCTCTAGGGTTATCCTAACCCTCTCTATCCTTTTCTCAATATTTTGGGTCTCTTTTACACTTTTTAGCTGGCCTTTGAGTGTCAATTACGAAATTCAAACAAGGGAATCATATATATACTTAGTTATTGCTCTCAAATAAGGGGCCAAGCACTAGCATTATCTACTATAACCTAAAATTTCATCCAAAGGCACAAGAGCATTTCAAATGCATACATTTAACATATTCACTCAATGGATAAGTGTTGCATCACTTCTACAAATACAACATAGGAGGGGAAGTTCATTATATTCCATCTCACACATTATATACACTTGTTATATTTGAGATCTATCTTGCTATCATCAGTACAACTTTCATAATGAAATTCTAAGGCATCATTACACACACATTCACAAAAAACTAAATGGATTCTAAAATTTAGTGTAGTGCTAAGTACTAAGTTCACTCTTTGGGTGACTATTGAGGTTAGTCTAACTCCACATTCTACATATTTTTTTTTAGATTTGATGTGGTTTGTGGGCATGTGAATCTAGGTATCTATTTTGCATGTTTACAAGTGTGAACAACAACATTATAAAAAATCCAGAGTGATAAATAAATATCAACATTGAAGCTCCTTGTGCATAGAAAAACATAGAACTTGAGCATCCGACTGGAAACTATGGCCTAGACTAGTCAATAACATGTGGGCACTCATTTCCTCCTATGGGCACTGCTTTCCTACAAATTTCTAAGTCTTGGAAACTCCAAAGAGATTTAACAATGTTTATTCCAGTGTTCCATCTATTTACCTTCCCATATCATCTCTAGATTGTGAAAAATTAGCTAATTCACCTTCTCTCCCCCTCTTGCTTAGGGTTTCATATAATTCCATGTTTATTGCTTGTCCAAGATCTTGTATTTTATCACTTGTATATAATACACTACATTAGTTACTATAAAATTAATATTTAATTCCATTTATATTAAATAATTTTGGTGAACCTAACTCGCTTCAATGTTATCTTCCTTCAAGGTATTATTTTTATACCCATCACCCATAGTGGTTGTTTTGGTCCCTTTGAGCACATTGAGCTTCGTCCATTTTTTCATAAATTCTCTGAGTCAATCAATGAATCTTCTAATCCCTCACTTAACTCGAAAATGTTTCTATCGAAAACTTTTAAACTTCGATAGTGAAAAATCATAAGATGAGGAAACTAAATTTGATCACGAACAACTAGACAAGATCACTAATTTTTGTCAAACCTTACGCACCAAACCTATGCATATTCCTCATATTCTTAATGCTTTAATCACTGCTAAAAAATATCGAGATGCTACTTTTATCCCTCTTAAAGATTCCTCCCCAACTCTCATGGTATCCACCCCACCCTCCACAATTTCTATCTCTATTGCTAAAACTACCGCTCCTCTCATTCCTCTCAATAATTCCCATATACAACATGTATCCTTTGTATGAATTCAAGACCCTTATTATTTATACCAAGACCTATAAATCCAAATCTTCTAATTACATCATGTTACTTAACAATCCTCTCCACCTCTAGATTCCTCATTACTCCTTCATATCCCTTCCATACCTATTATTTTCTCTTATCTGCTCCCTCCTAATTTCATTCCATGAAATATTCCCACCTTTAATGGCCATGTTGATCCTCGGAGAATATTTTATTATTTCATGTGGCATGTCTTGACTATGCAGATGACCTTACATTATTGGCTAAATTGTTTCCTAGAAGCTTACAAGATTATGCTATGCGATAGTTTCATGATCTACTTATTCATTTAGTAACCTCCTTTACATCATTATTTGATGATTTCCTTTCCCACTTTTCTATCAATATCGGCACCAAGATATATTATGCAAAACTTTATCAATCCAAACAACGATCAAATGAATGTCTAGTTGAATATGTTTTTGGCTATAACAACATTCTTGTTAAGATGAATAATTTACTAGATGATTTTGAATTACAAGATCTCTTAATTAAAAGTATCTTACCTACAATTTAGGATAATTTCATCTTTGATACTTCTCCTTCCTTTTATCAACTATGTCATACATTCAAATTATGTGAAGGAAAAATTTTATCTATGGGAAAATTTAAATACTATGATGCTTCTTCATCCTCATCCTCTAATCAATTTCAAGATAAATCTACCTTCAAACCATATCCAAATCCAATTGTAGATAAGACCACTATTAAATTTGTTTCTACCCCTAACAAGCTTCAATTATAACCTAGGAGGCATACTTGAACATTTCTATGTAACTATGGTAATAGTTAGGCATAAAATAATCAATTGTCTTATTGATTCCAAAGCATCAGATAATGTAATGCCCACACAAGTTTCCCATGAACTAGGTCTCACTGACCTAAAAGTTTGTTTCTTGTTATTCAATGGAGATTAAAGAGGTGACATTAGTTGTAATTATTAAATATTCTCAAGTGGATTTTTTTTCCTTTCTTGAAAAATGAGTCAAAGACACCATTCTTTTTGTTGATATACCTTCTTCCTATGTGATTCTTTTAAGAAAAACTTTTGTAAATATGTACGAGGTGAGATTCAAATGTAATGGTATCACACGTCAATTCCATTCAAAGGGGAGATGAAGAAATTTGTACCTAAGAGGAAATCCCATTATATTGTCTAGAAGAATGATGATCCTAAAACACAAATCTTATATGAAGATATTGGGCATTGGAACTATATGGTAATGTTTAGATCTAAATTGAATGTTCCTAAGGTTATTAAAAACACCTGAATGATGTGTGGATCCTTGAGTTCAATGGAATATGTTCAAAAATAGGTTCTAGAGTAGGTGTAGTCCTTGTGTCACTCACTGGTGAACTCCACCCATTCTCATACAAATTGTAACTTCGCAACACTAAAAACACCTTTGTTAAATATGAGGGCATCCTTCCTGCCTAAAGAACAACAAAGGATATGGGAATTAAAACCTACATGCTAAAGGAGATGTGGAAATTATATTCAAGTAGGTTTGGGGCTCATTTCAAGTAAATAATTAAATGCTAAAGCATTACCAGAACAAGGTATGGAATTTAATTGAGTTTATGGATGATTTTTCAATTAATGTTGTCTCAAAAGATAACAATTATAGAGAAGATGTTTACATAGTCTTTGGTTCTTTGTTCATCCCTCATCTAGATTTAAATAAAGAAAATTTAACTGTTGAGATGGCATTTAGGCCCAGTATTCTTAAAAATATAAATAATTGGCAAGTGTTCAATGATGATCAACATTTCATTTGTTTTCTGGAGTTGAATGATAATTTCAACCAATTATACTTTGAGGGAAGCGAAGTTGGTGTTAGCCATTATGTTTTTTTTTTTTTCATTTATTTAAAATTCATTTATGGAAAAGGGTGTCATGAGTTCATGTGTGTCTCCATGAGGTGTCATTCAAGTGTCAATCATGAAGGTTGATTGGTAGTTTCAAGTTTGGTTAAGTCTTATGGCATCTTGATGGATGGTATAGTGAGTTGAGTCTATGTTTGAGATATCTTGATTTTGTTGGAAGTTTTCATGAGGTCATTCATGTTCCATGTGGTGTTTTTTAGATGTCTATGAGTCTGCATGATGTCAACAAGGTCAACTCATGAGTTGTCATGGTTGAGTCAAGTCATTCCAGGATTGTTTCTAGTCCTATAACACACCGAATGAGATGGATATGTGATATTTGGGCCTAATAATTCCTGTTAAATCATGGTAGAAGCATGGTGGCAAAGTGTACCTGAACTTTATGGTGATTTTCAAGTCATTTTTAGAGTCTTAATGGTGTTTCAGGGTCCTTGGGAAGCAAGTAGGTGAGAAACAAACACGCTGATAGAGGTAAGTCATTATGGATGAAGATTTTTAGACATATTTTGATCATATGGTAGTTATGAAAAGTTATAGGATGTTTTCATGATACTTCATGAAAATTTTCAAGTCGTTCTAACATGGGGATTGCAAGTTATGCAAGTTTTTGAAAAATTAGGTAAGTTACAATGTGTTTTTGTGATAAAAGTTAACCTTATGATGCTCATTGTCGATTGTATTATTTTCATGGGGACATGAGATATTTGGAATAGATTATAAGGTCAGTTATAAAGGTTTCCCAAAAATAATTAGGTGGTTTTATTTCCACGTTTTTATTAACGATCGTTAAGAAAGTAAAGTGGTTTGAAACCCTAGCAAAACCTTAACTAGGAGTAGCTTCTAGAAGAAGAGGTATACTGATATTGTTTTGATTACTAGAGAAAAAGTGATGATTTTATGATGTAGAGGATTCTTCCATATTTCTAGAAAGGTATATTATAGTATGTGGTGATATGTGGGCCCCAAATGAATCTGTTTGTTTATGAAGAGTTCCAGTTTATGGATAATTTTCCCAAAGAAGGTATGAACTAAATTGGAATTTATGTTATCCCTAAATTTTTCTTGATTTCAATGAAATTTTTATTTCAAAGTGATCCCTATTAATGAAGACTAGTTTTTGGGGTAGTTTGGAGCAACTTGTAGTAAAATTGAGATTGTATGAGCTATAAGGGGAGTTAGGAATCCATTATAGTTTTTGTGAAGCTGGTTCAGAGATATTTACATTGGTATATTAAACTTGGTGATTTGATAAGGTATGTTAAATTTATAAGCTATTACTTCAAGGTTAAGTTTGAAGGATGTTTGTTCTAGTAGGGTGCAAATGGCTAGAAGACGTAAGTTGATTATTATGAAGTATTAAATCTTGGCGAAGGTTTTGAGGGTGTAGGAATCCTTTATAAGTATGTTACATTATTTTTTTAGTGTGGAAGTGTGTTTTGGTTTGATGGTGCAAGTTGAGTCCATGTCCAGTTCTTGAGATCTAGAAGGCATAAAAAGCACTTTGCAGAGATTGGCTTCATTAAAGGCCTTCCACTTGGATTTGGAAGGATTTATAATATATTATGAAAATTTTATTCATATATATTTTCATTGGTATAGTTTTTTTCTCTGGTGAGTTTATTTGATGGATCTTTCAAGTTGATTAGTGAAGAATAAGCTAGCTGTTTTTAAGGACAATTTTGTTTTTGCTGAGTGAATGAGTTGTTTGAGGCATGAAAAGGTTTATTTTATACTTGATACCACATGGAAAATGAATAGGGATGAATTTTTTCCTATTGAATACCTTTGGATGTCTTGAAAGTTTCAAAATGGTGAAAACTTGCTTGAGTTTGCACAATTGTGTTTTCGGAAGCTTATTTTGGTAAAGGGTAACATTGCTTTGGTTTGAGCATGTGGATGTTTCATGAGTTATAAATTCTATATGAGTGTTATAAATGTTATTATATTTCCGTATATTAGTCACATTCCATATTTGAGTTCATCGTGAATGGTCTTTAGGCCTAAAGGTAAATATGGGGTGCTGTAAATGACTATTTTGTGAAGGAAATGAGCCAGTGGGCCCATTAAATTAAATAATTTGATTGGATAAAGTAAATGTGTGACTATATATGATAATTTTATTCCATATTACTCATGTTTTGTGAATATGAGAGCTTGAATAATCATGGTGTTGGTATGAGTGGATTTTTTCCATTCCAGTGATAGGGTTTTGAGGTTTCTTGGTGCATGATGAGTGGTTTTTGGCATGGCTAGAATATATGGGTAATTTTATACCATTGTAAAGGAATTTTTTTTAAATTTAATGGTTCAAATTATTAATAAAGGACCAAATTATCCTGGGTTAGAAAGAAGAAATGCATATAAAAGTGAAGTTTAAGCTCATTTTGTGAGCTAGTCTTGCATGGATGAAAAGTGTGACCTAGGATGGAGTGATTTATAGGTAGGATGGAATATTTTTAATGATTATCAGATGTGTTTCAGGTTAATACTGATTTAATTCATGATAGAAAGTGTTTAGAGGCAATACAAGTTGAGAAGGAAGAAGATAGAGCAAGTTTGAAGACTTAAGGTTTAAGAAAGTGTTTGTGAGATAAATTAGAGATCTCCACTAGTTGCGGTGGAAAAAAAATTATAATTAACTATCATCAGGTTTTGGTTTTTGTTCTTAATCATCCTATGGTAATGTATCATCCTTATGGAGTCTGTGCTTCACTAAATTAGGGGTTAGTTCTCCTTTTAGGATTGGTGCTATACTAAACTAGGGGTTGGTGCTCCTTGTGGTGTTGGTGCCTCACTAAATTTTGAGCATGGAAATATAATTTTTATGTTTCAGCAGGTTTTATTCCCCATGAGGATTTCCCACTTATATTTTGTGTTCTTGTGTACTCTCTTTCTCTTGCTCTTGTGAATGGTTATTTCTATGTTTAAGTAATCACACATATGGTTCATGGTTGATTGAATGGATGTATAAATGATAATGAATGATGAATGGTAAATAAAATAAGGTTTTTGTATGATTTATTTACCCCCTCATTCCATTGTTCTTATAACAATTGGTATCATCGCAGTCCTTGTGAAGCAAGTTTAACAACTTAAATAATATCCTTTGAATAACAAGTAATGGGTAAGCCATCAGATGTTGAAGTAACCATCATAAAAAGGAATTAAATAGCTTAGTTAGTGATAAATTCCTACAAATATTAGATCAAGGATATGGGAAAAGAGCATGGTCAAGTCATCAAGGGTTTGAGGTCATAGGTTGAAAGTATGACTAACGTCCTAAGGGATAAAAATAAGCTTGTTCCAGGTATGAGGAAATATTCAAACCCATAATATCAAATTTGGAGAGTGCATATAGTAGGTTGAGGATGTCTGATAATATTTATAAGAGCTCAAAATTTCTTGATGGGGTTTTAGAAGGTCAAAGAGTTACGTATAAAAATCAGCCTAGGGTTTGAAGGTAAAAATGTGAAGTGTGATGGTAAAGTTGGTCTAAGTTCTAAACAATATTTGAAAGTGACTAAGAAGACTAATTTGAGAAGGTCTAGTCCTATTAAACAACCTAATGTTATGATTTATGGTACTTCCTTCAATGGATATTGCTTTGTTTGTCATGATTTTGGTCATAGAGCTAGGGATTGCAAGATAATATCTTATAGGAATGGTGTAGGGTCCTTCAATGGTGAATGCCATTCATGTTGTGAGTATGGCCATAGGGTCAAGGATTGTGGATGAAATCTAAGAGTGTTTAAAAAAATAAGAAACAACAATGGTGTTGTATGTCATAAGTGTCGCGAATAATGACATATTACAAATTTTTTTGTCCAAGGTGGAACACCATGAGGTGTTAATATGTTTCAAGCATGAAATAGATGGGTTTTCAAGAGGAAATTCAGTCCCATGTATGTGTCCAAGACTTCCATATCAGATACAAAGGAAGATAAAGATGTTTATCAAGTCAAAGACGTCAAGAAGAATGATTCTCAAACTAATTTAATGAGGTTAATCAAAGAAGGGTTAAAATAAGGTCAAGGAAATATGTTTTCTCTAGTTTAGGAAGATCGTATGTGCCTAAAGGATTAAATGCATTAGAAGTTGAAGGAACTAGGAATTTCAAACACTTCAAGTGTGATAAGATATGTTAAGTGATCTCACCATGGGGGTTTTAATTCCTTATTTCTTAAAGGTTTCTTAGTATTGTCATTGTCTCAAAGTGGGTTTTATCATTTCTCTTGGTTTTTCATGTAGTGTAATGGTGTGTCTTATATAATGAAGTATGGTATGAGTCAAAGAAATATGTTTCATGGGCATGTTCTATGTTATAATTCATATATCAAGTCTATGTAAGGGTTTATGTATTTTGAGTGCTAGATATTGGTCTCAAAAGATAAGGTGCAACATAGTCAAGAGCTCAATATTCTATGTCAAAGTATGAAATTCTATATTTGTGAAATCATGTCAAGGAGTTTTTAAAAGGTCCTGAGTTGGGTAAAAATCAATGGTAATCATTTCCTTATCAAAAGGTTTGTCATGTATGATTAAGTGCTTACCCTCATCAAAGGAATTATTCAAGAAGATAAGAGTCATAAAAGGTGAGTTTTTAAGGCTTTTGTTGTCAAGGGTTCAATATTATTTTTTGTTTCTTAAATGGTTGTGCTATACTTGTCAAAGTTGTTAATAACTGATTCCAAATGTTTCTCTATGATTTGATAGGTATATGTATGTTTGTTGAGAATGTTTTGTCAAGATAGTCAATACATGAGTGATATTTGTGCCTCAATATTATGATAGTCTCAGTACCTTGAGTCAATTTTCATATCTAGATGTTTGAAAATATGTATCTCAGTCTATGTTATGAGTTGGATCTGCCATGACAAGAAGTTTTTACTCTCAAAGATTACAAATATGGATTTTTCCCCATCAACTGTAAATGGTTTCCTTGTAAGAGTTAAATTTTTCAAGTTTTTGAATATTAAAGTATAATAAAGGTTGTCAAAGATCCATTAAACAAACTAATTAGTCAATGTGTTCCTCCTTGAAAGATGTGTTTGTGTGTCTTACTCTTGCAAGTGTACTTGTGTATGATGACACTAAAGAATTGTTAGTTTTTGAAGTGCTAAGTAACAAAGGAAGTTTGTTATTGTACTTAAAGGTATCTTGAGTCAATCTCTATAGCAAGGTTTGATGGGTGAAGGTGTGTTTTTCATTTGATGGTCCCTTAATACATGGATCCATTAGATTTGTTCTCTTTCTCTATAGGGTCTATAATAAGAGTCAAACTCATATTCTCCTCCAAGTATGTGTCAAGGTATTGGGTCAAGGGAACATCATTCTAAGATTTTGGTTAGTAGTATTAATGACTTGGCCTTAGAAGATGATCAAAAGGTGGTTGAAAATTGTTAAATCTTTATGGTGACCACTGAAAGCATACAATTTCTCTTAGAGAAAAAAATCATGTGCTTTGAGATGTAAGTACTAGTAATAGTCATTATCGATATCATCAAGTGGTGAGATGGAAAGGTGTACCTCCATGGAATGAATGTATAGTTATCTCCAAACATGATTTCATGATATTCTACCCTATATTAGGTATCTCAAAGTCTTCTTCAGAGAGGTTGTTGAGGTATTTGGTGATGATTGTGATTGATCTATTTGTTCACTAGGGTGTTAAGATCAGTGTTTACTCAATCTTATAGTTTGTGTTCAAGATGATTTGATCTTGTCAAAGTTGGTCGATTCTATTTATATAAACGTGAAGTCTTTAAAATGTAGGGTACAATGATGTAGAGAGAAATAAAGTGCACAAAGGGCTTGTATGCAAAATATGACAAGCTACATGTATGCATGAAGGTGATATCACTCTTACAGTCTATGAGATCTTGAAACATATTGTGGATGATCTAAAGGTGTATGATTATCTATAGGACTGTCAAAATATGCTCTCATGAACTTTAAGGTTATGTATGTTCTTTGAAATATTGTGTAAAGAATTTTAAGTCAAAGTATTGGGAATCAATGTTCCAAGTTTTGGTCACTATGAGTTATGAATTTCTGAAGTCAAGTACATGGAAGTCTAGAGTGCAAAGGGCATACCTTGATATTCTTAAAAATGTACAAATCCTTTGAGAATGTCAGGGTAAAATATGACCCAGGATTAACTTACATTATGCTATAGTGGCTTTAGAAAAAATGTACAATAACTTGTCACATCAAGAGCGTAATGTCTATATTTTAGAGGTATATGACTGAGAGTAGTAGACTTAAGGAAGTTTAAAAGAATTTCTACAGGAGGATACTAGTTATACTAATTAGAATCAATAGACTCAAGGTTTATGACTTGAAACCATACCTTTGTGACTACCCGAAGTTAGAGTGATAAGACAAGTGTATAAGCTTCACATTTCTTTTTAATTGTTATATGAGAATCTATAGAAAGCCTAACCCATCTCTTAATAATTTGACTTAGTGATTCATTTTATTCAAGTATTGAAGGAGTAGGGGACTGATTAAAATATACATTGAAAGTTTACAATAAATATGCTACCAAATGTCAAGTGAAATGGCTATGTTATGATGACCGTGATTGAAGATTGATAATCTTGAATAGTAAGCATTGATGGTTTGTAAAATTTTAGTAGGTATGAGTCTTGTGTAAAGATGTGAAGGAAATATGCTACAGTAGGAAAGTGCAGGTTTGGTGAATAATCTCTCTTAGTTTTCCCTAGTGAGTAGTTAATGTATGAAGAGATGTGTAGCTCAAGAAAATAGAGAAAATGGCATGTTTCACGTCATAAATGGACACTTAAGTAAGGGGAGTTTTCCTTATAGTTTGATTTGTTTTAGGTGTTTTAGGTTCCTAAGAGACCTATAAGGCATAATAAATGAATTTTTGCAAGAAAATATCAAAGGTAAGTCAATTATTGACCCAATTAATATGATAATATGAAAAGAATTCAGAAAATACTAAAGGAATTATTCAAGAAAGAGATAAATTGGTTGATCACTACGCATTACAATTAAGTAAGGTATGAGGTCCTAATTTTTCATATTCACCTGGATGTGGATGTAATAGTTCCAAGGGATCTATAAGAAGTGAAATCATGATGTATGTGGGCTTGTAAAAGTTTGATAATTTTGTCTCGGATGCACTTTGAAGTTAGAATTTAGGGATTCAAGTCCTAAGAGAGAACATGACAATATTGAAGGAAAATTTTGGGTTTTTAAGCATGTGAATGACCTAAAAGTGATGTAAATAATAATTAAAGGTAAAAGTTGAGTACATGTTTATGGGGAGATAAATTTTGGATCTTATCAGTCCATATGATCTTATCATGTTGTTGAAGGAGTCAAAGAAGAGATATTTTAGTCCTAGAGGGAGTTAATTGAGTTAAGTTGTTTTATTCTTTTTTCCATTGTGTGATGTAATTTCCCATGTATTAGTATCATTGTAGTATTTTTAATAGATGGAAAAATGGGAGAGAGGTATCATAAACATGGAAAAGAGGTCATGAAGGTATTGGTCTTGTTGTTTGCCATCAATGACAAAAGGGGATATTGTTGTCCATTGTGTCTTTGATTTATCATTGATGTTAACTACATTGATTGAAAATTGTGTCATGAGGTCATGTGTGTCTCCATGAGGTGTCATTCAATTGTGAATCATGAAGGTTGATTGGTAGTGTCAAGTTTGGTGAAGTCTTTTGAGGTCCTGGTGCATGGTCTAGTGAGTTGAGTCATTGTTTGAGCTATATTGATTTGGTTGGATGTTTTTATGAGGTCATTCATGGTCCATGTGATGTGTTTTAGATGTATATGGGTCTACACAAGGTCAACAAGGCTAAGTCACGAGTTTTCATAATTGAGTCAAGTCATTCCATGATTTTTCTAGTCCTAGAGCATGCATAATGAGATGGATATGTGAGCTTTAAGACAAATAATTCATGTTGAATCATGATACCAACGTGTTGGTAGTGTACCTGAAGTTTATGGTGATATTTAGGTTAGTTTGCAGAGGTTTGATTGTGTTTTAGGATCCTTGGGAAGCGAACAGGTGAGAAATAAACATGTTGGCATAGGTAAGTCATCGTGGATGAAGAGTTTCACACACATTTGGATCATATGGTAGCTATGGATAGTTATAGGATGTTTTCATGATACTTCATGAAAAATTTAAAGTCATTCTTACGTGGGAATTGTAATTTATGCAAGTTTTTCCAAAATCGGGGAAGTTAGAGTGTTTTTTCGTGATAAAAGTTGACCTTTTGATGCTCATTATGGATTGTATGATTTATATGGTGACTTGAGATATTTGGAATAGATTATAAGGTGATTTATTAAGTTTAATAAAAATAATGATGTGGTTTGATTACCACATTTTTATTAACAATCGTTAAGAAACTAAAGTGGTTTAAAACCCTAGCAAAACCAAAGCTAGAAGCAACTTACAAAAAGAAGAGAGTATATTGAGCCTGTTTTTATTGATAGTGAAAAAGTGATGATTTTATGATATAGAGGAGTCTTCTAGATTTCTAGAAAGTTATAGTAGAACATGTGGTGGTATGTGTGCCCCACATGAATCTCTTTGTTTATGGAGAGTTCTAGTTTATGGAGAAGTTTCCCAAAGAAGGTATGAACTAGATTGGCATTTATGTTATCCCTGAAATTTTTCTTGATATCCATAAAGTTTTTAGGTCATGGTGAAGGTGAAAAATTTGAAATTGTTCCCTGTTCTCTATTTTTGCACCCCTTACAAAAATTAAACAACTTGATTTTATGTGGACTTGGAATGTTAGCCGCAGAAGTTAAACAAGAGCCATGGGTAAAGGAATGTAGGCAACATAAGCATTTCAATATGGTGCGGATGAAAAGAAATATCTGCTCCTAAGGAGATAAAAATTATGAATTCAGAGAGTCAGGATTTAAGAGAAAGAGTCTCAGATATTTTAAAAGCCAGGGTGAAGAATATGAAGTTTCCATGAGGTCGCGCCATATTAATACCTCGAGTAAAGAAACAAATTTATTAATAACACATAACATTACAAAGAGCTACGAAAGCCAAAATCAAAAAAATATTAAAAGAAGAAAGTTATGGAGTGAAGGAAAATGATAGTTTTCTATGGAAGATTAAAACCACCATAACTTTTGATTGGATGATCTGATCTTTGTGAACCTTATATTGAGGATAGATAAGTGAAAAGGTGTACTTCTAGGTGGCATAACTACTAGCATTTAATGTCGTATGGGTGCCCAATAATGTAAAAGGTGCAATTGTAGTGGATAATTAGATGTGCCCAGCCACAGAGAATTCAATGAAATTTATTGGTGGTTGGAAATTTTAGTTCAAGTTTCCCTCTTTTTCTCCTTTTATTCTCTCCTTATTCTTCTATAAATTAAAGTGAATTAATCATAAAAATGGATCCCTCTTTTTTGTAATGGAACCATGCCAAAAAGGTGGATGAATTCCCATGGATTTTAGACCTTGAGCTTGGTCTCTGTAATGTATTTTTTACCTCTTGATTTGAATGTACTGATCAGGCATCCTTTAAGCCATAAAAACAAATTTTGTGGCTATCACTCTTTCGTGGTCTCATGTTTTATTTCTCTTTGCCTCTCTGTTTGCATTTCTTGGCATGTTATGTGTTCCCTCTTACTTGCAGGATCCATTTTACGTGTTTTTCATGCAAAGAAAATTGGATCTATGTGGTTCTTTTTTCTGGCGCATCTATTCTTCCCTCTCACTTGCATTTTTCCTCTCTTTTTTTCCATTGTGTAGAGTGATTGACCCTTTTCCTTAGTCCTATCATTGTCTCTAGCTTAGGATTTCCCCCTTTCTGCATCTCCTTCTATCCCTGGTTCCTTGGCATGTTTAGTCTAGGATTTGCTTTCGGTTTGAGGAGTACTATTAGCATTAGGATAGGTAGAGGAAGCCGACCTTCTCTGGAGGTCTATCTAAATTTGTAGGTCCCACAACTAAGAGATAGTCCCATGTTTCCTAAAAATATTGAGTTGTCTATGATTTGGGGTAGGGTACAATTTTAATCTCCAACTTGTCGTATTTATGAAGATTTATTTGTGGGGTAGTTTGGAACAACTTGTAGTAAAATTGAGATTGCAGGAACTCCATGGGGAGTTAGGACTCAATTCAATTTTTTTTGTGAATTGGGTTTAGCTATATTTCCATTGCTATATTTAAATTTATGATTGAATAAAGTATACAAAATTTATGAGCTGTTCCATGAAGGTCAAGTTTGAAGGCTTTTTTTTTCTAGTAGGGTATAAACAAATACAACAAGTAAGTTGATGATTATGAAGTATTCAATCTTGGTGAAGGTTTATAAGGGATTAGGAATCATGTATAAATATGTTACATGATTTATTTTAGTGTGGAAGTGAGTTTTTGTGTGATGGATCAAGTTGAGACCGTGTCCATTTCTTGAGATCTAGAAGGCATAAAAATTAGTTTGCATATATTTGCTTAGTTGAAGGTGTTGGGGAAATATAGCCTAAGTACTAAAAGCACATAAGAATTGGGCGTGGAGAAACATGACACATGGGTTTACGTGAAAGGATAGTGGAACATGGAACGTGCGGGAGATTTTGGAATCAAAACTTAACCATTTTTCAAGTATGTAGATAAATATAGACATAGAGTGCAGATCATAAAACCGTATGAAGACTTGAATAACATGCAAAGACTAGTTTAGACGAGAGGAATATTAAACGTCATGCATTTCTTTGGGCTATTAATAGAATTAGAACTAGAGTTATTATTAGATAATCTATTATTAGTGAGTTTGCATGATTTTGTAATTATCTTGTAGTGGTGCATGTCTATTCTTAGCATGTATCCTATTTTGGAGAGTGAATGAGTAGTGAAGGGAAAGTCCTCACTACCTATAAATATGTATTTATTTGCACGGTTTGGGCATCGGTGAATATTTTGTAAGGGTATATTGCTAGTTCATGAGCGCGTATAACCTATGGTGATATTTGTATGTATGTATTCATCTTCTTTATTTTATAGTGATTAATATAATGAATATTTGTGGCTAGATACTCGGTTATTGCAATATTTGTTAATGGTTCTTGCATGGTGAACTTAATCTTCGTTCTTGTATGAGTTAATCTTGCATATGGTTAAGATCTAGATCTAGTTCATATTGTGATTTATTCAAGAATGGATATTATGGGTCTAGAATATTTGTATGGTCATGCTAACTCCTTGTAAAATATGCCATAAAATAGGGACCTGGTACCCTTGCACATTTCAGGTGAGCACTTAGTTCATGGGCCGAGTGACAACTAGTGTGCCTTTGGTTGTTGGTAAAATAATAAGACTACATTTTGGTTATGTTGTTTTCTAGGATGTTTCATGATGAAGACGTATTGGTTAACCTTGGCTAGTATTTAAGAGTGGTTAGACAATTTAGAGGAGTATGCTCACAAATTTAGCATTGGACTTAAATATAATACACGTGCATGGGTTGAAAAGAATATGTATTATGAGCTATATGAGACATTCTTCTTCATTTTCACTATAGATCTATACGAGTGGCTAGTTGCTTATGCATCAAAGAGAAATTGAAGGTTTCGAACACTTGTTTGGATGTAGGAAGAATTTTAGGTTTTGCATGATGCTGATTTGACTTAGACACATGTTGTAAATCATTGGTGGAGTGGTGTTCTAAATAGTTATATTTTAGAGTAAACAATTTTTAAAAGGAACGATAACCAGATTGTACCAAGCCAACAACATTGATGCTAATCAAACACCATGATCAATCATATGAAAGTAAATTTCCGAGAATAACTTTACATATACCTTTGTAAACAAATGAACAACAATATCATATATTATTATGGAACTCAATGAAATACAATGAGAATGGTACTTGTTTATATAGGCAAGGAATAAAAATCTAAGAACTAGTCAAGGTCGTAGATCAATCCATAAATCATGGAAAGAACTAGTCATCAAAGATCTAGTGAAGACCATAGATTTAGGAAAGAACTAGACATCAAAGATCTAGTCAATACCATAGATCAAGGAAAGAACTAGTCAATACCATAGATCAAGGAAAGAACTATACCTAACAACTAGATAATATCCCCCTAATATCTAAATAAATAAAAATAAATATCCACACACATAAGTGGGTGAGGCTAATCACAATAAAGGTAAATAGAGTACTTAGGTGAACATGAGCTAAAGTAAATATCTACTCTAATAGTTTTTACTTATTCATATCTAAAGGTTGTTGAGTTCCAATTCTTATGCGAACCTTGAGGATCATATTTACACGAGATCCCTTTAGTTATTAAGATCTTGGTTATGAACCTAGATTTGGAATAGCTTCCTATGGATTGCTAGAACCCCATCACACATGGGGGCAGGAGCATGTGTGGTGAAATATGGTGGACTAGGTGGTAGAAAACTAGAGAGAAGAAAGGAGGCTTAATTTTAATGAGGTACATGAGAGGGATTTATAAAATCAACATAAATTTGTGGAACAAATTTCAGTTTGAGAGAGATGGCTCATAAAGGATTCAGAGCTCACGCAGAGGACAAGGAGCCAAAGAATTTGGAAATCCACCATTTGGGTAAGAATGGAAGATAACCCTCTTCGACCTCGAGATAAGAGCATGCCAAGAGAAACTACAGGGACCATGGGTAAACATTTGATCCCTCTTAGTGACCTAACCCTTATGCTTGGTTTTCTAGTTTCTATGAAAATAATTAGTAAGCAAGCTATTGTTGGAACTATACTAGCAATAGATGGATTTAATTTACAATCAATTTCAGAGATAATTTGTGTTATTTGGAGGTTCATTCGAGGTATATTTTTTAGCACGTCATCAACACAAAATGTGGGTGCAAAAAATGTTGGTATCATGTCTAGAAGTAGTACAACTTCACAAATTACAGGAGTTCATTTTAGTACAAATGTTCAGACACAAGCCAATGCATCCTTATGTTCATTTCTTGTTATAGTAGGGGGATGAAGAGGATAAGGTGGCCTAGGATCTAGAGTTGGGGGTAGAGGAAACACAAGAGGGGATATGAGTTTTGGATCTGGTGGAGAGGGTCTCGCACTAATGCCAACAATTGTATTTTGAGATGTCTCTTCATCTCTAAGAATACAAAGGAATTGAAGATGCATTTCAGAACATGCATATGTGTGAGATAATACGGCAAGAAAAGGGATCAAAACTCCCGAGCGTAAGGCAAGTCAATTTTCTACCACATTACAAGGGAACACATATAGTTGGTAAATGAAATATGATCCAAACTAGAATTGTGTAGACTATACCACGCTACGTAATGCTTTCTTGGAAGAGTTCCACATACCTGATTTTGAGTAGAAGAGCATCAGTGTGTTGAAGGACATCAAACAAGGAATGGATGAGAGCGTTTGGGAGTATGATACTTGATTCAAGACTCGATATAGAAGTTATCTTATGACGTACACTCGAGTCAACATGCTCAATGGTTTGTTAGAGGTTTGATCACACCCTCCGTAAGGGCACTCTCACACAAGACTAATATAGATCCATGCAAGGCACTTGAGGTAGATCTATATACCGAGGCAATTGGGATTGTAGACACTCGGTGTTAGCCCATTTTTGAGGCCTAGATTATAGCTATGGCCAAACAATTAGAAAATTAATCAGATAATTCAGCTCATGAGATGTGTAGTTGTATTTAGTGCACAGATTGTGAGGTAGAAGGAAATACTAAGGATATTTTCCTTGTAATTTGGTGTATGCCATGTTGCTAGACTATGAGATTTGTCACTTGGATCATGATTCAAGTAGGTTCCCATTTTTGCAATGTGCAATAAGGAAGAACATGTCTTATTACTGATAATATTTTCTATTCTACCACTCATGATACAAAAAATTATAGGTTGATTGATTAGATTCATGATGCCATTGATACTAGTGTATGTTAGACCAATGTTGCAAATAATTCTAAGGAATAAGGTGAGCATCATGATCATAATAAAAATTAATGAAACTCGATGGAGGTCAAGGTAGACTTTGTAATTACCATGGAGGTTTCAGAGGTTGAGGTCTTAGTAGTGGAAGAAGTGAATTTCCATGAGGAACATGTTATACATGTGGATCCCCTGATCATTACAGGCATGAATTCCCTCAGAATATTATTTTTTCTTTTTACAAAAAGAACCACAATTATGAAGAGTTCCCAAATTTGTACAAGAACCTGAGAAAGAATCACAAGTAGGATAAGGGTGTGGGAATGGTTAGAGTATAACACGATGTGGAAGATTAATGGATGCTGAAGTTAGCACCAGATCTTGAGATGGTTCCTATGTTGGTCACTACACGCGCTAAGGCTGCATGTGCCAAGGAAGTTCCAAAGAAGAAGCTTATTATTAAAAAGAAGAGGTACTGCATGCAAATTATCCAGACCCTAATCATCGAAATAAGTCTATCAAGAAACCATGGAGGTTATTAGAAAGTTTTAGGGTGAAATATAATAATTAAAAGAGAAGTCGTGGAAACTAGACAAGGAAAACGTAGTTGAGCTCCCTCAAAAAGATGTTGATCACTTAAAGGAGGTTTGCAAGATGCTATGACAAGATCATTCCTTTATTAGGGGAATGGTTAAGGGGGAAAATGTTGTGCACTAGAGTTAAGCATGAGAGATAGATTTAATATGCTAACTTACCTCCTCACGGTATGGATTATGATAAAGAGATCGTTTTGAATGCAGTTTTTGATCGATGGATGTCAAGTAAAATTTTAATTGATATAGGTGTAGAAGTGAATGTACTCACTTTTTATGCATGGAATCAGATGGGGAGAACACCATTTTAGCCATCTTAAAATGTTTTATTCATGGAAAATAGGACTAAAGCCACACCCATTGGAGTCTTGAAAGATGCTACTATTACTATACAAGGGGCCAAGTTTATCGGGAATTTTAGCTCTTAGTGCTTTTAGAGGAAGAAAATTTTATAGCATTGCTTAAGTGCCCTTGGTGTTATGCGAATAATGTTGATCTGCACTTCAATAAAGGATATATCATCTTTGAGAACAAATAAGAGCGCGTAATCATTCCTTTAATTGACGGAAAATATACACCTTATGTAGAACCTTTGAGTGAAGAGGATCTAAATAGAATTTATGTGCACACCATTAGAGATCCTGAAGTACTTGAGCCATTAAAGGAAGGAGTTATTCAATAGGATGATGCATAGTCTATGAGTGAGATAACCAACATTGCTTGTGACAACTAGGCACATGGGACTTATGAAATGATTAGGCGTGAAATGAAAAGTGAAGTCACGTGCATCAATAAACCACACCGTGTGTTAAGAATTTAGTTAGTAACTAGGGACCGAGGTACAATGGTGAAGGAAATCCTAAAAGTATTTATGTGCTATGTAGAAGCATAGTGGACAAATAAAGTAGAAATAAGGAATATTATAGTATATAACTTGCATGGGATAGTAGCGCACTAGTGGATGGTACAAAAGATGGTCTTTTAGAGTGGTGAGAAGTGAGAATCACCTTCACCGCAAGATTTATATGGAGCAATGCACCTACCAAAACATGTAAATTGCATGGAAAAGATTCTTATTTGCATCACGTCCAGTAGTGTGAGAGAATTTGAATGGAAGGGCAGGAGGCCTTACCACCTTCACTATGCATGCACAAGTTCAAATTCACCTTACAAGGATGCGTGTGTGCATGTATGTATATGCATATCTGAATAGAGAAACAATGAATTGGAAATAACTGACTACATGTATGATTTAGACCTTTGATTTTTTTCCACTAAACCTCCAGTGAATGAGGCATTATAGGTTATGAAGCACTTGAGTATGGGAGATAGTGCGAAGGCTGAGGAACTTATTAAAAAGTTAGTGGGTGATTCATATCTTGTGGTGCACTTTGAATAAGAAGAGACATATGCAGAGTAGCTTGAGCACATGCCTACCTAGAAAAATAAAAAGGTAAGATGGTCTATATAATTGATGATGAAGAAGTGGAGAATCTAGATGTTGAGCATACTAAGGGTAAATGTAACATCTTAGAAAGTGTAGATGATAAGGTTCTTGTGTATCATGAGCCTATGAAAACAAAGAAGGTAAACATTGGGACAAATGTTGAACCTAAGGAGGACGTCATTAGTGATTACTAGTATGTTTCAGAGGTTGCTAAGATAATTGATCTACTCCACAACTTTCAGGACTTATTTCCTAGAGGATATCATGATTTGAAAGGATTACATCACTCTTAGGGTGAGATGAGGATCAATATAAAGGAAGGTGCAAGCCTAGTTAGTAACATGCCTTACAGGATGAATCCTAATTTGTGCATTAAGTTAAAGGAAGAAATTGACAAGATGCTAAATTTAAGAATCATTGAGCCCATCAAGAAGTTAGATTGGGTTAGCCCTATGGTGATTAGTATAATGAAATATAGAAGAATAAGAATTTGTGTGGATTATAGGGAGTTAAATGCTACATGTGTAATACATCCCTTTCCAACACCATTTATTGAATAAATTCGGAAGGTGTTACAAGGCAAAAGATATAATCCTTCACGGATGGAATTTTTGGACATCATCAAGTGAGGATTTCTAAAGACAATCAAGAGAAGAAAACTTTCACCACTATGCATAAGTTTTTCATACACATTTATGCCCTTTGGATTGAAGAATACACATGCGCTCTTTTCTTGTATTGTTGTGCAAGCATTATATGAATTTATTCATAAGTTTTTACAAGTTTACTTGGATTATTGGAACATTTCTAGGCTTGTGAAAGAGCATTGTGATAACTTAAGACTTATGTTTGAGAGGTGCCAATAGTTGAGCATCTCCCTAAACATTAAGAAGTGCATTTTTTCTACACCTTTTCGAACTTTTCTAGGACACATTATTTGTAAAGAAGGCTTGTTGGTAGATCCAGCTTAGGTTTTTGTGATTTTGGGCTTAGAGGAACCTACTAACCAGAGAGAGGTGCACAAATTATTGGGGCACACAAGATATTATAAAAAGTTTATCAAAGGCCATGCAAGGACTTTTGCACCCTTGGAAGAATTATTTAAGAGTAAGGGAAAGTTCCATTGGGGTGAAGTGCAACAATGCATGTTCAAAACATTGAAGGAAATACTTACTCCAACTTCTAATCTATTCTTTCCTTCATGGACAAAACATTTTCACATGCATGTAGATGCCTCTTGCATGGCCATTAGAGCAAAAGATATTATCTCAGCTAGGAGAAGGTATTGTTGATCATCCTATTTTTTTGCAAGAAGGAAGTTAACACCAACTAAAAAAAATTATACAACTATAGAGTGTGAGGCCTTGTCCATGATCTACACATTGCATAAGTTTAGACAATACTTACTAGCTACCCCATTTATATTCTATACAAATCACATGGCACTTAAATACTTGGTGAACAAGACCATTTTGTAGGGGCATATATACCGTTGGATTCTGTTATTTTAGGAATTTGATTTTACAATGGTGGTTAAGCTAGGAAAGAGAAATTCTGGACCAGATCATTTATCAAGGATTAATTCAGGTGAGAATGTGTAGAGCATTGAGGATACAATGCCAGATGCACAATTGTGTAAGTTGAACCATGTGCCTTCTGACTTAGAAGATATTGTTTTATTTTTGCAAACTGGTGTGACACCTGAAGGGATGAAGAGTTTAGAGAAGAAACAACTTTCCATACGTGTCGCACCTTACATGTTGATTAGTGGAGACTTATACAAACTAGGCCGAGATGAAATTTTGCGTCGGTGTGTACTTGAGAATGAGTGCGATGTTATTATGGAGGAAGCTTATGGTGGGATTGTAGGTGGACATTATGCAAGAGATGCTACCACACACAAGATTTTATTTGTTTGTTTTTGGTTGGTAACACTATATAAGGATTCTAAAGAATATTATAAGGCATGTGACCATTTTTAGCACCTTGGAAATCTTGGGAATAGAGATGAAATGCCTTTGAGGCATATTGCTAGTGCAAAACCTTATAAAAAGTGGGAAATTGACTTTTTGGATCTTATTTCCCCTCCCACACGTAGGACTAGAGCACACTACATTATAACTTGTATAAATTATCTTACAATATATGCGAAGCGTTGCCTTCAAAGGATTTCACAAGATCTACGATATCAAGGTTTCGTTGGAAAACATTATCTACAAATATGAATTCCTATTGAGTTTGAAAATTGATAGGGGCACATAATTTTTGAATGAGACTATCAGGATATTATTGGTTGAGTTTATGGTGGAACATCATAAGAAAACACCCTATCATCCATAGGATAATGGAACTATCGAGGATTTCAACAAGATGTTAGGACATACATTGAAAAATATTTGTGATGTTGGAAGGAAAGAATGGGATGAAAAAGTATCTGATTGTACTTTGGGCATATAGGACCACTTATAAAATATTGAACAAAGCCACACCCTTTAAGTTGGTGTTTGGCATGGAGGCTATTTTTTCAAAGGTGGAATTTATGTTACCTTCTCTACATATTACATGTGCATGAGGTTTGGTGATGAGAAAGTACTTAAAGAGCACATTGATAAAATGATGTAGTTAGATGAAAGGTACTCCATTTCTATATGGATTGAAAAGATAGAAAAGGCCAAGTAGAACTCATGACATGATAGGAATATTAAGGATAAGAAGCTTGAATTTGTACATATAGTTTTTCTTTATCACTCCAAATTCTTACACCATCATGTAAAACTCAAATTCCATTAGTTAGGACTGTATATTGTGACTTAAATACTTGATTTAGGAATTTTTAAGTTAGAGGTGTTGGATGGGACAAGATTTATTGGTTACTTCAATGGGAGTAGGATGAAGCCCTATTATAAATAAGTCTTCTTGGAATTTGTAGTAAGGTAGTATTGTCTCATTAGCTTAGATTTCCTTAATGCATATTATTTATATGTGTTTCCTTACAATGTTGCTATGTTTTTTCAATTTAGTTCATTGTTTTGTGTAATAAGAGCACTTATGCACCAAAAGATAATTAAAATCTATTTAATTCATCTGCAGACGACCACAAATACTTTTAGTGTGGGGGTGGAGTATGTGCGGGATAAATGGATTGAGTTTGAACATTTTTGTGATGATGGTATGCATAAAGCGATATTGTGTAGGTGCTTGATGTAAGTGTGAAAAAATATTTCATGAATGAAGACCACATATGGGTGAATGAATGCATAGTGTAACATGAGGTAGGTTGCAACATGGGAAACTACTTGGTGAAATAGAACGTTATGAATGGTGTGCGAAAGATGAAAGAATCTCCAATTTAATGTTGAGTATAGTGATAAGTAGAGAGCAAAAATATGGAATTTAAAAAAAAAACTATATAAGGCGGTGTTGTGGAATCATTTTTACCTTTGCGATTAAGAAGAGTTAGAGACAGGTTGAAGAGTGAGCTAAGAGCAACCGAGTGGGAAGTGCGAAGAGTCATGTACTGAAATTGAACTAGATGGATTTGAGCATGGGATTGATTGGTGCTCCATTAGAGAAGGTGTTTGAGAAAAACAAAGGCATGTAGGGAGACTAATTAGTAGTTAGGGCTCAAGTTTGAGTTGAGGAACACAAACTTCGAGCTACGACACATAGGTTTTGAGTTGCGAGCTCGAGTAAACTACAAAAATACACTCTTTTAGTTTCTATGGCACCTAAGTGAGCACCTGGAGTGGCTACAAGGGGAAGAAGGCTGAAGTAAGTGTAAATAGAAGTTAAATAAACCACCGAGAGCCATTTTTCAAAGATTCAATATCTAGAAGGATTTTTATGAGCCACAATTGGGAACCCCATGTTTGATACTGTAAAGTAAGTGATTATAACCATATAACTAAGGAGAACAAATATGAACTAGACAAGTTGATGGTAATAAAGACAACACTGAGAACAAAGAACAATATGGCTCTTTATGATGATGGGGTGGAAAAATGTTGTCAAATGTCAAACTTTTTTAGCTGTATGAACTCCCATCTTTTGGAAAACTAGAAAATATGTATCAATGGTTGATGAGTAGAGTCCATGAGGACTTATTTTACTTTACTAGGCCATGAATGAGGCTCACATAGCCACTAACTTGGAGGCTAATAGGATTGAGGTGTTTGAGAACAAAAATTAGCACCGACCTCACTGATAAGGAGGTAATAGAAGAAACCAAGAAAGTTCTAGGATACATAAATTTAGGGCACGGAATGGATATCCCGGTTACATAAGTACCCAATTATTTAAGTGGCGACACACCTACTTACGAATTTTAAAAATCAAGAGCATTGATCACGAGTAAATAAGGCATGGTTGAACATAATAAAGAAGATGGTAGAAGGAGTAGTTTACCATTTGGCGGGTTTTAATTCTGAAACCATTTTTGAAGAAGCACACTAAGGTGAGAAGATAAGTTGTAGTGTGATCTTATGTATATTGTTTTTGTAGAAATTGGAGTACGTGATGGGCCAAAGGATAAGATATGGAAATACCCTAAGGAGAATAAATCTCTTGCAAATATATTTACAAAGTAGACCTATGATGGATCCATGAGAAGACCCTATGAGTAGAGAACAAAACTCTATGAGTGCATCCGAACCACATTCGAGGAATAATAGAGAATACCTAAGCATATTCCTTTAGTATTGGAGAAATAGGTATAATTTTTAGATTACCAAAGTTTTTTCATAGGACACTTTGACATGAAGGATGGAAACTGGAGCCCTTGGTGCAAGATCTGCTATGCCTTCACCAAGTGCTATTTTTAGGCATCAATACATAGATTTTCCAATGCGTAAAGGTTTCTTTTCAATGTGGACAAGGTAGATTGTGACTATAATACAATATGGAAGACATACGTCTAACCGAGTAAGTCTACATACATTGAGAAATTGATTTCGATGATATTTATATTAGTTATATGAGCTTATCAATCGGGAAGATTGGAGTGGCTAAGGTATACATATACCTTAAGCCCAAGTTAGAAAATAGAAAATATGTAGAGAATGAGTTCAAGCCCCCTAAGGAACCCAATGGAAAGCATATTTTGGGCATGTTGCAGGGTGACAAGGACACTTTACCCCTTGGTGAAGAAGAAGAAGAAGAAGAGGAACTTAAGGAAGACAGTGGTGGCTTAGAGCACAGGGGTAGGAAATAGGCAAATCGGAGAAAAAGAGAGCACATGAAGAAAACCATCCATTGTAGAAAGAATATGAGGAAGTGGAAATGGAGATAGGCATAATAGAAATAGGTTTAGGAGAGGTGTTGAGGACCCGTAATATAAAAGTGTTGAGAAGAACTAGAACTCAAGGTGTGAGGCCTTCATAGTCACTAAGGAGGTCACCTAAGATTTCTCCTATGAAGGTAGAACCAATGAAGAAAAGGTGCATGTACATCCCTGCTAAGGATGATGAAGATGAAAATTCTAAGGACAACGTGCCAAAAACTCTAGTCAAAACTAAGGATATAGAAGAGCCTCAGGAAAAATAATTTAAACATGATATAGAGGAGTTAAAGGAACATGAGATAGAAAGTGGTGCCATTGGCACAAAGATAGGTTAAGATAAGGATGGACAATCTAGTGAGCCAACTGATGGAGGGCCAATGCTAGATTCAGCATTCACATTCCAAAAGGTAGGCACTGGGAAGGAAAAAGATGAAGGTACATATGAGACTCCTACAACCAGGTATGTTAATGACCCAAACAAGATTATATGCATGAGGTTCCAAAGTAATTTGGAAATTAAGGAGTTATACGGATGGGAGATGATGGATTTAGAGATTACAACTACGTACACATGTAAATAATGATTGTGGACCATGTAGACTCACTCACATGGATGAGTCTTATTTTGATGTGTGTGAAGAATCGTGTGTTTTAAGGAGGACGAAGAAAGTGCCAAAATTACACCATGTGACTATCAATATCCCCGCAATATCGGAAAAGTAGGTGAGCAACGCAATGAAAAAGGTATCTACAGAGGTTATGCGTAGAAATATAGACAAAGTGGTAAATATTGAGGCACTTCGGATGAAAAGAAGGAAAAAGATATTGAAATCAAGTTCCTAATGGAGGAAAAGGAGAAAGTTGAGGCAAAGGTGAGTGCATTAGTAAGTATGGTAGAACAAGTTGGAGATGAAATTTTGAAAGTGAGGCTAGATCTGGAAGAAAAAGTGCCAGAAAATTTCCCCTCTGTAATGCACTATTTTCGCACACTTGTTCATCTATTGATGGAAAAGGGACGAGTGTGCATTCCAAAAAAATGATGCTACAACACATACAGAGATGGCCAAGGTGATGGTTGCGCACAAAATTACTAGTTATGAATCTATACTGCAAACCTTGAAGGATGAATTGAAAAAGGTAGATTTGGCATTAAATATGTGTATAGCCCTTGATGTAATAATAAATAAAAGGACTATGGAAAAGGAGGATGAGTTCCTCAAGGAAGTAAATAATGAGACACTTGGATGTGAGGAGAGGATCACTTTGGTATTAGAGAAGCATGATGCGCTTACAGAAGCCTAGGACTCTTTCAAGGAAAGGATTAAGGAGATTGGAAAACTCAGAGCATGGTGGATGTATGTTATGGAAGGGATGATCTCAAGCCTAGAAAATGTTCTCATGGTGTTGCAGAATGAAGGTGAGAACATGAATTTGGATGATTTGGATGGGGTACTAGTGGAAATCCTTGATAAAACTAATAAAATGTTGAGTGAGTGGAATGAGTTAGAAGCAAAGGTCAAAGCATAATATCCAGAGTTGATTCTACCTACGAAAGTATAGGGAAACCAATTATTATTTAATTATCTCGTATAATTATTATTTCATTCCTTATTCTTTATCATGGAGAGATAAGTTATGATTACCCATTGCTAGGGACAGAAAATGAAGCAAGTGTGGGGTAATTTTGGGTTGATGAAATATAGCCTAAGTACTGAAGGCACATAAGGATTGGGTGCATGAGACACAAGATTTGTGGGTACACGTGAAAGGATAGTGGAATAGGACATGCATGGGAAATTTTGGAATCATGAGTTAGCCATTTTCACTATGAGTCTAAATATAGACATGGAGTGTAGAGCACACAATAGTATGAAGACATGAAGAGAACACAAAGGCTACTTTAGATAAGAGGAAGATTAAGAATCATGAATTAATTTGGGCTATTAATAGGATTAGAACTATAGCTATTATTAGATAATATATTATTATCTAGCTTGCACACTTTTGTAATTGTCTTATAGCAATGCATGAATATTCTTAGAATGTAGCCTATTTTGGAGAGTGCATGAGTAGTGAAGGGAAATTCCCCACTACCTATAAATATGTATTGATTTGCACGGTTTGGACATCGGTGAATATTTTGTAAGGTTATGTTGTTGGTTCATGAGTGTGTGTAACCTATGGTGATATTTTTATGTATGTATTCAGCTTTTGTGTTTTACAGTGATTAATATAATGGATCTTTATGGCTGGATATTGGTTATTGACATATCTGTTAATGGTTCTTGTATGGTGAACTTAATCTTGGTTCTTGTATGAGTTAATCTTGCATATGGTTAAGATCTAGATCTAGTTCATATTATGCTTTATTCATGAATGGATATTATGGATTTGGAATATTTTATGATCATGCTAACTCCTTGAACAAGCTTCCATGAAAGAGGGATGTGGTACCCTTGTGTAGTTTGGGTGAGTGATCGATTACGCTAAGTGATGTACCAACGCGCCTTGGGACATTGGTGAAATAACAAGACTAAAAAGTCCTTCCACTTATATTTGGAAGGAGATATAATATTTCATGAAAAATTTGATTCAAATTTATTTTCATTGAGTACAGGGGTTTGTGTCTTGGTGAGTTGATTTAATGGATCTTTCAAGTTGATTTGTGAAGTATAAGGTATCTTATTTTTCAAAAAAAAAAATTCTTTCTAACAGAATTAGTTGTTTTATGAATGAAAATGTTTATTTTATGATTTTTACCACATAAAGAGTGAATAAGAGTGAATTTCATTATTATTGAAGACCTTTGGAGGTCTTTAAAGTGTTAAGAAGGGTGCAAACTAGTTGAGTTTGCAAACTCGGGTTTCGGGAAGCTTGTTTTGGTAAAGGTTAAAGTTGTTTTGGTTTGATCATGTGTATGTTTCATGAGTTCAAACATGAATATAAATGTTCTAAAGGTTATAATTTTTCCATGTATTTTCCACATGCCATAGTTTAGTTCATCCCGAGGGGTGTTGGAAACAATGTTTTTGTGAAGGAAATGAACCAATGGGACCATTAAATGAAATAATTTGATTAGTTAAAGTAAATGTGTTACCATGTATGATGATGTTATTTTATATTACTCATGTTTGGTGAATATTAGATATTGAATAACCATGGTGTTGGTATGAGTGGATTTTTGCTATTCTAGTGATAGTGTTTCGAGGATGCTTCATGTATGATGAGTGGGTTTTGGCATGGATGACCTATATTGGTAATTTGTGACCATTATAATGCATTTAATGGAATTTATTAAAGTTGTATGGGTATAATTATTAATGAAATACCAACCTCTTTTTGGTTAGAAAGAAGAAGTTCATATAAAATCAAGTTTGAGCCGGGGTTCATTTTAAGAGACCTCCTGGAAATCAGAGGTGGAGAATACCTGGCGAATATCCCCGGAACCGGTTTCACGGGAAGGTGAATTTTTTGGGGGTTGTATGAAATTTTTTTGCCTGATTATCAAGCACTGCGACAGAAGGCTGCAGACGCGCGATGGGAGATTTTGTTGTCGCGCGTCAAAAAATATAATGTGACGCGCGTCAATAGACCTTAGTGACGCGCGTCAATAGGTCTATTGACGCGCGTCACTAAGGTCTATTGACGCGCATCACTAAGGTCTATTGACGCGCGTCATTGCATTTTTTTGACGCGCGACAGCAAAATCTCCCGTCGCGCGTCTGCAGCCTCCGACCTCTGCTTTCTCATCAAAAAATCTCCGTGTCGCGCATCAACAAACTCTTTATCGTGCGTCTGCTCACATCGTCGCCAATATCTATTGTACCTCCTTTTTATGCGTTAAAAAAATGTAGTGACACGCATCAACAGGCCTTAGTGATGCGCATCAATAGGCCTTAGTGACGTGCGTCAACAGGCCTTAGTGACGCGTGTCAATAGGCCTTAGTGACGCGCGTCAACAGACCTTAGTGACGCGCGTCACTAAGGCCTATTGACGCGCGTCACTAAGGCCTGTTGACGCGCGTCAATAGGCCTTAGTGACGCGCGTCAATAGGCCTTAGTGACGCGCGTCACTAAGGTCTATTGACGCGCGACAACAAATATCCTGTCGCGCGTCTGCAACCTCTGCCCTCTTCTTGCTCATCGAAAAAAACTCCATGTCGCTCATCAACAAAATCTTTGTCATGCGTCTACTATGCGTCAATATCTACAGTATCTCCTTGTCTGCAAACCCTCCTTGTCACGCATCAATAACTTACCCCCTTGTTGTGCGTCTATAATACGGGATATATCATATTGTTGAAAAATGTGAAGTAGAAGTGTTCTACCTGGCGAATAATCTAGGTTTATATAGGGGATATTTTTCAAGGGTAGGTGAAGCCAACCCCTAAAAAAAATTAAAGTGTAATTTTTAGGCGAACAGGTCACTGGACCCGTGCCAAAAAATTTGCCTTTTCAAAATTTTCAAAAATGGAATATTCGCCATATTACGAATATTCGCCACTAAAATTTTCCCTGGTTTGAGCTCATTTTGTGAGCTATTCTTACATGTGTGAAAAGTGCTACCTAGGAAGGGGTGATTTGCAGATATGAGGGAATGTTTTGAAGGTTAAGAATATTTGTTTCAGGTTGAATACTTATTTAAGGCATGAGATAAAGTGTTTAGAGACAATACAAGTTGAGATGGAAGAATATGGAGAAAATTCAAGACCTAGGGTTTGAAAAAGGGTTCATGAGCTGAATTAGAGATATCCATTAGTTTTTCTGGAAGAAAGAAAATTTAAATATCATCATCATCAGATGGCTAAGTTGGTTCTTATTCATCCTAGGGGGTTATATCCTCCTTGTGGAGTGGGTGCTTCACTAAATTAGGAGTTTTTGCTCCTTGTAGGGTTGGTGCTCTACTAAACTATGGGTTGGTGATCATTTTGGGGTTTATGCCTCACTAAATTTGAAGCATGGAAATATAATTGTTATGTTTCAATGGGTTTTCTTCCCGTGAGGGTTTCCCACTTATATTTGGTGTTCTTGTGTACTCTCTTTCTCTTTCTCTTGTGAATGGTTGTTTCTATGTTTAAGTAATCACACATATGGTTCATGGTTGATTGAATGGATGTATAAATGATAATGAATAATGAATGGTAAATGAAATAAGATTTTTGTAGGAATAATTTAGCCCCCTACCTCTCAATTCATTGTGCTTCCAACATAAGGATATTGTGAGTCTACTTCCTCTACCTCTAAAGGAGTTTAAATAGAGTCGACCAATATGAATGTATTGATCTTAAAGGTAACAAGATACCTAAGAATCTTGTGAATTTAGAAGATATTTTTGGTAAGTATGATAGATAAATGAAAGGAATATTTCACAAGACATGAATCATTCATTAAAGTATGAAAAGGTTGAGTTGGGAAGTGATGAGGAGACCAATTTTGTCAATAAAGGAAAGTGTTAAGTGAAGAAAGGAGAAAATTGGTTGAACTATTGAAGAAATATATTGGTGTGCTTGCTTACTCATATTTTGATCTGAATACCTTGAAAAAAGTAAATGCAACACTACATTATTTTAAAATTATGCATTCAATATTTCTAACGTAAATAAAGACAATACAATCCAAAAATTATAGGTACTATTTATCAAGAAATTAAAAAGTTGTTGAATGCAAAGATAATATTTCCTATTCATCATTTAGCTTGGATTTCTAATATAGTACCTATGTGAAAGAAAAATGATGAAATAAGTATTTGTGTTGAATTTTGGAATCTAATATGAGATTCTTTGAAAGATAATTATCCTCTTCCCATGATGGATCAAATTCTACAAGTTGTGATTGGTTACAAAATTCTATCAATACTCGATGGATTTTAGGTTACAATTAGATTGAGTTAGATGTGCAAGATCAAAAAAAGACTTCCTTTACAATTCCTTGGGGCACATTTTCTTACTAGAGGATTCCTTTCAGTTTGATCAATTAAGGTGTAACATTTTCAAGCGCCATGGACTTAGATTTTGGATATTTGAAGAATAAATGCATTATAGTCTACTTAGATGATCTCACGGTCTTCTCTAAGAATAGATGAAATCACTTTCAACACTTGAAGCTGGCTCTTCAATGATGTAGGGATCATGGTGTTTCACTTAATCCTAAAAAAATATTTTTTTGAGTAATTGATGGTAAATTACTTGGACATATAGTGTCAAAATATGGAATTAAAACTAGCCCAAAATGAGTTCAAGATATCCATAAAATTTCTCTTCCCACAAGCAAGAAGGGTTTTCACTCTTTCTTTCATAAAATAAAATTTCTCGAAGATTCATACTAGATTTTTATGAGTTAACTCAAATTATGAAAGAGAAATAGTCATTCCATTAGAGTACATAAGGGAATAAGGAATGTGAAGAAATAAAGAAAGCAATTGCAAGAACACCGGTTCTAGTTTTTCCTAATTTTGACAAAGATTTCATCATTTATTGTTATGCCTTGGAACAAACCTTGTCATCTATTCTAGTCCAAAATACTTTTCAAGAATGTGAAGTACTGATTTTATTTATGATATAGCTAACGAGCTGAAATATTCCCAACTTGAGAAACTACTTTTGTTATGGTTAAGGTTGTTAAACAAATCAAGTTTTATATTCTTAACTCTTATTATATTTTTTGTTCCGTAGATATAACTATGAAGTCTATCTTGACTCAACAATATTTTGGTTCAAAAAGAGGGAATTGGGTGGCTAAGGTTCAAGAATATGATCTCAATATCAATCTAACCAAAATTTTCCAAGGTCAAGGTTTGTGACAATTGATTGTAGAAAATGCAAAGAGTGATTTAATTAATAAAGAGGTTGTTGAAATACCCATGGTTATCTTCTTGAGTTCTACAGTTGATTGGTACTCTAATATTTCCCATTTTCTAACTTTTGGGGAATGTCCTACACATCTAAGTGCTAAGGAAAAAAGGGATATCAAACTCAAAGCTTTCAATTATTTCCTTTGAGATAACTCTCTTTTTAACAGGGGTATTGATGGCCAATTTCTAAAATGTGTAGAAAAATAACAATAGAAAAGGTTGTTGAGATCTTTTCATGATCATGCATGTGGAGGTCATTTTTCCTCTTTAGTAACATCTCATAATTTTCACTGAGGAGGATATTACTAGCCAACCCTATTCAAAGATGAAACCAAATGGGTCTAAAATTATGAAGCTTGCTAAACCTTTGTTGGGAGACCTAAGTTCAACATTATTCCATTAAATATTAAGGTAATTGAAGATCTTTTTTAGCAATGGGGACTAGATTTTATTGGAACCCTAAATCCTAATTCAAGTGTAGGCCATACTGATTTATTAACTTCCATATACTACTTCACGAAGTGGGTAGAATCCATCCTAGTAAAGAAGACCACTTGTGAAATTGTTTACAATTTTATCAAAGAAAATATCTTGGTTCGATTTGAGGTCCCGTAAAATATCGTAATAGATAAGGCTCAAAATTTATCTTCCTTTGAACTTGTTGATTTCTATTATGGATATGAAATTTCCTTGCACACTCTTCAGATTACTATCCACATGGAAATGGAAAAATTGAATCAACCAACAAGAATCTAGTGACAATAATCAAGAAATTTGTTGATGAATAAAAATAAAATGATACCGAGAAATTGTATGAAACTCTTTAGAATGACTGGATAACAATGAAAATATCCATAGGAATTTCACAATTTCAATTAGCTTATGGAATAATGTAACATCCACTTTTTATCACTTCGTCACTAGAATTTTTTTATAATTAACTTTATGCAGCTGATTTAAATACCCATATATTTAAATCTACATAAACCTTAATGCAATCCATTTTCAATAACTGTCATGAACCATGTGCAGCTGTATGAGAGAATGCTGAACCTACTCGTTCTCCCTCAATGCTCTATACAAGCCATACATAAAATGTATCCCTTTGGTTCCCCTTTAACAGGATATGATATATAAGTGAAAACCCCTAAGTGTGTACTTGGGTTCCACCTATGAAATCCACAGGCATCTCACATCTTAGATAATGGTGAAATCTCAACAGTGTAATCAACAGCTTACACCACTTTGTGCAAAGTTTTTGAGTCATGTATGCCATGCTTGATTCTATGATGACACACTCACCATTGGAATCTTGTCATCTCACCTTATTCACTTGTTCAGTTATATGGATTCACAAATGTTAATGCTGTAAACAACTACAAGCCTTGAATGAGGTACAAACTAGTTTAACCTACATGAAGACATACCTCTATGTCATCCTATGATGCCTATGGGAAATAAAGTGTTCTTATAACTATTCACCTTATTACTCACCCACATATCTTCCTATAGCCATCATAGGTTGATATAAGGTTACATACCCATAAGGTCTACTCGTCTTATAACTCTATCAAGGTTTGTACTTAGGACAACACCATACTAAAATCTAGTCTCTTGATGAGAAACCTCATTACAGATGCTAAAATACAGATCCTAATGGTGACAATCATCACCACATGGATACAACCGTGTCGTATATGCAGTGAGTTCACCCACCTAGAATCCTATGTTGGTGCATGGTGTTTAATGTTTTCAAGGTAGTCATTATAGAACAATCTAGGACTTACAACAACTTCTCAACGAATGAGTCATACCTAAGGTCCAGATTGAGTTGACCCCCAGATCCCCAATCTCTATAACATTTTAATTACCTTTCAATATCTCATACCCATGTTAACCATTGATGGAAACAATACTATCAATGTCAATGACTATTATTACAGTTTCAAAACTATCCCAGCTTTAAAATTTAGGCTAATGCTCCTTATTTCATATTCTAGGGATATGTACTTATATGAAGCTAAGTATTTAGGTATGATTCATTCCTTGAATTAAGTGCCATAGGCTATCAATGCCAACCCTCTTTTCAGTTTAAGCACATCAATTTTCTTAATTGCAGCTCAAGAAAGAGCATTCATTTATTTTACTATCTCCAACAAGTAAGATATATCTCGGTATCCGATATGATAGATTTGATGAACCACTTGCCCATTTATCTTTTCCTTTTCATATCCTTTAAAAATCACTCTCTAATTCTCTTTAGAGGTAATTACAATAATGACTAGGAATGAGATTCAAATGCTATGTTATTTTAACTTAGTAAGCATGTTCCATATTACTTCCATTGTATCCGACATGCTTAGGTGCTCATAATGATGCATCATGGGATAGCCCCTAATTAAAAACATTCCATCTCTTTGAGAAAATATTTCATAACACAATTTATCATAATTCTGCAATTCTCGAAAAGTGAAACCATAATCAATATATAGTCTTATTAGATTATCATAAGCCCATCCTATTATAACTTATGTGTATCATCCTAGTATAGGACTTAGAGTTGATTTCACTTAGAAATCAATATTAAATTATTATATCTTTGATAAGAATTAGTATGACTCGTGTTTATAAAATAGCCATAGCACGATGTATACCTATTTATCATAGCCTTTCCAAGGTTTCATGATAATCCAATTGCTTTCTTAGCAATGGCCATTAAGATTAGACAATCTTACTTCTAGATATCTTTACTGTTCTTCAGTACATTCTATACAAAACCTTTGGAGAACTTAATACCACTTTATAAGTAGGTTGATATATTACACTTTATAATGAGGTAGTTATCCAATAGTAACCTCATCTATTTCCAAGTATGCTTAACATATAATTACTTAGAACAAGATATTTTTAGGCAACGTTCCTCCAATAGTCCCTTCTAATATCCTTAGAATCTCACACATAAGATGTGTATAGTACTTACTAAATGCTTGATACTAATGATTAATACAATAGTATTGTAGATGTTGATTTCTTAACTTGATAGATTTACGACTCATAACTCATCAATCGACAATCAACCTCTTACAAAATAATATATATATCAGCAGGAAATCTATCTTAATTACATTTATGAGATAAATACAACTCATGCCTTTAGGCATGACCAAAATATTTCTTTTAAATGAATAAAATAGTTATATTTAGTAGCAAATCCTTTCCCATTTCCAAGAAGATGTATTTCATTTAAGAACATTCAAGTCAGTCATATCTTCAAACTTTCCTCGATCAAAATAATATACAAAACTAAATACTTCACCCTTCCTTCTCTGTGTTTATCTACAAAATTGTTAGCATGAGACAGTTCACAAGAACTGAGCATGATAAGCACCAACTCACCATAATGACATGCTTTACTTAATTATTTCATAGAAATAACCCATATAATATTTATGAATCAATATTGCAAAGATTAAGTAGATAAACAATTATTTCTATAACATGACAGAAACGAGCAATTTAATGAACAATGGAAGAAATCAATTTCAGATTTACTTTTCCATACAACTACTTTAGCCACTCAAAAAAATTCATACAATTCATAAGATACATGAGAATTATAAGTATTCAAAGACTACCGAATAAGAGTATCAAGATTTCACTCATGCAATCCCATACTTGCATGCCTGAAATTGTTTACTCAACAATTAAGTAACCATATAAATATTAAGAACACATCCAATAAATTTCTCAAATATTCTCAACAAATATAACGAGGATTCCATACACCCATAAGGACTGATAATGGTTTAGGCAATAATATTAAAATATCAAGAGTACTTGGCTAGCGAAATATGATATTAGAGTGTTTATCTATGAGGATAATAGAGAGAGAACATTCATGGCATCCTTCCATATAGCAATCAGATATAACTTGAGTAACAAGCTACATATAAAACTTACCTCAACTTAAGCACTTATATGAGCATTCCAATAATAGAAAAGAGTGCACAATTCCTTCTTCAGATATGTTTCATCATATCTAGACCTAATAAGCACTAAGGTATTTAAAAATCTTGAAGAGAGTAGGTACCAAGAGTTGAAGAGATAAGATACTTGTTACTTAACCCAAAAAGTTCATCCAGACATTTAATATCCCATGAGTTTTCTCAACACAAAATTCAACTTCTAGCAAACCATTTTTTCCCAAAGAAGTCACGACTTCGCATGACTCTAAATTTAAGAATGATCTCCTAACCCATTCTACTAAACAAGGTTAGATCATACTTGAACTAAATTCATGACATAACCAGAAAGGTCAATAAGGAACTTCAAAAATGTCAAGAAAACCCCATAATTAATAAATGAAACTAAGTACAATTTTCTATAAGAGGAAGAGTCACTTCGGGTTTTTGCTGAGATACCACATAATTCAAATCAGAATCATTACACCCAGAGAGGATCTATCACATCTCACAATCGCTAAAGGATGAATCCACTTATCATCGATTATAAGAGTAGAGTAAATAACTTACCATTTTGTCCTAGAATGGGTTACCATACAAAATCAATTCCTCTCGCTTAATAGAACACATAGTATAACAATGTGATCAACAACTTATACCATGCTAAATACTACGGAGGGGTAATACCACCAAACTTTACAATCCTGAAGCAAAGAGACTTCCTATTTTGGGACAACTTTAATCCCCACCCTATGGTCCGACTCAATTTCAAACATTTAGAAGTTAAACCCAAAGAAGCACATATAAGAATGTAAGGGTCAAGAAATCAAAATCTACTATCATTACTAGCTCATATGTTGAGATGAGGCGTGCTCAATAAAAGAAACTGTTTAACTCATTTTCAACTGTAAATTCTAATGTATAAACTTCTAGAAGATTAGCTTACTTTATAGGATGGTTTCCTAATGGTCAATAGTGAACTGCATCTCTTACAAGAGGAAGGATATTCTTAGTCAAAGTCTACATCACTTTCAAACTCGTAAAAGAATTGTAAGAAGAATCAATCTTTGTAATAATAGTGAATAAATTATCCCACTACATATCATACAAGGTTTTACAGAGAATGTCCATCCTCCATTATAAAGGGCTAAGATGGAACTTAACCATCACAAGAATCAAATATTAATATAACCTCTCTCAGTAACCATCTTTAAACCCCGAAGGAGTAAAAATAGTTCCAGTTATTAAGAAGCAACAGGGAATCAACATGAAATAATAGAATGAAGTATCTGGAACTTATAAAATTTTAATTGCAAACAAGATACAACAGTTAACTATTAGGAAACTCAACTATTCATCTGAGCCATCATTGTGGCTCTAGAGTAGACCAAAGGTGCCATTCATAACTACCCATTCAAGGGTTGAAGGGAGAAGGCCTTGAAAATATTACAACTGTCCTTATTATGTATAACTCAAGGATAATATTTAATTTAGTTGTTTTTCTTTCTTCAGTATAAATACTTATTTTAAATAAAACCAGGTCGATTATAAGTACCGACGATGCCTCCTAAAATACCAACACATCTCCACAGACATAGATTTATTTAAAGAATCAAACCCAGCTTACGTAAATCCCACAAACACTAGGTCAAGGAAAAACATCTATAACAAAAACTCTCACGTAACAATTTCCAAAGATACCACAATATCTTGCTATATTTATTCATATCCATGAAGATATGGGTAAAAATAAAACAAAGTTTTCTACAAGATGGGTAGAAATTGATTCGAGTTGCAAGAAGATTTCAAATCTTTGGCATATCATATCAAACCCAAAGAATTAATTTAGCAATAAATTCTCAAACATCCAAGAGTGAATTCTTTCTTTAATGATAATAAACCTTATTAGATTCTGTACTTAATTAATCGATTATAACAACATACATCACAAATCCATAGCAATTCATACTCTATAGAGAAAATATTAAATGATTCCACATCTCAGAAATTATAAACACAAAATATCATACAAGACAAGGTTACTTTTGTGAAATTACTAAATAGAGCAAGAAATTATGAAAAGTTCAGAGCGTATCATGCCTATTACACTAGTGTTTTCTTTTCTTGAAAAAATTTCATGATTACTCAGAAAATCCCCAAACCTTTGAAACGAGTTCCTTCATTCAACAGATCACAAATTTCCCATGATATTTTAATGAGTCTGGGAACTTGCTTTGTTCCAACTACTCAACTATTGTTTTCTCCATGCAAACTCACATCAACACATAGTTCCACTTTTTCATGCAGAGCTTCTGTGAGTTTCATGTAATGAAGCGATTCAATACCAAAACCAAACTCATTTTTCCCCCAAACCATTCCCGCACTTCCTAAGGAAGGTGGGCATTAAAAGACATTAAATGCAGAGTTAATGGAGTTGCCGCCAATTTACAACCAACTATTCTTAGCTCTCCTTTAAATTTAGCAAACTCATACTTCATGCCATGCAAGGTGATTTAGAAAACTAAAGTACTTCACTCCAAAATCAATTTGTGGAGATAATTAATAAACAATTAAGGAACTGTGAGTAAAGCTATTAGGTGGTGGGTGCCACCTCATCAACTGTTTGAATTTGAGAAACCCTATCTAATTTTAAATGACCAAACAATATTTCATAAAAATAGAAATTCTGGATGTCCTTCCTTATCATAACTTAAGGCTTCATACAATTTTCATATGCATATACATCCTTTCAAATAGCTAAGGTAATGCCCAAGTCAATCTTCTCATCGATAGGTTCATATGTTAAGTTTTAGAACCATGCCACTAGGATTAGATTGTCCTATTTTTACATTTAGCTAATAAATATACAATAGTAGTTACTTAACTACTTTAATCTTTGCAAATTCCCTTTTCACAATTTATATGTGTGTGTGTGTGTGTGTGTGTGTGTGTGTGTGTGTGTGTGTGTGTGTGTGTGTGTGTGTGTGTGTGTGTGTGTGTGTGTGTGTGTGTGTGTGTGTGTGTGTGTGTGTGTATGTATATATACATATTCACATGTGTATGTATATATATATATATAATGTTAGCGTTGATCAAGAAAGTTGTTCATGTATACTCGAAGGAGTAGATGCCCTTAATTCATAATAATTAAGTCCTTGACTGATGACTATAGCCCTTTTATCCCTGGAAATATGATCATGATGGCATTAGTCATCAAATGGGTAGATTATTAGATGGTCAGTTTAAGACCTATTATAAACCAATAGGAAGTCTTGATCACATTCCAAATTAAGTCGCTAAGTGAACTATCAAAATTGTCAAAGCCTCAACATAACTTAGTTATAAAACTATAATGTTAATAATTTAATATAGATAAGAAACAATATCACAAATCAATTTTGAGACTTAAATTTACACCAATTATTTTATGACATACAACATTACAAATGACGTAACATCACCTTAGTGAACACAATTATTCAATAAGATGGACCCCAGATTAGCAGGGTTCTCATCTAAGGAGATCATCCTTAGCTTATTCTTGATATTGTGATTACATGTTCACATCAATTTTTCATTTAATTTTTGATATGCAAGGGTGCCAAAAAACCATTTTACCTATCATTATTTTGACAACAATAATGATATTATGGGGAGTTATGATGAATAAAAAATAAACTGATACCAGTAAATTGTTTGATGCTCTTTAGAATGACTGGATAACAATGAAAAGATCCATAGGAATTTCACAATTTCAATTAGCTTATGGAATAAAATATTAGTTACCAGTTACATTGAGTTACCATCCTTTCATCTAGCCTAAGAAACTCGAGGATGAAAAGTTAAAGGATTCCATGGAGAAGAGAATCTTGTATTTGAAGAAATTTGATGAATAAAGGACATAGGATTTGGATCATAACTCATCACACTAGGAAAGAGCCAAGATTTTTTTGATAAAATACCTAGTCCCATGAGTTTTAAGTTGGAGATATAGTCTTACTCTGGGATAAAAGGAGAGAACTTCGCAAGATTCATTATAAGTTTGAGTCACTCGATTGGTCCTTTTAAGATTCAAAATTTTCTAGAGAAAATTCATACTATTTTGACTATATTGATGGAACCTCTCTACCATTACCATATAGCGGATGGTATATGAAATTTTTAAGTCTTATTAGATTGTAGTCTCTTCTACCTAGTCGTGTATATAGTCATGTATAGTATTTATTTTTGGTATTTTTGTGTGTATCCTTGATTCTTATGTTTGGTCTTTTTCTATATGTTTTCCCAATGGATATGCACTGATCATGATACCCAAGAGATGTTGGAGTTATTTTATTTTCATTGTCCACATTCCATTTCAAGTCAAGTCAAGACCCGGAAATAGCTAGTTGTTGTCAATGACCCCAAAAAAATGTGGAATTTTTGAAATATTATAAGTTTTTGGTCAAGTTACTTATTGTTATTGGTTATATCAATCTTCTTGATGTCAAATAATGTAAAAAAATTCAATAGTTAGCCAATTTGGGTGAATTTTGGGATTTAATCCATTAATGTGGACTTTGGAGAAGTAGGAGGAATAATTCCTTCATTCCTCATATTCCTCACATTACCAATTTACCCTTAATGCATTATCCCACAACGTTAATAGGATTTTGAACAATTTGGAGGAATTTTTCCACCATTCTTCTCATTCCCCAATTCCTTGATTTTTCCACATCTTCGTAAACCTTCCTTCAACGTGGCTTTATCGCAAGAATTCTTAGAACTCAAAGAACTCATTTCATCTTTAGAAACATCCTTTCCCTATATAGGAGATAGTGATGTAATGAACATGAACTCGAATGATTTATGGCCTTGAATTTTAGATGATATCCCTACCATAATTTCCCAATGTATAAAAAATAGTGAAATTACCGATACTTTTGGATTCCCCACCTCAAGACAATGCACTAACACCGTCCTAGCTCGTGCCTCAAATTTAGACCCAAAAATAAATAACTGAAAACCCCTATGGAAAAATCCTTGCCAAATTATATTTCCATTATAGTAATGTGGCCTTGGGGATCTCAAACTTTGAGGATTCCAAAATATTAACCAGGATTAAAGCCCAAAGGATTTTTGATTAAAATCAAGAGAACAAGAAAACTATGATTGCCAAATTCTCGCTCAAAGCTAAGAATAAAAGGCCCTCCAAGTTTCCTAAAGTCCTCTAAATATTTGATTTCATAGAATAAATTTTAGTCATGATTACACTACTAGACAAGATAATGGGCATGCCTTCCACCAATGAGTTTCAATATTGGATGTGTGTATACATCAATGTAATATGTGAAGACAAACAAAGACTAAAATGAGGGGAAATAATTTATGAAAACTTGACTTAGTTGCTAGTCAATGTACATCAAACTAAAAAAAATCATATGAACTCATATCTAATGTACACCATAGCAGCCTACAGACTATAGGTATGATTTTCTCGGGAAAAATTAGAATGCAAAAGTATACAAGTTCTATACTCAACTCGCCTTTGAAAATAACAAAACTCATCATGGGAGAGTGGATGATTCTCTTACAATTTTCTTGGTCAAGATGCTAGAAGGAAATGTAACCAAGAGGGTTTATTCATAGGTGAGGCAATTTATCTCTACATATGGTATCCATTTCATTCAATTTATAAAGTTTTCATACATTCTGACAGATGGATTTGAAGGATTTCCAAACAAGTTTTTTATATATTGAAATGACAAGTTGATTCTAGTTGAAATTTGTAGGAAATTAAATGTACTTATAGAACTCGTAGCGAGAAAAATATTTTGGGTATTCAATTTCACATCTCACTAAGAAACTACAGTTTTAGATCTACCTTTGATGCCAAAAATGTTCGAGAGAACCATCTCAAAATCAAGTTTCACACATATAAGAAGATGTCTTCCTTTGATAGTAAATGATTCATTTCTAAGAATATGAGAATGACCTACTACCATGTGCCAACATTTGAAGACTACTAGGAATATTGTGTTGATGAGTATGATGTAAGAAAGAGATTCTATGGTAGGTTATCACTACAAAAGATCAAGGATATCAATTTGTACAAGATTCTTGAAGGTATGTTAGATGATGATTATGATTTGTATAGTGTGCAATATATGAGGTCTATTCAATTCACTCTTCTACTTACTATCAATTAGTCTCAAAAGGAGAAGGATAATCTAGATGAATTGAACAACCTAGTGCTCCTAAGAACTAGGAATTTATAATAAATAAAGACCAAAGAGTTCGGATAATCAATGAAGACATATTCTTATCAAGAGGATTCCACCTCATAAAAGGAAATCCCAACTCAACAAAATCCTTCCTCCTCACCCTTGGAATTAGGAACCAAGGTGTACATGAAAAATACAAATCAAAGGAGGTCGAGAAGAAAGAATAAACACATTAGAAAAGGGTGAAAGAGAAATTTGAAGAATTAACTAGTGAAGTTGCTTCTACGCCCGAACAAGTTCCACAACCATTTAATGAGGAAGAAAAAGTAGATGAATAAAAATAAGATGATGATGAAGAAAATTAAGGTGAAAGGGGTGAATAAGAAGAGGATGAAGTGGAAATAATTGAACTATATATAAGGAACGTTGATATCTCTAGGCCTAACCTAGAGGTTATAATACCACCCTCTTCTTCTACTCACGACTTCCACTCTTGAAGTCTCTACTTCTAAAGTTTTCAGTTCTCATAATGTCCTTTCATTACCTCCTCTAGATCCTTCTTCTAGTGATTCCTTCACATTGTTGTAACCCATGATTGATAGCAGAAAAGGGAAGGATTAATCTCAAGTTGAAGTTCCGAGTTCAATACAATGGCTTCCCTTCTTGGTACAACTTCTCCTCCTAAGAAATCCAAGACAACTTCTTATCAAGTTTCAGATTCTAAAGGAAAACAATTCTTAGAAATTTCTAAACCAAAAAGAGACACAAGTGAAAAATAAATATGTATTCTAAACCTAAAGCTCATTATAATTTCACTTGGAGAATCAACTCCAGAAGGAGAGGTGCATAGTCTCAGGAATATTATCTCTAAGGTCATTGATAGGGTGGATAAAGGAAATAAAACACAAGAAAAAATTGAGGATCACGTTCAAGTTCTTTCAAACTTTATCAAATCTTTCCTCTCAACAGAAAAAAATCCTTTTGATCACACTCCCCTCTCTTGATTACCACCAAATGCTGCCACTTTTGGGATTGATATCAAAGAAATTTTAGAAATTTGTAAGCATGTAAAATTTGGAAACGCTTCCGAGTCCTGGGTTGAGGGAATTCTAGTCTATAGTTTGCAATTTATTGATGAAGCATACATGGCATATAATAATATAACTTTTTCTCAAGAACAAATCAATTTAGAAGATGATACTATTGACAAGGAACTTAAGATTTTGGAATATTGCATTTAGGATCTCCAAAACATGAACTAAAATGACGAAAATATTCTCCTTTCTCACAATATTTTTGATAAATTTTGAAAGATAAATTTATCCAAAACCCGGACCTATAAAGATGGAATGGAGAATCAAGTTTCTAGAGGAGGTTGCAACAAAACTAAAGAATATGGTACAAAAAGGTGAATCATTGAAGGTTGATGTATTTACTGACTTACAATCTCTCTAATGCCAATTCCATAAAAATAGTTCATCATAAAGGAATCCAAATTAAAAAATCAAGGAAAATTTAGATCGTTGATCAAAGAGGAGTTGTTCAAAACAAAATTAGTTAATTAGGATAAGATGGAGGAACTCTCAAAAGTCCACAATGTTTTTGTAGAATAAACAAAGGGATTGATACAAAATTTTCATATTTCTAAAGAAATGGAATACTCCCTTCGAAGGTGGGTAGATACTCTCACAAACACCACTATCCATAAGAGCATGGAGATTTCAATTGTTGTGACTAAATTCAAAATATAAGTACTCAAATTTAAATTCATAGCCTCAAATGTTCCTACTACCCCTTCCTCTTCTAGATCATAAACCTTATAGTTGTTCTATTTTTGAGTTTGATTTATTATTATAAAACTAAAATTGTAAAATAAAGCCAATCTATGTAATTAATTAATTAAGTTCTTAACACTTAATTAAGGACAATCAAGTTAGAAAAGGTAGTTACATGCCCCTAGCATATATAAGGCATCATTTTCATTTATAAAGGGGTTGTATATTGGTGTAATTGAATGTAAATATACTGATTTTTATCAATATAGAAGAATAATTCCATTTCTCTATCTAATTTATTTCCATTTCTCTTCCTTCCCGTTGTGATTAATGTGTGCTTTATTCCATTTGAAATATGAAACTTTGTGTTAAAATCCATGAAGTAAAATGTGATCTCACACCAAGAGAAGAGTGTTGGGGAGAGATGTACAAATTTTCTCTCCTTCGATGATGCTTCCCGAATAAGCACCACCGTATATGATACGTTCTTGATTTGTTTCTCTTGTTCTGATTATTCTAATTGTTTCAATTGTAATCGATAGACTAAATTTTGTAACTAGAAGAAAGTGCCTACAAACTCGTAGAACTAATCTAAATAAATTTGTATAATGTTTTGAATTGATAAATTGACTAATTTTTCCCCAAGACACTAGTGCTTGGGAGGAAAAAGTACCCACCACTACTTTTTAATAATGGGCAATATTTTATACTCTTTTATTTGTACCCAAGTATGATTTTAGGTCACTATGTAACTATGTTTCTATGCTAATTCTGTATTGTGATGCATCAGTATCAAGATCTAAGATACTATAGGGGTGATTTATTCACCAATAGATGCCCCCTTGTTTGGGGTGTATGTTATGAGTGTAGGAGAATGCAACCCAAAGAAGAGGACCTAAAGTTGATATGAATATTTAATATTGTATACCTACAGGGGGTAGGGGATGTGCATGGTAGAAACTAAGACACATAACAAGATAGAATAGTAACAAGTGTTAGTGAAAATTAGATAGCATGGAATAGAAGACAATGTAACAAGCTATTAGAGTAGGCATTTACCTTAGCTCATGTTTACCTAGGTATTTTATTTGCCTTTATTGTATTTATCCTCACCCACTTTTGTGTGTGGATATTTCTTTTATCTTATTTAGATATTAGGAAGATATTATCTATTTTTTATGTATAGTTATTTCCTTCATCTATGGTATTGACTAGATATTAGATGACTAGTTCTTTTCTTGATCTATGGTATTAACTAGATATTTGATGACTAGATCTTTCCTAAATCTATGGTCTTGACTAGTTATTTGATTACTAGTTCTTTCCTAGATTTATGACATGATCTTTGGCCTTAACTAGTTCTTAGACTGTTTTTCCTTTCCTATATAAGCAAGGCTCATTCTCATTGTACTTATAATGAGAGTTCCATAATAATATATGATATTACTATTCTTTGTTTGCAAATTCTTTTGTAAATTTATTTTGGTGAATTTCTTTCAGCTTATCAAATGTGGTGTGCTATGATCATTTGAGATATTCATAGCTTGGAATGATATTCTTATCATTCATTTCATGGTATCAGAGTGATAGATGATGTAGACATCCATCTGTAAGTTTTTATTTGCAAGCAAGGGTTTATTATTTTCATGTATTTGGAATTTGTTAGCACTTTTCTGCAGCATGCATTTTTATGCAAAATAGAGTGCACCATTAGATTTGGAAGGTGCAAAAGGCCTAGAATCAATTGTAAACTCGACCATGTTTTGAGACAGTCAAATATGTGAAATTTTAAGGGTTTTTTGGCACCTTTCTCAATAAACATCCAAACAATTATGTACAGACAAAATTTTTTTGACACAAAAATTATATCAGCTTTCTAGGTTTTTTGAGAAACTTTTCAAGTTTCTCTCTATATTTTTTTATAGGTTCAAGAAAAAGAGATATTTGTAGCCTAAGTTTGTATTAATAATTATACATTTTGGATGCATTCTTTTATCCATTGGACGTAGATCTATACCCCTTGGGTGCATTCTTTTATCCATTGGATATAAGCATGTACCTTCTAGATGCATTCTTTTACCCTCTGGATATTTCTATTTTGGATGTAGTCTTTTATCTACTGGATGCAGATCTGTACCCTCTAGGTATATTATTTTATCCATTGGATATAACCGTACCCTCTGGATGCATTCATTTACCCTCTGATATTTATGTTTTGGATGTATTCTTTTATCCATTAGATATAGTCATGTACCTTTTGGATGCATTATTTTACCCTAGATATTTCAATTTTAGATGCCGTAATTTATCCACTCGACATATATTTTTACCCTCTAGTAGCATTCTTTTATCCATTGGATAAAGGAGTGTACCTTATGGATGCATTCTTTTATCAATTAGATATAAACGTGTACCCTCTAGATTTAATGATTTATGATATGGACATTTAGGTTTTGGGTGTAGGATTTGATATGTTGGTTACAAGTGTGTATCATGTGGATGTACTCTTTTACCATCTGTAAATTTGGGTGTCATGTGTACCTTTAAATAAATTAGCATTAAAATATTACTTTTTAATAGCAAAACCTTCTAGAAATCATAACTTTTGATCCGTAGCTTAGATTAAGGTGATTGTTTGTTTGAAATTGTGAATTTTTTTGAGACCTACACATTGGTGACATTTATATACATATATTTCAAATGTAAAAGGTACTTTTACTCATTTTAATATTTATATTCACTCAATTATAAAGTGCCAAATTTTGAGGGGTGTTGTAATCACTTATGGACACAATTTTGGTTGAGCCCGACGTCCTAAAATTTTGGGTGTTGCATTCTTATATCTATCATGGATTATGAGAATGATATGATTTTATCCAAATTGTGCAGATTTTAGGAGGATATTGTAAAATTTGTGGAAGAAAATAGATCTCTCAAGAAGTAAAATTCTCTTCTACAAGCACTCATTCACAATAAGGATACACTAATACACTCCCGCAACAAACAATTACTAGCCTACAACATCACCATCATATTGTGGATAGTAATATCCATGCTCCTAGTCCACTTCCATCTATTGCTCCCGTAACTATTGACCTTGATCTTTTAGTTTCTAAGCCTACTCCTACTCCCGATACTCCTAAGTCTATTAGGCTTTTTATTGCATGTTCTTATGAATCTATACATATTGTAGTTACACACTCTGAGTATCCCACATTAGCTCATTCTGATCACATAAATGGATCTTTTGAGAAACATACCACTACATTCAGTTCTCACATGCTCTATTCTATGGGTTTCACTAGATGAGGTATTGACAAACATTCATAGGGTATTACTTCCCATATTCCACATCTTAAGTGGAATTCTCTCCATGGAATTGGTTTTCGAGCAGGTACTTCATTGGGATCACACATTGAAAGAATTCCTACTTTTTGTTTTCTTGACTCTTTCCAAGGATCATGAGTAACACATGAGTTTTGCACCTTCACTTAGGATTGGATAACTTGACATTTCAGCTATTAGAAATGATTGACTCGACATACATTGTAATGTTCCTTTTCATGAACCCATTGTGAATTTTACACCAAGTTATATGCAAACATATTCTCCATCCATGCATGTTGATTTGGGGTGGATATCTGATCACTCATGGTGGCGACATAAGAATTCATTAAGAGGAATCTACAGGTATGGATCCTCCACCATTCGACCTATTTCTCCACTTTCTATACCTTCCGCATTTTAATCCTCTTTGTTTTGAGAATCTTTCTTTAGGAGGTGTAATGTATCTCTCTTGTTTGTTGAGATATTTTATATCCAGTATTTATGACATTTTTTTGCATGTTGACAGCCTCTCTTGTGGAGGAGCTTCGTGAATCCCAATGTTAGTTTTTAGTGTTTGAGTAATTGTTTTTGACAACTTACACAAATTTTTAGCATTATTCCACCCATTCAACAGTATGGGAGGGTGTGGTGTTGATTCTTCTTCTTCAAATTTTGTGTCCTTTCCTTATTACCTTGGATTTTCTTGGATCGTGGCACTTATATTTATTTGGATGTTATGTCCTTACCTTGTTGCCTTGGTAATTATTCTTGGATTGTGACACACCTATTTGTAGAAATTTATTGAATTATATTTGGTGTTTTTTGGCACTTTTGACATCACTCCGTTGATAGTCTCCTTGTATGGAGATATTCTAGTGAAGCCTAGTGTCATTTTTTTTAGTTTTGTGATCGAGTAGTTGATTTAGACCATAGTGCACACCAAACTTCTTCAACATTTAACCACTTTTTTTATCCGAGCTTCTTAGGATGCCTTGCAACGGGTTTTTCTCTCTCTACTTTTTTGTTACTAGTTTTGGGTACCTTGCAGTGTCCCTTTTTCCTAGTTATTATACATGAGTACCTCATCGTGCCTAGTTTCCAGGACTCATATTATGGATATTCCACTTTTATTTTGGGCCCTTACCTTAACTTGAGGGGGTGTTAGAGTAGGTATTTACCTTAGCTCATGTTCACCTAGGTACTTTATTTACCTTTATTGTATTTATCCTCACCCACTTATGTGTGTGGATATGTCTTTTACCTTATTTAGATATTAAGAAGGTATTATTTAGTTGTTAGGTATAGTTATTTCCTTGATTTATGGCTTGATCTATGGCCATGACTGGTTCTTAGATTGATTTTCATTTCCTATATAAGTAAGGACCATTCTCATTGTACTCATAATGAGAGTTCCATAATAATATATGACATTATTGTTCTTTGTTTGAAAATTCTTTCATAAAATTATTATGGTGAATTTCTTTTAGTTGATCAAATGTGGTGTGCTATGATCATCTAAGATATTCATGGCTTGGAACGATCTTCTTATCATTCCTTTTACAAGAAGCTAGGATGACCAAATGGACTACAAAAAATGGGTTTCAAACAAGGGACATCAATTACAATATCATAAGATAATTAGGGTGGAATAAGCCAAAATCATACAATGATCAAACAAGACATAGAGAATAGCTTGCATACAATAGGAAATAAGACGTGGAACGCCTCTAACATGAATGGTACCTATGATGACTTTTTCTATAAGAGGTTCAAATGTTGATAGGTGATTTTGTCTTAAGACGATGTACTCTTGTGACTTAGGAAATCTTGTTTGTAGAAGATAAAAAGTTATGTATTGGGAATAGAAACATTCTGTCATTTTTTTATTTAATTGAAAATGAAGCAATACATCTCTTTTATGCAAGAAAAATTCATTTCCCGATTATGAATTTGAGTTTCAGTTTTCATAATTTAAGAGGAATCAAAAACATTACCTTGGATTAATTCCATTGATCCAAGGTATGCTTCTAATTTACATGTCTTGTTATCATGATGTCCAATTTGGATAGATTAAAGAGTTCTAGATTTGGAGCATGTGAAGGCTATGAATGAACCTCTTCATGGATCTCCGCTTCATATTTAATCTAGTAACAATCTAGTTCTTTTCTATTATTGTATGATGAATTTTCATTAGGGACTTTGGACCTAATATAACTATGTTTTAAAACTAGTGACTATATCCTAAGGGTTAAACATAAATTAAGTTAATATCTTCTTATGTTAATTGGGATGAAAAAGAATTAAGAGGGACCTAGACTAAAACTATGGACCTACCTATGGACCTATGTTGATTCTTAAATTAGTGTCTAACCTAACTAAGGGAATGAATAACCTAAGGGGGCCTATGAAATGACATGGGGAAAGAGGCAAGTGGGAGGCAAGTGAGTTCAAGGAAATTAAGGCAATTTATCAAGCCTTATTTCTTTCTTCAGCATAATTTGTTGAAGGAAGTTAAAGATATATGATGATGAGTTGGTATTTCTCACCAAAGTTTTAGGATGCATGTTTTTTTGAATTAAGTCCACTCTAAATTTGGAGATGGCGGTGGTGGGAAAGAAGGAAAGGATTGATAGTCCTACTCTATATTTAATTTTTTGAACTTGGAAAACCACCTAGGAAAAAGATAGAGGGTTGGTTTTGTTGATTCATTTGGTTTTGGAGCTCTGCATGAGGTTGTTTTTGTTTTCAAACCTCCAGTTTGATTTTTTCATGCAATGTGTCAATGCATGATTTTTTCTCCCTTGCATGGCATGGAAGAAGGGGTTGGCACTATGAGACTATAAGGAGGAGATAGAGGAAGTTTTTGTGTGGTTTTTGCATTTCAAAAGAAGATTGAGGCTCTGCTTGGAAACTTCTATGAATCGGTGAAGGTAAAGCGCTATCAGGCATGATAGGCTTTAGTAATTAATACTATTAATTTTTTTAAGTGTTTCATAAGAAAAATCTACTCTTTGGAATAGATTAGTTTTTGTTCTTAGATTGCTCTGCTTGAGGTTTTGTGTTAATTATTGGGAAATGCTTTTGATTCTTATTTGAATGAGGAAAAGTGTGATCTGGGTTTTTGATTTTCTTGGTTTGGTAGTTGGGTTATGCTATAATCCTTTGAATGGGCTTGATACCAAGTCAAAAAATGTGTGATATCTTGTTTGAACTATTTAAATCTGTAAGTATCTTGGTTTTCTTTAATCTTTGGATCTTGTTCTTGAATGATCTTGTTTCCTCTCGGTTGGGAACCGTAGTTTTTAATCTTGAATACTTGACTATTGATTGAATCTTCATGATTCTTTAGGGAAGATAAAATTTATGTGACTCCTTCTTAAATGTATTCCTTTGAGTGCTAAAGGAATGTAAAAAAATAGGCAAGCATGACTATTTTTCTATCACTGTCTATAATTGTGAATCGGGTTTTGTTGTATTATTTTTGTTGCAGACTTTTGACCCAATGATTATTTAGGAAAGATAAATTGTTGGGATTTTTATTGGAAAATGGTTTAATGTTTCATGGACTTTTTTAAGTTATTCAATTATATTATTAAAATCTTGCAAATGTATACTTCTTTTATTCATTGGAATTGGTTAGTTGTTTTCGAGGCCTGATTTTTGGAAGCCTGTAAGGAAATTATTATTTAGTTTTCTTCTATTTCTTTTGGGTCTTTGGATAACCTTTGAAGGTATGGCATCTAGTGCTATGAAGAGGAAAAATCCCTCGGGTATGGTTCACTATATTTTGGTTATTGTTGCCGACTTGAAATTTTTGATAGTTCTATTGACATTGTTTGTTGTATTGGGTTAACTGTTTCTTCGATCTTGAGCCATTAAACCCGGTTTCGATTCTTTCAGATCTTAGGAAATGTTTTTCGTGAAAATGGAATCGATTACTCCTGTTTTGGTTTAATCATAAAATTAAATTCTTTCCTATTTGGGTATGAGTTGGGAATATGGTTCAGACTTACCCTTTTATTAATTTATTCTTTACATCTCTATATCTTTTGGGATATGGTTTAATTGTTATCTTGTGGTAATCTAGGCTATTTGTACCATCTCTGTGGATGATGGAAGGTAATAGAATGTGTTTCTCTTTGTTCTTTCCATTATTTTGGTTTTCTGCTCATTCAACTCGAACCTAGATTAGATCTCTACCGGGAATTTTGGTTTGATACATTAGATAAAGGAATCGTGTCAATATAGGTCATTGGTTTCCTATGGTTCTCTTTTGATCATACAAGAGTTGTGGGGTAGTGATCTCTCTCTTCCCCTCCTTCATTTAATTTTCTTTCAATGTGAACTTAGTGAAGATGTCTTCCTCTCGGTTTGTTCTGTATGCAACTTCTTAAAGCTCGTAAGACTGATTCTGAGAATGATGTTAGGGAATTAAAGCTAAAGTTGAAATTAATTGGATGAAAAGTTATAATTTTTTGGATGTATTTGGATGGTTAAGTTGGTTTTCTATAGTTTAAACTTAACCATTCTAACCACTTACGGTATTTTTAGAAATGGTGTATCTTTTTGAGATTAGAATGTAACTCCTTTTCTTGTTGGGATTAACCTTACCTCTTTAGAAGGTCTGATTTAGTTATTTCATTTTTAACTTGAATTGGTTCCTAGTTCTAAGTGGGAGCATTAAGGACACCTTAATTTGGGAAACTTAAATGTTATGATGATTTGGCTTATCCTAACTTATTTCTTATGATATTTAAGTTCATTTGTTGGTAGCTCAGATTTTAGGATAAAGAAATATTGAGATGGAAGTAATGTTGTAATTGATCTACTATTGAACTATGCCTAAAAGATAGTTAGGATAGTTACTTTTTTCTGTTAAATGGTTTTAACTAAATGATTAATCATGAAAAGAAATGTAATAAAATAGTAATGAAAATCTGATGAAATGTTTCTTATCTAAATTTTTTAATAATTATTTTGATATAAATTTAATAGCATGGAAGGTTGAAGTTGTTATATCTTATGACCTAACTTTACTTTTGATTTGTTGTAAATATCTCTTTCTCTCTCTTTTATTGATTATTGTAACTCCTTTTGGTTATGTCTTTCTGAATTGCTTCAGGATTGTTTCATAACAACAAAGTTATTTTTATGAAACAATTAGTTAAAAGAACATCATTTTAATGTTTAGTGCTTATCATGCTCATTTCAATGAACTGACCCATGCTAGCAATTTTGCAGATGGAATTTGTAAGTGATGAAAGGAGAAATATTTTAGGAAGTTACATTTGTTTATCAAGAGACTAGATCTTTTTATGATGAAAAATGGTTCATTACTGAAATGTACTTGATGGAAAAGAAAGTTGTATCTGAAAGTGATTTAATGTTTTTGTTTGATATTTAGCACTTGTCTGAAGTGTTTGAACTTGTAAATGTATGAATCCTCCTTGTTGAATAAAATATGTGTGATATTTGTTTGCACTTGATGTAATTCTTGTTGGTATGAATTGAATGGAAATGTTAAGTAATACTTTGTTTTACAGATAGTAACATACCTTATGGTTTGGAATAGAATAAACATAGATTTGAAATAATGTTGTACTATCTTCTCTAAGTGAAGAGGCAACTTGTAAAGTTGGCATTCTTGCACTAATTTTCAACCAGTTCATTAGGCTATAAATTAATCAAAGGATTGTTGAGAATTAGACTTTGGATATAAGTTAAAAAGTGCAAGGGATTATAAATTAACATTAATCCTCAATAAGGGGAAGGAAAGACAAATCCCTTGAAATGAATCATAGTCTTAATTTAAGACCTTTTTGATATGAATCCTGATTTCTATCTATAGGTAGTGAAAGTGTCCTTTATTTTGTAGACTTCCTTACTAAATAGGAATGTAGGATAAGATAATTAAAAAGGGAATTAAAATTCATTTCAATGAAGTCTAATATGGAAAAGGACCTACTCAGATCTTATATAAGCTAGGGATGATTTAAGTGAGAAATTAAATGACACTTCCTTGTGTGAAGGGCCTTTTATGAAAAAAATAAATGAATCAAGATGTTAATAGTTTAAATTATGGCATATGAATTAGATAGAAAGCAAATTTATCTACATAATGTTATTTATTATAGTCTTAAATCTAAATCTTAATGATTAAGGAACCTAGATGCTCAAAGGGGTTAATGTAATTAATCGGTAATTAGGAAATTAATGAGATATAAATTTATATCTAAGGTATGTTCATCCAGATGAGGAAAATCAAGTGGATGTTGACACATGCCAATTGAGATAAAGTCCCTTCATGAGACAAAACCAAGTATACGTAGTATACAATTATAAAGTTAACATGAGAGATAGGTATGATACTTGAGTCATGAAATGAGAGATCGATGTTTGACCGAGTCATTTACAACTACATGGGGTTTTCATGTTATGAGATTTATTGGCTTAGAATGTGTGTTCTAAACTCGTGTTAATTTAGAACATAAAACATTATGTAAAAAAATTCCCATGTTTCTAAAGTTTTAAAATGGGAATGTTATATCTTGGTAGCAGAGTGAAGGTTGCAGCTCTTGGACCTATTGTGTACATAATATGATAAAACTTAAATTTTCTTGTTAAAAAAATGTTAAAATGAGAGGAAATGTTGTAAATAACCCACCACTAGGTGGAGAAGAAACTATTAACAAAAAATTGATGAGATCCTTGTCATCCTATTGACACAAGAGATCATCTAGCTATACTAGAACAACAAGTAATGGGCAATGAGGAGGATGAAGAAGATGCTGGTAATAACAATCAGCCACCTCCTGTGGACAATGCCAATATTGGAAATTTGGGTGTTGATAACAATAACATTGCCAATGCTAATGTAAATGTACCCAATCAACTTGAGAATAAAAAGGTGAGATTGGTAGCTGAACTCACAAATGATATAAAAAGGATAAGTCCACCCAAGTTTGATGACACTACACTAGGAGATGGAGTTGAGAACTAGCTCAACGAAATGGAGAAGTACTTTGTTATAAGGAACTTCTCAGAAGAAACAAAAGTAATATGGGGAGCTTATCAACATTTCCATAAGGAATCTTATTGGTGGGACAGCCGTAAGGCTAAGTCAAACATTGATGAAACCAACATCACTTGGGATTTATTTTAGGAAATGATGGCTGCCACAAATTTACTATGATCAGAAAATGACTGAATTTTAGAACTTAGCTCAAGGAAAGTTAATTGTAACAGAGTACTAGGAGAAGTTTACTAAGCTTCTCAAGTATGTACCTTAGTATCAAACTGATGAGAAGTTCAAGATATAAAAATTCATTATGGGATTAAATCCTATTATAGGTGGAGAAGTAGATGTTCACAGCCCAACCACCATGGAAGGGGTTGTTGAAAAAGCCATAAGGTAGGAGCAGAAATTAAAGCAATCTCTACCCATAAGGAGGAAATAAGAAAGAAAATTCCTAATTCTTCTTCATCACTTGCACCCAAAAAGGGACCATGGAAAATTTTTGGTGCTAAAAAAAAATTTGTTATTGATAATAACAAGAAAAATGTAGCAAATAAACTTGCTACTAATGTACAAAACAATTTTGTCAAGAATAATAATAATAGACAGAAGTCCTATGGAGGAAAAAATGATAACTTTAAGGCAGGAAATAAATTTGAGCCTAAGAAAGGACCTATAAGAGGCTACTACAATTGTGGCAAGGATCATTATGCAAATCAGTTTCCTCTAAGGAAGGATGACCACAATCAACAACATAAGATACATGTCATAAAGCGAGTCGTTGACAAACAAACTAAAAAGCAAGTTACACCTATAAAAGTGCCAGGTAAGTTATTTGGTATACTTGTTACTATACTTTTTGATATTGAGCTACTAAATGCTTTATTTCTACTAAATTAGCTTCAAAATTAAAAAGAAAAGATGGAAAAATGGATAAATCATGGGCTATACATTATGGAAATAATGTTGTCCACACAGTTAGTATGTGTCTTTTTGGAGTAGTCCTTGACTTGCCTAGTTTTTCCACTAAAGTTGATATTTACATTGCTCCTTTGGGGTCTTATGATGTAATCATAGGTGTTAACTGAATTTCTAAACATAAGGAAAAGGTTGATTGTTTTGAAAAACATATTAGTTATCTAGATGATCTGCAAAAAACAACAGACATCCAGGGGGTAAAACATGAGATTTTAGTTAGAAAATTGTCATCGCCATGTAACTTAAAAAGGACAAAAAAGGTTACACCTTGTATGTAGTAAAAATTTCTTAAACAACTGAAGGGGATAGTGAATTCTTAGAAAGATACTTGCTATTACGAAATTTCATAAATGTGTTTCTGGAAGAAATAACTGGTCTTCCACCTAAATGGGAGTTTTATTTCATGATTGAGATCAAGCCAGGAACCGAGTCTATTTCCAAGGCACCATATCAAATTACTACCATTGAATTTGTAGAGCTTAAGGAACAATTACAAGAATTGTTGTCTAAAGGTTTGATAAGACCAAGTGTCTCACCTTGGGAAGCACCGGTAATTTTATTAAAAATAAGGATGGAACACTTAGATTGTGCATTGCTTATAAGATGTTGAACAAAGCAACAATCAAGAATAGATATCCACTTCCTATAATTGATGATATGTTTGATCAGATGTGTGGTGCATTAGTATATTCTAAGATATATCTTCAATCTGGATATCATCAATTAAGAATCAAGGATGAATATATTCATAAAACAACTTTTAGGACAAGGTATGGGCATTATGAATTCACAGTTTTTCCTTTTGGTTTGACAAATGCACCTGCAGCTTTTATGAACTTAATGAATAATATATTTCAAGAATACTTGGAAAAAAATTTCTTGTATTCTTGGATGATATTCTCATATATTATAAAAGCATTGATGAGCATCATGAGCATTTGAAGATAGTTCTAGAAATCTTAAGAAAAATAATATTGTATGGTAAGTTATCTAAATGTTCATTCTACGAGACAGAAGTACACTATCTAGGGCATGTCATAAGTAAAGATGGAATAACAGTAGATCCATCAAAAATTGTTGCAATAACTGAGTGGCCTGCACCTAAGAATGTACATGAAGTCAGAAGCTTCATGGGTCTCATTGGTTACTATAGAAAGTTTGTAAAGGACTTTTCAAAGGTTGTTGCACCAATAACTTCATTGCAAAAGAAAGATAAGAAGTTTGTGTGGAGTGAAAAATGTGAATCTGCATTTAAGACTCTAAAGAAACAACATCAACACCTATTTTGGTTGTACCTGATCCAAATGGAGACTTTATCAGTAGTAACATATGCTTCCAGGGAAGGGCTTAGAGGTATTTTGTTGCAAAATGAGCATGTTATAGCATATGAAAGCAGAAAAATCAAGTTACATGAGCTGAATTATGTTCCCCATGACCTAGAGCTTTCTACCATTGTTCATGCACTTCAAGTATGGAGGAATTATCTTTTAGGGAGACCTTTTGAATTAAATACTGACCATCTTGGGCTGAAGTATATTTTCACTCAGCCAAATTTGAATGCAAGACAACAAAGGTGGTTAGAATTTCTATCTCAGTATGATTTTGACATAAGTTATATAAAAGGAAAGGAAAATAGAGTGACAAATGCACTAAGTCGTAGGAAACATATTTATACACTTATAACGTTGAGAACTCAGTTTAAGGATGAAGTAAAAAGTATTATGGAATCTAATTCTTATTTTTAGCAAGTGAAAACAACACTTGCTACAGATCCAAATGATATGAGATATAGAGGTTTTCACTTTGATGATGAAGGAATCTTGAGATATGATAATAGAGTATATATACCTTCAGGAAATGAATTAAGGAGGAAGTTTTTAACTAAATTTCATAATTCACCTTATTCAGGACATCCCAAAATTATGAAAATTCTTGTTGATATAAAAAAACAATATTTTTAGAAAGGGATGAAAAAAGATGTAATCAAATTTGTGATACACTTCTTAGAATGTCAGCATGTTAAGGATGAACATATGTATCCATCTGAGTTTACTATACCTTCATAGCATACCATTGTATAAATTACAAGTAATTAGCATGGATTTTGTTCAAGGGATGTCTATGTCAAGAAATAAACATGATGTTATTCTATTTGTTGTAGATAAACTAAAAAGGTAGCACATTTTATTGTTGGTAATCTTAAGGATGATTCACCTATTTTAGAAAAAATATTTCGTATGAAATTTTTAGATTGCATGGTGTACCTAAATTGATCATATCAGACAGAGATCCAAGGATGACATTTAGATTCTAGAAAACACTCAATGTAACCTTAGGAACTAAACTGAATTTTAGTTCAGCATACCATCCTGAAAAACAGATGGGAAAATTGAAAGAGTTAATCAAGTTTTGGAAGATATGTTACAAATGTATTGCATGGATCAACAGTACAAATGGGAAGAGTACCTTCCATTAGTTGAATTTTCTTATAATAACACGTATCATGCCTCTCTAAAAATGACACCTTTCAAAGCATTATACGAAGGAAATGTAGAACTCTAGTTAGTTGGGATAACATAGAGGAAAAAGAGGTAATTGGACCTGAGATCCTTACTGAAATGGAATAAAAAGTTAAAATGATTCATGAACATTTGAAGGAAGCAACAAATAGGAAAAAAAGTTATGCAAACTTAAAAAGGGTTGACAAGAAATTTGAACTTGGTGAAAAGGTCTTTTTGTGGGTTAAACCGAAAAAGAGTTCTATAACCTTTGGAAAGGCTGCCAAGTTATCACCTCGTTATGTGGGACCCTTTGAAATTGTTGAAATAATCAACCATGTAGCTTATCATTTAGCTTTACCACCTACTTTATCATGAATGCATGATGTTTTCCATATTTCTTTACTTAAGAAATACATTTCAGATTTATCACATGTGTTAAATTAGAATTCCTTATAGGTCCAAGACCTAGGAATAATCATGGTTAAACCCATTTGAGTACTAGAAACTCACCAAATTGCACTTAAGAAATCATGAAATAAGTCAATGCAAGGTCTAATGGGACCAGTTTAATGAAGAAAGTGCAACATGGGAAAACCTCGAAGATATGAAAACTGCTTTTCCACATTTATTTGAACAGAGTTGATTCTATTGATTGATAAAACTTGAAGATTTTATTCTTATTATATCAATAAATCTGCCATTTTTGGGCAGATACTAAATTCATTAGTATTGAAACAACTATTTTAATGTTGAATAATTTATGAAAATTGGAATTTCTCAATCTAGTTCTATTATGAACTTATGAATGAAATAATTATAATTTGGTTATATTCTTGAATGTTATTTGAAAAATTTAATCATCAAAACGATGATGATTTTTAGGAGGGAGGTATGTAATGCCTCTAACATGACTGGTACCTATGATGAATTTTTCTATAGAAGGTTCAAATGTTGACAGTGATTTTGTCTTAAGATGGTGTACTCTTATGACTTAGGAAATCATGTTTGCAGAAGATAAGAAGTTATCTATTGGGAATAGGAACATTCTTTCATGTTTTTCTTAATTGAAAATGAAGCAATCCATCTCTTTTATGCAAGATAAATTCACTACTCGGGATTATGAATTTGAGTTTCAGTTTTCATAATTTAAGAGGAATCAAACAACATTACCTTGGAACAATTTCACTGATCCAAGGTATGCTTTGTTAGGAATTAGTATTCACATGGTTTATTATAATTGGTTAGTATGTTTATATTGTTATAACAAATGTATAACAATATATTAGTACGGGAATTTTATTGTTTTGTATACTTCCTATTTTATAGGAAGTTGTTCAACAACATTCCTGGCTATATAATAGCCATTGTATTAGCAAGAATAAATGGAGAATTAATAATATATTCAGTGTTCCTACTGTGTAATTCTGAACCAAACTTTATATTTGGTATCAGAGCAGGTACTCCATTACTGCGCTGAGTTTTGAATATGCTGCCCCCAACGATGGAGAAATTAGTGTAACAAAGCTGTGCGTATTTATGCATACAAGTTTCTGTCAGATTTCTGATGATTTTCAGTGAGATATCATACAGTAAATATTCTATTCATGTTTGGATAATGTTTTGATCAAACGTTCCTTCAACACTAGCAAAGGCATATCAAGGAGTTTCATTTCATCCAAGTCAAAGTGAATCGTGACTTGTGTACATCTGATGGCATTAACATATAAAACAACACAGAGTTAAATTCTGGATATTTGCATATGGTGATCAGTCAATCCATGTTTACAAGAAATGTTGCAGCGATCTGCATTCATTGATTTCTCTCCTGGCATCGATCTGGATCAGCATACTACATGCAAAATTTTGTCAGAGGAGCTTTCACTATATGCATCAGTGTTTAGAGTTCTTTTTTTGCATTCAGCTTAGACGTATACAGATCTGAGATGCATGCATATCCATCCTGTTTGATTCCTGTGCAAAAGAAAAAAAATGTGGTTTGTGCTCAATCCACATACACAGAATCGTGTAGATCTCACACAACCACGAATGGAGAAAATAGGTCGGTTTTGTTAATTGTGAGTCTTATTTAGTTTTTGTTTGCATAGTTTTGTGATAATGGTCAAAAGGTCCATCCGTTAAGCTGATTTGATTTATCTTAGTTATCTAATTCTCAATTTTATGGTCGGTCATAGCATTCATGTCGTTTTATGTTATTTTTTGTGTAAAAATTATAATCTATTATGTATAGATTATTAATTTATTCTACAAAAACATTTGGGTCACAAGTGTACAATTGTGAGTAATTTTCATTTTAGGTCTAAATATTGTTGTTCATCAAGATAAAGAGTATTTTTGGTCTAGTCAAGTCAAAAGTATATTGTAAAAGTTTCGTCATTGTCAAGGTGATTTTAGGTTATCTGTCTAGTCATGTCTTCTTGTCCAAGTCAATAGTGTTATATGGTTAGTCAAACCATAAAGTTTTGTTTTGTGAGTCAAAACTTGTAAAAAAATAAAAAAAATTTGCCTCACGAACGCATTTTCGGTGGAATCCGACGTTCAAGGCATGTTATTGAGCCCCAAGATCACATTCGGCTGAGTTAGCAGTAGATTTGATGGAGGAAGGAGGCATCGGAGGAAGGAGGTCAAACATCGACCTCTCATCACTCACCAATGACGGGGCCGTGTAGAAGTCTGTGGTGGCATATGTATGGTGTGTGTATACGATTTTTAGTGTGGTTTCCTTTTCTCGGTGTGCTTCAGCTTTGTAGTGTTCCTATTTTGTGTGGTATTTGATGGATGTTGGAAAGAAATTTGCGTTGAGCACGATGACTATCGCTGATCCTCCGACCGACTTGGTCCTCTCGACTCCGACTTCGTTGGAAGATGGTCACTAGAAGAATACGTTCACTAGCATTAGTGACCATGTGCAAAGAAGACCTAACTAGCAAGATCCATTCAGAGTATGTTCTTCGATGCGCTTTGCTTCTCGATCTATATGAGTGGAATTTCACATTGTGGGGGGGAATACATACCAATGTTCCATTCCCATTCTGCACCCAAAACGACTTAGTCAAGGAAAGCTTCCAGTGGCAAAGTGGCGCTTTCTATGTTTTTGAGATCAAGTGGCAAAGTGATCAATGACAGAGACTACAATTAAGAACATTACGATTCTTATAGGAAGTAATGTGAAATATTTTTAGTATATCTTCTATTGTGTAGTTTTGTGATATGCAAGTTGTGTTTCCTACATAATTCCCTGATGTATAAGCATAGTGGTGATTAGTAGCACTAGAGTAAGTCGAGTTCATCTATCCCGAAAGGGTTTGTGGGAGGATCCAGAAAACCACACGAGGTGGATAGTTGATGAGATTCCTTTCACTTCAAGGTTTGTGGTAAGCCTGTTTAAAACCATGGAAGGAGAGAGCCTTTCTTTTGGATCAAGGTCATGAGTCACAGAGTTGGACATGCCACAGGGGTGAGCATACTGCAGTTGAGTGTGTGGATGTTTTTCTACCATGTAAACACTAAGGGGGGGAATGTTAGGAATTAGTATTCACATGGTTTATTATAATTGGTTAGTATGTTTATATTGTTATAACAAATGTATAACAATATATTAGTACGGGAAGTTTATTGTTTTGTATACTTCCTATTTTATAGGAAGTTGTTCAACAACATTCCTGGCTATATAATAGCCATTGTATTAGCAAGAATAAATAGAGAATTAATAATTTATTCAGTTTTCCTACTGTGTAATTATGAACCAAACTTTATATGCTTCTAATTTACATGTCTTGTTATCATGATGTCCAATTGGGAAAATGGAATATTTCTGGATCTAGAGTGTGTGAAGGTTATGAATGACCTTCTTCATGCATTTCGCTTCATATTTAATCAAGTAACAATCTGGTTCTTCTTTTCTATTATTGTATGATGAGTTTTCATTAGGGACTTTGGACCTAATATAACTATGTTTTAAAACTAGTGACTCTATCCTAAGGGTTAAACCTAACCTAAGTTAATATGTTCTTATGTTAATTGGGATGAAAAATAATTAAGAGGGACCTAGACTAAAACTATGGACCTACCTATGGACCTATGTTATTTTCTTAAATTAGTGTCTAACCTAACTAAGGGAATGGCTAACCTAGGGGGCAATGAAATAACATGGGGAAAGAGGCAAGTGGGAGGCAATGAGTTCAAGGAAATTAAGGAAATTTATTAAGCCTTATCTCTTTCTTCAGCCAAATTTGGTAAAGGAAGTTAAAAATTTATGATGATGAGTTGGCATTTTTCACCAAAGTTTTAGGATGCATGTTTTGTTTGAATTAAGTCCACTCCAAATTTGGAGATGGTGGTGGCAGGAAAGAAGGAAAGGAATGACAATCCTACTCTGCATTTAATTTTTGGAACTTGGTGAAACCACCTAGGAAAAAGGTAGAGGGTTGGTTTTGTCGATTCATTTGGTTTTGGAGCTCTGCATGAGGTTGTTTTTGTTTTTGAACCTCCAGTTTGATTTTTTCATGCAAGTTTCAATGCATGAGTTTTTCTCCCTTGCATGGCATGGAAGAAGGGGTTGGCACTATGAGACTATAAGGAGGAGATAGAGGAAGTTTTTGTGTGGTTTTTGGCATTTTGAAAAGAAGATTGAGGCTCTACTTGGAAACTTTTGTGAATCAGTGAAGGTAAAGTGTTATCAGGCATGATAGGCTCTATCCATTAAGATTCTTACTTTTTTAAATGTTTCATAAGAACAACTCTACTCTTTGGAATAGATTGGTTTTTGTTCTTAGATATCTTTGCTTGAGGTTTTGTGTTAATTATTGGGAAATACTTTCAATTTTGTTTGAATGAGGAAAAGTGAGATCTGGGTTTTCAATTTTCTTGGTTTGGTAGCCAAGTTATGCTATAAAAGGTCTTTGAATTGGATTGAGAAAATATAAAAAATTGTGAGATATTTTTTGAATTATTTATAAATGTAAGTAGCTTGGTTTTATTTAATCTTCAGATCTTGTTTCCTCTCAGTTGGGGAATTGTAGTTTTGAACCTGCTTTAATACTTGACTGTTGATTGAATCTTCATGATTATTCAGGGAAGATAAAATTTATGAAACTATTTCTTAAATGTATTCCTTTGAGTGCTGAGGAACATAAAAATTGGTGAGCACGATTGTTCACTGGATTTTGGTTATTGTTACCGACTTGAACTCTTTAATAGTTCTATTGACATTGTTTGTTGTATTGGGTTAACTCTGTTTCTTCAATCTTGAGCCATTAAACCCAATTTTTATTCTTTCATATCTTAAGAAATGTTTTTCATGAAAATGGAATCAATTACTCTTGTTTTTGTTTAATTGTATAGTTCACTTCTTTTCTTGTTTGGGTCTGAGTTGGGAAGATGGTTCAGACTTACCCTTCTGTTAATTTCTTCTTTACATCTTTGTATCTTTTGGGAGATGGTTTAATTGTTATCTTGTGGTAATCTAGGCTATTTGTACCATCTCCTTGGATGATGGAAGGTAATGGAATGTGTTTCTCTTCATTCTTTCCATTCTCCTGGTTTTTTGTTCATTCAACTCGAACCTAGATTAGATCTTTGTTGGGAATTTTGGTTTGATGCATTAGATAAAGGACCATGTCAATATAGGTCATTATTTTCCTATGGTTCTATTTTGATCATACAATATTTGTGGGGTAGTGATCTCTCTCTTCCCCTCCTTCATTTAATTTTCTTTCAGCTTCAACTTGGTGAAGATGTTGTCTTCCTCTTTTTGTTATGCTATGAAACTTCTTGACTGTCTAGTAAGAATGATTGTAGAATGTTGTTAGGGAAGTATAGATGAAGTTGAAATTAATTGGATGAAAATTTATGTTTAAATGGTTAATGTGTTTTTCTAGAGTTTAAACTTAACCATTCTAACCACTTAAGGTATTGATAGAAATGGTGTATCTTTTTGAGATTAGAATGTAACTCTTTTTCTTGTTGGGAGTAACCTTACCTCTTTAGGAGGTCTGATTTAGTTGTTTGGTTTTTAACTTGAATTGGTTCCTAGTTCTGAGTTTGAGTATTAAGGATACTTTAATCTAGGACACTTAAATGTTATGATGATTTGGGTTATCCTAACTTATTTCTTATGATATTTAAGTTCATTTGTTGGCAGCTCATATTTTAGGATGAATTTAGGTTAAAGAAATATTGAGATGGAAGTAATTTTGTAATTGATCTACTATTGAACTATGCCTAAAATATAGTTAGGATAGTTACTTCTTTTGTTAAATGGTTTTAACTAAATGAGTAATCATGAAAAGAAATGTAAGAAAGTAGTAGTGAAATTATGATGAAATGTTTCTTATCTGAATTTTGTTTTAATTCTTTTGATATAAAGTCAATAGCATGGAAGGTTGAAGTTGTTATATCTTAGGACCTAACTTTACTATTGATTTGTTGTAAATATCTCTTTCTCTCTCTTTTATTGATTATTGTAACTCCTTTTGGTTATGTCTTTCTGAATTTCTTTAGGATTGTTTCATAACAATAGAGTTCTTTTTATGAAACAATTAGTTAAAAGCACATCATTTTAATGTTTAGTGCTTATCATGCTCAGTTTAATGAACTGACCCATGCTAGAAATTTTGTAGATGGACTTCATAAGTGATGAAAGGAGAAATATTTTAGGAAGTTACATTTGTTTATCAAGAGACTGGATATTTTTATGATGAAAAATGGTTCACTAGTGAAATGTACTTGATGGAAAAGAAAGTTGTATATGAAAGCGATGTAATATTTTTATTCGATATTTAGCACTTTATGCTCTAAAGTGTTTGAACTTGTAAATGTATGAATTCTCATTTCAATAAAATATTTGTGATATTTTTGTGCACTTGATGTAAATTTTGTTGCTATGAATTGAATGGAAATGTTAAGTAACACTTTGTTTTACGTATGAACATACCTTATGGTTTGGAATAGAATAAAACATAGATCTGAAATAATGTTGTACTATCTTCTCTAAGTGAAGAGGAAACTTGTAAAGTTGACATTCTTGCACTAATTTTCAACCAGTTCATTAGGCTATAAATTAAACAAATGATTGTTGAGAATTAGACTTTGGATATAAGTTAAAAAGTGCAAGGGATTATAAATGAACATTAATCCTCAATAAGGGAAAGGAAATAAAAATCCCTTGAAATGAATCATAGTATTAATTTAAGACCTTTTTGATATGAATCCTGATTGCTATCTGTAGGTAGTGAAAGTGTTCTTTCTTTTGTAGACTTCCTTACTAAATAGGAATGTAGGATAAGATAATTAAAAAGGGAATTAGACTTCATTTCAATGAAGTATAATATGGAAAAGGGACTACTCGTATATTATATAAGCTTGTAGACACCAAATTTGTGTCTTACGACTCTTGTGACCCGCATCTCATTTCGCAACCTAACCTCATCACCTAAACCTTACACAATTATTTATTAATTATCTTATAATTAATAAATCCACATCACCTTACCTGCCACCTCATTTTACCACCTCATCATGACCTAGGCCTAACCCTAAACTAATCTAATTAAGACCTATAACTTGGTCTACATCCACACCCATGACTAATGACCCCTTTCTCGCACCCAAAACTGACCTTGTAGTTACTTGACCAAGCCCGCAACTAATCCCTCGGGAGAAAAGGAGGGAAAGTTGGCTATTTTACTAAAAATAGCCCACTTTGACTGAACCAATACCGGTTTCTACTCGACCACCGTCGGTTCCGTAACCGCCATCGGTTCCCTGTAAATGACCTCCCCTAACCAGAAACAAAGGTGGGAGGATTTTGGATCAATCAGGATCATCAGAAGCGATCGAGAGGATCCAGATTTTACTTGGCCGAGCAGAGACAAGTGAAGAAACAAGAAGAGTTTACAAAGAAAGGAGATAAAGCCCAAGATCGCAATCGAATAACTAGAGCCCTCTGATACTCATCTGATCATCGGGAGGGAGATATCTCATCTTCTGGGTGTCAGGCCATCCTACCTGAGTTCTGCCTTTGTCATCACAGTTCTTGGACCTGCATCCTCGTCAATAACTAGTAAGTTGTATCTTGCATGTCCTCTTTTATAACATTTCTTAGACTTTTCAATCACAAATGGCCATTAATCCATTCCCGGATCTACTACCCAAAGAACACATCACATCTAACTATCATTCATCTACCCTCTTATCACCCCGTTACCTAATCCCACTCATTTACTAGCCTTACAAACATCACAACCACCCTACAACCGACCCTCACCAAGAGCCCCTAAAACATAGCCCTACCGATATCGGTTAGAAGAAACCGGTATCGGTTATTGTGACTCAAAACCAGAAACCAGCCTTTCCCCCTACCTGTTTCAACGAAGCAATTAAATTGTTATTTTACAATATTTCGTGTTAATTCATATTAGCAGGGGAACTGACCACCTTCGAAAGGAAGTGTTATATTTCCTGGGCCCAAGGCAGTTCCCTCATTTATTGTCTAATCAAAATCTTGTGGTCTTGTATTCTTATTTGCAGGTAGTCCTTCCAAGACAAAAAGGAGTTCTTCGCAATCAACCTGATCTCTCTCTACGGTACGCGCACACCATCTCGACATTCAACAGGTATTCCTCCTAGCCCTAACCCTTATTTGTTTCTAAAAGGAATGAAAGGATAGAAGTAACTCTATTCCCAAAAAGCTGAAACATTCTGAGCAAAACATTTTGGCATGCCCGGTGGGACCCATTTTGGGTTTCTTTCTTTCTTGCTTGCTTTCATATAGGGAGCATACTTGCCGTTTTCTTCTTCTAAAGATATTCACAAGGTATTTTGTTATTTTGGTAAAAGAACTTGCTTTGCTTTTACATCTTTGCATTAGTGAAAGTCATCTCTTTTGCTTCATCGAATATCATTTTCGATTTGGGTTTAAAACACGTGCATCACATTCTTGCTTGTTGTTTTCAATTCTAGTGAACATAGATTAAGTAACAGGTCGTACACGTGGGGGTGATATCCATGGTATTGACAAGAAATTAATCTTACTTTCACTACACAACACATACCGAATCACTTCACAATTAACACAACAGCTCAAACATCCCCCTTTTTCCGCGGTATTCCTCCGCCCGATTGAGGTAACCTTATAAGCCAAAACAAACTTGACATTTCCCCTAAGTCTTTTGTTTAGGATTCTGACATCATTCTACATCTAAAGGCATAAGCCCACGATAATTAAAATTAACCCTAGGGTTAGTCTCTGGATTTGCGTGTGCATCTTGCTTGTTTTCAGTTCTGTTTTCTCTGTCATACTCTGTCTTCTGTGATCACCTCAGAACAATTTGATAAGTGTACTAAACATTGTTAAAAATCAAATCAGCAGCTTCTTATATTTTTCTTATACCAGTCTTATTACACCGACATCGGTTAGCTGACCGACGTCGGCTAAACTCTGACCGACATCGGTTATTAGACCGATATCGATTCTTTGTCTTTACTGATTCCCGACAAACCAAAGAACTCCGCCAATTTCACCATTCTGAGGTTGTTTCTGTTCCCGATAGATTGAAGCCCTACTGTATACTCTTGTCCATGGTTGTTATCACTCGGAAGCAAGCCGCCGCCATGGTTTCACATGCCTGCTCTGTGCCTTTTCCTGAATCACCCCCTTCACATTCTATAGGGAACCCTACAGACACCAGTGATATCCCCAAAATTCCTGTAGGAGATAAGGAATTTGCCAAATTTCTAGATGCTAATCCTAGTGCCGTACAATACTATTTGTCTCATGCCCCTAACCGTACGCCCGATGGTTAACTCCTTATTGGCATGCCTATTAGTATAGCAGCTCACTTAGCTCCCACTCCACTTGATAACACCACTTTGCTTCCTGCATCTTTAGCCCCGTCTCCCAATCCGACGGCTTCAGAGGTTCATACGACATAGATTGGCTTTCCGTTGGTTAATCTTGACCCCACATATCATTACCACCGATCGCCCCTACCTCATCTCTCTCTTGCAGACTGCTCCGTTCATGACTTGCTCTCTGCCACCTATCCACACGAGCTTTCCTTCTCAAGCTCCACCTACCTTTTCATTTCCATACACGTATCCAGTGACCTCAACATCTTATATGGGACATCCCTATTCGGTCGCCTCAACATATTCATCCTCCATACCTTATCAACACTTAACCCCACCACTATCTAGCAGAGGCCCTTGGCCCAATTTGCCTCCATTTACCACAACCACACCATCATCTCATCCAACCACGGATTTCATCAAACAAATGATGGAAAAAATGCAAAATCTGGAGGCTTTTGTTTCGGAAGTCGTAGCAGCGCCTTGACATACGAGCAAGTTTGTCGGGAGCCTATTCACCCTTCTGTCCCCCTTCATTCATATCCTCCTCAATGGGAATTGCCGAAATTTACTCGTTTTAATAGTAAAGAGGATCCTCAACAACACTTGTGATCATTTAGACATGCTTGTTATTTGATTGCTCATGATGATGCCTTGTTACTCCGCACCTTTCCCATGTCCTTATCAGGACCCGCCTTGGAGTGGTACAGTGCTTTAACCCAGCACTCAATCTTCTCTTTTAACCAACTAGCCCAATCTTTCTTGGATCATTTCTCCATTAACATTGCCAAGAAAGTATCTATCACCGACCTCTATGCCATCCGACAATTTGAAGACGAATCTATCGCAGATTTTGTTGGATGATGGCGGGGCCTTATCAACCAACTTACATATGCCTTGCCTCAGGCTGAACTTATCAAACTTTTTACGTGGGCATGCGCTAAGCACATCTCTCCTACCCTTCAAATTCAAACTTTCCGCACATTTGACGAGGCCTTTACCATGGCTCGGAAACTAGAAATTTGAGCCTTAGAAGAAGAGAAATTGCGGTTGCGCAACAAAAACCCCAATTTCTGAACTCCAGATTCCACCAATAAACCAAACACCACCACTCCTCACACATCCACTTCTTTGAAATCAAAAGGAGCTGTCCACGCGGTGATGGTCAAATCTCAAGCACCGTCTAATACCCCACCAAAAACCACCTATAAATATAAAGTTGAGCCCATCAATTACACTCCCTTGGGAGAAACTTATGGCGTCATCTTGGAAAAATTACTCAAAGCCGGAGCTATCACCTTGCCTCCTGTTAAACCTCACTCTGGGTTTGACTCCACCCGCGCTATACCTTCTTGGTACAAAGAAAATGACTTCTGTAACTTTCACCGCGTAAAGGGACATAGTCACGAAAACTGCAAGATGTTGAAAAACATAGTGCAGGAAATGGTTGATGCAGGGGATATAACCCTCGATAATCCTAATGCCCCTGCCAACCGAAATTTGAAAATCTTCAACAAACCATTCCCGAATCACTCTTCCAATAGTAACATAAACCAGGATATCTTAGCCGAGGAGAGTGTTCATGAGATCCATGCAGTCTTCGACTCCCAGCCAAAAGCCTCTATCGAGAAATTTTGAATCAAGCCTCTTCACTGACGCAGGGGCCCGAACCTCCTTCACCATCATCAAGCCAAGGTGAAATCATTCCTTTACCCATGAAGGAGTTAACTGCCCAGAGTTCTCTTCTCATAGATGAGTCTTCTTACACCACATCCCTACAAGACTGCGAACGGATGTTATCTAACTTATCTATTTCCCAAACGTCTCCTTCTACCACTCTTGCTGCACAAGAGGAAGGCTCACTACTCCTTTTGTCATCCTTAGACGAGAAACCTCTTGCACCGACATCACCAAATTCTGTAACCATGCCGGATCCTCTCAAACATGCCCTCCTACCTATTAGTTCTTCATCACCTAAATATTTTCAGCGACCGGTTGACCTCTTAACACCTATTGATACAATGCCTCATCTACCCCCTGTATCACACCCACAGTGGACCGGAATCACAACCCACCTTTCTTCCATACAAAAATTCCAATTCACACACAAGACTGTACTCTCTCTAAGAAGATAGATTTAGTCCTATGGGAATGTTTGAGTACCCCTTATTCTACTCAAATGCAGATGACCGATACAGACACCTCTACCATATACCCGAAGTGTTTACAGAAACTCAAAATGCCTATGTCCTCATCTCCATCCCCCGCATCTCTACCAAGTATCTCATCCACCTCTATTAGCCTAACCAAATCTTCCCCTACACTTGGGACCTCGCCAATACCCAGTCTAACACACCCACCTAAGCGGCTAGACTTATCCAAAAATAAAGCCGCCCCTCCACTTAGAAGACAAATTCAATCCATGCCTCTATCACAATTAAAACCATCATCGTCACACCTACCTTCCATATTGGGGCCTCATCCCTCCACCTTGCATCAATATATCATACCTTCTGTGTTTTCTTTAAAACCACCTGCACCTTCCACACCCATACAGAGATCTAAGGGTGTATCAACACTGTCACCCCACGTATCCTGTCCACCCATCAACCCTAAACAAATTTCATCATCAAAGGACTTGTTTGCCGTCACTCCTCTTTTGTCGCCATTGTTTCCGGATACCACGTTATCTGGAGCCTCATCATCTAACCAGCTAAACGTAGCTCCTGCGCCAAAGAAACCACGTTTAGTTAAAACCACATGTCAACACCCCTTGGCTAAACCACCACCCGTACGAACCAACCATGCCCAAACATTACCGAAACCTGCTCAATCAATACCCTCATCCTCCTCCGATTTTGACCCACTCAAAGGATCTTACGCCAAAATCCTTGCTATGTTGGTGGAGAATGCGACCATTTCTCTACCCCCACTTAGACCTTATGACCCGTCTAAACCTCGACCTATAGGTTATGATGAGTCTAAAATCTGCGCTTACCACCGCACACCAGGACATGATGTGGAGGGATGCAAAGCTTTAAAAGCCATCCTTCATCAGTCACCTCTCTCAGATAGAAAGATTAAGAAAGACAACTTACGGAGGGAGAGACCTTTGGCTTCCATTCCCTCTCCTATACCACCTGTCCCCGCCTCACCAATATCTATCATTATTACAACCCCACCTCTCGAAGCCCATGATTCATCCCGACCATCTTCCTCATCTCAGGTCCACGAGATCAATATGATTAGTGTTGCTACTCGAGCATAGAAAAACAACGAGAAAGCGAAAGAAAGCACACCTGCGTCCTCTCTTTCTCCGTCCACCATCCCGATCGCACCACCACCTAAAGTGGTTATTCGTGGACCCGCTTACCCCGTCTCTAATGGAGTTTCCCACCGAGCCATGATCAAACAGCTTCACCAATCACCTGTAAAAATGACACTGTATGATCTCATTCAGACTTCTGAATCTCATCGACAAGCTCTCATTGAAATCCTTCAAGGGATCGAGGTCTTACCTAATGAAACCCTTCCTATTACCTCCATTCTAACACCCAATCATGTTGCTTCCCTCACCAAACAACCTACCGCCCCAACCACTTCTGTCTCTGTACAACAAGCTGCTGCAGTCAGTTTCTCCGAAGACGAAATTGTTGACTTTGGTACAGAAGATCCTGACCCTGCTCTTTTCATCTCAGCTTATGTCCGGGACATTTGGGTATGTCATGTTATGATCGATGGGGGCGCTAGCCTAAACATCATCTCTTCAAAATCCTTCCAACAAATGAATATCCCTTCTAGCTACATGTGTGCCAACCCCATCATGTTGCGGTCATTCAATGATGCTATTACCTCTACCTTAGGCACCATGATCCTTAACATTCATGTAGGACCACGTACTTTACCCAAACTCTTCTATGTCCTTGAGGGAGAGTTCCAATACAATATATTGCTAGGTCACCCTTGGATCCGGGCTATGGGATGCATTCCTTCAACCTTACATAGATGCATAAAATTTGAGTACGAGGGAAAGTCCTACACCGTAAAAGCTGATCCTCCCCCCTTCAAAACCTGCAATATGTTATATCACCCTAATGATGTGCTTGTCCTAGTCAAGACACCCATTCATCCAACCCAACCATCCACTTCAACCACACCTCTACCATTCACTTCAACAGCACCTACACCTTCAACCCATGAAACCACCGTCGCAAAAACCACTTCCCTTCCCGCAGCTAACATCCCAACCACAGACCCCTTAGTAGATGTTTTTCAACGCCTTACGCTGGGGGAGTATCACCTATATAACGTTAGTTCTTTCCATACCCCACAGGAGTATGGACAGGTACATGCACATCCTACCTATGACCGTCGTGTGGGGGAAGTAATCCCCTACGGACCACCTCATTGCCACACCAACCTAACATATGGGGGTGTCGACGCATCTTCTGCCCCCTGAGCCTCCTCTTGGTGTGGTTCCTTTCCAATCTGATTTTCAATACCTGACAAATCGTCGTTTCGCCCTCACCTTCTTGACTCGCTGTGCTTGGAAAGGCTTTGGTTTTGGTCTTTATGAACAAGGCCGACATACGATCATCCCCATCACTACTCGCAAGCACAATGATCGTAGTGGTCTCGGATTTCCGGGAACACTTACACCGAAGGAACCTCGTGTCAGTTGTCTTCTGGAAGATGACGACGTCACCCCTACCGAACCATCATCACCCATTTTGCCTTCGTCACCCACAGAGTCGATAGATCCCGAATCTATCCCTCCTAACTTTTTTTTTTCATAAATGCTATCTTCCTAAGTCCTCTCACTTATCAACGCGATAATGAGGACCCCTCTTCTATCCCCCTTCTGTATCCAGACATGATTGAAGAGGACTCACCTTCAATTAACATTGTTGAGTGCCAGGATGATGACTCCATCCTCACTTACCTTGGTGCGGACGACTCTTATATTCAACGCGCCTTACCATCTGAAACTCAAACCATGTTGAACGAGTCTACTATAGAAATCAACATCCACACGGAGGAGGATCCTCACATTGTGAAGATCGGACAATCCCTTAGCGCATCAGAACAGGTCGCCTTTACTACCTTTCTCCGTACTCGCAACCAAGCTTTCGCTTGGTCCTACGCTGACATGCCAGGAATTGATCCTGACATTGTTGTCCATAACATTACCCTGAAACCCGATTCCAAACCAATTAAACAAAAATTGAGAAAAATGCATCCACGCATTGCCCTCTTGGTCAAAGAGGAGCTTCAACGACTCCTTTCTGTTTCCTTCATCCTGCCTATTGACTATCCTCAATGGATTTCTAACATCGTACCTGTCACTAAAGCGACGGGGGGACTTTGGATATGCACGGATTTCTGGGATCTTAACCTCACTTGCCCTAAGGATGACTTCCCCCTACCTAGTATTGACCAACTTGTTGATCTCACTGCGGGCCATGAGATGCTCTCTCTCATGGATGGCTTTTCAGGATACAACCAAATTTTGGTTGCCCCTGCCGATCAACATAAAACTACCTTCATAACTCCTTGGGGAACCTTCTGTTATCGTGTAATGCCATTTGGCCTTAAGAATGCTGGTGCAACCTATCAGCGGGCTATGACCTACATTTTTCATGACATTATGCACACTATCCTTGAAGATTACGTCGATGATCTTCTTGGAAAATCTAAACATCGTAGTGAACATCTCGATGTTTTAACCATTATTTTTGATCACCTGTTACAATATTATGTCCGTCTTCAACCAAAGAAATGTGTCTTTGGTGTCCTTTCGGGAAAACTTCTTGGCTTTATCGTCTCTTTGCGTGGCATTGAGGTCGACCCATCTAAAGTCAAAGCTATCCTAGAAATGCCCCCACCTACTAACCTCAAACAATTGCGTAGTTTACAAGGTAAGCTCCAATCTATCCGGCGTTTCATCTCTCAACTCTCGGATCGATGTCAACCTTTCCATCACCTCCTTAAAAAAGACATTGACTTTCAATGGAGCGAAGAGTGCCACCAAGCCTTTGAGGCTCTCAAAGCTTATCTCTTGCAGCCACCCGTGCTTATCCCACCTCAGGATGACCGCCCTTTCTACCTTTACCTTTCCGCCACCGACCACGCTGTAGGGGCCATGCTTGCACATCGTGACTCCGAGAATCGAGAACAAGCCATTTATTATATAAGTCATACTTTGGTGGACTATGAGACTAGGTATACACATGTAGAAAAGTTGTGCCTAGCCCTATCATTCGTGGCCACCAAACTCTGACACTACCTCCTGAATCACAAAACTTTCATCATCACCAACACGGACCCCATCCATTATATGTATGCCAAACCCCATCTAAACCAACGCATCACCCGATGGCTCATGCTCCTCGCCGACCTCGACCTTGAGTTTGTCCACCAGAAATCAATCAAAGGACAAACCATCGCAGATCAACTCGCGGAAGCCCCTTTACCCGGGGCGCAATTTACCAATTTTAATTTCCCCGACGAACTCATCGCCACTCTTTCACTCAGGGAGGAGTCGTATCCAATGACCCTCTTCTTCGATGGATCCAAATGCCAACACGGCGGAGGAGCCGGCGTTGTTCTCATTCCTCTCGACGCTGAGCCTATGCCTCTCTCATTCCGACTCGATTTCCCCTGCACTAATAATACTGCGGAATACGAGGCCCTTGTTCTGGGTCTCCAGGTTGCGTTACACTTAGGTGTCAAATCTATCAATATTTTCGCGACTCTCAATTGGTAGTCAATCAAGTTATGGGCATCTACCAATGTAAAAATGAGGAACTTCAAAAGTACAAACACTACGTGGATTCACTTCTAGCCTTATTTACTCACTATTCTATCCAAACCATTCCTCGCTCCACTAACAAATTTGTGGATACTATGGCTTGCTTAGCCTCGCAAATTCCAGCTTCATCAACTGACTCTGACATTTTTGTCTTGGTCCAACAACTCTTTGCCCCATCTTACTCAGCCCCGGTTGTTTGTATGATAAATAATGTGTCTGCTAATTCGCGGGATACCTGGTATCACCAATTTCACGACTACCTTACAACCTCTGTTCTCCCATCTGAACTTACTAGTACCAAAAACGTGCTTTTCTTAAACGCATTTCTCGTTATGTCGTTATGGGGGGACTCCTTTATAAACGTGGCTTTGATGGCATCCTCCTTCGATGTCTCACCGGCGCGGAGGTCACCTATACCATCCAACAGGTCCATGACGGTATTTGTGGTGGACATTTTAGCGGCCTTGCCGTGGCCAAACGAATCCTTCGCCTAGGTTATTATTGGCCTACTCTCAATAACGATTGCTACTGAATATGTTAAGCGTTGTGTTATGTGTCAACAACATGCCAACCTTCAACATACTCCTAGCCATCCGCTACAGGTCGCACGAGATCTTTGGCCCTTCTCACAATGGGGTTTAGACCTTATTGGTGAGATTCATCCGTCCTCTTCGCAACGTCACCGATGGATAATCACAGCAACCGAATATTACACAAAATGGGTGGAGGCTATTCCGCTTATTTCAACTAAAAAAGAAAAAATTGTAGAGTTCATTAACCACCACATTATCTGTCGTTTTGGTGTTCCTCATCGCCTGATAACAGATAATGGAAAATCTTTCAAAAATAAGTTGTTGCAAGACCTTTGTGACAACTTTGGTATCAAACTTAGCTTCTCATCACCCTACTATCCACAAGCGAATGGACAAGCCGAATCTTCTAATAAAACACTAACCAAAATCCTTATGAAAGTTGTCAATGAGTCCGGAAGAAATTGGCACGATCACATCCCCTTTGCCCTCTGGGCTTATCATACTAGCATTCGTACCTCCACTAATGCCACACCTTTTTCTTTGGTATATGGTACCGAGGCTGTCTTACCTCTCGAAATACAAATACCCTCCCTCAGAATATCTCTTCAGGATATTCTCACCAACGATGATTTCCACCAAGAGCGGTTAGCCCAATTGGAGCTTCTTGACGAGCGTCGTCTTACAGCTCTTGATCACCTTCAAATCTATCAAAAATGCATCAAGCGTGCTTATGATAAGTGACTTCATGAGCGTACCTTTAAGGTTGGTGATCTTGTCCTCAAAGAGAATCAACATGTAACCAAACTAGAAAAGAGCAAACGTGGAAAATTTTCTCCCAATTGGATTGGGCCTTACATAATCACTCACACTTATGGATCAGGCACTTATCGTTTAGCTTCACTTAATGGTAAACCTGAGCCTGAACCCCTTAATGCCTTGCATCTTCGACCTTTCTACTATTGAATTTAGTGTTATATCACTTCTTATCTACCTACCGCTCGTCCCTTGAGCTCATTTACCGTTACATACACTTTGTTTCCTACATCTTACAATCAAATCAAGCTCACATAGTTTGATTCCCACCTCCCCTTAACGATGCCTTCCCTTTTTAGTCTAGTCCATGACTTCAAAGTATTAAAATGACACATTCTTAATTATATGCTTATGGGATTTTCTTGAGTCAAACTTTCTACCAAACTAGATGCTTTACGCCAAAAGGACATCTGGCTCTCTAAATTATATATAGACTGCTCCCTCGAAGGACAGCTATATGCCAAACTATTGCTGCTATTATATATAGACTGCTCCCCCGAAGGACAGCTATGCACTAAAATCACATCTGCTACTATAAATAGACTGCTCCCTTGAAGGACAGCTATACACAGTCAGCCTTTATCAGAAGCTTCTCGCATTGATCAGCTTCGTGAAGACCTCAAGAATAATACAATCAATATCCCTTGTAGACTTCCCACATCGATCAGTCTATATTCAGTAAAATAAAGCCACCTTCAAAAGAACTTTTGAGTCATGGACTTGTCTATTTAGGGTAGGTTCTCTTTCGTCAGAACACTCACTTTGTAACAAGTTCTCCGTACCTCAGCTATACCATCCACCTCACCTCACCATTTGTTTAAACTCAAGGGACGTGACGTACACCCGATATATTGTGATCATACAACTCTTTTCACCTATTGACTTCTCGTCTATGCACGGTACCTAGGGGTTCAAGCTCATCCTGCATTAATATGTGGTTTGTTTAGCTCTTTTCAACTACGGAGTAACTTTTTCCTCTTTGACTCGAATCTAGGATTATGTGTTGATCTTAATCAGGACATGGTTCCCTACCACTTGGGTAGGCTAACTTTCGCTTCACTTCTACCTATTCCAAAATCACCAATTCATTACCAACACCAACAACATTACCCTACCAATATCAATATCAATATTTTTACCAACCAACAAATTGCCTAACCATACCTAAATTGCCTGAATTCACCTCTCCCTGGTCTTAAGGGAGAACTACATCGGTCTGAGGCCCCTCCTTGCTTTGTGCAATGGGCTATGTAGGTAGCACTTTGGAGACATGGGGTCTCCCAAGGTTAGCTCGACCATCTCCTACCATAACCTATCATGTGTGGTAAATATAAATATTTTTGTGTATTTCTATTTTAATCACATTCCTCTTTATCCTTTTTCAAAACACCGAAAGTCAAAACACAAACATTCTTATTATTATCGTAACTCAAATCAACATACATATTCAGTTTTATTTAGATGTTAAACAAATACATCTTCTCTATCATCGACACGCAGGTCGGCATCCTTATTTATTCTTATACCTCGATAACATTTATTTAGACCCTCACGCCTCATCCCGAACCAGGTGATGATCATGATCGTCGACGCCTCTCGCCGGCCTCTCTATCCTCAAAGGTACCACGGCTATTGGTACCGCCCACTGATCTACCAATCTCTCCTGTAACATATGAATACGCTCCCTCGCATGGAGGTATCTCGCCTCTAGTCCCTCTCGCCCGTGACTCCGCAACCGCTAACAATCCTCTTGTCTCATTCACCTGCGTTTGGAGCTGATGAACTAAACTCTGCAGATGATCTCTCTCCGCTGTAATCACAGCTATGTCAGGATGATCACGTACCCCTCGTAGCTCTGTTACCCACCATAATCTATAGGCCTCTGTCGTTCCTGCATCCATTACCCTGCGATCGGCTGCTATCTCCTCTGGCCCTTCTGGAGGTGTTGGCCGGGGAGGTGAGAATGCTGCCTCGGCGTCGATCCTCATATATGGTCTATAAGCCAGGGGTATATCCTGCACAAATCCAAATTGTCGCCGCACGCGATCTAGAGGAATCCTCTCATACTCACCTGGCCTGTGCCCCGCGATCCACCTCAATCACTCTACACCCCTCAACTCCTCAGCTATGTTCTCTGTTACCATATAGTTCCCGTAAGGCCTCCAACAGATATCTGCCATCGTCACCATCTCCCATACCTACCTATAATACTCAATGTCACCTGTCACGGCCTGGGATCTTGCCTCTTGTTCTGTCTGGACCCATCGTCTGAATCCCAACCTCTGCACTCCGGTCTCTCCTGACTGGATGGGTCGGCCTATTGGTCGCACACAAACAATGTGCTCATAGGCCCAACAATGTAATAAAAATGAACAATCCAGTGTCGTCCTGTGATTTTGTCTACACGCCCATAAACCCCTGTATAGCTTTGCCAAATATGCAGGTGCCCATGCAAAATTCACGTTCCTTTCTATCATTTCCCAAATAACACACATCAATGCTTTTGGAAATCTTCCCCCATCCGCCCTCGCAATGCATAATATCCAACCGCTATCATTAATATCACTGCTAACCTTGTTTCCTCAGGGTGCGCTGCATACATTATACCATACGTGAATGTCAAACCTCGCTGTGTCAAATCTCGTGCGTATGGACCAAATACTACTTGTTATCGCTCCCCGTGCTGCGCTAGGTAATGCCTGATATACTGGTCTTCCTGTAATTGGGAGTCTCAAAATACGGAACACATCTTCCAATGTCACTGTCATCTCCCCTGTTGGCAGATAGAAGGTATTCCTTTCTGGATTTCATCTCTCAATCAACGCTTATAACATAGCATGGTTACGTGCGACTTGTGAATAATAGCGGATTCCACTTAACCCCAAACGATTTATCAATGCCCATTCACCCAATGTTTACATCCGCTTTCGGATTCATGACAATAGGGCTGGCACAGTATCGTTCATTCTTAACCCTGTCTCCGCCTGCACACATCAAATCGACACACAGCCATTCGATAAATCAAATCCCCAAGGGTTTTTTTTGACATTCTGGAAATTCCTACAACAACCGCCATCGGTTTTAGATAACCGGTACCGGTTCAATAACCGATACCGGTTATCTTAAGCCGATATCGGTCGAAATCAACTCTACACAACCTGCCTAAAACAAAACACCACCTATAACAATAATTTGATCGTTTCTCCTTCTCTGTACATACAAGCATGCCCGAAACCCCTGACTGCCTACCCCATCACATTCACCCTATCCCGAATCATTGCCTATCACCTTTTCTTTCTCTACTTAATCTCCCACATCCTATTCACAAAACATGCAAGAATCAAATTACTACCAAGATGTTTACCTCTTGGGCTGCAGCAGCTTGAGGTGGCACTTGTCTTCCCTCTCGTCCCTGCCTGCTGGATGCTTCTCCTCATTCTGCCATGTTCACCACCCTTTTCAAATTTTCCTTTCTACCTTCTGAATCTCCGCTCACATTCACTCTCCCTGTCTCTTTTCTCCTTATCACTCAAATCTCTCATGCAATTACCTGTCTCAGTCGTCAAAAAGTGTCGCATTCGCGTATTTAACTTCTTGCATGGCTCTCAAAATAAGAACTTCAGTTGCCACCCCCGCTTTTCTATTTTTAGAAAAGCTCCTTTTCTAAAGATAACCGGTATCGGTTATCTAACCGATATCGGTCTACTTACTACCGACATCGGTTATTTAACCGACATCGGTCATATCCCTATCTTTTTAAAAATATAGTTCTTTTCTTTATTTTCTACCTAAATTTTGAGGCGCCGTCCCTTTTTCCTGCATCACAACACCATTATCTATAATTTTTCATCAAATCCACATCTCATTACAATTTCATCAACATCATCTATCTATATTACAAAAATAACCAAGCCATCAACAAATGATATCAAAAACCATCAATCTATATACCATTTGGATCCAACTCAACAGCTACATACATTCAATTTCACAACCCAGCGACAAAACATACAACATTTCATAATACAACATGTCAATTAAACTCATCATTTATATATACATACATACATCCCATCAACAAAAGACATCAACATCATTAATATATAACACCATGTAAATCAAACTCATCATACATTAAATATCACAAACCATTTTCAAAACACTTAACACATTTTTACGCACAACATGTGGGTCAAATCATCATATCTATATATATACAAAGTTTCAAATATACAATGTGCCCTGCATCGGGGCCTCTGTGATCTCATAATACAACAAAGCCGGCACGCAGGCCGCAATAACTATCAATAATCTCGACTCGGCTCGCAGGCCGGTCTCTCATATCAAAAACATACTCGGCTCGCAGGCCGGTATCAACTGTACAACCCGTACTCAGCTCGCAGGCCGGTATATACAATAAATGAATGAATGAATAAATGAATACATAATATCTAGGCACGCAGGCCTCTATAAACATAGCCGGTTCGCAGACCGGTGCCCATATCCAATGAACCAATACAAAAATATGCAGGGACCCCTCAGCTCTCTCCACCGCCCTCTGCCTGTCTGCCTGCTGGTCCCTGTGCTGCCTCTCACCTCCTACTCGTAATGCACCCACAGTGTGGCCGCACCTCCCCGAGATCTCCGCTCGAGAGGTCTCTGCTCTATGTGCCGCATATGGCTGATAATCAGCCCCGGTACCATCAAGAATATCCTGATAGTACCGGGCCTCCGCTCTAGCCTCCATATAATGATCTCGAGCCACCGTAGGTGCTGGGGCTGGTCCCCTGACACCTAATACCAGTGCCCCCTCGTGCTCGTGGCTGGTGTCACTGGTGGTGCTCGTGGGCGGGCGGTACTCAGTATCCGTGCCGGTGCCGCTAGTGGTTCTGCGCTCGTGCTTCTATACAGCACGAGCTCAAGGGCTAGCCGCCTCGTAAGACACCTATCTCGTGAGCATGCAGCAGCAGCCGCCTGCCCTGTGTAATAGCTACACCTGGCCCCTGAGCTGATCTCTCTCTGCTATCACCGCTGCGCTAAGTCTGGCTGTGTGGGCTGTGCTCTCCTCGCAGCTCTCTCTCCTACCCACTAAACCAAAAATACTCCCGTGCAGCCAGCGTCATCCACGGTATCATCTGCCGGCCTCTCGCTACCCAATCTGGGTCCACGGGCTGTGGTGCAGGTAGTGGGGCCTCTACATCATCCCTCCGGTACTGAGGGAAGGGAGGTGGCTCATCCTGTCGTAGCCCCATCTGCCTGCGTACCCTCTCCAGGGGTATCCTCTCATGCTCCCCTGGCCTCCGTCCCGCAATCCAGAATGTATACTGGATCCATCTCAGCTGTGATCGGGCTCCTCCACGGGGGTGATGACCTCTATACGGTCTCCATACAATATCTACCGCTGTCAGGCCCTCTAACATATGTCTGTAATAAGTGACGTCCCGCCCTGCAAGCACTGCTCGTGGCTGGCCCACGACCCCCAACCACCTCTGAAAGCCGTATCTATAGATGACCTGTGGCCCTGGCTGCTGGGGCAGCCCTACTGGTCTAATGCATATGATATGCTCATATGCCCAACAGTGTAGCAAAAACGTCGAGCAAATCCCGAATCACCTCATCCGGCGATAGCCCCACAGCTCTCGGTATAACTGCACCAGGTATACTGGTGCCCAAGCATAACATGTGTGCTCCTCCACCATCTCATGTAGCACCCCCATAAGCGCCCGTGGAAAGCGGCCTCCCTCTAAGTCTGGGAGGGTGAAGCAGGTGATCCCGATCATCATCAGCACGGCAAGCCATGTCTCATGGCGGTGGGCTCGGTACATATCCCCATACACGATACTCATGCTGTGATATGTCAGTAGCGTAGCTGCATCCCCAAATACATGTAGGATGTTGTCCATGGCTGTCTCAGCGTCAACCTGAAAGACTGCCTCTCCATCAATCGGTAATCGAAGGATGCGATACACATCCTCCAATGTGATGGTCATCTCTCCAGTCGGGAGATGGAACACATTGGTCGCCGGATCCCATCTCTCGATGAGGGTGACCATCAAACTGTGATCCCTGTCAATCGCTCTGTATCGCTGGACTCCACCGAGTCCCACCTCGTGCATGATACCCCACTGCGCTGCGGACACGTGTGGCCGCATCCGTCTCAACAGTGGGGGCATCCTGTCCCGCATCGTCAGCTGCTGACGTGCCTGCAAAACCAACTCACTACATTAGCCCTACTCTTTATCACAACATCTACTTATACCCTCTACACCCACCTATCTTACCCTAAAAACCTCTACGATATCCCCCTCCCTCTTCACACCCAAACAACAACCTAAACAATACCAAAACACCCCCACCACAACCCAAACCATACCAAAACACCCAAACAATACCACAACACCCAAACGAACAACCCAAATAATACCAAAACACCCAAACAACAACCAAAAATTCAAACCAACAACAAAACCCAAACCAACAAAAATAACTAAGGACCGGTACCGGTCACTTATGACCGACACCGGTCCTCTTCACATGACGTTGGTCACTATAAGACCGACACCGGTCACTCACAAAACTCCGTCCACCAAAAATTTCATGACCGATGCCGGTCGCTGTAAAATTCCGGAGCCGAACCCCGCGCGGCCCCCCCCAAATCCATTTTTTCCTATTTCTCCCTCTATACCCGCCCAAACACCCTAAAAACCTACCCACCCAGCCGCCTTGGCCTATTTAACCTATCTACCCTCTCCTTTTTTCAAATCATTTCCATTTATTAATTATTTTATCAAAATCTAACATTCCTACCCAAAACCCAAATACAACATAATATACTCAAATCCACACAATGAGGGGTTTCAAACCTACCGGTATGATGACACGTCGTCGTGGTGGGATGGGTGGTGGTGGTCCAGCACCTCCTGCTCCTCCTGGCTGTGCCATGGCTCTAACTCCCCTCTGCTGGGTCCTCCACCAATCAACTGCTGCCTCCTACTCACTCGGGCCCACTACTCACTCACTCCTCCACTCAAATAGCGCCACCTCAACCAACAAATGCTCCAATCTCAATAATCCACCTCAGACAACTCAAATCGGTTTTCAAATTGCAAATGTGACAATGACAGGCCGTATTTTTCTTTTTATAGGTTTTTGACCTATAACCGATATCGGTTTTATTGTGCCCTAAGGAACCGGTATCGGTCACCTAACCGATATCGGTCATAGATAATCGACACCAGTTTTATTCCAACTTTTCCCCCAATTTCTGCCCCTATTTACTAATCGCCCTTTCTCACAAACATCGCCTATATCAACCTTTGCTGCAACCCCTTTGTTAACCTATTTGGCCTGACCCAAGGCCGTAACCAACCAATTTGGCCCGACCCAAGGCCTCACCCCAACCATTTTGGCCCGACCCAAGGCCGCAACCCAACAATTTGGCCCGACCCAAGGCCTCACCCCAACCATTTGGCCCGACCCAAGGCCGCAACCCAACCATTTGGCCCGACCCAAGGCCTCACCCCAACCATTTGGCCCGACCCAAGGCCACAACCCAACAACTTGGCCCGACCCACGGCCCTCACTCATCAATCAGCCCGACCCAAGGCCGTACCACTTAAATACCTCACCCAACATCAACAACATACACTTTTATCCACCCATCATGTAACTTTTGTTCACTCGAGCTCACCTGTTCATGTTTTAGCATGATTAGGGTCCTTGACTTGATCTGTCGACCAACTTTGCCTAGACCTAGACCGTGACATTTATCTCAACCAAACCAACCATTTGGTACTGCCAAACATGCCCAAACGTTCCTGTACCTTACCCATTATATACCCTGGAGCTACTTCCTATGCCTTGGATACCAGGATTATATCACCCTTGTTTGGATAAACTATCGACCTTTGCCTATGCATTGCTGGTTTTCTCGTCAAATCATGTACCCTAGTCGCACTAATGCATTTCCATGTGCGTCTGCTTCTTTGGACCTACCTCACCACCTCACCATCATCTCCACACCATTTACCCTTTATCAACCCTATCCCTGATTTCACGTTGTCTCAATCTGTGATAGATTTGAGGGGGATTACCTATACCCTTAATAGGGGAAACCACTTCATATTATTGTCCGTGCAGCTTTACAAAACAAACTACACGACAATAAGGGGCTAATGTAGACACCAAATTTGTGTCTTACGACTCTTGTGACCCGCATCTCATTTCGCAACCTAACCTCATCACCTAAACCTTACACAATTATTTATTAATTATCTTATAATTAATAAATCCACATCACCTTACCTGCCACCTCATTTTACCACCTCATCATGACCTAGTCCTAACCCTAAACTAATCTAATTAAGACCTATAACTTGGTTTACATCCACACCCATGACTAATGACCCCTTTCTCACACCCAAAACTGACCTTGTAGTTACTTGACCAAGCCCGCAACTAATCCCTCAGAGAAAAGGAGGGAAAGTTGGCTATTTTACTGAAAATAGCCCACTTTGACTGAACCGATACCGGTTTCTACTCGACCGCCGTCGGTTCCGTAACCGCCATCGGTTCCCTGTAAATGACCTCCCCTAACCAGAAACAAAGGTGGGAGGATTTTGGATCAATCAGGATCATCAGAAGCGATCGAGAGAATCCGGATTTTACTTGGCCGAGCAGAGACAAGTGAAGAAACAAGAAGAGTTTGCAGCAAAGGAGATCAAGCCCAAGACTGCAACTGAATAACCAGAGCCCTGTGATACTCATCTGATCATCGGGAGGGAGATATCTCATCTTCTGGGTGTCAGGCCATCCTACCTGAGTTCTGCCTTTGTCATCACAGTTCTTGGACCTGCATCCTCATCAATAACCAGTAAGTTGTATCTTGCATGTCCTCTTTTATAACATTTCTTAGACTTTTGAATCACAGCCGTCATTAATCCATTCCTGGATCTACTACCCAGCAACACATCACATCTAACTATCATTCATCTACCCTCTCATCACCCCGTTACCTAATCCCACTCATTTACTAGCCTTACAAACATCACAACCACCCTACAACCGACCCTCACCAAGAGCCCCTAAAACATAGCCCTACCGATATCGGTTAGAAGAAACCGGTATCGGTTATTGTGACTCAAAACCAGAAACCAGCCTTTCCCCCTACCTATTTCAACGAAGCAATTAAATTGTTATTTTACAATATTTCGTGTTAATTCATATTAGCAGGGGAACTGACCACCTTCGAAAGGAAGTGTTATATTTCCTAGGCCCAAGGCAGTTCCCTCATTTATTGTCTAATCAAAATCTTGTGGTCTTGTGTTCTTATTTACGTAGTCCTTCCAAGACAAAAAGGAGTTCTTCGCAATCAACCTGATCTCTCTCTACGGTACGCGCACACCATCTTGACATTCAACAGGTATTCCTCCTAGCCCTAACCCTTATCTATTTCTAAAAGGAATGAAAGGATAGAAGCAACTCTATTCCCAAAAAGCTGAAACATTCCGAGTGAAACAAAGCTATGAATGATTTAAATGAGAAATTAAATGACACTTCCATGTGTGCTGGGACTTTTATGTAAAACATAAATCAAGATGTTAATAGTTTAAATCATTGCATATGAATTAGATAGAAAGCAGATTTATCTACATAATGTTATTTATTACAGTCTTAAATCTGAATCTTAATGATTAAGGAACCTATATGCTTAGTAGGGTTGATGTAATTAATTGGTAATGAGGAAATTAATAAGATATAAATTTCTATCTAAGGTATGTTTGTCCAGATGAGGAAAACTCAAGTGGATGTTGACACATGCCAATTACAATAAAGTACCTTTGTGATGACTAGGGTCTTCACGAGGATACTATATTACAATTGACATGTTTCAACACCCTTTCGAGCTTATTCATCTAGACTAACATAAATTCTGACTTGATCATAGTTTTTCCCTAGGTAGAGATAGGGGCATGACCTAGTGTTGGGGTCAACTCATGTTGACTTAGGATAAATAGACACACCCAATTGACATAAGTTGATTGAGTATGTCTAAGTACCCTTAGTCACCATAAGTATTCCTCCACACTAGGCCATGTTGCTAACCTTAGCTAGGGATAAACCTTGAACAAGTGGACTGACAAAAGTCAATAAAGACCATTCTAGATAACAGATCAAGTAGGGTGAAGGACTTATTCCATTTGACGAGTATGTCATCTAGGAATATAAACATGAATAATATGTTTAAAATCTTTGGCCAAAGTATCACAAGCTACTGGTTGCATTGTCCTATGTCACTCAGTTTAAGAAGCGGTATTTTAGATGAATATCGGTAATAGATATTCAGATAGGCCTCTTAAACAGAACACTTGACACCTCAAAAATGGGTAACATAATCAATTATGTGTATTATACACATTATAAAGTTAACATGAGAGATCATTATGATACTGAGTCATGAAATGGGATATCGTGTTTCATCAAGTCATTTACATCTACATAGGGGTTTCTATTATGAGATTGATTGGCTTGGAATGTGTGTTCTAAATTGTTTAAATTTAGAATAGAGAACATTATGCAAAAAAAAATTCCCTTGTTTCTAAAGTCTTCAAATGGGAATGTTAGAAGAAGTAACAATTAACCATGGTTGTATTGATCTTGTAAGTCAAATGCTATACATGAAGCACCCATTATCATGTTATAAATATAAGTAGTATGTTAAAATATGTATATATCGGTGAGAAGTAAGTGATATTAACAAGATTAATGTGACAATATGACCTATGATATATAGAGTATGAGAGTAGGAAAGATAGATGCCCCTAGGAGCCTCAAAGTGGGACTTGTAATAGAGCAATGTTGAGAATCATCCATCATGTGAAAATATGATAAATTCCTACATTCACCTCAAGACAACAAGTGAATGTGCATGTGTATATAGAAAAGATGATGTCATACTAATAATATAACTAACATATGAAACAAAGTGTAACATGTAAGTAGAATAAGATGACAAGAGGAAATGTAAATGTAACCAAGATATGTAAATGATGTATGCGTTTGATCATGTACTATGTAAGCTATGAAGATTTTAGTACTAGAATTATCCCCTAGTGGATGTGTATGAGATGAGGCTCATATATAAATTCCCCCTCAACAGTCAAGATTGAACCATAGCACAAGATTGTGTCATTAGGAAATGAATGTGCTATGTGTGAGTAGATGCTAGAAAATATGTATCGTGAAGCATAGAGCATGAAGCATAAGAATATTAGGTTATGTGGGGTTCATTTAAGAATTATACCCTCAAAATTTGAGTATGAAGTATATACCTAGAGTGTGTCATTCAAGAATGAAGAGAAAGCATGTGAACCAACGATGTGGTGATTCTTAGAAATATAGTCACGAATTATTTAGTGTGAAGTGTAGATTATGTGAGGTTCATGGAATAAGTGTGTTATCAACATTTAGTTTTAAACCATAACACTAGAGTGTGTCATTGCATTATGAATGTGCTATGTGGTAGTAGATGCATAAAATATGTATCGTGAAGAGTAGAGAATGAAGTGTAACAAGAGTATGTGATGTAGGGTTCATTTAAGAATAGGAACCTCAAAAGTCAAGTATAAACCATGGAACTAGAGTATATCATCAGGTAACAAAGAGAAAGTATGTGAACCAACTATGTGGTGATGCTCAGAAATATAGTCATCAAGTACTGATCTCGAATTGTAGATGATGTAAGGTTATTAGAAGAAGAGTTACCTCAATAAATAAGTGTGAACCGTAGCACTAGAGTGCATCATCGATAATGAATGTGTTATGTGCGAGTAGATGCTAGAAAATATGTATCATGAAGTGAAAATGTGAAGTTTGCTAAGAGTATGTGATGCAAGGTTCATTTAAGAAAAATACCCTCAATAGTCAAGTATCAACCATGGAAATAGAGTGTGCCATCGGGTAATGATGGTATAATGTGTGGACCAAAGATGTAGGAGTGCTTAGAGAGATTGTACATGAAGATTAAAGCATGAAATGTAGTACTAAAGATAACTAATAGTGAACGAAAGGGGGAAGAGTGTGATGCCCCCAAGTGTCTGAAGGATAGAAGACTATCTAATGATAGTGAAGGGTGGGGGCCCTACCCAATACTCGAGAAGATAAAGGAATGTGACCCTTATCTAAGAGTGTGAATATAATTAAAAAGAAATAAGAAAATAACTCGAGACAATTTTATTCAATATTTGATAAGCCTTTATACATGTAGCTTGATCCTATTAATTAGGAGTCAAAGCTTATCATGCACAACTCACACACAATCCCACTTATCTCTATACGAGACTTATTCTCACTTCTATATTTCTATGAGTTGTTACTAACAACTCATTTCAACACATAATTAAATATATTGTTCACACTAATAATATATTTTTCCTAACAATCACCCCCTTAGTGTGAACATGGGGAAAACCTAGATCCTGTACTTGCATCTACTTTCATGATACTGGTGATTTTCAAAGGATAATCACAAACCTAGAACGATGGTTTTACATATGGCTAACCAACAACCGAGAATGGTGGTTTTTACATATGGTTTACCACAAACCATGTATGAAGGTTTTACAGATGGTTTACCTACAACCACATCATGATATGCAGTACTATCATTGGCCCTCATCATTTTTCACATAGAAGGAGATTATTACAAATATGAATAGGAATATCACTTCTGTTCTTTATTATAACAAAACAAACACAACTAAAATAAAGGAGGTCACCAATACATTTGAAGTAGTCTCTTTGTTGGTGACTAACAAGAGATGTTGATCAGCCTCCTCCTCCTTGCCTCTAGCCTCCGAGATCTTTATTTAGAATAGAAAGTCATGAATTGTAGTCAGGTTCTTCTGGTGCCGGTTCTTCTTCATATTCTGATTCTTCTTCCACAACAACATTTGCTTCATTTGTTTTAAGATTTCCATTGAGTAGATCTTTAGCTCGAATTCTGCAATATGTATATGTGTGTCCTTTTTTCTTGCAATAGAAGCATTCAGGGTCTTCTTTGTTTTTAGGAAAATTCTTGTATCTCTTTTTAACAAACAAAGCAGTTTCTTCTTTTACATCTTCTTTTGTTCTTTTCTCTTCACTTAGAAGTGTAGATATCATGTCTTCAAGTGATTGTGTGGGCATCTGTCTCGAGAGTGAACACAACATTACTGTACTTAGGTGGAAGACTGTTTATAAGTATGGCTTTATCATCTTCATCTTCTATTACATCTTTCACTTCTGCAAGTTTCCTTATGAGTGATTGTTGTTGCAGACTCATAGCACCCCCAGGGACCCCATTGAGTCGCCAAATTGTTGTAAATATCTCCCCCCGGGTCGATATAGACAAACATGAGAATATAGAAATCAAAGAATATCAAATCCCTGACATTACAAGGTGCAAAAAAGTGGCACACGACAATGGATGTCGACAGGGTAAAGGATGCACCCTTGGCGCATGGAAATGGCGCATGACAAGGAGTGTTGACACTAAAATATATGCACCCAAGGTGCGCAAGTGGCGCGCATGACAATGGATGTCGACAGGAAAACGGTGCGCCATTGGTGCACGGAATGGAACATGACAATGGATGTCGACAGGGTAAAGGATGCGCCCTTGGCGCATGGAAATGGTGCATGACAATGAGTGTTGACACTAAAATGTATGCGCCAAGGTGCAGGAAAGTGGCGCACAGAAGTGAGTGTCGACAATGAAAAGGTTGCGCCCTTGGCACACGGAAATGGTGCATGACACAGAGTGTCAATAGGGCAAAAGTTGCACCTTGGTACATGTAAGAGGATGTCGACACACACACGGATGCACCTATGGCGCACCTTCAGGAGGCGCAACATTTTGAGCACTGACAGGAAGCAGACCCTGGCGCAAATATTCAAATGGCCATAACTTTTGACTGGGAGCTCAGATTCATGCAAGGTTGGGCTTTTTGGAAAGCTTATGAGGTCCTCTATCCAACTACAACTGGATATCTTTAATTGGGTGAGAAAAAATTCTTAAAAATGTGAAATATAGTTCGCCACTTTCTGGGTTCGCTAGGGTTCTCACCTACCACCATAATGAGATAATTAAATGCAGTCTGGAGGTGGTTGGGGTAGATTTCGATTTTCTCTCTTCTCCCTCTCTCATTCTTCCTATAAATTGTAAGGAGGGGCTTCTTTCTAGGTGGTGGTTCATCTTTTCAGCTCTGCCCTCCCTTCTTTTTCTTCTCCAGGGTTGAAAAAATGGAGTTCGAACCTCCTCCCCTGCTCTGTAATGGCATTTTTTCCTTTTACTATTGAAATGATGTTCTGTGCAAACTTCAAGCAACAAAAATGTGTTTTGTGATGCATCTGTCCATCCTTACTCATTCCTTTGCTTGTTTTCTTCTTGCCTCTCTTCATTGTAGGTATTTGTGCATGTTCTGATGTTCATTACAGTTTTGGAGCTGTGTTCACGAGTTTTGGGGCATTTTCTGTGTGAAATCTATCTTTGGGCCTATGATGCATCTGTCCATCCTTCCCATTGCTCACCTCTCCTTGTCCCATGGCAGTTTTGATAGATGTTCAACATTCTCCTTCTCTGGTGTATCACCGTTTTAGTGTAGGCTTTTGCTGTTTTTCCCTTTCTCTCTCTCTCTCTTGTCTCCTTGGCATGGTTAGATTAGGTTTAGTTTAGCTTTCCTACGTAAGAATAGCCTATGGCGTGTTTAGAGTAGGAACCAGCCTTCTCTGGATATTCCTCTCTCATTTTACAAGTCCCACACTTGTAGAGAGGTTTCAATGTTGTGCAATCACACTGGATGCTTCGAATGATCAACCTAGAAGCCTGATCTGCATCCAGGGGTGCTGTGAGTCTGCAACAACAATTTTGGCACACCTGTGGGACCTTAGAGGTCTTCCACTTCATCTTTTGTAGGTTGGTGTGTTCCTGTGAAGATTTCAGCCTTTGGAGGCACTTACAAACACATCTGGTGACTCCATCTGATCAATAACTCATTCTCTGAGTTGCAGACCTGTTTTTCATCCATTCCCACCCATCTTTCTTTCCATCTCTTTCATTCTTTTCCATTCCATGAAGTTGTGCAATCATGACTTCATTTCCATCATGGAACTCACATTTACAATAGCAGCAATATATCACACCTCCAACATGTTTTTTAAATCCTCCAAATCAGCATTTTGAACAAATTCAAAATCAGCATGCATACCCATATGAGCAGCAATGCCAAAATCAGTTTGGCTATGGAGCTTTCCAAGAGCAAGAGTATGCAGACAATCAGATGCAAGATGCTGGTCTGTTGGAGAAAATCCAAAAGATGGAGGTAAAGATGGTGCAGTCCAGAGCAACAGCTCAAATGAGAGCTTTTAGAATTGTTTGCAGGACTCCTTGTCCATGGGGAGGCCCTTTTCCAAGACACTTCAGCCCTCAGGAGAAGCTGGACTTCATGATGAAGATGTTGCCCCAACTTGCACAATGGACAACAGAGACAGAGGCCTATACACTTGTTGTTGAATAACCTTGTCAATGGGTAAGTTCTACACCATCATCTAGTTTTTCTCTTCCCATTACTCAAGCAACACCATCTCATTTGGAATTGCAAATTCTAAATTCTCCATCTACTGTCCCAAGTGTTGAATCCATTTCTCCACCTCTCAGTCTCCCACCACACCTCAATTCTTCCTTCCTTTTTTCTTCCAAACAGTCATCCCCTCCACAAGAGCTAAAAGAAATACCCCCTCCTCCAAAGAAACAAGAGTTTCTACCACCACAAAAAATTGCCAAATCAATTGAGTTACAACCCATCCCTCCTCTTGCATTCCCAATTCCATGTGGGGAAGAAGAAATTGCAAAAATCAGTCATCAAGGCCAGCAAGAGGAAGAGCCAAGAAGAAAAGAAATGACAGACAACTTGAGGGTTTGGGCTGCCAAATTTGGGATGACAAAGATCCCCTTGATGGTTAAGCCTTCAGAAGAGATGGGAGTTGGAGAACAAATGGTGGTCAGGACTGATTTTGTTGCAGCAGAAGAAAAAGATCTTGCAGTCCCAACTTGTCCTCTAGAGCAGCAGATTGAAGAGTTTGACTTGGCAAACTTCATGCTGGAGGAAGAGTTCGATCAAGAGCAAGATTGTCTTCAAACATTGGAGGAAGGAGAAGCTGCTCCAAATCCAAAAGAAGAGGAGCACATCCCAGCTGTGGAGGAGAAAAGTGCAGATCCAAGGGCTTTGAGCACAAAACAGGCTACAGGAGAACCTTCAGTTCTTCTTTCTACTTCACCTCTCTCAAGTTCTAGTACTGAAGAGGAGTTTGATCTCTCAAACTCAATGTTGGAGGGAGAAAGAAACTAGGGTGGTCAAGTTGCAGATCAAGAGAACACCATGGGAGAGATTGAACATTTGCAGCAGGACAGCCATGAGGTAGTTTATCTGTCAGATTTGGAGGACTATTTTGATGGAGAAGAGCCGGTTGAGTTTCCACCATTCTCTCTTTCATCATCCACATTCCAAACACAAGATTCTGTTTTCATGAAGGAGAACATTCATTTGTAGCAGCCTACATCCTATAGCAGCTCTTTGGAATCAAGATTGGAAGATTTTAATCTTTCATGTTCTTCATTGGAGGAAGAGAAAGGACAAAAGAATTTCACCATTTCTTCCACATCACCCACCCAAGAAGGTCTACAAGAAGACTCCATTTTTGGAGTTGAAAATCAGAGCTATGGGCATATCAAACGGATCAGACCTTGCCCAATCAGGTATTTGGCTTCATTGGAGCCAAAGGAGAAGTCACAACCAGTCATGCTTGCTTCTAAGCATGAGGGTGAGCTGCAAAGTACCAAGGATCAGCTGCCATACCTCTTCAATCCAAATGCAGAGCAACTAAAAGAGGTATTGGATTTGTTTTCAGTTGACACCTTGATGATTTGGGTGGAAGACCAACTTCTTGTTGATTTTCCACTCATCCTAACAGCCATGATCAGTGCCAAATCAATTGCATGGCTGCCACTTTTGAGAAAGGGAAGCTATTTCTCACAACCAATTGCAGGGTTTGTTTAGCTTGCCTTTGCTCCAGTTAGAGTAAGGTAGGTAGGTTTGCTTTCAGTAGAAGAAGTGCTTATGCACACTCTGCATGTTCCATTTGGAGCATGTATGATTTTCAGTTTTGTACATAGTTTTTGGTGTTGCTGGTTTGCTCTTGCACAGTTCATTTCAGAGCATTTTGGTGAGAACAACTCTAAGTTCAATGGGTTTCAAGTGGCTCAGAAGGGATTTTTCAAAGTTCAGATCAGTTTTCAGGCTTGCTTATGACTCCATGCCCAATGGATTGCTAAAAGGCCACTGATCTTCTACCTAGCAGGCAGGTGACCCCGTTGAGTCACCAAATTGTTGTAAATATCTCCCCTCGGTCGATATAGACAAACAGGAGAATATAGAAATCAAAGAAGCTCAAATCCCTGACATTCCAAGGCGCACAAAAGTGGCGCATGACAATGGATGTCGACAGGGTAAAGGATTCACCCTTGGCGCATGGAAATGGCACATGACAATGAGTGTTGACACTAAAATATATGCACCCAATGCGCACAAAAGTGGTGCACGATAATAGATGTTGACAAATGCAAATGAATGGTGCACCCTTGGTGCACGGAAATGGTGCATGACAATGGATGTCGATAGGGTAAAGGATGCATCCTTCGCACATGGAAATGGCACATGACAATGAGTGTTGACACTAAAATGTATGCGCCAAGGCGCAGGAAAGTGGCGCATAGAAGTGAGTGTCGACAATGAAAAGGTTGCACCCTTGGCGCACGGAAATGGCACATGACACAGAGTGTCAACAGGGAAAAATTTTCACCTTGGCACATGTAAGAGGATGTCAACACACACATGGATGCATCTATGGCGCACCTTTAGGAGGCGTAACATTTTGAGCACCGACAGAAGCGCACTCACAGCGCAGATATTCAAATGACCATAACTTTTGACTGGGAGCTCGATTCATGCAAGGTTGGGATTTTTGGAAAGCTTACGAGGTCCTCTATCCAACTACGACTAGATATCTTTAATTAGGTGAGAAAAAATTCTTAAAAATGTGAAATACAGTTCGCCACTTTCTGCGTTCGCTAGGGTTCTCACCTACCACCATAATGAGATAATTAAATGCAGTCTGGAGGTGGTTGGGGTAGATTTCAATTTTCTCTCTTATCCCTCTCTCATTCTTCCTATAACTCATAAGGAGGGGCTTCTTTCTGGTGGTGGTTCATCTTTTCAGCTCGGCCCTCCCTTCTTTTTCTTCTCCAGGGTTGAAAAAATGGAGTTCGAACCTCCTCCCTTGCTCTGTAATGGCATTTTTTCCTTTTACTATTGAAATGATGATCTCGCGTAAACTTTTGAAGTGAAAAAAATGTGTTTTGTGATGCATCTGTCCATCCTTATTTGTTCCTTTTCTTGTTTTCTTCTTGCCTCTCTTCATTGCAGTGGTATTTGTGCATGTTCTCATGTTAATTACAGTGTCCTGAGCTGTGTTCATGGAGTTTTGGGGCATTTTCGTGTGAAATCTATATTTGGGCCTGTGATGCATCTGTCCATCCTTCCCATTGCTCACCTCTCATTGTTCCATGGCATTTTTATAGATGTTCAAAATTCTCCTTCTCTGTATCACCGTTTTAGTGTAGGCTTTTGCTGTTTTTCCCTTTTCTGTCTCTCTCTCTCTATCTCCTTGGCATGGTTAGATTAGGTCTAGTTTAGCTTGCCTACACTAGAATAGCTCGTAAGCAGTATTTTAGGAGTAGGAACCAGCCTTCTCTGGAGATTCCTCTCTCATTTACAAGTCCCACACTTGTAGAGAGGTTTCAATGTTGTGCAATCACACTGGATGCTTCGAATGATCAACCTAGAAGCCTGATTTGCATCCAGAGGTGCTGTGAGTCTGCAACAAAAGTGATCATAATTCATTAATGTGGCTTGACATTGTCACATTTTCATTCATCTTGAGTTTGAATAGTTGCAATTTTAGTGAAAATTTAGCATTGACTGCATTTGAGCCAAAAGTTTTGCCGAGTAGTTCCCAAATTATTTTTGAGGATTTTTCCAGATCCACATAGTGTAGCTCAGTATCTGATAGGGAAAGTCCTATTATTGCTTTTTCCTTATCATCCCTTGTTTCCCACTCTATTAGTTTTGCAGCATCTGTGGGTTTTGATTCATCTCCTGATACAATCCTCCATAGATTTTTATGCATTAATTGCATTTGGATTTTGACTTTCCAGGTGTGAAAGTTCAATCCATTGAATTTGTCTAGTGGAATGTCCATAATACCTTAGAGCGTCGGTTTCAACTGAAAATGCACTCTTAGGGGAGTCGGATTCAACCGATATTGCTCCCGATTTATAATATGTATTTAAAAAGTAATAAGAACAAATTACTTTTTAAATTTTACATGGATATTTCTAATAAATCAAAAGACCATTGAAATATATAGGAATGACTGAAATTTTGGATCCTATACTTTACAATTAAGAATTTTATTAAGTGAATATCAAATTGAATAATACCTTAGAGGCTTAGACTATAAAACATTAGCCTAGTATATACCTTCCGACACTAATCTCAAACTGATACACATAATGATCGAATCAGAAGTGATGTTGGGCACTTATGGATGCAGTGCTGTAGTCGATCATCACGTGATCGCCATTCGAGGATGTACACTGGTCAGAGGGATGTGCTCACTATTTGAGGATGTACTCAGTGCATATGAGTTGTGTCACAGACTGTAGTCCGTGGAGTCAAAGTAGGCCTGGAATTTCAAATTATCTGTGCCAAATTGCCAATGGTCGGTTGACTCGGTTCTTCCACACTTCAGTACACGGGTATCAAATTTTTCAGGCCGTATGCAGGTCAGGGGGATGTGCTGAAAATTCGAGGCCATGTGAGGTCAGTTCAACCAATTTTAATGCCCAACCACTCTGGGATCTGTGCTCACTGCCGTTGGTATAAATTTTGTGCACGGTGTAAGATTTTCAAACCTCCATGATCACCAATGCCATTGAAACATTAAAAATGTGAACAAGCTACCACTGTTGAACTACTGTTGAACACACTCTAATACCAGATGAAGATAATTAACCAAAAATAAGAAAATAACTTGAGACAATTTTATTCAATATTTGATAAGCCTTTATACACGTAGCTTGATCCTATTAATTAGGAGTCAAAGCTTATCATGCACAACTCACACACAATCCCACTTATCTCTCTACGAGACTTATTCTCACTTCTAGATTTCTATGAGTTGTTACTAACAACTCATTTCAACACATAATTAAATATATTGTTCACACTAATAATATATTTTTCCTAACAGTGGTGGTGTAGGAGAATAACTATGTGTATGTGAATGAGACCAATGTGGAAAAGAATGTGGATAACACCTAATAAGATAAAGGGATTCCCTAGTAGGGGACCGAGGATGTCGGGTGAACTAAAGGACCAATGAGTATGATAAGGTCTTGAGGTAGGTGGTGTGAAAATAGGGTAGCTAGGTGCGTAAGTAGCTTTAGAATTGAGAGGAGTGGGAGGTCTAGATGTCATGAATGGTACAAAAATATCAATAAGGGTGGGACAAGGTAACGGTTTATGTGGTAAAATACCTTTGATAATAACCATTTGTTTTTTATGAATGATATTAAGACACACATGATGCATGGAAGGGATGGCCAGGTAGCACGATAGATCCAAGGAAGAACCAATAGAATGTCACAACCTATGATTTCAGAGGTAATTAAGAATGATGTAAAGACAATAAGATACCTAATCGTGATGGGAAGAATTATATGAACATAAGATTTAGGAATTGGAAATGTTATTAGAGAGGTGGGTGTTTGATGGCTGAAAGAAGTGCCACGGAGCATGCATTGGTAAGTTTCGATGGATAGACCATAGTATTATTGATGGTATAAGTACTAAGAGAATAATTGATATGTAATTAATAAAACTAAAATGTAGTGTGATAATCATGATCCGAGAATTTGATGACTATAAATGGTGCATCAACAAGAAAAAAATAAGTCAAGTTGTCCCAAGGAGGGAATAGGCTTAACATGATATGTATGGTTTGTAGAAGAGTCGTATTTTGTGGCATGCCTCGAAAATGGGCCATTAAATATTTATAGATTTTGATTATCATTGAATGTATTAGAATTAGATGGCTCGGGAGCTCAATTGTATTGTGTTGGTTGGGAATTTGGTTGTTGAGAGAAATCATAAGTTTTAGGGGACAACATTCCATCCTCTTTAATGGGGATGTTCTGTTATTAAAGAAAAATCAAAACCCCAAGTATTGAAAAATAGAAAACTAATTAATCTTTGATGAGGATATTTGTGGCCATGAATAGATTCGTATCTCTCAATGCGAGAAGATAAACTAGGGAAAGACATGGATGAATTATAACAACATAACTAGTATAAGAAAAGTTCGCTAGGGAATCAAAATTACAACAAACTAAATGATCATATATAAATAAATAAATCCCCTTGGTTACCCAATATTTTATTCTAATTGTGTTAGGATATATAATAATTTTGCATTTTAATTAGGTATGTGACATTATTTATTATATGGTTATATATTTAATAACCACATTATTCTTGTATTGTTTATTTGTTGCATTATTGCTGCAACTGTATATTTGTTATACTTGTTTGTATTTAATTTATGTTGCTTCCCGGATGTATTTTGGAAGCTATTGTGATTACTATTGTACATGTGCAACATCTCTTTTGTCTGCACATGGTTGTTCAATTCCTATAAGAATGTAGCCCATCTATTATAAATTGATTTTGATGATTAATAAAATATTTTAGGCTTTCATTCCTATTTTACGTTTTGTACCAAAGTAGTATAATCTGGACTGAGACATATAAGGTTGGAGAGAGAGAGAGAGTAGACAACATTGAGGAAATTAGGGAAGAATTTGGAGTAATTGAGACCATGTATAGCCTCCTACAACTTCTCAACCCTAGCCATGCCTCCCTACAACCTCCTATTTGATATCCAGTTATGAGATTCATAGGCTCAGCAGGTAGCTCCCCACCACTGAGCTCTTCATAGAGATCCTAGCCGAGCTATCTCTCCATTTGGGTGAGTTGCAGTGCAAAATGAGCTGCTTGAATGGACTCCCATCGAGGCATCCAAGCTATACAGTGAGCTCTAAGTTGAAAGGAAATTTTTGGAAATATGATATTCATTTGCACCCAAACCGTGTTTTTGCAAACATTTAGACCATGTGTTTCATTGGATTGGATGTGACCTGCATTGCCATTACATTCATTGAGGAGCTCTCACATGTAAAAATGATTTGTGTGAATTCAATCGAGCCAACGAGCCCTTGCATTACACTCGATCTATAAATAGAGTTCAAATTTGTAAGGAGACAAGCTTTGGATTGGGCTGAACTAGATCTTGTGTGACTTGCGACCTGTGACATGTCATAAGCAGTGACTGAGACATCCTCTACTCCCACGAGTTGTCCATCGACCCTACAACAAAAAAATGGCGGCTTACCCAAAGCAAGCTCCACTATTTATGTAACATTGGAGGCTTAACCTACAATATCCAAGTGAGTTATGCATTGACATGGTCAAGTTAGAGCATGCAACCTATAAAATAATAAATTGGTTGATCCAACACAATATCAAAGAAAGGAAAAAAATCATTAAAAATCATTCGAGATCCACTTTATTAAGGGAAACCTTAATCCTATTCCTTTTGAGCACTGACCACATGGTGTCTCCAAGCCACATCGTAGGTTACAAGGTTAGTCTTGTTTTACAATTCTTCAAATATGCTTTATTTCTATTCATTACATAAGCGCTTAGAGCATAGAAGTGGTTAAAGGAAAAACTTGGGAGTAGGAGGTTTGGGGTTCGACCCCACCCCCAATGAATTTTTAAAACTATTGACATTTAGTGGTGAAATTGGAAAACTGCCAACTTTGGAGGTAAAAATAGTGGAAAAACCTCCTCCAAACCCCTTAGTGATAACTAAATCCACTACTAAAAATAGAGAGAAAACCCTAAAAAAGGGTCAATTTTTTTTCTCCTACTATGCTTAATTTTTTATTTTAAGAAACATTTGTTAAGGGGTTACACCTAAAAATTGCATTTTCAGCTATATTTTTGCAATTTTTGGCATTGTGGTTCATTTTGAGCTCCGGAGGCCCCAAGGCCTCGAAAAACAAAAAAAAAATTGTCTGTCATTCAATTTTTCAAAATTTTTGAATGTAATTATATACTTCAGTGTATTTTAATAATTTGTAGGCTGCCATAGTCAACCAAAAAATTGTAACTACTTAAAAAAGGGTAGAGAATTGTAATAAAAATAGTGAAATTTGGTTCTAAAACACTCACAAGATCCTAGATCTCATTCACAGCATTTGGTATAAACAATGCCTCTGGGAAGCACTTACGGGTAAAGCCATCATGACTACTACTGCACTTAATGCCTAATATAGTTACAACAATGTCATATGGGCATCAACCCTTTAAATTGACGGGATTAATAAGGACACAATGCACACACTTTGAGCCATCCTATCCATTTGCGAACAATTGCACGACTTAAATCAGGACTGAGAAATTATCTGAGTATATAGAAAAGTTACATGTGCGTATGAGGATATTTCTTTGAGTCGGTGTCAATAATCACACAGACCCCTTTCATTATTTTCTTGGTACCACATATCAAATTTTTTCACATACATTAATGCCTATTTCATGTACCACCGGTTATATAGAAAGGGAGAGATTCTTCCATGTACCGATAGGTATATCGGAAGGGAATCTATATAGAAAGGTTCGGTATATTGGACTGGTGGTATATAGATTAGGAGACCTTATATTTGGAGTTATAAGAGCCTAACCCTAGTGTATTCTGTAAAATGGGCACCAATGCCCCCAAATTCTTTCTTCCAGATTCACAACTACTTAGAGGAAAAAAACTATGTTGTATGGAAGAAAAAAATCAAGACACAACTTAAGTTTGAAGAGAGTACTATTGTGAATGGTACTCTGACTAGATCAAAAACTGATATAACAAAAAAATGATAGTTTTATAGATCAGATCAGAAAGACAAGCTAATTATCTTGTTTGGAGTTTTAGATGATGTGTAACCCCACATTCAAGATGCCAAAACAACCAAAGAAGTGTGGAATAAGTTGAGCTTGGTGTATGAGGCTAAAAACAAGAACATCATTACATACATTGAAGTTTAAACAAAATGAAAAAAATAGAATCTTTCCTTCGAAGGGTTGCAGAGTTGAGGGATTCACTTCTAGCCCTAGGAGAGGAGGTCACTGATGATGCTCTTGTTCCCATTTTTCTGAGAGCCCTCCCTCCTTCATACCATATTTTTGTGACAACACTAAACTTTTCAGATACGACAGTGAGTTTTGACAAGCTGGTAAACCTACTACAACAAGAGGAATCCATGTACAATAAATATGATGAAGAGGATCAGGAAATTTCTTCTCATCAGAAATGGAAAGGAAAAGTAAAAGGAAAACCTAGATTCTATCAAAAGTCCCAAAATCAGCATCAGTAAGGGGATAAACAACAAAATAAGAAATGTCCTATCTACAAAAGAGGACATGAGTTGAAAGATTGTTGGTATAATACTTATAAGAAAGGTTCATCAAGCAACTCTGGACCTCAAAATAAACAATCTTATAAGGGAAATTATAACTACAATCAAGGGTAGAAAAAAGGGAACTGAAATGAAAACCCCATCAATAAGGAAATATTGTTGAGCAAGAAGAACATTCGATACTAAAGACCACTTGTACACTACTCGATTAAGTGAAACATCCACATCATCTAGAGTGTTAGCACATTCTTCTTTAACTCCTATTGATAGTTTTAATCTTAACACCATATCATCACAAAATAAATCCTGTCAAAATGCACCTACATCATCGATTCCTCATCTAGACTACAGGTATGAAAAATCACACTACTACCTCCACATCTACATCTAGCCACACATCCTTCACTGCTCCTCATCCTATTTTAAATTCAATTGTTCTCTCTCTCTCTCTCTCTCTCTACAAATCATTGATCATGTCTCAAATTTTTTAATCACAACAACCTATGTCTTTAATTGAAAATCTAGTCATATCCATCCTTTCATCTATGCTAACTATCAACATTACGCCATTGTTAAAAATATTTCATTCGATAACAAGAATCCACTACCACCATCCCATAATATGGTTATGCATCCTCTCAATACATACCACAACTAACACAACCTCTCATCAACACATATATCCCTCTACCTTATCAATATATTCAATATTCTTCACAACCTTTGGTCTCCCAACAACCTCATAACATCTTAATGGTCTTCCTCTTTTATAACAGCATCGTACCCTACCATTTAATCTATATCAATAGTAAAAACCCCCATTTCCATAATTAATCTAACCCATCTTGTTCAAATATCCAACAACATCTCCAAAATAATAACATATAGGCATTATTAAATGGAATAATTAGCCTTGAAGTTACTACCATGGGACTTAAGGGAACTCTTTCTTATAAAAAAATAATTAAAAACCTAGAAATCCATTATTCGTATTCAAATCCTATCATCCTCACCGAGAATTACCTAAGCTCTTCAAGTTTTATAGTAAGGAGGATAAAAAAAAACATATCAAGTGATTTCTTCATTCCTGCTACTATTAATGCAAAATCACAAAGAACCCTAAATGAGTAGTTAGATCTTCTTTTATAAGGTAGATTCATTTGGTGTGATTCACATAACATTGAGTTTTCCCCAAAGTGTGGGACTTTGAAAATGGAAAAACTCTCTACATTAAAGGCTGGTTCATATTCCTCTATTTACATGCATACGTGGAAACTTGCAGAGGACCTATTCCTAAACCTAATCTAAGTTTTACCAAGGAGACAAGGATAAAAGGGATATAAGAAATCAAACTAAGATATAAGGTGATGCACCAAAGGAATGATGAATATTAGTTTTTTCTATTAGACACAAACCAATAAATTGCATACGATAACAAGCACGATAACTAGATTTATAATGAAATACCGATGAGAGAAAAGGGAGACAAGAAAGGATCTTAAATCGATCACAAACGTATTTTATTGCTCTACAGATTGAATCAATGTATTAAAAATAGCTAGATAGCATGAAACGTATTGAATTTTAAATGGAAGGTCTGAACTACATGAATTCCTTTGCCGATGGAAAGGGGAGCCTAAAAAAACAAAAGAATGTCCAACCCTTTATAATGAGTCTCAACCTTGCTTTTATAGATTCAACACAGAGGGGAGAAAGAGAGAGAAGTGGAAAAATAGTCTAAAGCTCAACTACCGCTATTAATGCCTCCCATAAAATCTTTCCCCCAAATATTTCTTGACTATATCAATTTCTTATTCGTTTCCTTGAAGGGGAGGAAATGATAGCGCAGATCAAATCTGATCTGGTTGATGAGGCAAAAATAGATCCTATATTGATGGCCTTTAAGACATTCTTCATTTTTTATCACCTAACCTTCCCCAACATTAAATTTTTAGATCTCCATGGCATAGATGAGGTCGAGATATTTCCAATGGTGTCATACTTGTAATACTTCGAGCCTTGAGTCGAAATATATGCACCTTTGAAGTTTGTATTGGATCCATACAAAAAGGAGGGAAAATTGGTTTGAAAAATGGGCCCCTTTTCTATATAGGACACGTGGAGGGTTGGCGCTTGTTTGAGGGTGGCCTCTATATTTTTCCTTGGAATGGCATGGGGATGAAATGTGGCTTCCTCCATTGGCCTGCTCAATTTCTATGTTTTTTCCTAAGTCCTTTGCTCGGTGGGGTCATATTTCTTAACCTGGGACATGCGAAAGTCTAAAACTCATTTTAAAACCTCATTTCAATATTGCTCTTGAACTAACACTATTGATACTTGACACTCTCTACTATTATGTGACAATATATTAACTATTCAACCCAAACTTGTCCCTTTTCGAAATGGGACGCGTGGAGGCTCTGCGCTCACTTAGAAACCACTTAGGATTTGGCCTCTGAAGAAGCATCAGGTTGACACTTGGAAGCCTCCGCAGGCTCTTAGAATTTTCAACGGCCCCTCTAACCTTTTCAGACCTTGGGCTACGTGGCAGGCTGGTGCTTGTTTGAGCCTCCATTTTTGGATTTACCCTTGGAGATGCACAAAGTCAACATGTGGCTTCCTCCACGACCACTTTTATACTTAGCCTTTTTGAGGCCCACCCTGTCCTCTTTTGACCTCTGTTGACCATTTTCTACATGGAGGGATGGTGCGAGTTTTCATTTCCCCTTTTGGATCTAACCTTGGAGAAGGGATGTTTGGACACATGGCTCTCTCCACCGCCTCCTCCATACTTAGCTGATTCTTGGGCTTGTTCTGAATCATTTTGAGCCTGAAGACTTGGATATTTTCCATTTCTCCTCTTTCTTGCTCCTAGATTCTTTGACACGCTCTCTCTTTTCTATGACCCCATCATTCCATTTTTGAGGCTTCCTATAACTTGTTAAATAGATTTAAGACACGGATCCACTCGATAGAGCCATCTCTTTTCTTTCTTCATGCATAGGGTCATTTGGTCCTTCACAGGTCCCACCACTCCATCGTTGAGTCTTTCTGCAACTTGTTTGCAAGATTTAACCATGTTTTATTAGGTTCTTCCTATACGCGGTCATGGATTATCCAATATTTTTCCTGTGGGAAAAAATATGGTTAACACCACCTCATCACACATGACCAATATTTGATGTTCAAGATGCTTTTCATGTCATTAGTCGTCCATGTCCTTGATTAGTACAATATTATTCCGAACATTCCCTGTTCTCATCCACACAACTAAGAGATTTATTTCTAGAAAATTTCTCTATTAACACAACCCATAAGGTCTCAGTATCACCGATTTGTATGCTATCAAAAATTTGAATATGATTCTATCATTGGTTTCATCTTTAGATGCAAAGGGATTACCAACCAAATCTCCTTCTCCCTCCACATAATGATCTAATCAAGTTACCCATTCGATCATGTGCTAAACACATATCATCCACATTATAAATTCAATCATTCCAAACCTTTGATGAATCCATCACCATGGCCCAAAAATTGGAACTCCAAGCCCTTGAAGATAGTAAGGTGAAATTATAATCTAAGAAACCCAAACCTAACCCCTTTTTTAAGGCATCTTCTAGTAGAGATAAATTTAAGGGTTCTAGAATGCAATTTTTTTGAAAACTACATCTAAAATCCATTTAGACTCTAACAAATCCTGACATCAATAAAAATATAAACCAATAGGGGAAGAATATAGCTCCATATTTGATAAAATTATGGTTGTTTATATAATCATACCTCCTCCCATCTAACCTATCAATGTTTCCACTTCAAAACCTTCATGGTATAGAGAAAACAATTACAGTAAATATCACCAATTCTAAGGACATAACATTGAAAGGTGTCGATCATTTAGAAATGTACTTCAAAATCTCATTGACTGAGGTGAATTACAACTTGATAACCAGAATAAAACTTCTAATAAAAATATGGATGTGTTCAAACAATTGTTTCAAAATCATCCCCCACCTACAAAAAACCTCGAGCCAACATCATAGGGTCCCACTGCATCATATTTACCATCAATTATTTTTAACTAACACCTAATGTATCACAAGTCTCTTGATTGAAACCTAAATAAAAATCTAAACTCTCCGATGGAATCACTACATATATATCAAGACCATCTAGGTCTCGAAGTTTTAAAATCCATTGAATCCACTTCCATAAAAACATATGATACTTCCTCTATGACATCCCAAGAAAATAATCGTATCAATGAGATTTTGAATAGCTCCTTGAACCACCATATCTTCATGCACTAAATCAAAAACATTAGAAATCACATGCCAAAACAAAACATATCCTTGAATAAAAATTTATAACTCTCATAAGACCATCACCAAAAATACACAATCCCCTTTCCTCCATCTTGGGAGCATATCCATCCTCTAAGGTTGAAATCACTACCAGAATTTAAACTAGTCTACAAAAACCATATAGGAATAACTCCTTAATCACATGTCATGACCTTTGTACCCTTGAATTATCTTATAAAAATCACAATCCTACACCCTTAACATTATCTCAATGGGTTCCTTCAAGGTATTATGTTAAAATCCTTTAACATATCATTCAAACACCAACTATCTTATTACAACCTATTAAAATCATCCACCATCTAGGATGAAAACCTTTTTAGTATAATTACCATGTGTTTTATGCTTACCATAGAAAATTAAGACATTACACTAAGATTACAAATACCTTTATGTTGTTATCTAAATCCTTTCTAATAAAGGAATCCTCACAATCAATAAAGATCATCCTAGTCCACCCCAAAATTAAAAAAATAAAAACATCATATCACACCTCCTCCTAAGGTTCCTAAATCAAATAAACTAAAGAAATCATCCAAAATCCCCTTTGACAAAACTATGGCCTCCTCTAGTAAGCCACCAATTTTTCATATTGATGATGTCCACATAACCACCATATCCTGCACACCCAACTTGAAGGCCCAAAATCAAAATAATCCCAAAGCATCTATCTCTGTGAATCCTCCCGAGTCACCTAGTCTATCACCATCAAGGATAAAATTTCTATACTCACATCACCTCAAAATTAGTTAATGACATCCATTTAAAATATGGTTCTCAAATAACTACATCAGGGATATAGTTAAAATTTCCCTCTATGATCTCATTCAAAACTCTCCCCATTATCTCCAAGCCATGATCAAATCCCTCCAATCAATCTTAGTTCATTTCATTTATCCCCAACCTTTTTCCAAAATTGTTGATTCCTTGAAGATGTCAACTTCCATTGTATTCAAGGAATCTAATATTTTGTCACTCTAACCTAAAGACCATGATCTTCCCCTTTCATCACCACCCAAATCAATGATACTCTTGTTAAAAGAGTTATGATTGATAATGGTGCAAGCATAAATATCATATCATCTCACATGTTTACAAAAATCCAACTACCTAACACCATTGTCACTCAGTCACCCATCATCTTACATGCATTCAATGATACTCTACCTCCTACCTTACGAAAATTTATCCTACCCATCAAAATAGGTCCAAAATCCTCCACGAACTCTTCTATCTTGTAGACAAAGTGTTCAATTAAAACATTCTACTTGGTCATGCATGGATATGCGTAATACATCCCATCCACTCTACACCAATTTCTAAAATACGAACATGAAGATAAGATAGTCTCAATATCTTCCAATACAAATCCATTTAAATATTTCCACATGACATATAGACTTAACAATGTCATGTTTCCTTTATAATATCTTACATATTCAAAACCATATTCCAAAATTTTTTCAATCCCCACATCCATAATACCAAATGATGATTCTTTCAAGACATCACGCAATGCCTTTCACTAGGGCATTATTGCCTCCTGTCTCTTAACACACTTCTCACATCTAAAACATATGGGAGGATTAAAAATATCCAATTTATGAGACTAATATTGGAAACGTCATTTCCTTTAGCTCTCTATTCCTTCAAACATAGTTAACATACATAGCATCAACCACCCTTCGGACCTTCTTGATAGCTTAACCACATGAAAAAATTTCTCTTCAAATTTTTCATTATTGAATAAGCCTCGTTTTCCCTAACTTATCGTCATCATTGTTCCTAGAAAGGCTTTGGCCTTGGTCATTATGAACAAGGTATCCATGAATTGTACTTCGAGGAATTCTACAAGCTCGATGAGAAATATAACGTAGGATTCAAATCATCCCACTCTCACTCATCCCCATCAACATTAGCATCACAACTATCCCTATCATCACCAAATCAGATTCCCCTTTGGAAAATGATGATATGGTGTCTATCCCTCCAAATATTTTTTAGTCAAAACTATCAAACTTGTACCATTAACCTATTAGGTTAATAGAAAGACAAAATCTATCCCCTTAATCTTACCTCACATGATAGAATAATATTCTCCTACCATAGACATTCTCCATTGTCATGACAATGATGCCATCTTAACATATATGGGTGCTAAGGATCATTATCTTCATAAGACCCTTCCATATGACACATCTACCATCCTTAATGAATCCCCTATCAACATTAACATCATCACACTATAATATTTACACATTGTCAAGATTGGTTAAGCCTTAGAATCACGTGAACTCTAAGAATTCAACACTTTTTTATCCAAGAATATTATGCTAACTAGCATACAAACATATGTAATATTATTCTAACATAGCACAATGAGGAAAGGAAATGAAATTCTCATTTCAAAATGATAATAAATGGTTAGAGAACTCATATTCTACATATATAGCGGTCATTGATGCATCTATCTCTCCATGAAAGTAGCACACTGAGAGAGAATCATTATTAGGTGGTGAATGGGAACATCGTTCCTATCCTAGACTCACTATAGGTGGCCTAATAGTGTAAGAAACCATATAAGAAGAATAATATCTAATCTAATCCAAGTTAGATGCAAGATGAACCAAAAATAGATGAGCATATACAAATATGGTGCAAAAGAGAAGATATGGTAGTTTGGAAAATTATTTCTTATTTTCTCTTAAATATAAATAAGTGGTGTATATGTATACACCAAATACAATCACTCATGGGTAATTGTGTCATCCAGGTAAACATCAGATTTTGACACAATTTCCTATTGGTGATTGTGTCGGCAATGGATGATAAATGTAATGTGAAGTGAAGATAGGTGTCATGAATCAAATAGATGGATAAACAAGGTACTAAGATTATGGGATGTAAAAAATTGACATGATTGTAATGTTTGTGAGACCTAAAGGGATAAGAATGAAAAATGTAAGGACAACTAAGGATAATACCAAATAATGAAACTCTCTTTGTGTATTATCTCTAACCCATAATGGCTTCATGAATAACCATTCCCCATTCTCGGTAAGACTCTCAAGGCACCCGCTCTAGAAATATATGCATCAAGGACCCTTATCTACACAAATTAAATTGTTAATAACATGTATGAAAGATGAAAAGGGAAAAAATAGGTGTATACATCATGTACCTTGGTAGCATATAAGAGGTATCATGAAAATTGCATACCCTAATATAAGTGAAATTTCTTAATTGGATAAAATAATATCTTAGTATTTAGTGATTACCTTCTTTACTTATAGAGATATCCTATTATATTTCCATACAAGATTGAACAAACATATGAGGGGAGAAAAGAAAGTATAATGCACCATCCTGAAATTGTTGATGTAATTGACCAAGTTCAACTATGGGTACACATCATAAACCCTACAATTACCAAATTCCTTCACTCTATCTAGTCTAGGGAATTACCTATGGTAAGAAATTTTGTAAACCAAGTAGGAGGTTATGTAGAATTCCACTTTTTGATCATATCACACCTCTATTTGTACCACCATTATAAGAAGTTGTTAGTGGATGCAATCATTGATAATTAGACTTCATTGAATCCATATTTCTCTAACAAGGATTAATTTAATGAACTTGAACATCCAATAATTATAGGGATATATAGACTCCTTTACCGTAATCCTATTCAACAAAGTGATGATATCCCTAATTTATTCAATAAAATTACCTCTGTTCAACTTTTTGGGGATCCTAGTGGCATAAATTCTTGGCTTTTCAAGCCAATTGTTATTCACTTGGAACATTTTACACTATTTATGTTCCAATACTCTTCTACATTTTCAATGGCCATGTCTACCACTTTTTAAGCATAAGGGAGATATAGTATGTACTCTAAGGTTTCATTGGTTAATGACATGACCAAAGCATATCTTCCATCTGATACTTTCATGGTCATTGGGTTGTAAATTTGTGCAAAAACCCATACTAATTACATATATTGAGTAGATGGGTAAAAGAAGTAGATACAAAATTCCACTCCAAAAATTCTCCTTATTATCTCATTTATATCCATACCATCAACCTTTGATGGAAATAAGCTAGAATTACATTACCTAAGTTGGTGTCTATGAATTTTTCTAACTTAAAGGTAAAGTGGGAGGTGGTTTGGACATCAAAAAATTGAATCTTCATTTTTTTAGGGTGAAGGGCTGAAAATATACCAAAAAGAGAATTCAAAAACAATATAAAATCACCCAACCATTCCAATAATATTAGCTAACACACTTGGACACCGCAAGTTATTCCAAGGAACTGGTAAAACACTTACTTGTACAAACACCACCATAATTCTTCTTTGAGATAAGAACAACCAGGATTATTTCAAAGATGCAACATAAAATTTTCACATTTTGAATGAACAAATTTGGTCTTCTACTCATTTTAGGGATTCAAAATTCTTTGCAAACTAAAAAAATTAAAAGGAAAGTGAAATATTTTCATGGATTCCAACCATATATTTCCTCCCACATTCTTTCATTAATGGTTACACCTATTTCCATGAATTCTACATTTTTCGGCATCAATATTTTATTCTTAACTTTTAATTTTATCCTTACAAGTGGATAGATTGGCCAAGTTTTATTTTACTTAAATGATTTTTCACTCTTATTGGCATGAGATTTACAATCACCCTACATGGGTTTTTTTCAATCCCTACTTTTTATTATCCACCATTTTTGGGCTTTGGGGTTACATAAAAATTTTGAAAACTTACAAGAATGTAAAGCTACAAACCTATAAACTTTAAATTTGTTTTCCTTCTCAAAAGTCTCAATATATTGACACATGTCCACCTTGTCAAGTTGTGGGAACAATAGCATATTTTACAATCTTGTAGAAAATGTAAAGTTATAAATTATAAATCTAAAGAGCTACATAATTTTTTATTATCACTGGATTATGACAGGTATTACCTATTTATCGTACTTCAAGGAAAAAAGTACATTTTACAATATTAAAACAACTACAAAGCTAGAAACTACAAAACTAAGAAGTCACATTTTCCTCCATGGTTTCCATATTCACCAAATATTCATTGTAAGGCCATGAGATTAACTTACAAATTAAAATTTGTATAAAATTTTACATCTTCTTAAGGAATAAGAAGGTGGAATAATATTCCTAGAATATTTTTTATGTCATGGTTTTGACTTGTATTTGCAACATGTAACTTTACATAAATACAAAATTTCTTCAATTCCCTACTTTCCCCTATACCTCAAATATCCCATTTTACACACTTCAGGGGTGAAAATATATCTTGTAAACTTACAATCTTGTAAAAATACCAAGTACCTCACATGCGAGGCTCCAATTCAAATGTTTCATGAGAAATTTAAGATTCAAACATATAACACACAATTAAACATGTAACTTCTTCAAAACACCATAATCATAGGAAACTTTAGAATGTTAGTATAAAATAACATGACAAGGTTTATTCATGATATAATTATGATATTGAGGGTCATAGAACTATAAAACAACTTAATAAATTGATAGGAAAATAATTGAAAATTTTGGTTACTCAAATATACCCATGGGAATTCACAAAACATGTCAATATTTCAACCAAACCAAATTAGGAACCAACATTGGATCTTTCTCAGGATGGTCACCCTCATTAGGTGTTTAAAGGAACACGAAACTCATGGGTGGTAGGCCAAATGCCTATCCATTGGATAAGAGCCACATAGCAAAACACCAAGTTATTTTCAATATAGACCACCATGAGCATGAAAAATGACAATTTTTTTCACAAAAGAATAGAAGGGAAAAAAAAGGTAAAGAAAGAATGAACCCAAAAGGACTACACACTATACAATAATACAAAGAGACATGAAATCTAGGAGAATATTGATATTCCTTCCATTTTTAGGAAATCCCTTAAGAATAATTTTTTTCTCTAATACTAACATCAATAGAATAAGGACTCATCCAAAGAGCATAAAATTTCCCATGTTTTCCCTTATCTTCATGTCTACTATCCCACATGAGGACTAGATCACCAACTTGGAAAAGTCTCTTGAGTAGCCTTCTTTTCAAATATCTTCTTAAGTATTTATTTGAATTTAATGTGTCTCTGATGATATTCTCTTCTAACTTCATCAAGTTTAAAAATTTAGTTTATCCTTGCAAAATAACGATTAAATCCTCCCTCATCTCCCAATTTATGAATGAATTTATAAGCTGATAACTACAAATTGAGAGTTAAAACTACTTGGACACCATATACTAACTCAAACAATATTTTCTATTGGATATCTTTCATACAATTCAATCAACCCATAAAGAAATCTTTAGTTTCTCACCCTGATTTATCTTGTTGACCTCCAATTTCCTTCTAATTATCTTAAGAAATTTGTGTTATCCAAAATTCACCCCCCAGGGTAATTTTGATAACATGCATCAGATTATTCAGTCCCGAGCAAATAGATTGATTCAAGGCCCAAAATCATGTTTCTAGGGTCCCCTTGGCTTCTTTCTAACTCTTCTGTCCAAGAAGAAAACCCAGTAAGTTTTAAAAATGTGAAAAAATTGCAAAAGCCAAGCTTGGTGCCAAAAAAATGAAGAAAATTGGCTAAGTCCTAGTCCAGGAGGTCTGTGGGACAGTTGGGACATCGGGATGCGTGGGGCGTGAAAAGCCGAATCGGATGAAAGAGGGAAAAAAATTCCTAAGTCTTTTGTTTCGCTCGGTTTGGGACATCCGGTCAAAAGTACGTGCGGGACGAATCGGCCGGTTTGGCGCAAGTCAGTCCATTTCGGGCGGTTCGGAGATATTTGTCCCAGATAGTTTGGGACATCCGGGCCAAAAGTACGTGGAGGACATGAACCGGCCGATTCGGCCGAAACAAGAGACTTTCGTCCGGGACATTTGGGCCAAAAGTACGCGGAGGACGTGAAAAGCCGAAAGAGCCGAGAGCCAATGGAATCTCGCCACGTGTCTTCACCGCAGAGAGGGACAAGGAAGCCCGAATCGGCCGAAGCAGGAGATTTTCATTTGGGACATCCGGGCCAAAGGTACGTGAGGGACGCGTGGGACGTGAAAAGCCGAAAGAGCCGCCAACGAATCAAATCTCGCCACGTGTCTTCACCTCATCGGCCCGGTGGGAAAATTTTTCCAAAGGAAAAAAAAAAAAGGAAATGGTCAGGAAGGGCCCGCATCTAATGAAAACGTGCCATGTGGCACTTGAGTGGCAGTGCGGGGAGAAATGGGAAATTTTCCCAAAGTGAAAAATACTAAATTTTCAAAGGACAAAGTGCGCCCATTAGGTCCGAGCCAATAAAATAGTGCGACGTGTCCAAGTGGCAAGAAATTAAGGAAGGGCCTGAAAGAAATTTTCAAAGGATGAACCCGTGGATGAATTAGAGCCTGACACGTGTCATACAGTGGCGAGCACGGAAAAATTCAAATATTTTTCCGCCGATCTGCTTTTGGCCTGCTTTTGCCCTAAATCTTCGTATCACCATAACTTTCAATCTAGAGCT